>OZ023268.1:691218-1891218 GCA_964006375.1 Tillus elongatus
TAATGGTACGATAGTATTTAGGCTGAGAGCCCTCGTGGTGTGTTGTTGGAATAATAAAATAAAAAAACGTTCCATACTTAATATAGCCGTAGGCTTTTCCCGTGGCTTAACAAGTGCTTGTTCTTTTCTGCAACCGATTTCAGTTTTTACTGGACACAGCGAGTGCGTTATGGTAGCGAATTTTCATTAAAGTTTCAGATTTCAATGGCTCAATTTGCTATTAACCTAAAGTTCGTTGGTCAGAAGCAGTTTTTTCGGGAACATTTTAAGTTTATTTTCAGAAAATGTTTCTGCATTTTCAAACAATAAAGTCATTTCGATGAAATATTGTTGATGCAAGTTTGTATATATTTTTGAATTTGAAATTGCCGCCAGACATTTAGGGAATGCTTGCCGGCTGAGTTGGCACCACTGAGTGGCGGAGAGGGGGAAGATTTTGTGACAGCCTCTCTCGCTCTCTCTCAACGCCAACCAGGGTCACTGTGATTGAGACAGAAAACTGCTATTACTTCAGCCTAGAGAAGTGCTCTAGATTTTCTCGTCTCCTAATTTTTTTGTTACTTAATTTTTTGCGTCATTTGGGTGAAGATAGTCACCCGACCTCCAAAGAAGACCCTGGAACCAACATGAAGTTACAGTCCTTTCCACAGGTGAGTGCATCTCTTATTTGTCTGGTATAATCTAAATTTATTGTAAATAATGTGCCCTTTATTATTTTGTAATATCTTGCAACAACAAATATGGTACATTGTTTCTACTATAAATGTTATACTGGTAACCAATTTTCATGCGTGCTTTCTTTAAAAAAAGACATATTTGTTATTAAAAACATTTCTATGAAAATTCACCACCATAACGCACTTGCTGCGTCCAGACTTTTTTTTTGGTGTTGATTTCATGTTTAATTAACTTCAAATTGCAATAGTTTGCCATTGAGAAATTGTTAAAATGAGCATGCTAGTGTTATGTTTAAAATTCACTAAAATATATTTGAATAATATGACTGATAATGTTTTGTCTTACAGATTGGCAAAACGTCATGTAGAGCAAGGTAAAATTAAACAGGCAGCCCAGTGTTACACCAGCGCCGTCAGATCCGAACCGAAAAACATAGAGCTGCATCGCAAGAGAATACAACTAGCTCAACAATTAGGTAAGAGTTTTGTTCCTTTATACAATTATTTAATAAGCTAACGGTTCAGTGACATAAGCAAAAATTCCGATAGATCATTTCTTTGGTGACCAATCCTTTTTTTTTCTCCCTCAGGACTTGTCCGCTGCTCTCCCGCCCCAATAGCACTGCAACCTTTGTCCTATTGTGCATGCCCTTAGTCTCTTCTCACTTCACCCAGTCTACAATCAATGTGCCTTGAACCAGTCTGCACAGCAATTAGTGGGATGAGGTTTTATAATGCTCTGTCTCCAGTGTAGGTTAACCGTAAATCAGTTGTCTTTTGCGGTTCAGAGCTTTACACTCGCACAAGATGTGCTGGGCTACTTCCTCCCCCTCGCCGCAGAGTCTGCATGGGAGCTCCCCTTCGAACCTCCCCACTTTATGCAGGTGTTTCTTGACGGCCATGTGTCCGCTGCTAAGATTTAGCAGCTCCACAGCTCTCTTTGAACTGGGTTCGTCAATTGTTGACTTCCCATGTCTGAGACCTGGACAGTCCGCCCAGTACACCTTGTGTTGGTTTTTGACCCAGGACTTAATGGCTCCCCTGGCAGTGCTCTTTGTCACGCCCAGTGCCAGTTCTGGTCCCATAAATGGTTCTGCTGACCGTCTCTTCGCGAGACTGTCAGATTCTTCATTGCCTTTGACCCCCGAGTGACCCGGCACACAGATGATGGTGACCTCATTCTGCACAGCCAGGTCGCTCGTCTCGTCTCGGCATTCACTCACCAGTCAGGAATTTACCCGTGAGCTATTTAGGGCCTTAAGGGCTGCCTGGCTGTCTGTGGCTATGAGGATCCGCTTGTTGGTGTAGCCCCTCTTCTTGTTCTCCCGCACACAGTGCAGGATGGCGTAACCTGAAACACCGTTGCATGGACTCCAAGGGAAATACTATGACAAACACTCGGTCCTTCCGAATAAACACCTGCCTCCGCCCCATGCTCCTAGCCGGATACGTCTGTGAACGAGACGAACGCGTCCTGTGGTAAGCTCTGTGGTAAGCGTCTCCTCCCACCATGCCTCGCGGTCGGGGATTTCCACTGTAACCCATAAGTCGTTGGTGATACACACTTTCTTTTTTTTAATAGAACACCCCTTATTGCATGTTTGCATTTTCCATTCCATTATAATGCATGTTTGTAAGTAAAAAATTGATATCATTCATTGTTTTTGAATTATTTCAATTATTTTGCAACTTTTCACATTTTTGGCACATTACACAAACACATCACAAATTGTAAAAAGGCCTTTGTACCAATAGAGATCTGAGCCCCATAGAAATGACACATTCAGAGAGGTTTTTTTTAATTTGTTTTTTTCCCTCAGGGTTTGTCCGCGCCTTGTCGCCCCGATAGCACTGCAATTTGTATTACTCGTTGAAAAAAATCAAGCTGCCATATACGGGCACTCTTAAATAGTGGCTGAATTTGAGAAGAAATGCTTTTAATATGTAAAGATAATTAATACTTAACCCCACGTTGTAAAGTCAGTATAATGAAATTTTACTTGACTATAATAAAGACTGTAATCAATCTAATATAACATGACACAACACAAAATATCTCAGGGTTTTGAGTTCAGGCACAAGTGGTTGGCTGGTCTTGAGTGGTACAAATAAAAGTAGGTGCTATTATAAAATTGTTTATTTAAAAAGTTATTGACTCTATATGATGCAAGTGGTACAAGTAACTGAATTACGTTATATGAAAAAGAGTAATTTAATTCAAATATTGATGACACTGTACAGGTATATTGTGAAGCACACTTTATGCAAGAGAATGAAAGTTACAGATAAGCAGTGTACTTAACTCTCCGTCCCTGGGTAATGGGATCCTTCATGATGATGCTGTAGGGGCTCCCTGCTGACAGCGCTGTTATTGAAGGGTGCTCCGCCCTAACGGTGTTGTTCTGGCCTAACGCATGTTGCTCTGGCCTAACGGATGGTGATGAAGGGCTCTGCCGTAACGGATGGTGCTCTGCCCTAATGGATGGTGATGAAGGGCTCTGCCGTAACGGATGGTGCTCTGCCTAACGGATGGTGATGAAGGGCTCTGCCGTAACGGATGGTGCTCTGCCCTAGCGGTGTTATTCTGGCCTAGCGGATGGTGCTCTGGCCTAGCGGGGTGCCATTTAAGCATGCTGCTCTCATATGGAAGGTTAATGGTGATGTATCATCTTTAAAAGTCAATACGGAAGAGAGAGCTGTGGAAGATGTCGCAGGTATTTAATAACTCTTGTTATCGATACACGTCATAAGTTAGTTAAAACGCAAGCGTGCTTCCATGAGTCCAACGCGGTAAAGGAATCGAGAGCGGAGATTGACGTCAGTGAGTGAACTTGGACGCTGACGTCACAGGAGGGTTCGATTCAGGAGCTTGAAAAGGCAAGTGGCGTTGCCGCGTGTGACATGTTACATTTGACATGTTACAAATATTTCCGTAGAAATCATTTTTTGTAACATTTTTGTGAAATGTTGGTAATTAATAATAAATGTTTAGTAAGTTATTGTAAATAAAAGTTGTCGAATTTGTGTGAAAAGTATAATTTAGTGTTAATCACTGAAGGCAATTTCGGGCAAAAAAGTGTTGAATATTTGCAAAACAAAATTTTGCAAAATTTCATAAAAATGTTTTTTTCTACTTGGGTCATAAAGCTGTTTGTGAATAATTATATCTTGTCAGGTGTGTAAACAGCTTAAAGAGGTTCGTTGACCAGGAGAATCGGACCAGTTTTTTCTGGAACTTTTTAAGTTTATTTTCGGAAAATGTGTGTACTTTTTGAAACACCAAAGGAATTTTTAGTGAATTTTATATATATATATATATATATATATATATATATATATATATATATATATATATATATATATATATATATATACATATATATATATATATATATATATATGTATCACACCGATAACTCAAAAAATAATAGGCCGATTTTGACTAAATTTGGTGGAAAAATTCCTTTTGCAAATGGCTTGGATAAGTTCGTTAGCCAGGAAAATCTGACCAGGTTTTCCCGGAAAATTTTGTGTTTTCTTTCGAAAAAAATTTATATCTCCGGAATTAACAAAGTAAGGGCAACCAAATTTGGTACGCTAGTTAATATCCTTATAGGTAAGCTACCTACCAAAATTTAGCTATGTAGGTCAAAACACAAAAAAGTTATAGGCATTTAAAGAAAAATAAATTGGGGTTTTCCTCAAAACGTCAAAGTTGCGATTTAAAACGTCAAAATCGGCAACATTTAGGCAAAGAACTTGAATCTAATACGGGATATGGAAATCAAATGTCTCAAAAAGGATCTTTTACAAACCCTAAAGTCTTAGTTTCAACCGTCATTGTCCTTCATTTTACTAAAATGTTTCCAGAAAATTCATTTCAAATAGACCCTTACTCTGATGCTTGGCAGTAGCCTTAGCTTTAGAGTTTATCGTTTAATGGTATATAATTTTTGTCGAATTTTCGTCAAAAATCAATAAAGCTCAATATATCCGTTATTATACAAGATATGAAGAAAATTTGTATATATTAATTATAGGGTGTCTTGAGCTACATCTTAAAAAATATTTCTACAATCACAGGGTGGCCCATAAGTCGTTGGTGATACAAATTTCCTTTTTTTTAAATCAAACATGCCTTATGTTATTGCATTTTTGCATTTTTCAGCGATGCATGTTTGTAAGAAAAGAAATTCAGGACGCAGCAAGTGCGTTATGGTAGCGAATTTTCATTAAATGCTTCAAATTTCAATAGCTCAATTTGCTATTAACCTATAAGGTTGACCAAAAAACGAGTTTTTCCGGGAACACTTTAAGTTTGCTTTTGGAAATTTTTGTACATTTTCACACAATAAAGTTATTTTTATGAAACATGGCACATTGTTTTTACTATATAGGTTATACTGGTAACCAAAATTGATGCCTGCTTTCTTAAAAAGGAAACACACATATTTACAATTCAAAACATTTTTATGAAAATTCACTACCATAACGCACTTGCTGCGTCCAGAGTTTTTTTTAATCAAACACGCCTTATGTTATTGCATTTTTGAATTTTTCAGCGATGCATGTTTGTAAGAAAAGAAATTCGGGACGCAGCAAGTGCGTTATGGTAGCGAATGTTCATTAAATGCTTCAAATTTGAATAGCTCAATTTGCTATTAACCTATAAGGTTGACCAAGAAACGAGTTTTTCCGGGAACACTTTAAGTTTGCTTTTGGAAATTTTTGTACATTTTCACACAATAAAGTTATTTTTATGAAACATGGCACATTGTTTTTACTATATAGGTTATACTGGTGACCAAAATTGATGCCTGCTTTCTTAAAAAAGGAAACACACATATTTGCAATTAAAAACATTTTAATGAAAATTCACTACCATAACGCACTTGCTGCATCCAGAGTTTTTCATCCCATCCTAAAATGGCAGTTTTGATGAAATTTGGTAGGTGCCTTTTTTGCAAGTGGCTTGAATAAGCAGGAAAATCTGACCGGTTTTTTTGGCATTTAGGTTTCCGCTATTAAACATACACTACATGCCAAAATTCAGATAATTAATAGCGGTGGTAGAAGAATGTTGCAGACTTTGCAAAAAAATGTGCGCGGGACTTAAATTGTCTGGAGTTATGTATTATTCCTGGAATGACTTCTCATGATGATATATTGTGATTGACCTCAGGTGGATATAGATCTGCTCAATAGTGAGGTCACAATTGCCTATAACACCCTACCCTAAAATAGCTATCTATCAGATTATCATATTTATTAAGATTAACAGCACTTTTTAGGAGATTGACAGCTCTGGATGTAGTTGGATACTCAAGATCTTTCTTTGTTTGTTTTGCACTGCCTGGAGTCATATATTTATGGGCGCCGCAGACTAGTGCCATGTAATATGAAAATTTAGATATCTAGATAATCGTTAGTAAGAATAAATTGTTTGCACTGAGGCCAAACGAAAGGAGAAGTTAGGGAGGAATTTCTCTTCAATCAAACAGATATGTTAATGTAACAAAGTATATAAATTTCGAGATATTTGACTTTTCAAACATTTCTTAAAAACATTGTCACATTTACGCACCTGTATCTTTCTTATTTTTCAACCAGTGTAACCACCTTCAAAGAAAAACTAAACTAGAGAACCGTGGTATATTGTGAATGATCTCAGGTGGATATAGATCTGCTCAATAGTGAGGTCACGATTGCCTATAACACCCTACCCTAAAATAGCTATATATCAGATTATCATGATTATTAAGATTAACAATACTTTTAGGAGGTTGACAGATCTGGAACGTTCTTTTTCCTTGTTTGTTTTGCACTGCTTGGAGTCATATATTTATGGGCGCCGCAGACTAGTGCCAGGTTATATAGAAATTTAGATATCTAGATAATCGTTAGTAAGAATAAATTGTTTTTCAACCAGTGTAACCACCTTCAAAGAAAAACTAAACTAGAGAACCGTGGTATATTGTGAATGATCTCAGGTGGATATAGATCTGCTCAATAGTGAGGTCACGATTGCCTATAACACCCTACCCTAAAATAGCTATATATCAGATTATCATGATTATTAAGATTAGCAATACTTTTAGGAGGTTGACAGATCTGGAACGTTCTCTTTCCTTGTTTGTTTTGCACTGCCTGGAGTCATATATTTATGGGCGCCGCAGACTAGTGCCAGGTTATATAGAAATTTAGATATCTAGATAATCGTTAGTAAGAATAAATTGTTTTTCAACCAGTGTAACCACCTTCAAAGAAAAACTAGACTAGAGAACCGTGGTATATTGTGAATGATCTCAGGTGGATATAGATCTGCTCAATAGTGAGGTCACGATTGCCTATAACACCCTACCCTAAAATAGCTATCTACCAGATTATCATGATTATTAAGATTAACAATACTTTTAGGAGGTTGACAGATCTGGAACGTTCTTTTTCCTTGTTTGTTTTGCACTGCTTGGAGTCATATATTTATGGGCGCCGCAGACTAGTGCCAGGTAATATAGAAATTTAGATATCTAGATAATCGTTAGTAAGAATAAATTGTTTTTCAACCAGTGTAACCACCTTCAAAGAAAAACTAAACTAGAGAACCGTGGTATATTGTGAATGATCTCCGGTGGATATAGATCTGCTCAATAGTGAGGTCACGATTGCCTATAACACCCTACCCTAAAATAGCTATATATCAGATTATCATGATTATTAAGATTAACAATACTTTTAGGAGGTTGACAGATCTGGAACGTTCTTTTTCCTTGTTTGTTTTGCACTGCTTGGAGTCATATATTTATGGGCGCCGCAGACTAGTGCCAGGTAATATGAAAATTTAGATATCTAGATAATCGTTAGTAAGAATAAATTGTTTGCACTGAGGCCAAACGAAAGGAGAAGTTAGGGAGGAATTTCTCTTCAATCAAACAGATATTTTAATGTAACAAAGTATATAAATTTATTCATACAAATTAAATTTGGAATAGCAAACAAAATGAAATAAAAATGGTTGCTAAATCTCAAATGAACATTAATTGCACACAAATAAAATCAGATAAACAGCAAGAACTTCAAGAAAAGAAATTTTACAGACAAAATTTGCTAATTACAATTTCAAAAAAATGTGTTTAAATTCACAGATAAAATTCAACAGATTAAACAGGAAATTTACAATTATTCTTATAGCTTCTTGCTGACACTGTTCAAGTTCGAATTTGTTTACGTTATTTTGGAAAGTTCAAGTTATAAGGCTTCAGATATTAGATTGCTGCATGAAAATGTCTGTCGGTTCAGAGAAAAAGAGTTACACAGACTCACCCAATGTTCCTGTATTGAGTTATCTGATGACCCTATGAAGATGCCTTCCAAGTGGGATAAACTATGAGCACCTGAGACAGGTCCACAGACTCCAATAAGAGAGTAGCTGGAGAAAATGAGTGGTACTTTCCACTAGCGGTTACTGGGCTGGTGGATTTATTGCTCCAATATTTAGGAAATTATTTGACAACCATGTCGATGTTCTGAATTCGCTTGACAGAAACTTTGCAAATCGCAATCAAAACGTGAATTTGCTCGAGTGAAATTCACTGCCAACTGACCCAAGCTTTGATAAGATGCAGGAACTCTTTCTGATTAACGTAAAAAATGTATCGAGATGGAAACAAAGAACCACAACTTAACTCGCGTTTTTATGCTAACCACAACTTTTATTTAAACTCGAAAACCGTTCAAATGACTTTAAACAATCACTGACAATTATTATTAGATGCTATAGATAACAGATAGGGTTTTATCGCCCATTTTTAAGATAAAGTTTAACCACCGCGACTAAAAGGTGTTCACACAGCAACATCCCAGCTTCGACTCCCTGCTAACATCTTGAGTTCAGAAGTTCGCTAACTGCTGCATGAAAAAATTCTTACTGTGACCGTTAGTGGCTGTGCGCGAACTCTTTCTAGCTTCCACTCTTCCAATGAGATAAAACGATACCTCCAATCGGTGGCGAAGTCACGACGTCTTCTATACACACCTCCACAATAATGGATTCGTCCGTTCGTTAGGTAACTGTTTTTCTAGATTTCATCATAATTACGTCAGCTTCTGTTATTTACCTATAATTTCAGGACAATAGATATATTCATTTTCCCCAACAAAAATGCAACGTTTTTCAATATTCATATTTCGACGTATATTATAGGGAATTCAGTATGGGTCTTACGATATAGAATTTCTTACCGAATTTTCATCAAAATAATTTTGAAACCAAAACTTGAAATATTTAATATAGACAGGATTTTTGGTATTATTTAGATGCTTGGGGGCTTTCTAAGTGTTTTTAAACCAGTAATGATTCCAGGTAAAATGTGAATCGTTACAATTGTCCTCACTGATCGTTATAAGCGATTATACTTTGATTTTTGTTACGTCAACAGGTTCGCTATAACAGAGCGTTCGTATTAACCAAGGTCCGTTATAAAGTGCATTGTTTAAATGGGGTTTATATCGGGAGTTCGGATTTTGTTCGTATAAACCGAGTGTTCGTTATAACTAGGGTACGTTATAACCAGAGTACATTATAACTAGGGTACGTTATAACCAGTCTCTACTGTATTTGCTATTTGAAACGTTTTTATGAAAATTGACTACTATAACACACTTGATGCGTCCACACTTTTAAAAAATGTTATTCACATTAAAAGCTTCATACATATGGATGTCAACAATATTTGTTCGCTGATTAATACATTAGTTTCCCGCCTTCGGGTCTGGGTTATTTACATATTTTGCATTCTCATTAAAAATGTTGCTTATAACCGCTTGGATTTTTTTCTTCAGGTGACGTGCGCTTCCTATTGAAATGCAAAGTGAAAATGGCTAGCCAGTTACCAAGAAGAAACCACGAAGAGATCATATCGATTATCCGCGAAGTGGTACCACTGTACCATGAAAATAAGATGTACGAGATGGCCATCCACGCATTGGAAATACCCTTCAAACGCATACCCAAGCGAGTGACCCAAGACCTTGTAAATATGATGCTAGAACTGCTTCTGGTCACCAACAAAACATCAGAATGCCTCGATATCTTCACGCAGTTCTGCAATTTCGAATTTGAATTGAGCGTTAACGACGATAACTCAATCTCAATAGATTACTACACTATGCCCGAAGATACTGAAGTCGACATCAAATCCAAGTTCATCATATGCGCAGTGAAACTGCATTCTCCGCATATCTTTTCTACATTAATCGATGCCTTGCTGGTGAATTACGAATCTGATAAGATCGGTGACTTGTTCCTTGATATAGCTGAAGCTCTGATGGCTGAAGCTTGCTACGAAGAAGCCCTGAAACTCCTGGTGCCTCTAGTCAAAGGCAGAGACTACTCTTTAGCTGCTGTATGGTGGAAGTACGCTGAATGTCTAAATAAATGCGGCATGTACGAGCAAGCCATAGAGGCGTACTTCACTGTGATGGCACTAGCACCTAAACATATTGAAGTTCTAAATCCGCTCTCTGCACTCTTAGTTTGTTTAGGTAAAAAGAGCGAAGCCCTGGAAGTGATGTCGTCTCAGAACGTATGCAATGGTAAGCTAAACGTAGAAGTCATGGTGAGACAGTTGGAGTTATGTAAAGAACTGGGAAAAATCGAGGAGTATTTCCGCACTGCGATATTGTTGCTTTCGAGGCATTGTGTGACGTTCCGCAGCCCCGAAGAGTGCAAGATTGTGATGTTGTCGAAGAAATGGGATAAGTTTCACAAGATTAAGAAGATGCGAGAGTTCCGTGGAGATGCTACACCTGTCCTACTGGAAGTAGAGTGTATAGACGATATCGATACACAGGAGGAGTATGAACTATTCAAAGAGATAGTGCAATATGCTAGGGAAACGAAGCAGTACGTCCATATGCAGGAGATTACGTTTATGGGGATGACTTCACACAAATTCAGTGGATTTATTGGTTAGTATCATTTTAATATTTATTTATTTTTTTATTCTTTTACAGCACATTATTCTTTAGGTAATAAGGATTAAAATTTTTAATACAATTTATTTATTTCCACCATCCAACAGCAAATGCCAAGTCAAAGGATGTCGATTCTATGCTTGACTTTTTCTATTCCAGAATTTACGACTTGTTTGATCTGTATGTTCCCATGACTGCTCCCAGAGCATGTAATAGGTATCCCCCGTGGTTTTCTAAAGAAATTAAGGTTCGTATCAAATATAAATATTCATTATGGTGTAAGTTTAAGAAGTCTGGAAATCTGGAGTTTCTGGATAGATTTAGGGAGCTGAGATAAAAACTTAAAGAGAGACATTTATCTTTCTCGAGTAAACTACTTTCAGAGGGTTGAAAGAGAGATCTAATCCTAAACAAATTTGGAACTGCTCTTCTCGATGCCGTCAAAACTTTTCTATTGGGAATTCATCTAACCAGCAACAGGCAGTTGACAGTTTTGCTTCTTATTTTGCGGCAGGATGTTCTGGCTTCACCCCCACCTCATCACCTACAGCCGCCAGCCTGGCTTCGGGTGACATCACAATGTTCTTTGTTGATGACTTTACAGGTGACGAAATTATTACAGCTGCTAAGAGAATTAAGGCTAACATGTCCTGTGGACCTAATTAGTTCCTGGCTTCTTGGTGCGTGACTGCTTATATGCTTTCCTGACTCCACTTAAGAAAATTTTTAAACTAATTCTTAGATCTGGAACATTCCCTGCAATTTGGAAGCTGTCACGGGTTCCTGTCTTCAAGGCGGGGGATAGTGGTGATCCATCAAACTATCGACCAATAGCCATACTATGTGTCTTCTGTAAGATTTTCGAGGCCTGCCTTTTTCGGCGAATACTGTTTCACATCAAAAACAGACTCTTTGTTTCTCAGCATGGTTTCATTCCAGGTAGATCGACTGTTACGAATTTAGTCGACGTTACACAGTTCATTGTGTCCGCTCTTGACAACTCTTCACAGGTTGATGTTGTGTATACTGATCTATCAAAGGCCTTTGATTGTCTAAATCACTCTGTTCTGATTGACGGGAAGAGGGCTATCGGATTCTCCGAGGGCTTGCTTGGCCTGTTCAGATCTTACCTGGATGGAAGGAGGCAATTTGTTGAGATTGGGGGCTTCAAATCTGACACATATCACGTAACTTCGGGAGTGCCGCAGGGTTCCATACTCGGTCCATTACTGTTTAATATATTTATCGATCCAGTTAAACATGTTTTACATGTTCCTTTCTTAATGTATGCAGACGATATTAAGATTTTCGCAAATATTTCGAGTGTTGATGACTGTTTGCAGCTCCAGAACTATCTTCAGATCCTTGATGAATGGTGTTGTCGGAGTGGTCTTTCTGTGAATGTTTCCAAGTGCTGTGTGATGTCCTTTACTCGAAATAGGCACGCAATCACTTTCGGGTACAATATAAGAGGGCTTCCACTTGACTGCCCCGGGACAGTTAAGGACCTTGGAATTGTTTTTGATGGTACTCTATCTTTTGAACCACACTATGAGCAGACTGTCAGTTTTGCTTACAAAACTAGGATTTCTGATAAGAAACAGCAAAAATTTCTCACAGACTGACACCCTCCTCCTGCTCTTTGGGTGTTTGGTTAGGTCCCGACTTGAATATGGCTCAGTTGTGTGGGCTCCTACTTATGAGATACATGTGGCAAGTCTAGAATCAGTGCAAAGGAAATTTCTAAAATTTCTTAGCTTTCGTGAGGATGATCGATATCCGTCTATTGGTTTTCCTCAGGAAAGTTTACTTCTTCGCTTTAGTCTGCAGAGTCTGTCGATGCACAGGCCATGCAGTTTCATTATATTTTTATACAAACTGGTTAGTTCTGTGTTTGACTGCCCTAGTCTGCTTCAGCAACTTAATTTCAATGTGCCTCGTATTGCAGCACGTTTTCCAGGCACATTTTATCTCCTGACTGCTCGTACGCGATTGCTGCGATCGTCTTCAATTTACCAGATGTGCAATGATTACTCTGTACTGCAGGACCGCCTAGATATCTTCTTATGTAATATATCAGAGATAAAAATGTTTTTCAAAGCGATCTAATTTATTACTCTTTTTTTTTTTTTGTATTGTTAGTTTGATTATTGTTAGTTATTGTCTTGTGTATTGGCCCATCCTTAATTTGGCTTTCAAGCTGTTGGATGGTGTATGAATATATAAATAAATAAATAAATAAATAAATAAAGGTGGGAAATAGAAAACAACACTTTTTTTTTTCAATATTCTTTATTTACGAACTCAAAACAGTTGTACTAGTGTAAAGTTCTACAATTAATAAAAAAATTACATATGATTTTGAGTTTAACTTAATTATATCACCGTCAAGTACTATACAGGGTGTCCCACGTCGAGTAATGTATTAGATTATTTCCGAAAATATACATTTTTGAGTGCTGAAAATTTGTATACGGAGGTTTCCGAAGATGCTCTATTTAATGGAAATAATTTCCAAAATGGCGGACTTATGGTTACACCATAAATAAATATAAACATCGTTATTTCAAATAGAACACCCTGTATATTATTGCATTTTTAGAATACTCATCTAATTTTAGGTTAAAAGTTATTAGTGTATGCTCTTCCTATCTTCGACTGTTTTCGAGTTATGTCAATTTATTTAAGAATTTTGTTCAAGGGGAGGCTGACTTAATGAAGGTGATTTCGTGTCGTGTTAGGATGCTGAAAATTCTTTAATTTGTCAGACACTTTCCAAGGCCATTAAGCTTCGACATGATTGTGAGGAAAAATGGTTTCATATGGTGTTTTGTAGGATGTATTAGAATTTGGTGTGCTTTAAACTAGAATAACTCATTTATTTCAAATGGAACACCCTGTATATTATCTTCTCATTGAATAGAGCAGATAATTCTCTTTCAAACTGTATTAGCATTCCCTATACCTAAAGTTGATAATTGTCGAGATATTAGCGGTTTACAAAAAAAAAAAAAAAAGACAAATTTGGGAGTATGTCTAAAATCTGTATGAATTCTAAGAGTGCTATGTGATGTTTGACATTTTCATGTTTATTGTCAGTTTTATATTTTTGTCATTCACAACGTGAGTTATTTCGTCTTTGTTATCTGAATTAATAGGAATTCTACGTTATAATGGATAATGCCAGCTATTCAAAGGAACAATTGCTGAATTTATTTTATTTTCATGGAGAGTGCAACAGAGTGGTCAGCAGAACATGTCGGCTGTTTAATGATAGGTATGCCGAATCCTCGCCAATGACTGTGTTGAAATTCAGACGTTATGAAACCAATTCCTTGAGAACGGGAAGTTGGACGATTAAACAAACATCAAGATCAGTTCCAGTTACAGAAGACGAAGACCCACAAATTTCTGTGTTGTCTTATTTCGAAGCTCATCCAAAGGTGTCAATACGCTCAGCTGAACATGACATGAACATAGCACGTTCCTCCATACAGAGAATATTGTCCAAGCATGTAAATACCACGTGTATTTATTTTATAATGAATAACAAAAAATAACAGAACAAATAGGGCACTGACAATAAGCAAAGTTACCTACCTTTATTCTCCAATAATGCAGGAACATAAGCTTCGTTTTTCTGTATTCACACACAACACCTCTAGGGACCTCGTGTCTCCCAAAGAACTTACAAACAAGTGGATATTTAGAAACCTCGTGTCTCTTCAAGGGGTTGAAAGCAATTCGCTTTCTCGAGACCTCTTGCCTCTTCAAGGACTCAAAAACAAGTGGCAGAGGGATGCAAGCTTCTCTCCCTTCTCTCATTCTTCTTCCCCCTCTCTGGTCTTCTGGCGGAAACCATTAGTAACACTTACTCTATGTCAGTGTAGCGCGCGACATTTGAATTTAAAAGTGACAGAACAACGAGCATGAACATTCCGCCCACCAAAATAAGGATTTATTTTCACAATTATATTGTTTCTCAAATAAACAAACAAAACAAAAATTTACAATAAGCACAAAAAACAAAAAACTGAAGCTATTGGATTTATAATTAACTGTACAAAAAAATTTCAAGGCAGACGTATTACTGCGATGGCAACAGACATAACTTCGTCAGAGGCCTATCAAAAGTGCCACTACTAGTGCGAACTTGAGCTACCCGAGCTATACCATCACGGCCTGGGTATAGTTGCATAATGCGTCCGAGCTTCCAAACAAGAGGTGACGAAGTCTCATCTTTAATCACAACTAAAGCTCCGATCGGGGGGGACGTTTGCACAGTATCCCACTTACTACGCTGCTGCAGTGTATGCAGGTATTCGTTCTTCCAGCGGCGCCAAAAGTCCTGGTGGATCCTTTGCACCAGCTGCCAGCGTGACAAGCGATTCATACTTAACAAAGTCAAATCAGCATCAGGAGGAGCACCTAACGGTTCCATTGTAAGAAAATGTCCTGGGGATAGGGCTAACAGATCATTTGGATCAGTACTCGCACTACACAATGGTCGAGAATTCAAAACTGATTCCACTTGAGCAAGCAACGTGGACATTTCCTCAAAGGTCAGAATCTGCAAACCGATCACCCTTCGCAAATGAGTCTTGACTGAGCGCACTCCTGCCTCCCACAGACCTCCAAAATGCGGAGCTGATGGGGGGTTGAAATGCCACTTAATGGTACAAGCATCTGCTGCCCCCTTTGCATAGTTTAAGAGCTGCTTATTTGAGCCGACGAAGTTGGTACCTCTATCGCTATACAAATTGTCACATCTTCCTCTGCGAGCCACAAACCTCCGAAGAGCTGCCAAGAAGGCTTCAGCTGAAAGATCAGACACTACTTCCAAATGGAGGGCCTTCGTTGCCATGCACACAAACAAACAAATATATGCTTTCACCTTTCGGACACCTCGATATCTGCCCTGTGTCACAAAAACTGGACCTGCAAAATCAACTCCGCTGTGTGAAAACGGCTTCAACTGAGAAACCCTGGCAACTGGCAAATCAGACATCATCGGTGCCATGGGAGTAGGATTCACTCGAAAGCAACGATAGCACCTTGACAAAACATGATGAATAGCTCTCCGAGGGGACAAAATCCAAAACTGTTGCGAAAGCAAATGAAGCAATGTGCGAGGACCAGGATGAAGATTGACATGGTGTGTGTGTGCAATGATTAACTCGGTGAGACGATGTGAGCGGGGCAACAATATAGGGTGTTTCACTTCAACTGGAACATCAGCTTGACGAAGGCGACCGCCCACCCTGAGGATACCCTCTGTATCCAGAAAGGGGGCTAACTTATTTATTGCCCTCGCACACCTCTCACCTTTAACCAAGGATGCTATTTCCCTTTGAAATACTTCACCTTGAGCACATTTGATAAGCATATGAAGCGCCTCCTGTAATTCGGTGGCTGTCAGAGATGCAGTAGTTCGGTCAGATGGAGACACCCTACAATTTCGCACAAACCGCTGACAATATACAACAACACCCTGAATTTTCCGTAGATGCGAAAAGCGATTCAAAAGTTTACTGAGCCACTCCTCATTTGCCAAAGTAACTAGTACGGGGAGAGTTCGTTGCTCCGCCAGGCACTCTTCTGGCGGCTCAAAACGCAACGACTTGGGCCAATTTTCTCTTGCCAATTTTAGCCAGGCGGGTCCCGCCCACCATAGTGGATGCTCACAAAACCCAGAAGGTAACATGCCTCTCGATGCACAATCAGCTGGGTTTTCTTGTCCACTTACGTGATGCCATGACTCTGGAGGAATCTTCTCTTGTATGCTTGCTACTCGATTCCCAATAAAGGTCTTCCACCTATTGGAAGATGATTTTATCCAGGCAAGTGCCACCATAGAGTCTGACCAAGCATACATAGAGTTAAACTCAAAACGACCTTCATACACCCGACACACAAATTCCAGAAGCTTTGCCAACAATAAACACCCACACAATTCGAGACGTGGAATCGATATTCTTTTTAAAGGTGATACCTTGGACTTGGCACACAGAAAATTGATCCAAACTTGACCCTCCTCTGATACTTGTCTTAAGTAAACAACTGCAGCATACCCTCGCTCCGATGCATCACAGAACCCATGGAGTTCTGTACTGATGATATTATCGTGTTTTACGCCTCTGGGAATTGATAAACCTGCTAGCGCACTGAGTTGTGATTTATACTGAGACCACTGACCAACAATATCCTTTGAGGGCTTATCATCCCATCCCACTTTTTGCTCCCACAAGCACTGCATAAGATATTTTGCCAACAGGGTAACAGGAGACAAAAAACCCAGGGGGTCATAAATTCTTGCCAATTCCGAAAGAAGATTTCGTTTTGTGCACGGACGATCAATAGGTTCAACATTAAAAGAGAATGTATCACCTATGGGACACCACTGCAATCCTAAAATTTTCAACACTGATGGATCATTTAAATCTAACGATCGAGGTTGCTGACTATCCGCTGATACTGTGGACAACAGTTTCGAATTATTGCTGGCCCACTTCTTCAATTCAAAACCCCCCTTAGCAAACAACCCAATCAATTGCCGTTGCAACTCAAAAGCCTCTGACAATGAGTCGACTCCACTGACTACATCATCCACATAGAGATCGGACCGAACTAGCTTTGCTGCCAATGGAAAAGATGATTCCTCATCATCACAAAGCTGCATCATTGTTCGGATTGCCATGTGTGGGCTTGAGGAGACCCCATATGTGACAGTATTAAGGCGATATTTCTGTACAGGTTCCCCCTTTGAGAACCTCCAGAGAATTCTTTGATAATCCCTATGATTATCTACAACCAAAATTTGTCGATACATTTGCCGAATGTCAGCAGTAAATGCAATTTTGTTTGAGCGAAATTTCAACAACACAGTGGCAATATCTGTCTGCAACTTCGCTCCCACTAACAACGTATCGTTCAGAGATACACCATTCGTACTTTTGGAACCAGCATCAAATACCACCCGCAGTTTGGTCGAAAGGCTGTGAGGACGCAACACACAATGATGGGGAATATAGTATGCATCAGATGGTTCCACAGCTACATCTGATACCAGAGACATATGGCCAGACTCATAATAATCCCTGATAAACTCCGAATAGGACTTGTGCAACGCTGGATCCCTACTAAGACGTGCTTCCAGGGAGTAAAACCGCCTCAATGCAACACTGAAAGATTCTCCCAAACACGGAGTACCCTCACGAAAGGGCATATTTAAAATATATCTCCCAGCACTATTTCGGTGCTGAGTCTTCTTGAAGATTTCCTCACATTTTTTATCTTCCGGAGACATAACTAAACCTTGTGGTACCTGTTCCAAGCTCCAAAACTGTTTCAAGGTATGATCCAAGTCGACCAACGTGCATAAACTATTCACAACAGAATGAGACTTTGACTGTTCTACACTGCCCATAAGCACCCAACCAAAAACAGTATTGATGGCCACTGGTGCACCTCGAGGCCCTCTCTTTATTCCAGGTCTAACCACATGAGCATAAACGTCAGTACCCAACAAAATTTCAATGTCCCCTGGTATACCAAACTCTGAATCTGCCAACTCTAAGTTCTGAATATGTTGCCAGTGGCACTGCTCAATTTCAGCAGAAGGGATCTTGGAACAAATGTTCGGAATCACAATCATGTCCAACTCTAACTTTGTTGGCTCATAAATGGACTCTACTCGACATTTGAGAGTGCCTTGGCTAGCAAGCGAGCTCATTTGGTTCAAGCCTTGAACCATCACTGAACGAGATGAGGTGTTGAGCCCCAATTTTTCAACACACTGCTGCGAAATGAAATTAGCCTCACTCGCACAATCCAGGAGAGCTCGACATCTCCTAACCTTTCCATTTTTATCTCATACTAATAGCATTATAGTTGCCAGTAACACGGACTGTTCCCTTTTTACCACACTTGCCAACACACGCAATTGCTCTGCACCTTGTGGCTCTTCCACAGGTGGCTTGTTTGAGTCACTCTCATCTCCCGATGCCGGTGCTTTTGGGAAGTGCAATAATGTATGATGGTGTTTATTACATACACGACAACTTGATGACTTGCACTCCCTGCTGGCATGCGAGTTTGATAAACAGTTAAAACAAAGATTATTCTTTTTTGCGAACGTATACCGTTTATGAGAGGATAAAGATAGAAATCCATCACACTTGAGCATGGGGTGCTCCTCCTTACAATAAGCACATACAAGCTTTGTGCTGGTAACAAAGGACGAAGCGGGCCTAGCAGTGGTTGCTGAAACATGCTGCCTTCTATTAGTCACATAATTGGAAGTTAAGGCAGTTGTCTCCATTGCTTTACACTGCTTTTCCAAGAATCTACATAAACTACTAAAACTGGGAATGTCCGATTCGCAAAACTCAAGCTCAAATTTTTGCTTAAGACTCATATCCACCTTTTGCAGCAACATGTTGAATTTAGTGAAATCCCACATGTCATGTTCAAACTGCTTCAACGCTTCCAAATTTTCACTGAATACAGACAACAACGTTCGTAGGGAAGAAGCAGATTCACTATTTGCTTTGGGGGCCTGTACAATACCCTGCCAATAATTGGTCAACAAAACCCGGGTATTGTGATACCTTGAGACCAGAGACTTGAATGCAATCCCATAATTGCTTCCCGTTAGCGGTAAATTCTTGATTAGGCCAGCTGCATCCTTCACTAACGAAGCACTCAAATATTGGAACTTTTCAATATCTGACAATGATTCGTTCTCATGAATCATTGTTTTAAACAGATCATAAAAGGTTGGCCAGTTTTTCCAATTTCCATCGAATTTTGGCATTTCGATTTTCGGTAACCTCAAATGTCTGTCTAAATTTGAAGTTGACATAATCGCGTTTGCGTTCGTTACTTCCTTTTCACTGAGAGATCGAGCGTTCGATGATTTGACAGAACACCGCGACTTACTCGATGCTCGACTCGATTTCGAACTACCGTGAAAAACGGATCGAGCTTGATTCTCAGCGGCTTTATTTGCATAACCTCTCAGTTCTCGATAGATAGTTTTTATAGAGTATTGCAGTTCATCGAATTTGTTCTGCATTTCATGCTCGCTCTCCAACTCTGATCGATCAACTACCGACACGATGTCCAAATGCAATGAATCAAATAGATTGACCAACTCATTCAACGCCTCAAAACGAACCTCAAATCTATTCAACCTATCTAAATCCACTACTGCGTCTATTTTGACCTGTTGAGCCACGTGCAATATGGCTTCTACTCGTCTATAAACGCTTTCGCGCTTATTTTTTAGCTGAGTCAACTCCATTGTTCAACGCAAAAAAAATTCCTAAACGCGATTTAAACAATATGCAAACGTGATTTCAACAATATGCAATTCGAGTATGTACCTAGTTATATACAAGCAATAACGTCACCTTGAAATTAAATGACTCAACACGGCAATAAACAATTACAAATTTACTAGACTAAAGGAAACAAGTAAAATTACTTCAAAAAATGAACTGTATCAACTAATAACAAAACAAAACAACTATAAAAATCCGGTCGATGGGCCAAATGTAAATACCACGTGTATTTATTTTATAATGAATAACAAAAAATAACAGAACAAATAGGGCACTGACAATAAGCAAAGTTACCTACCTTTATTCTCCAATAATGCAGGAACATAAGCTTCGTTTTTCTGTATTCACACACAACACCTCTAGGGACCTCGTGTCTCCCAAAGAACTTACAAACAAGTGGATATTTAGAAACCTCGTGTCTCTTCAAGGGGTTGAAAGCAATTCGCTTTCTCGAGACCTCTTGCCTCTTCAAGGACTCAAAAACAAGTGGCAGAGGGATGCAAGCTTCTCTCCCTTCTCTCATTCTTCTTCCCCCTCTCTGGTCTTCTGGCGGAAACCATTAGTAACACTTACTCTATGTCAGTGTAGCGCGCGACATTTGAATTTAAAAGTGACAGAACAACGAGCATGAACAAAGCATAAGATGCATAATTATAAATTTATAGGTGTACAAGCTTTGGAACTGAACGACCCAGCCCACCGAATTGAATTTTGTCACATACTCCTTGAAAGACATCACAATGATCCTTTATTTTTGAAAAGCATAATTTGGACCCACGAAACAAAGATGTCCCATGAAGGAATATTTAACAGACATAATATTCACTACTGGGCTCAAGACAATCCTCATGTCAAAAGAGAACGCTGTTTTCAGAGAAAATTCAGCTTCAACTTGTTTGCTCATCTGATGGATGATAAAATATTTTACTGCATTTACGATAATAATCTGACAGCTGTGCAATACCTAGAGATTTTGCGAATCACTGTCTCCGATTTCTTGGACAATTTACCACTAATTGCGTATGTAAATTGTTGGTATCAACTAGATGGGGCTCCTGCGCATTATTCAGCAGATGTGAGGAGCTTTTTAAATGATGAATTCGGAGAGAGGTGGATGGGACGCAGCGGAACATACAATTGGCCCCCACGGTCGCCTGACCTCACTCACCTCACACCTATGGGGTAAATTGAAGTCAGATGTTTATGCGACTCCAATCAACACTAGAGCAGAACTTGAAGATAGAGTCCGTAATTGTTTGGATAATATTGATCCAGCAGAAATACGGCGTACAACAAGTGAAAGAGTTGTAATACGCTTAGAGCGATGTATTAGTGCGAATGGTACACAATTTGAACAATATCAATCCTGAGTTTCTTAGCTAAATCATAATCATTTTCAACTTTCAATACTTTTTTTGCTCAGGGACAGGGCGGTGTTCACCTCACTCGCGGGAGGGACTCTGCTGGCGGAGGTCGCGGCGGTGAGTCCGCAAGGGAGCGTTCTGTCTTCCTTGCTCTGGCGCCTAGTCATGGACAGCCTGCTGGGGAGGCTCTTGGGAGGGGGGTATGAGGTACAGGGTTATGCAGACGACATTGTCATCATAGTCCGAGTAAAGGTTACACAGTCAGTGTGGTAGCGCATGCAGACAGCACTGAAAGTGGTGGATGGGAGGACGGTTGGTCAAGGGCTCGGGGTTAGTTAAGAGGAGGAGGAAGTCGGAGAGCCACAGAACTCTCACTCTATACGGTAGGAACATTCCAATGGCCAGGGAGGTAAAATATCTTGGGGTCGTATTGGACCTTAAGCTAACCTGGAATGGTCACATTGAAAAAATACTGCGTAAGGCAGTCATGATCTTAGCCGTCACTAGGCGGTTATATGGAAAAACGTGGGGACTAAGACCTAGTATGGCCCACTGGCTGTACACAAGGGTGGTCAGACCATCGTTAACATATGCGGCACTGGTCTGGTGGCCTAAGGTGACACAATCTAGTGCCAAACAAAAACTAGGCAAGATCCAAAGGATGGCTTGCCTAGGCATCACAGGGGCCATGACTTCAACCTTCAATTTGACTGTGAAATAAATTCCACAGACAATTTTATTTACCCATTATCTGTCTTAACAAATGCTAGTGACCCTCTTATTCCTGCTCTCCTTATTTCTAAGTACCATGACCAAAGCCCCCCACTTAATTGACCGTGACCCTACTACTTTCACTGATAACGAAGCAGGTAGACGAAATGACATATATAAGACGAGACTTGCAACGAACTGCCAGATCTCTCTGAGGCCTAGGGTTGAACACACTGAGACCTCACAGACGATCTCCGGTGAGATTTGGGGAGTAGGCAGATTGAGGTCCCGTAATCGAGCTACAACAACTCAACCTACCTTTGTCCTACACTCTAAGGAGTAGGCAGATTGAGGCCTTAGAGTGTCCTTACATATCTCCTTTACCTTTTGAAAATGGGGGTGTATTAAAACGAGGACACTGTCGCCTAGGGGCTCGGCAAGGCTAACAAACAAGACTAAGCCACGGACAGGTAGGGAAAACAATAGGGCAGACATTAGGATACTTAAAATTAATTTACATAGTTCTATATAGGCCATTATTAAAATCATATGTAATTTATGCATTATTTGCAGAACTTGTTATCAGTACAAATTCAATTAAAGAATGTTGCAAACAAATTATTGTATAATTGTATTTCAGGCGAGATAGGACTGATGGCGCTGCTATCCTGCATCTACAATCGCGACATCTACCACGGATTCTGCATAGCCCGTGACCTGGCCACCCGCAACATGGACAACAACCACGCCTGGAACCTGCTCAACATGGTTATGCAGATCTTCGACGAAATGCGTCACACCAAATTCATCACGAGATTCTACAACCGTTGCAGTCTGAAGATCTTGGAGATGATGGACGCAAACAACGAGCTGTCAGTGGGTACCATCAGTGCTGCTGTGAGGTTCTACATGAAGGAGTTCAAGAGAGAACCGACCCCTTTTGTGAGTTTTATGCTGGGAGTGATAGTGTTACAGCTGTACAACCAGAGACATCACATCGACAAGAAAGTGCTGGCCCATACCACTGTCTACATCTTCCTGAAGTACAAGGAGTTAAGGAGCGGCGAGGCGTGGAATGAGGTGTGCTACAACCTGGGTCGGATGTTCCAGCAGCTGGGGATCACGTACATGGCTGAGTTTTACTATAACCAGGTGCTGCAGTACAACAACAGGTTCATAGAAGAGGAGCCGGAAGTGTATTGTTTGAAAAGGGAAACTGCTTTTAATCTGCATCTGTTATACAAGCACACCGGACAGTTGGCGAAAGCAAGACGTGTCCTCGAAGAGTATTTAGTTATATAAAGGATTTGTTATTGCTTATTTATCAGTGTACAGTCATTTTTTTTTTGTATATTTAATTAAATTGTATTTGTAAGGATATTTTATTAATTATTTGAGTCTAAGTGGTAGGTGGTAATGGACTTTTCCTGTAGGTGATAGTAAAGGATTTTTTTCACGCCCGAGGAGGTCCCAACGGACGTTTCCGGTTCTGGTGTAGGAGTCGGTTGCCCTTATAAACAAAAATAATGATGGCTCCTCCTTGTACAAAAGATCCTGAAGATAAAATACCTGTCCATTCGGATCTCCGGGAGAAGGGTGTGCAAGTGGCGCCGCCATCAAGATTTAACATATCCTTGAATATATGTGACCTAAAACTCCGTCCACCATTTCCTCCCGGCTAACAGGCCCCAACTCCTCTTCCTCACCGAAACCCAAATCAGTGCCAAAACAGCCACTAATCACCTCAATTTCCCGGGGTATGAGCTCATTACTTCGTTTAGATTGGATGGAGGTGTGTGCGCGTACGTCCGTAGCAATCTACCATGCACCAGGCTAGTGCTGGGAATTTATCCGTTTGTGTATTCGAATATTCGTTCTGAAAACTTTACGACTATTCGAATATTCGTGCAGTATTCGAATATCCGTGGAGTATTCGAATATTAATAATAATTTAATAATAATTTATTAACGGTCTGAGCCAATTTACAGATTAATTTACAACCAAAAATCAAATTAACTATAAACAAGATAATAATATAAACCTAAAAAATATTTTCTAACACACTTTTAAATTCAGCAAGGCTTACAAAAAAAATATCAGTTTTTTCACAATATTTGTTAGCATTCCTACAGATTCTTGGAACTGCAGAATGAAAAGTATAATTAACACGATAGAAACTCTCATTAAATAGACCATGGTGTCTTAAGGTTCTGGATGGAACACTAAGCTTAATCATAGCTAGTAAGTCAGGAGAATCTACAACACCATTCAGCAACTTATATAAAAAGCAAAGGTCAAAATTAACCCTTCGTTGTTCGAGAGTAATCAAATTCAATTGAGTATAAAGTTGTAAGTAGTCAATTTGGTCAGTTACGATACCCATCTTATATGCCACAAACCTAAGAAATCTTTTTTGGACTCTTTCAAGTAGATCTTTATGTATCTGATAGAATGGTGACCAAACAATGCTGCCGTATTCAAGCACAGATCTGACATATGCACAGTACACAGATTTTAAACAGTTTACATCGGAGAAGTCTGCCAATGTTCTTTTCAAAAATCCCAGCATTTTCAAGGATTTATTTGTAATTAATTCAATATGCTTATCAAATGTCAAATCACTACTAAAGTACACTCCCAGATCTCTTATCTGATCAACGTTTTTTAAGACAGTATCTTCCATTTTATAATCAAAATTTGAAATTTTTTTCGATCTAGAAAATTGTATATAGCAGCATTTACTCTTATTTAACAACATATTATTATTCCTACACCACTGGATCAAATTATCTATATCTGCCTGTAATTTCAAATTATCTTCAGGAGTTTTAATCTCAACAAACATCTTCAGATCGTCTGCATATAAAAGTGTATCTGCATATTCAAAGCAGCGAGTCACATTATCAACAAATATGTTAAAGAGCAATGGTGAGAGATGCCCGCCCTGTGGCACACCCGAAGTCACATCGATCTCTAGATAGATAATTTTTTATTTTAACTATTTGTTTTCTATTAGACAAGAAGTCCCCAAACCAAGCCAACAAATTCCCAAAAATTCCAAATTTTTGCAGCTTTATCAATAAGATTCGGTGATCTATCTTATCAAAAGCCTTTGAAAAATCGGTATATATCACATCGAGTTGACCTCTCTCCTCAAGGACCCGAGACAGGTAATGTTCATATATTAGTAAGTTTGTAACAGTGGATCTACCTTTAACGAAACCGTGTTGCTTTAAAGTTAACTGTCTTTCAACAAACGGTCTTAGTTTATTCATTACAATATTTTCAAATATCTCAGGAATTAAACTATTCTTTATTATAGATCTGTAGTTTTTTATATCAGATATGTCACCCTCTTTATGGAGTGGATCCAAGAACGATATCTTCCAAGCATTTGGGAAAACACCCAACTGTAGTGACAAATTAAAGATCTTAGCAAGAATATCCGATAAGATACATTTACATTGCTTTAAAAAGCTTACAGGAATCAAATCTGGACCAGCACCTAAGTTATTATCAAGCTGCACAATGGCATCAAACACTTCCATTATTTCTATCCTCATTACACCCATGATGGCATTATCAGAGAACTCTTCACTACAATCTACAGAAACACTATTGTTATAATTGTTATAAACTGACCCAAAAAAATCTGAGAATGAGTCAACAATTTTATCTACATCATCTATCTGTGTGTCATTATATTTCATTACTTTAGGAATACCGAATTTGTTTTGCTTTGATCTAACATATCTCCAAAAACTCTTATTATCTACGTTTATGGCTGTTTGAATATTATTTATATAGTCATTATAACAAATCTTAGAAACATTTTTACACTGTTCTCTTAATCTACTAAAAATACTATAATGATATTGAGAGTTGCTAATTTTATAATTTTTGTGTGCTATTTTTTTGTCAATAACAAGTTGTCTCAAGTCTGCGGAATACCAGTGTGGAAACTTTCTATTTCTAGTTCTACATTTGGGAACAAACAAATCAATGGCTACAAAGAGAACATCATAAAAACGATCCATCATTACATTGAGGTTTTCAGAATCTAACAAACTATCCCAATTAACATTAGATAAATAATAATTGATGCCAATGAAATCTGCCCTATCAAAATTATAATATAAATAGTCATAGTCTATCAAATCAAGATTTTTTCTACAGACATCTAGGTTTATCTCTAGCGCAGGATGATACTTGTCCAATTTCAGAAATGGTTCAGCAACTGATACATTGAACCTCACCATATTAGAAAAAACTAAGTCCAAATAGTCTCCAAAAATATTACTAATAGAGTTAATCTGATACAGTCCCCAGTAAGCAGCTACGTCCGATAGAATCTTACATTTCTGAGACACATGCCCAACTGCCATTGATCCATATTCATCGTTTAACCAATTTACTCCAGGAAGGTTGAAGTCTCCAGCCATTAAAACATAGTCATAATTAACTAAACTCAGAACATCTTCCACACTAGAGACATATTTTTCGTATATTTCAACCGATGAATCAGGAGGAATATAAACAAGACTTATCAAAATCCTTAATGAATCCCATGAAATCAAAACCATTTTGTGTTCGATAGTTTCTTCATTAAGAGACAGTTCTACAGATGGAATTGATGATTTCACAGCTATTAAAACACCCCCTAGATATCTATGTACACTAGTATTTTTACTTCTATCACATCTATACACTAAAAAATCGTCTAATCCTAATTCACTATCAAAAAAATTTTCATTAAGTCCAGACTCTGTAAAGAGAATCAGATCATACTCCGATTTCTCCGTAGCCAGTAAAAGATCTCTTAGTTTCGTCCTCAGTCCACGTACATTTTGATAATATAATTTTATCACTGATGAGGGATCATTTGAGTAAACTCTTGCCGGTTTTTTTCCATATCCACTCTTTGTGCTCTATTTTCCTCACCAACTCCCATCGGTCTACCTTCCCTGAATACTCTGACAGCAACACCTTCACACCATTTGTCAGGATTCAGCAGCTTTTCAAGACAAGGCTTGGTAGTAGAAACTTTGAATGAACTATAGATTGTTGGATATCTCGAAGGAAGTTTCTCTATCTCAGTGGTCAGCTGAAAATTATTCTTTACGTAGTTACTCAACTCTTCTTCAGTTGTCTCTGGATGGAGTCGAGTAACGTGTATTGCCACTTTTTGATTAGTTGGATTTCGTTTTGGTGCTGTTCTCAGAAATTGATCTTCTGATTGAGTATTTCCAGTACCGATAATAATCTTAGCAAAATTTCGTTTCTGATAATTTTTTTTCGTCGAGTATTCGAATATTCTCACAGTAATAAACACTCCCCTAAGCCCATGAATGTGTCTTGTTATCATTTTTTGAATCTGCCTCTGTTTCCTAGAAAATTAGCTATTTAATTCTTAACTTTCAAATAATTCCGGAAATGTTTCATTCTTTATTTTGGAAAAATTAATGACGATTATAATGTCGGTTTCATTGTGCTTATCAGAACAGCAGTTAGGTTTTTAGTCATATTTACGTTATTTACAAGTACATATATAAATAAAACTGCATCCCGTGTATTTGTGTTTTAAGCTGATAATGTGCTTAGAAAAATATGGCTAATTTATAATTTATAGTAGTTGGTGTACATATTACATATCAGTAATTTATGATGCCAATAACGGCATTCCATTCGCCGCAGTTATCGATATAAATTTTATATTTTTTAGCAGAACATTCTGTATATTGTTATCTATTTGAATGCAACATTTCCTTCCGAGTTTGACGGTATAGCACAATTGATACTTAAAAATCATGCGTTGCTGAGTTATTAACCATTTTATCCAAGACCCAAAAGCATTCGCACGATTACACATAGACAGGACAGAACTGAACATTTTGGTGCCGGTGCTTTTGAGTAGTGCTGGGAATTTATCCGTTTGTGTATTCGAATATTTGTTCCGAAAGCTTCACGACTATTCGAATATTCGTGGAGTATTCGAATATTCCAATATATTCGAATACACTGTCGTTGAAATAATTCGTATTCGAACTATTCGTATTCGATTCCCAGCCCTGCACCAGACTCCCCAATTTAGAGGCTGGAAGAAAACTGAACAGTGGTTCATAGCTTCGGAACATTGAAGAGAGGTTACACACAGGGTGTCCCACGTAGACCTTCCATTAGCCGTTTCTGGAGTACGGCTCACAATTGAATTCTGAAAATTCACATACGTGAGTTTCTCAAAATTTCCAGTTGATTGAAAATATTGACGTTAGTATGGGACTTCCGGTTATACCGCAAGTAGACGTCAGCTTTCTTATTTCAAATGGAAGATGGTGTTTTTTATTACAGATCTAGATTGCTCGACAAATTTTATGGTAGGTTTCACTAACATGTTATGCCATTTTTCTCAACCATTTTCGAGATAATTGACTTTTCAAACATTTCTTAAAAACATTGTCACATTTACACATCTTTAGCTCTCTTATTTTTCAACCTGAAGAGTTGAAATTTTAAAGTGCAAATTCTAAAATGCCACAAAATACTTGGAAAGTACTAAAGCTAGTACAAGTTAGACAGAGTGTCCGAAATATACCGATCAATCGTGACAACTTTAAAACCTAAGAACACCCTATATTTCATAACGTTAGTTCTTTTTTTTTATATTTCAACAACACACCACGAGGGCTTACAGCCTAAATACTATCGTACCGTGGGTGTCGACAAGGAGGAAAGAGGCAACTTGTTAATTCTGGACTTGAAGGTTGGGGGAGAAGGAAAAACGTGCCGACAAGGAATTCCACAACTTGGAAGTCCTCGAGACAAAAGAGCGGGCATAACAAGATGTTCTATGTCTGGTGACCTGAACAGTAAAAGGGTGCATTCGCTCTGTTCCCCTGGTAGATCTGTTGGGGGCAGCAGGTGGAGGAACTATAGAAGAAGGCTCCTCTGAGCAGTGCCCGTGCAGATATCTATAAGAGAGAGAGAGAGAGAGGTTACCAACGGCACGTCGGTAGGCAAGGGATGGCAGCCTTTGGGTGAGGGTAGGGTCACTGATGAGACATATAGCTCTCTTCTGAATGGAGTCCAGGATAGCGAGTGTAGATGCGCCAGCAGCACCCCAGATATGGGAGGAGTATTCGAGGTTTGGTCTTATTTGTGAAGTATATAAGGTATAGAGATTATCTGGTGAAAAGCATTTGCGAGCCCTGAAGAGGAAACCTAATTTCTTAGCAGCCGTTTCTGCAATTGATGTGACATGTTGGTGCCAATTGAGATTTTGATCCACAGAAATGCCAACAAGTGAAAAGGACTCATTACTTTGAAAAACTTGTTTATTCATTGTGATGGCTCTAGGGCTGATGTATCTCTTATGAGATAGAAAGCAAGACTGTGATTTGGTGGAGTTGAATTGTACCAGATTTCTACTTCCCCAGTCTAATATTTTTTGGAGATCCACGGAGAGAAACCCTCCATGAGTCTGTGATCCTCATCTAATTGAACTAAAGAGACAGGCTTAGAATATTGTGTATTTGAGTGGAGGGTGCTATCGTCCGCGTAACTGTGAACTGGGTTGGATGTGCTAGAGAGGAGGTCGTTGATGTGGAGAAGAAACAAAGTAGGGGCTAAAGCTGAACCTTGAGGGACTCCTGCATTAATTGGATAGAGTTCAGAGGATCCACGACAACAGAAATGCTCCGGTTGGAGAGGAAATTTGCTGTCCAGGTACAAAGTTCTGGTGGTTGGCCATAGGCCGGAAGTTTATTAAGCAGCGCTGCGTGCCAGACCTGGTCGAATGCTCTGGATATGTCTAGAGCGACAATCTGGGATTCACCATGTAGTTCCATAGACCTGTTCCAAGAATGGGTGTTCATGTACTATTTATTGTTCTCTCGATTGGTATCAGCATTTCCTATACCTAAGTCCCACCGATTTGAAGATATTTAAACATTATTTGCGATAAGAAATAATTATTAGTCATTTTATCAGGTTGCCTAGGAGATGAAAATCATCTTCTGACATAAGTAAAATATGCGGCGACATTTGAATACAACTTTTATTTACGAGGAGTATAATTGAATTATTAACACAAGATGTGTGGTTGCAAAGAGATTTCCACATAAACACAGATCAACTTGTTACATGATCAGAATACTACTGAAAAATTTCTACGAAAGGAGTGTTTCGTCCAAAATTTCATAAAAGTAAAGCATTATTAGGGAACAAAGAGATTTGTATGTTATCACTTCACTGTAAATGTTCGATATTTGCACTTAATACGGCTATGGTAGCCAGCCTTCCAACACTAAATGAGATGTAACACACGAAGCATGTGCCGCCACCTCGTTGCGAAACCAAATAGTATGTTGTCACGCCAGCTCCAAATAACACATAATGTTAAAAACTAGAGACTGTATACAACCAACTAACAATTTAGTAAATTGTCAGCCCTGCTTGGGGGAGCGGGGCGCTTAGCGAGTTTCGGAGTAGCTGGGGTTGCGTTTCTGAGCTGGAGTCTTCCCGAGAGCGCGAGGCCACTAGCAAAGCGGCTGACTGCGAGTTGATTTGAACCTGGTGGCGGTCTAGCCACGATCAAGTCACCCAAAGCGGTCTCTCGTGGCGCAGCCTTCGTGGTCCTGGATCTGGATGACAGCTGGGATATTTCGGGCTGCAGTAGGTCTCCACCCTTACTGGCGATCAAAACAGCCTGGCGATACCCGGTGTCCCGACCGTCCTAGCGGCATTATTGGGAAGTATTGCCGTTTTCAATCTTCGTAGGAAAGCTTTTCTTTGTTTCCTTCGCGAGGCACAAAGGGTTGCGTTCCCGAGCTGGAGTCTTCCCGAGAGCGCGAGGGCACTAGCAAAGCGGCTGACTGCGAGTTGATTTGAACCTGGTGGCGGTCTAGTCACGATCACGTCACCCAAAGCGGTCTCCCGTGACGCAGCCCTCGTGGTCCTGGATCTGGACGACAGCTGGGATTTTTCGGGTTGCAGTAGGTCTCCACCCTTACTGGCGATGGAAACAGTCTGGCGATACTCGGCCGTCCTGATGGCAGTGTTTGGAGGCTTTGTCTTTTTTTTTGATAGGAAGGACTTTCTTTATTCCTATCTCCCTTGGGAGACACTTCCTCAGGTCGTAGAGGGTCTGTATGACTGCATCGCATGCTCGAGGGTCCGTAATTAATTAATGATAGTAGGATTTAGAACAAGCTGTTAGCTGATCTTGATATTGCACCTAGAGTTGGCTTTTACTTCGCATATCGCATGCCTGCTTAAATCGACCACCTGCCCGATACCTTGCTTTGGCGATCCCGGGACGCTTCTGTCCTTTTACAGGCTTAGAAATCACAACCTCTCTTCATGATACCGCCCGTATAACTCGTGAATATTTCTGTTTCTGCCTCTGTTCTCTAATAAATTAATTTGTTATCCAATAAGTTAGGTTAAACGTGTGGTATTGCGGGAGAACCTCTTTTATAAATATTTCTTTTTACATATTTTGTAAATAGATTATTTGTTTTATGCGGTGTTTCACTCAACGCTTCCCAACCTAATAGGCCACATTCTGATCTCTAATACCACAGGCCATAATTAAGGAGTCCTGAGGGACTTCGCCTGAGGACTTAGGTGAACCCTGTCTTCACTGAAGTTTACCCCGGGTCCGGCTAGTTGTAAATAGCAACCGAGGACAGAGATATAGTCCTGAGGGAGCGCAGCGACTGCCTTTAAACCTTCGCTGCTGGCGCCTGAGCAAACCCTGTAAGAAAACCGTATTGATAAGGTTATGCCGTGGAAACCTCCCCATATTAGGGAAAGATAACCTTATCCCGATATATATATATATATATATATATATATATATATATATATATATATATATATATATATATATATATATATATATATATATATATATATATATATATATAAATTATATACAGGCTGTCCGAAAAGTCGTAAATCACACGTCACATAAAGATAGGCTAGCTCAAGCCGTTTCAGAAAAACCCAATATGATATCAAAAAGTTTACGGTTTTCAAGATATTGACAATTTTATGAAAAAAATTAAAATTGTCAAATTTTTACGTATTTTGCACACACACCTGCATAAAAAACATTTCCGGAATGTGATTTTTATCCCTGTTAATTCTCGATAATAGGGTTATCGAACTAATCTTAAATATGTTGTATTACTATTCAGAAAGTCTGAAGTCTTGAGAAAACAGGTGGAACTGAATGAAAGACAATAGTTATACCATTTAATGTTTATTTTTATGTTACTAATATACAATCTTTAATTTCTTACCTCAATACATTAAATATATATTTTTTTTGTAACGTAATCTCAATTTTCAGCTGTTGTTAGCAGTAGCTAACTTCTTTTCTGGAATTTAATATTTGTTCTGTATTATCTTGAGAATTGCAATGTTAGTTTAGAAACTTACCAGGAACATACCTGATTAATTGAAAACTAATTCCTACCCAAAATCTTTTATATTTGGAGACGACACAGATTAAAAATCCTTGTATCGCATACTGTTATCGTATGTGTATCTTTCATGGGTTGTAGTTACTGCTGTTATGTATTATAATGGACTGTATCATGTTATGAAATAAATCTCTTGGAAACACTTAATTATATATTTAAACAAATATAAAGTATATACTATTGATATACATTATATATAGGCGGAACGTGTAATACCACAACACGTGGTCGTGTACGAATCAAATGCACTCGGTGCTGAAGCTCTTCGAAGCTGATCTGATGAACGAATAACAATATAAACTATATACTCTTGATATACATTATATATAGGCAGAACGTGTAATACCACAACACGAGGTCGTGTACGAATCAAATGCACTTGGTGCTGAAGCTCTTCGAAGCTGATCTGTTGAACGAATAGACTTTGTCCAGGTCTTGAATATTGCAGGTACCCTCTTTTCGAGGGGTGGGACATGCGCACAATACACTGCAGTTATGCCAGGTTGCTTGTGACATACAAGACTGCACTGCTACAACTTCAAAATTGCGCGGTAAAACTAGACACATACCTAGATACCTAAAATTTCAATAATCATTTTTACTAACCAGGCTCTAGTCTGGAGATCCCACAAATTTAGGACTTCAGGCAGAACAACACAAAAGCAGCGTACGTATTGAGCTATATTAAGATCTTCCACCCTTATAAAGTATTTCTTATCTTGCTAATAATAAATCTGATAGATAGATACTTTTAGGTAAGGGTTAATAGGCAATGGTGACCTCATTATCGACCAGATTTAGATCTACTTGAGATCAATTACTCTCTACCGGCTCGTTACTATATACCACGCTCTTTTAGCATTATTTTAGGACGGTTACACTAGGTCATCCCTGGTGTGGACTGTTCTAGCTTTATTTTAGGACGGTTACGTTTGGGTTTGAATGTTTTCATTCTGTTTTTGCCGCGGGGGCGTTAGCGGGTAAGTATAAGCTTTGGACGCTTATGTTTATGTGGAAGAGCATTTGGGTGAGAAGCGGCTTTTGCGAACTGAGTTGTGGATAGTTGAATTATAAACTCAAGTATCGAAGGCATTTCCAGATCAGAGTGAATCTGACAAACCATGGCGCTCCGGTAACCATTCTCAAGATTTTATTCTTGATTTAAAGTGTGTTGCGGCCGCGGTGGCCCATGTAGTGGATGCATAGGTCAAGGCTGGCCGGATTATGACTTTGTACATAAGCAATTTATTGGACAATTTGGAATGTCTATTTAGAAGTGGGAACAGCTTCGAGATGAACATCGATGCTTTTCGTCGGGTATATTGGCCATGGGGGTGCCATGTTAAGCGTTTGTCAAGGAAAACCCGAGGTATTTGGCAGAATCTTGCCAGGGAATTAGACGGTTATCTAATAATATGTGTTCGTGAGGTGTGTGTCTCCTCTTGGAAAATAGGACTGCTGAACATTTATCGGAGTTTATTGCCAGACAAGATTTCCTATACCAGCCTTGCAGCTCGACTATGGCGGTCTGAAGTTGTTCGGTTCTTATCCTCGGCTGAGTGGAACTGCTGAGGATGGTAGTGTCGTCTGCGTACAGTGTGTATGTCACGTTTGGGGACGGTGTCGGAATGTCTGCGACAAATATATTGTACAGCAGAGGGGAGATAGCAGAACCCTGCGGTAGACCAGCCGTGGCTGAGTACGTTCTAGATCTGGTTCCCAGATGTTTGACCTGGAACTTCCTCTGTTGCAGGTATGACCTGATTAGCAGAATCAGAGGAAGAGGATAATTGAATCATAGAAGTTTGTTTAGGAGGCCCGCATGCCAAACCCTGTCGAAAGCTTGAGCAATGTCGAGAAATATTGCACCAGTTGACTTGTTTTTATTAAATCCTTCGGTGATGTTTTCCACCACATGAAGGACTTGGTCTGTGGTGGGGTGCTGGTGTCTGAAACCGAATTGCTCATCTGGGAGGATATGATTCTCGGAGGTGAATGAAGCTAGCCTTTTCTGAATCAATTTTTCGGTGATTTTAGTAGGCTAATGGGTCTGTAGTTCTGAGGAAACAGCGGATTTTGGGATGTTGATAATATCGGCAAGTTTCCACATGGAAGGAAAATGTTGAAATCACAGCATGTCATTCATAATCGTAACTAGGAATACCACGTCTTTGCAGGGGGAGGATTTTCAGGGCTACGTTGGAGATTCCATCGTATTCCGAAGCTTTCCTATTTGTTAATGATTTGATTATTTGGGAAACTTCTTCGAAAGTTGCGGGATCGATAGTTGTGTCTGGGGTGGCGCGAAGCGCACTCCTGACATATCGGTGCGTTCTTGCTACGTGCGACAGATCAACGTTGTTATAATTCAGGCTTAATTGCAACTCCAGATGATCTGCCAATGCATTTGCTTTCTCCACATCCGTGTATACGACATCGTTACGGCCATGAAGTGGGAAGTTTTTGGGAGAGAAGAGCTTTTGCCATTTGCCATATGGAATTGTCTTGGGCAGACAGGGTTTGTGTTCCTCCCAACGGTTGTTGCGGAGTTCTTGTAGGGCGGATCGTACTTGTTTGATGAGTCTGTTTCCGTTTCGTTACCCGGTGGGGTTTCCAGTGTGTTGAGCTAGTCTACGCACCCGGTTCTTTTCGTGTATCATTTCTCTATACTGGATGGAAATGACAGGAGATTGCTTGAGGCAGGGTACGTCCTTGACGCATGTTCAATAGAACATTGGATTTTGGACTGTAGGTTATCCACTGCACCCTCGAGTTCGGAGATGCTGCGGATAACCGGAATATTGCCAAGGGTGTTTTTAAGATGATCTGTGAAACTGGCCACAGTACCTTTTTCCTTGGGAGGTCGGGTTCGTCATTGTCATATCTGAGCTGCAAAATGACTGGGTCATGGTCCACTAGAGGTCATTTAGGGTTGAAATTTCATGGAGAAGGGTGGTGTTCGACATGATTACTATGTCGAGCACGTCGGGGCGACCTGCACTGCCGAAGTGTGTAGGTCTTTGAGGAGCGTCAACCATGCAATTTGCATGGTTATCGACATAAGATTGGAGGATTCTCCCATTTGTATTGGCATTACAAGAATGCCAATTGTGGTGTTTGGAATTTAAATCGCCAGCAATTATTATGGATTGGTTGGTATTGAATAAGAAGTCTAGTTCGGCGTCTAGAATTATCTTTTGTGGAGGATTATAGACAGAAATGAGCTTTATTGGGCTTGCAGAGGAAGTGTTGACTACGATTCGTGTAGCCTCGATGTTTTGTGTGTGAAGTAACGTAACATGTACTTTGAACTCTAAATTGTGTAAATAGTGTTTTGTTGTTAATAGATTTTGTTAAATAATACAATAATTATTATTATCAAAATTTGATTTGCCCTGACAGTCAAGCCGACTGCTCTGACTGTACTCAATATTTGGCTAGAGGCCTGTGCTGGAGACAAATGGATTACTTTTAGATCGTAATGATCACAATTGCAAGAACTTGCTAATTTTGAATATTTGTGAGTTTAGAGATGATGTGTTTTGACAGAATCCATTTGTCTACACTAGTGTAATCACACAACTCACATTTAACATGTCTCTCTTCAATACTTTTGTGTTTGGAGATTATGTGTCTTGACAAGCTGATTTTCACTACGCAAGTGTAATCACACAACACACATTTAATAAGGTCTCGCTTCAATACTTCTGTGCGTGGAGGTGACATGTTTTGGCAGGCTGATTTTTGACTACACTAGTGTAATCACATAACTCAGATTTTTTTTAATTTATTTATTCAACGGATCAACCATTTACAATAATAATAAGAACATCTAAAACTACACTACTCTTAAATAACCTATCTCAATATGAGAACATAAAAAAGTAAAATATAACCAGTATGACAATTCAATCAATAACACCTCTCAAAATGCCTCTAAATGAACGGTCAGAATCATTAAACATATCCAAGAGCTCCGAATACTCATTTACAGTTCTTGCTACTCTCGACATTGGACAGAAAAAGCCATAATTAGTTCGATGGAAGGGAACCACGAAAACCTCCCTTGCTCTCGTGCGGTCCGGAATCCTTAGAGAGACTAACTCAAGCAAAGGACTATCAATTTTATTCACTAATAATTTATGCAGAAAACAAACATCACTGACAATCCTTCTACCACTGAGTGACTGCAAGTGCAGCCGATTCCGCAAATAAGAAAAGTTAAGATCATTTCTCTGCAAGTCCATTCTGTAAGCACAAATTCTCAAGAATCTATTTTGTATGGCCTCAATCTGATTGATATAAATATTGTAATTCGGACTCCAGACTACAGAAGAGCATTCCAACAAAGAGCGAACCAGACACAATACAGCCTTCTCAAGCTATTGCATGAAAAATCAGGAGTTGATCTATGAATAAATCCTAACATTTTATATGCTTTAGATACTATGTGATCCTTAAAAGATAATTCCCTATCCAATACAATGCCCAAGTCTTTAATCATTTCCTTCCTCTGTAAAGCGTTAGAGCCTATGAAGTACGCAAAGTCAATGGGAAATTGAGCTCTAGTGAAAGTAATGCAGAAACACTTATCAACATTCAGAGTCAGAAGATTGTCACCACACCACCGAGCAAAACGATTTAGGTCTTCCTGGAAAAGTAAATAGTCCTGTCTGGAACGAACAATCTTGAAAATTTTGATATCATCAGCAAACATCAAAATCTGACTATGCTTAAGTGAATGTATGACATCATTGATTAAAAGATTAAAGAGGACTGGTCCACAATGTGAACCCTGAGGAACTCCTGAAGAAACAGTAATACTACCGCAAACGCTCTATATAAAATTGTGCTTAATATTATGAAATATATTGAGGAGACTGATAATAAATTAATTGCCCAAAGCTATGATGGGGCTGCTGTTATGGCCGGACATTTAGGAGGTCTTCAAGCTAAAGTGCGGGAAATGTTTTCCAGTGCTCTATTTGTACACTGTTGTACTCATAAATTAAATTTAATTTTATCCCATAAATAATATTAAAGAATGTAAGGTGTTTTTTGCTACCCTACGTTGAATGGCTGCTTTTTTTCCAAATCTATGAAGTGCACACAAGCCTTAGACTCAATTGTTAAAAAATGTTTACCCAAAGTAGCTGCAACCCGATGGAACTACAATGGCAGGGTTGTGTTAACTATATTTGAATACCGTGAATCGTTAATTGAACTTTTTGAAAACATAATAGAAAATAGCAGAAATTGGGATGCAGAAACAATAAATAGTTCTAGAGGATTTTTGGATGGTTTGGAAAGCAGACTTTAATTTTAATTTTTTACTTAATATATTTTCGAAAATATTTCCGTTTTCAGATAATGTATTTAACATGTAATGTAAAACAAATGACATTGGTTTTTGCCTGAAGAAAATTAGTGAATTTAAATCCATTATAATTCAAAAAAGGAATGAATTTGATAAGTTCTGGAAAAAACAATGGAATTAGGAGAAGTGGAGCCACGAAGAAAGCGTCTGCGCAGTGATAATGTGGGAGACCTTCAAACTTCTTATCGCCGCCTTTTCTACGAAATCATAGATCAAATTCAGCAGCAAATTAACTGCAGATTTGATCATCTTATTGACCCGAAATTTCTTGAATTGTGTAATTTTGGAGGATTTAAAGGGATACCTTTCCCAGAAGAGTCATTCAAATCATTATTTCACCACTATGGACATTATTTTGACAAAGCCTTATTACGATCAGAACTTACAGTCATTTATGAAACCGATGTTATTGACACAAAAACTAACGCGAGTGAACCTTTAACTTTCTTAAAAGAATCAAAATTGGAAAATGCATATTCTGAAGCATTCAAATTATGTGAATTAGTATTAACAATTCCTGCTACTAGTGCGTCTGTAGACCGAAATTGTTCTACATTGAAGCGTATCAAGAGTTTTGTTAGGAATTCAACAGGACAGGAAATACGTTCCCAAATTTCAATTTTGTCAATTGAAAATAACTTCGTCGAGGAAATGTCCCACAGTTTTATGATATTATTAACGAATTTGCCAAAAACGACAGAAGAATTGAGATACACTACAAATAGGTAAGTTTCTGAAAATTGCTTCCCTTATTTAAAATGCCACCGCACGCTCCTGATTTATACGGTCTCTCTTAAACACTTCTATGTTTGGAGATGATGTGTACTGACAAATGCACTTTCTGTACACTAGTGTAATCACACAATTCACATTTAAAAGGTCTCTCTGCAATATTTCTATGTTTGGAGATGATGTGTGTTGACAGAGTCAATTTCCGTACACTACCATAATCACAATACTCACATTTATAAGGTCTCTCTTTAATACTTCTGTGTTTTGAGATGATGTGTCTTGACAAATTGCTTTTATTTACAGCAGTGTAATCACACAATGCACATTTAAAAGGTCTTTCTTCAATACTTTTGTGTTTGGAGATGATGTGTGTTGACAGATCTCCTTTCCATACACTAATGTAATCACACAACTCACATTTAAAACGTTTCTCCGCAATACTTCTGTGTATGGAGATTTTATGTACTGACAAATCAGTTTTAGTAACACTAGTGTAAGCACATAACTCACATTTAAAAGGTATCTTTTCGATACTTCTGTGCTTCAAGATGATGTGTGCTGCCAGATTATTTTTCCATACACTAGTGTAATTACACAAGTTACATTTAAAAGGTCTCTCCTCAGCACTTCTGTGTTTGGAGATGTGTCTTGACAAATAGCTTTTAGTTATGCTGGTGAAATCACAATACTCACATTTATAAGGTCTCTCTTTAATATCTCTGTGTTTGGAGATGATGTGTTGTGACAGATGCACTTTCTGTACACTAGTGTAATCACACAACTCACATTTAAAAGGTCTCTCTTCAACACTTCTGTGTTTGGAGATGATGTGTCTTGACAGAGCTCCTTTCCTTACACTAACGTAATCACACAGCTCACATTTAAAACTTCCCTCTTCAATATTTCTGTGTTTGGAGATGATGTGTGTTGACAGAGCTCCTTTCCTTACACTACTGTAATCACACAACTCACATTTAAAAGGTCTTTCTTTCATACTTCTGTGTTTGGAGATGATGTGTGTTGACAAACTGACTTTCTGTACGCAAGTGTAATCACACAACTCACATTTAAAAGGTCTCTCTTTAATACTTCTATGTTTGGCAATGATGTGTGTTGACAAACTCACTTTTTGTACACTAGTGTAATCACACAACTCACATTTATAAGGTCTCTCTTTAATACTTCTATGTTTGGAGATCATGTGTTTTAACAAATTGCTTTTAATTGCACTTGTGTAACCACACAAATCACATGGAAAATTTCTCTTTTCAACACTTCCGTGTTTGGAGATGACACGTCTTGACAGATGGCTTTTTCGAGTTGCAGTATGCTCACGTTGAAAGCGTCTCTCTTCAGTACTTCTATGTTTGGGGATAATACATACTGACAGATTCTTTTTGTCGCCTGTAGTGTAATCACATGTGTCACTTTTAAAAGGTAGCTCTTTACTTTGTTTGAAAACAGCATTGCTTGAGAAGTCTACTGTATCCTGTTTCTGTAATTTACAGTGATCACTTACATAATCACACTTACCGTCCAACTGTTCGGAAACATCAGTATTTACACTGGTTTTGTGATCATTTTCAGAATTATCACTATCACTACAGTATTCTTTTTTTAAACCAACAGGTTCAGTCAAATCAGATTCTGTTAGTTCTATCTTGAAATCTTCATCCGTTTGTAATTCTTCCTTGCACTCGAATTTTAATTCCAAATGGCTACTGGCCTGGCATCCATGTTTATTGTCTTCCATTACAAATGTTATACCTTTCAGAAGCAAATTGTTTTGTTCTTCCCAATTATTAAATTTACTAATTAAGTAGTTGCCTGTACATCTTTACCCCTATAGAGCTAGTAACAATACATTATTTATTTATAAGCACTTAAGCACCAGTCATTACTTGCACTTGCATCCAGACATCAAAGGTAACCAAAATTTACCAAACGACCGAGTGAATTTCACACCGGTTATACGTTAGACTTAGACACTAATAAACAATAGCCACTTACGTAAACGTCATGATAGCCCTTTACGAAAAGTAACCAGGTAGATATCTACCGTTTACCGAATGGTACACAGCTGGCTTTATGGTAAATGGATCCGGTGCATTAATTTTCGAACGCTTTTAAATGCGCGGTAACTAAATGACAAACGCCAAACCAATGACATATAGACTCTATACGTCATTGCGCCAAATTGTCAAAGGTTCATCTTTGTTTGTTATTTGATGATATTTTGGCTTTGAACTTTGAAGTAGTAATATTAAGATATCAGTATGGATATTGAAAAAAATTGCTTTAGGTAATGTTGTATTTGAAATATTAGACAACGATAGCGATGAAGAGTTATTAACAGGAGTTACGACTTATTATACATTAAAAAATTTCAAAAAGAAGCGCCGCGCCAATGAAAATTATGTATCTGATGGTGCACACTTTACACTAACTACTATTATCATCCACTAAATGTCAATACAACACCTTCACCTTCCTTCAAGTAACGATTGAGAAATGAACGAATAAAAAACAAAAACCTTAGGGTATTGGCTTTGACTATCTACCTACGGATATATAGTCAAAGGGTATTGGTATTATTATTTATTTAGATCCAGTTTATAGGTTAGACTTTAGACAAATTGTATAGAGAAATAAGTTTGTTCTCTATATAACTCAATTTACCGACTGTTTGGATCGGTACACAAATCCTGCACCAGGTTGATGCACCGGGTAGATACCGTATAACATTCGAACGATGGACACAGTAACTAATTACATTTTCGAACGGTTGCGGTGTAACCGATATCTACCCGGTTACTTTTCGTAAACCCCTGATACAATTTAGACCTGTCACGCGCATGGTGGCGAGTGGTGAGTCCAATGCAACAATAATATACTGTCGTGCACTGGAGTTTGACGTTTCATCACAACCTCTTAACAAATTACGTATTTTACTAATATTTAAGTGCATACAGTTAGAACTAATAAAAATGAAAAAATAATAATAATTTAGTGCTGCGTTCTATATTATCTCAAAAAGACAATATAGGCGACGAAGTGGAATGTAACTTCAACCGCATTAAACTGATGTATAAAAACTTTTTGATTACGAATGACTTTGTTTTATGTGTGTAGTTGGACTTCTATAACGTTACTCACCAGGTGACGTCATAGGAGAGGGGGGGGGGGCATATGCATGATATAATGACTTAAAAGAGATATGATATTGCGCATATGCCCCGCCCCCTTCTATGACGTCACGTGGTAAGTAACGTTACAGAAGTCCAACTACACACTTAAAACAAAGTCATTCGCAATCAAAAAGTTTCTATACGTCAGTTTAATACGGTTGAAGTTACGCCTATATTGTCTTTATCAGATAATATAGATCAGAGCACTAAATTTAATGTTTTTCATTTTTATTATTTCCAACTGTATGCACTTAAATATTAGTAAAATACGTAATTTGTTAAGAGGTTGAGATGAAAGGTCAAACCCCACTGCACGACAGCATATTATTGTTGCATTGGACTCACAACTTGACACCATGCGCGTGACAGGTCTAAAAATAGGTAGTCTGAATATCATATATCTCGTTATTTGTATCATGCCTGTTATACGTTAGACACTAATAAACAATAGCCACTTAGGTAAACGTTACCTTATATTAAACGTTTACCGCCACTTCGGACCATGATACAAATAAAATAACTAGAGATATGGATATGTTAAAGTGGGTAATGGCATGGCCAAAGAGGTTGTAAGCAACCTCTTACTCTTTTTGGTAATGAGTGTTGCTCCCTCCATCAGATTAAAAGTGCTACATTTGGGGACGTTTCGGTGCTGAATTTACGGTTTGAGTGCTAAAATATCCCCAGATTTAATTTGAAGCAAAATTAAAAGTAACTGCACGTTTTCCGATAAGAGGTCCCATGAAAGAGGAGAAAATTATGCATATTTATGATAATAAAACGATAATTAAACTAAAAATGAAATGTTTTATTTTTTGAAAATTAACAAAAGAAATAAGTGTCTTTGAAATAATTTAATATATATATATATATATATATATATATATATATATATATATATATATATATATATATATATATATATATATATATATATATATTGTAGGTGCCAATGACAATGTTGAGGCACCAATTTTTCTTTAAATAAAAAAAATCTCACAAAATAAAATAAAAATCCATAGACATCTGAGGATTTGACATAACAGTTGACAGCACGCAATACGCAAAAGTAGAAAAGGTATGCCACCCTATAATAATAAATCTGACCATCGAGTAACGGAGTAGGTAATGCACATGATACAAATAACGAGAGATATGATATTCCGACTACCTATTTTTAGACCTGTCATGCGCATGGTGTCAAGTGGTGAGTCCAATGCAACAATAATATGCTGTCGTGCAGTGGGGTTTGACGTTTCATCACAACTTAACAAATTACGTATTTTACTAATATTTAGATGTATACAGTTGGAAGTACTTTTTTAAGATCAGAATACTATACTGTGATTATGTGACATGATGATCAAATCAAGTTTATGAACGTTAACGCCCTCTATATATATATATATATATATATATATATATATATATATATATATATATATATATATATGTATGTATGTAATATAAAAATGAAAAATATTAAATTTAGTGCTGCGTTCTATCTTATCTGAAAAAGACAATGTAGGCGACGAAGTGGAATGTAACTTCAACCGCATTAAACTGACGTATAGAAACTTTTTTATTGCGAATGACTTATTGTTTTAAGTGTGTAGTTGGACTTCTATAACGTTACTCACCATGTAACGTGATAGGAGGGGGCGGGGCATATGCGCACAATAGGCATGGATGCAAAATGATAATGTTTTGTATCCTCCTACTATGTCAAAAAGCACAACTATTGGACAATTGATAGTCCCTTTATTAATCTTATTTTTAAAGGGGTAGACATTGATCCAATCCATAGCAGGTGGTAGTGGAATTTTCCTTTACGTAATAGTAAAGGATTTTTTCACGCCCGAGGAGGTACCACCCCATACATCAAGGGGCCGGTGAAGTCCCAACAGTCGGTTTCCCTTATAAGCAAAAATGATGATGGCTCCTCCTTGTACAAAATATTTCGGAGGCAAAATACCCCTCCATTCGGATCTCCGGGAGAGGGGTGTACAGGGGGCGCCAACATCAAGATTTAACATATCCTTTTCGAATATATGTGGCCTAAATTCTAACCTGAACTCCGTCCACCATTTCCTCCAGGCTAATAGGCCCCAACTCCTCTTCCTCACCGAAACCCAAATCAGTGCCAAAACAGCCACTAATCACGTTAATTTCCCGGGGTATGAGCTCCTTACTTCCTTTAGATTGCATGGAGGCGTGTGCGCATACGTCCGTAGCAATCTACCCTGCACCAGACTCCCCAATTTAGAAGCTGGAAGAAAAGACATACTATGGATAAAACTTTCTCTCAGTGCTGCAACTAAATTCATCTGTTGCATTTACCGGTCACCTTCTGACAACCACTTTGTCCAGCTCTTTGACTACCTTTCTGAAAAAACCGACTATCTGATTTCTGAATATCCTTCCTCCGAGGTCACTATTCTTGGTGACTTCAATGTCCATAATAAGGAATGGCTAGGATCTTCAAAAACTGATCCACATGGGAGAGCAGCGGAGGCCTTTACAGTCAGCCATTCTTTAGCCAATATGGTTCAGTAACCTACTTACTTTCCTCGTATCCCAACACACAGCTCAAATCCCTTGGATCTCCTTCTTACTACACAACCTGAATGCTATAAGATATCAGTCACCGCCCCCCTTGGTCGCTCAGACCACGGCATGGTCACTGCTTCCTGCGCAATGCAACCTGAGGTCACGCAGTCATCACACCCACGTATCGTTTGGCACTACAACTCCGCAAACTGGGATGAAATGCGGGATTACTTTTCCTCATTTCCATGGGCGTCTGTCTGCTTCTCTCATCCTGACCCCTCTGATATCTCACAAAACGTCACCGAAATTATCCAAGCTGGCATGGAATTATTTATCCCACGTACACAGAAAACCTCTTCAGCCACTCAAAAGCCCTGGTTCTCTAAATCCTGTGACAAGGCCAGACTTGAAAAGGTCAAAGCTCACAAAACGCTTCTACACAATCCCAGTCAAGAAAATCGTCAAGCATTTAACGACGCAAGAAACCGCTATGTCCACATTCTTTCTGAGGCGAAAAACTCGTTTAATAACCACATCAAAAACAAAGTCCTCTTAAGCTCCAGCGGCGGCAAACTCTTCTGGACTCTTGCTAAATCTATTGGGAATAATTTCTGCAAAAGCACGTTCCCACCTCTTGTCTCAGGGTATGAAATTGTTTATACCGCCCTGGGCAAGGCTGAACTTTATGCTTCGTTGTTTGCCGGCAATTCTACTCTCAACCCACCTCCAAATGTTCAACCACCAACAGTCCCCAATGTCGCGCATAAAATGACGGATATCATTTTCAAAACTAAAAAGGTACGAAAGATGCTCTCTTCTCTTAATACCAGGAAAGCCTCTGGCCTTGACGAGATCCCAGCAATTGTTCTCAAAAAATGCACACCAAAGCTTGCGCCTGTCCTGACTCGTCTGTTTCAGATATCTTATAATAAAGGCATATTCCCCAGTAACTGGAAAACTGCTCGAGTACAACCCATCCCCAAGAAGGGATCCAAAGCGTCTCCCAGCAACCACAGGCCTATTTCTCTCCTTTCAGTCGTCTCTTAAGTGATGGAAAAGTATATAAACACCGAATTACTAAAATTTCTTGAAAAACACAGTCTAATCCACGACAGGCAGTATGGATTCCGTCAGCGCAGATCGACTGCCGACCTCCTTTCCTTTGTCACCCATTCTTGGAACAAGTCTATGGAACAACACGGCGAATCCCAGATTGTTGCCCTAGACATATCCAAAGCATTCGACCAGGTCTGGCACGCAGCGCTGCTTAATAAACTTCCGGCCTATGGCCTACCACCAAAACTCTGTATGTGGACAGCAAATTTCCTCTCCAACAGGAGCATATCTGTTGTTGTGGATGGCCATTCCTCTAAACTCTATCCAATTAATGCAGGAGTTCCTCAAGGTTCAGCTTTAGCCCCTACTTTGTTTCTTCTCCACATCAATCACCTCCTCTCGAGCACATCCAACCCAGTTCACAGCTACGCGGACGACAGCACCCTCCATTCAGAATCTGAAGTGATGTCGAGGATTATTTTATTATTAATTTCCAATAACTTTATTTTCCTTTGATCAAACTACTTGAAAATTGGTACACAACCACGTCTCTCTATGTTCTTTTGAGTTGTAAATATTCGTTTCAATCACATGGACAATTTGAGAATTGCGTTTAAAAAAATACTTTTTAATTTTTTACTAAGAAAAATTGGCCACTAAAATTTGATGAACAAACTCATCCAAGCCATTAGCAAAGTAAGGGTAATTCCCAAAGTTGGTCCAAATCAGTGAGGTATTTTGTGAGGTATCGGTTGGATATATATCTAATATATAAAAGCCTGGACGCAGCAAGTGCATTATGGTAGTGAATTTTCATAGAAATGATCTGGCACAAAATATTTTATTATAACTTTTTTTTCTTGTAACATAGAAATCTAAATTTTGGTGTATAGTTTACTTATTATATCGTAAACCTACCTACCAAATTTGGTTATCATATAATTCTTATTTTTTAAGATAAAATTTTTTTTCAAATTAAAACTCAAAATTTTCCAGGAAAACCTCGTCGGATTTTTTTGATTAACAAACTTGTCAAAGTCATTTACAAAAGGAAGGTACATGCCAAATTTTATCAAAATCGGCATATTATTCTTTGAGATAAAAATTTTTTTCGAATGAAATTTCAAAATGTTCCCGGAAAACCTCGTCCGATTTTCTTGACTAACAAACTTGTCAAAGACATTTACAAAAGAACGGTACATGCCAAATTTTATTAAAATCGGCTTATTACTTTTTGAGATAAGAATTTTTTTCGAATGAAAACTCAAAATTTTCCCGGAAAACCTCATCCGATTTTCCTGGCTAACGAATTTATCCAAGCCATTTACAAAAGAAAGGTATATGCCAAATTTTATCAAAATCGGCCTATTATTCTGAGATAAAAATTTTTTTCGAATGAAAACTCAAAATTTTCCCGAAAAACCTCGTCCGATTTTCTTGACTAACAACCTTCTCAAAGCCATTTACAAAAGAAAGGTACATGCCAAATTTTATTAAAATCGGCTTATTACTTTTTGAGATAAGAATTTTTTTCGAATGAAAACTCAAAATTTTCCCGGAAAACCTCGTCCGATTTTCCTGGCTAACGAACTTATCCAAGCCATTTACAAAAGAAAGGTACATGCCAAATTTTATCAAAATCGGCCCATTATTTTTTGAGTTATCGGTGTGATATATATATAAACTTAACAGTAATAATTATTATATAACTAACAAAATGAAAGAACTTACGTAGATATTGACATGATGAATTTTAATTCAACAGTGTTTATGTTTGCATGATTAATTTACAAGTACCGCGTCGTTATATCTGACATCTGTGTTTCCAAAGTCAAAAACATTGCTAAAGGTGTCTTGATAGTTAGCTGTTCATCCAGGAAAGATGGGGAAAAATTCAGGTCTTTAGCTGAGAGCAGTCTTTCAGCTGAATATAGTGTTAAAGAAGTTACACATCAACACCCGCGAATTCGTATCGTTGGCCTCTCTGAGAAGATCGAGGGGGATGAATTAGTAAGACTAATTAAGTTGCAGAATGGTGACATCTTTGGTGACTCTAATTTTAAGTTTATCTCTACTGATCATCTAAAAAATAATAGTAGAATTTATCAGGCGGTCCTGCAGGTTGATCGTGTTTCTTATAAGTCGGCTTTAGATATTGGTCAGATTTTTATCGGGTATGATCGCTGCTCTGTTTACGATGGTATCGATATCACGCGATGTTTCAACTGTTCGGGCTTCCACCATACATCTAAATTTTGTAAGGGCAAAACCACATGCCCTAAATGTTCTGGTGACCATCCTGTGAAAAACTGTGTGGCTACTACTCTTTGTTGTGTGAACTGTTTCAATGCGGCTAAGGTAAAGGCAGGAGTTGCCTATGATCATGCAGCCTGGGACCATAACTGTGCGGTTTACAGGCAAAAGCTGCAGTCGATGAGAGCAGAGATTCTGCAGATCAAATAGCAATTACCACAATGCCATGTCTGGGTGGAAACCCAGTCTCCAAACAAACCTGTTGGATCTTTCGTTAACTTTGGACACAATCATCATTCTTCTTTTGCCTGTTCTATGGAGAGGCAATTTAACATATTTTATCAAAACGTCAGGGGCCTCCGGACACGAACCAATGATGTTTACTCTTTTGTTTGCTCGCAGGCATATCCTCTTGACTGTTTTGCTTTCACTGAGACTTGGCTGGATAGTGACATCTATAATAGCGAACTGTTTGATGATCAATATATTGTCTACAGATCAGATAGGGATTTTTCTTTCTCTTGTAAGACTAGGGGAGGTGGCGTTCTGCTTGCTGTGCATGCTCGCTTTGCAACTCGTCGCCTTAATATTCGGAGGGACTGTGGAGGCCTTGATGCTCTTTCTAATATTGACATTGTGGGGGTTAGAGTCTCGGATCATCGGGCCTCGCTTAATGTTTTTGTTGTTTATATACCTCCCAATACTCCAACTAATGACTACTACCTCTTGTTTGAAGCTCTCGAGTCCCTGTGCATAAAATATGGTTCCGAGACATTCTTAGTTGGTGATTTTAACATGCCTGAATATGCCTCTTGTCGTCAGAAGGACCCCTCCGCTCGTGTGTCCGCTTTTCAAAATTTTTGCAATCTACTACTCCTTGGACAGTTTAATCATGTTGAGAATATTAACAACAGAATTCTTGACGTGGTTTTGTTTACTGACACTTGCTTGGTGGGGGAGGCTCCTGATTCGCCCGTGATTCCTGATCGTCATCATCCCCCCTTAATCATAGAGTTTCCGCTCAGTGGTTCTGTGGTCTCTTCCCCTGCTGGTGACACTACTAGGCAAAGGTCATATAACTTTCGAAAATGTGATTTTGTCAGATTGTATGCAGAGCTCAGCGACTTGTGATGGGATGGCATGGATGGGCTTCAGGATGTCGATTCTATGCTTGACTTTTTCTATTCCAGAATTTACGACTTGTTTGATATGTATGTTCCCATGACTGCTCCAAGAGCATGTAATAGGTATCCCCCGTGGTTTTCTAAAGAAATTAAGGTTAGTATAAAATATAAATATTCATTATGGTGTAAGTTTAAGAAGTCTGGAAATGTGGAGTTTCTGGATAGATTTAGGGAGCTAAGACAAAAACTTAAGAGAGACATTTATCTTTCTCGAGTCAATTACTTTCAGAGGGTCGAAAGAGAGATTAGGTCTAATCCTAAAAAATTCTGGAACTGCTCTTCTCGACGCCGTCAAAACTTTTCTATTGGGAATTTATCTAACCAGCAGCAGGCAGCTGACAGTTTTGCTTCTTATTTTGCGGGATGTTCTGGCTCCACCCCCACCTCATCGCCTACAGCCGCCAGTCTGGCTTCGGGTGACATCACAATGTTCTTTGTTGATGACTTTACAGATGACGAAATTATTACAGCCGCTAAGAGAATTAAGGCTAACATGTCCTGTGGACCTGATCTAGTTCCTGGTTTCTTGGTGCGCGACTGCTTATATGCTTTCCTGGCTCCACTTAAGAAAATTTTTAAACTGATTCTTAGATCTGGAACATTCCCCGCGATTTGGAAGCTGTCACGAGTTTTCCCTGTCTTCAAGGCGGGGGAAAGTGGTGATCCATCAAACTATCGACCAATAGCCATACTATGTGTCTTTTGTAAAATTTTCGAGGCCTGTCTTTTTCAGCGAATACTGTTTCACATCAAAAACAGACTCTCTATTTCTCAGCATGGTTTCATTCCAGGTAGATCGACTGTAACGAATTTGGTTGACATTACACAGTTCATTGCGTCCGCTCTTGACCGCTCTTCACAGGTTGATGTTGTGTATACTGATCTATCTAAGGCCTTCGATTGTCTAAATCATTCTGTTCTGATTGACAGGATGAGGGCTATCGGATTCTCCGAGGGCTTGCTTGGCTTGTTCAGATCTTACCTTGATGGAAGGAGGCAATTTGTTGAGGTTGGGGGCTTCAAATCTAACACCTATCACGTAACTTCGGGAGTGCCGCAAGGTTCCATACTCGGTCCATTACTGTTTAATATATTTATTGACCCAGTTAAACATGTTTTACATGTTCCTTTTTTAATGTATGCAGACGATATTAAGATTTTCGCAAATATTTCGAGTGTTGATGACTGTTTGCGGCTCCAGAACTGTCTTCAGATCCTTGTTGAATGGTGTCGTCGGAGTGGTCTATCTGTGAATGTTTCCAAGTGTTGTGTGATGTCCTTTACTCGAAATAAGCACGCAATCACTTTCGGGTACAATATAAGAGGGCTTCCACTTGACCGCCCCAGGACAGTTAAGGACCTTGGAATTGTTTTTGATGGTACTCTATCTTTTAAACCACACTATGAGCAGACTGTCAGTTCTGCTTACAAAACTCTAGGGTTTCTGATAAGAAACAGCAAAAATTTCTCACAGACTGACACCCTCCTCCTGCTCTTTGGCTGTTTGGTTAGGTCTCGACTTGAATATGGCTCAGTTGTGTGGGCTCCCACTTATGAGATACATGTGGCAAGCCTGGAATCAGTGCAAAGGAAATTTCTAAAATTTCTTAGCTTTCGTGAGGATGGTCGATATCCGTCTATTGGTTTTCCTCAGGAAAGTTTACTTCTTCGCTTTAGTCTGCAGAGTCTATCGATGCGCAGGCAGTGCAGTTTCATTATATTTTTATATAAACTGGTTAATTCTGTGTTCGACTGCCCTTGTCTGCTTCAGCAACTTAATTTTAATGTGCCTCGTATTGCAGCACGTTTTCCAGGCACATTCTATCTTCCGACTGCTCGTACACGATTGCTGCGATCGTCTCCAATTTACCAGATGTGCAATGATTACTCTGTACTGCAAGACCGCCTAGATATCTTCTCATGTAATATATCAGAGATAAAAATGTTTTTCAAAGCGATCTAATTTGTGACTCTTTTTTGTATTGTTAGCTAGATTGTTGTTAGTTATTATGTTTTGTGTATTGGCCCATCCTTAAATTGGCTTTTAAGCTGTTGGATGGTGTATGAATAAATAAATAAATAAATAAATAAATAAATAAATAAATATATATATATATATATATATATATATATATATATATATATATATATATATATATATATATATATATATATAAACATATAAAAATTGAAACTGACCCCGGATATGGGTTCTAGGGGTCCTAGATCGCGCTCATTTGAAGAAATTTTTTTCAAATTCAAAAGTCGAGATCTCCTCATTAGTGAATTTTTTCTAAGAAAATTCACTAAAAATCACGTGTCACAGTTTTAGTGTTTATACTCCTCCGAAACGGCTCGGCCGATTTTGATGAAATTTTATGTGTATATTCAGTAGGTCTAAGAATAGGTTTATAACTAATTTTTATACCCCTAAGTGTTAAGGGTGGCTCACCCCAAAAATATTTTTTTTCATTTTTCGGACAAATTTTTTGTTTGTTATTTTTTTATGGTGTGGCATTAAAAAATACATTCAGTCCTTAATTTTCACCCTCCTACTACCAACCCCTACTTTTTAATAGCATTTTATATTTTTTAACCCCGGTCGATAGCTGATCAATTAACACTTGATCAACTATCCCCGCCAGGGGTCTACCGGTGTCACTTCTCACCCCGTAAACAGTACGGAGTAGGGATGGGAGCTAGCTGTGGAGCTGCTAAACCTTAGCAGAGGACAGCTCAGAAACACAACAGGTCTCTTGACGGGACACATGGCCGTCAAGAAACACCTGCATAAAATGGCGCGGTTCGAAGGGGACCTCGCATGCAGACTCTGCGGCGAGGGGGAGGAATCAGCCCAGCACATCTTGTGCGAGTGTATAGCTCTGGACCGGAAAAGACAACTGATCTATGGTCACTCTAGACCGGAGACAGAGCAATATAAAACTTCACCCTACCAATCGCTGTGCAGACTAGTTCAAGGCACAGTGATCTTGGAATGGGTGGAGTAAGAGTAAGGGTATGCACAATCAACCAAGGGTTGCGGTGCTATCGGGGCGGCAAGGCCGCGGACGAGCCCTGAGGGAACAAAAAAAAAAAAGGGATGGGAGCGTTCTCCTGTCTCTTTTGCAATAAGCTATATCTCATTTCTTACACAGTTTTCGGGAAAATTTCGGCCATTATTATTGTTCGTACATCGATCGCAGTAGTGACGTTTACAATTATCATTTCCGTGTAAATCTCAACTAAATTAATTATAAATTAGCAGTGCTGTAATTATTATTAAGAGTATTTCTACTGTATTATTCTAAAGGGAAAATATTGTGAAAGGTAGGTTAAATAATAAAAAATAAATAAACACATTAATACTATACTGTTTTTCATCATATGTTTACAAATATCATTTTACTATTTAAGTGTAATTCTCAAGTAAATTAATTATTAATTTGTAGGGCTATCATTATTCATTCCTATTTTATAAATAATTGATACATTAAACTCAATGGATTTACCAGGCATATCACCGCATAATTTAGTACTCAAAGTTGGATATCCGGTTATTTTGCTTCGTAATTTGAACCCACCACTGCTGTGCAACGGCATGCGATTAGTCGTTAAAAAATTAATGAACAACGTTATCGAAGTCATTATTTTAAATGGCAAATTCCGGGGTGAAAGTATATTACTTCCACGAATCCCCACTATACCCACAGATGTGCCAATTCCATTTAAACGCATTCAGTTCCCCATTAGATTGGCATTTGTAATGACTATTAATAAGTCTCAAGACCAAACAATGTCTGTTTGTGGCTTAGATTTGAGCACACCATGTTTTTCACACGGACAATTATACATGGCATGCTCTCGAGTGGGAAAACCATCCAGTTTGTTTGTGTTAGCTAAAGATGGAATGACAAAAAATATTGTACACTCCATTGCAGAAATTAATATTGTTGACTAATATTTTCAGAATTCGTTGTATATATAATTTTAAAAAAAAGTTACAATAAATTTAAAAAATTTGTATTTGGTGTGTTATTTTCACATTCCGTCAACGTTCACAGCGCTCCATACCTCTCCCACTCATATACCACATACACACACACACACACACACACACACTTACAATAAATAAAATTAATTTTCATAATCTAGAAATAATTCATACTCTAGAAATAATTCATATGGCAAAACAACGTTTGCCGGGTCAGCTAATATATATATATATATATATATATATATATATATATATATATATATATATATATATATATATATATATATATATATATTTTAATTTGTCCAACCTTCTTCTGGTAAATGGAACAATGATCGTTTTGCGGGGGTTCACAGACATCTGTAACTTCCGACACCAATCATTCACTACATTTAGTGTCTCCTGAAGAGTACTAGCTAGTTCCTCCTCATATTGGGGGGTGAGAACAAGAAGGATTTTTTCCTGTGGGTTGTGCATCTAGGGGGGGTCCTAGGCATGTTTCAGAAAAAATAATTTGCAAAGCGTTCGAGAGTTAAACTGCAAATTTAGCAAGGTCTCTCTTCAACACTTTTATGTTTAGAGATTGTGTGTACTGACAAATTTCTTTTAGTTACACTAGTGTAATCACACAACTCACACTTAAAAGGTCTCTCTTTAATACTTCTATGTTTGGAGATGATGTGCGCTGACAAATTCATTTTCTGTACACTAGCGTAATTACACAAGTCGCATTTAAAAGGTCTCTCTTCAATACTTCTGTGTTTGGAGATGATGTGTTTTGATAGGGACATTTTCCATACACTGGCATAATCACACAGTTCACATTTAAAAGATTTCGCTTCAATACCTCTGTGTTTTGCAATGATGTGTCTTGACAGATCCCTTTTGCCTACACTAGCATAGCGACACAGTTCACATTTAAAAGGTCTCGCTTTAATACTTCTATGTTTGGAGATGATGTGTGTTGACAGATACACTTTCCTTACACTAGTGTAATCACACAACTCACATTTAAAAGGTCTCTCATCAATACTTCTGTGTTTGGAGATAATGTGTCTTGACAGACTGGCTTTCTCTACACTAGTGTAATCACACAACGCACATTTAAAAGGCATCTCTTCAATACCTCTGTGTTTTGAGATGATGTGTCTTGACAGATCCCGTTTGCATACACCAGCATAGTGACACAGTTCACATTTAAAAGGTCGCTCTTCAACACTTTTATGTTTCGAGATGATGTGTGCTGACAAACTCATTTTCTGTACACTAGTGTAATCACATAATTCGCATTTAAAAGGTCTCTCTTCAATACTTCTGTGTTTGGAGATGGTGTGTCTTGACAAATCACTTTTAATAACACTAGTGTAATCACACAACTCACATTTATAAGGTCTCTCTGTAATACTTCCGTGTTTGGAGAAGATGTGTTGTGACAGAGTCATTCTCCGGACACTAGCATAATCACACAATTTGCATTTATAAGGTCTCTCTTCAATACTTCTGTGTTTGGATATGATGTGTCTCGACAAATTGCTTTTAGTTACACTAGTGAAATCACACAACTCACATTTAAAAGGTCTTTCTTCAATACATCTGTGTTTGGAGATGATGTGTGTTGACAGACTCACTTTACGTACACAAGTGAAATCACACAACTCGCATTTAAAAGGTTTCTCTGCAATACTTCTATGTTTGGAGATTATATGTACCGACAAATAAGTTTTAGTAACACTAGTGTAATCACACAACTGACATTTAAAAGGCCTTTCTTCAATACTTCTGTGTTTGTAGATAATGTGTTTTGATAGATTGCTTTTCTCTACACTAGTGTAATCGCACAACTCACATTTAAAAGGTCTCGCTTCAATACCTCTGTGTTTGTAGATGATGTGTTGTGACAGTTTATCTCTCCGTACACTAGTGTAATCACACAACTCACATTTATAAGGTCTCTCGTCAATACTTCTGTGTTTCGAGATGATGTGTGCTGACAAACTCATTTTCCGTACACTAGTGTAATCACACAATTCGCATTTAAAAGGTCTCTCTTCAATTTTTTTGTGTTTGGAGATGATGTGTTTTGACAGACACACTTTCCATACACTAGTGTAGTCACACAACTCACATTTAAACGGTCTCTCTGCAACACTTCCGGGTTTGGAGATGCTATGTCTTGACAAATGGCTTTTTCGAGTTGTAGTACGATCACACTTAATGCTTCTCTCTTCAGTACTTCTATGTTTGGGGATAATACATACTGACAGATTCCTTTTTTCACCTGTAGTGTAATCACAGTGGTCACTTTTAAAAGGTAGCTCTTTACTTTGTTTGAAAACAGCATTAATTGAGAAGTCTACTGTATCCTGTAAATTACAGTGATCACTTACATAATCACACTTGCCCTCCAGCTGTTTGGAAACATGAGTATTTACACTGGTTTTCTGATCATTATTTTCAAAATTATCACTATAATATTCCTTTTTAAAATCCACATGTGCAGTCAAATCAGATTCTGTTATTTCTATTTTGAAATCTTCATCTGTTTTTACTTCTTCCTTGCACTCGAAATTTAATTCCAAATGGCTACTGGCCTGGCATCCATGTTGATTGTCTTCCATTACAAATGTTTTACCTTTCAGACTTTCAGCAAATATTGTTGTTCTTCTTAATGACTAAATTTACTAATTAAGTAGTTGTCTAGAATAATGCGCCATAAAGAGCTAGTAACAATACATTATTTATTTATAAGTACCAGCAATTCTTGCACTTGCATCCAGACTCCTGACATCCAAGGTGACAAAAATTTACCGAGTGAATTTCACACCGGTTATATGTTAGACTAGACACCAATAAATAATAAATAATACTAATCTAATAGCTGATAGTCACTTTAGGGCTCAGTGCCATGATCATGATACAAATAACTAGAGATATACTATAATGAGGCTGGTAAACGTCAAACGTTCAATACTCCAATATAAGGATGTTCGATTCCAAATCGATTTTCAAAAAGATCGATTATTTGTGTTGTAAAATTTCGATTTTTGCATGCTCTCGATTTCCACGAAAATCGATTCATTTTCCCAAGGATCGAATCGATAGAAAATTAATAATGTAAGGAATGTATGTTCTCACCCTGCTCATAAGGCTGTTTTATTATGAAAATTCTCTGTAGGTATTAAATAGACACGGCAATATGTGAACTAGTTTCACGTTAAGTTTCAGATATGTGGTCCTATTAAAACTAAAGTATTAGTTGAGCCAGACGCGCTTAAAAATTGTTTACGGAACGAAACACATGCTGTGGGGTTGCAATGTAGTTCAGATAGCGTCTTAATATTATATCTATTCATGCTGCAGTTATCTATATACACTTGAGAACTAGTTCGAAGAAACATTTTAGGGAACGTTTTTGTCATCCATCTAGTTTAACATTTGTGCGTTAGCCATGACCTGAGCTGCATTAAAATATGCTCGATTTTAGTGACATTTACAGTGCACGTTATATATACTTTTATTCAGGTGAGTTCATCTCATTGAACATGACTGGTTCGTTTATTGTACCTGTTCTTATTTGTTTAAGTTATACATTGAGAAATAATTTCAATAAGTATTTGATTGAGAATGGTTTTAGGAATTCATTTAATAACTAGTTCATATGAAAATAAATTGTGGCTAGAGTTCAAAGTCAGTTTATTATTTATACGAAGATAAGTTATAAATTGAGAAGTAATTATCTTATTCAAATAAAGGGGCTTTATGAAATAATTTGTGAAAAATAGCTAAGTTAAAATCAGTTTATTATTTATACGAGGTTAAGTTATAAATTGAGAAGTAATTATCATATTCAAATAAAGGAGCTTTGGGAAATAATTTGAGAAATAGCTAAGTTAGATTACGTTTATTATTTATACGAGGCTAAGTTATAAAGTGAGAAGTAATTATCATATTCAAATAAAGGAGCTTTATGAAATAATTTGAGAAATAGCTAAGTTAGATTAGGTTTATTATTTATACGAGGCTAAGTTATAAAGTGATAAATAATTATCATATTCAAATAAAGGGGCTTTATGAAATAATTTAGGTATTAGCCAAGTTTACATGAGAGTTGTTACTTATACGAGGTCAAGTCAATATTCATAAATTAAGTAAGAGTTGAATTATGTCTGTTTATAGTAAATAAAGTAGAGTCTGTTTGAAAGTAAATTGATGATAGTTTGGAAGGTGTGAGGGACACCTTCGCTGTTTGCTCACCCAGTAGGGTGTCATACTGGTAGAGGCGTTTGGGTTTAGACCCAGGTTACGTAACCACAATACGGTGGCTTTTAGTGGCATCGTCAGACTAAGGTAGGGTTACGAGATAACCATTGCACCTATCCCTGTTCTATGCGTGGATACCAGAAAGAGCACATTGTTGGGTTCGCCCTTTGTGTCCATTGCAATGCTCAGTATTCATGTTGCCAGGACCGTTGTTGTATTTGTCGATCTGGTAGCTTGTCCGAGACACTGTGGCCAGTTCACCCGTTGGTCTCATTGCACGGTCAGTCCCAGTGGGGGAGTTGGGGTACCTGGAGAAGGGCACAGTGTTGAGCTAGTCGATTGTGTCCATTGCACTTGTCGGTAGCCAACTGTCAGTACGAGCACTCTAGGTGAGGTATTGAACTGTGTCTCATTGCACACCTGGAGGCCGGCACGGACCTAGTGTTCGGGTACAGCGTCCAATAAAACACACAGGCTAAACAATTGTTTTAGAAACTATTATTTGAGTAACTAATGTTTGAATAACTATTCTTTGGGTAATTATTATTTGAGTAACTATCGTGTGAGTAACTGTTTGAGTAATTATTGTTTGAATAATTATTGTTTGAGAACCTAATGGTTGAGCATTTATAGACATTGTTGAGAAGCAGTTCTAAGGCACTGATGTGCGCTCTTGAGAGATTATAATGTGGCTCAGTGGAGCCTTGCGTAGGAACTGCTATTAATGTTGGAGTTGCTTAGTGGAGCGTTATGTCGAAACTGCTCTTAATGTTAGGTTGCTCAGTGGAGCTTTGAGTATAATAGTTATTGATTACGAGTCGCTCAGTGGAGCGTGTGATTGGTAAATTACTGATAAACTAATAATTGAATGCCCCTTATATATATATATATATATATATATATATATATATATATATATATATATATATATATATATATATATATATATATATATATATATATATATATATATATATATATATTAGGTTGTGCTTTAGATGAACGATGGTGTGTTCAGGTATATTTTTAATTACAGGTTAGTGATGTTGTTACTGGACACATTTAGCACCCGCTCGCCCGACTCATTACGCCCGTACATTAGGGCATCGCCATCATTCTAACAAGTAATAAACCTTTTGCCTTTTGCATGATTACTCTTAAGTAGATAACACAACTTCTAAGTAATATATCGACTGGTGATTGATTGTTGAGCTATGTAATTATATTATGTGACCGTTAGTCGATCGTTATTATTATAATAGGTTGGTTCTATTGTTTACTAAGAGGGTTGTAACCTTGTCATCGAAGGGTTGCGTTCACTATTATTCAATATATATGAAAAAAAAAAAAAACGTGACCCTTACAATACGTAAATGATATTAATTAATTTTCAACCAAAAAACAGTACTTTTGCGTCACTGTTTTAATACAGTATTATTTGAACAAGATGTTTTGTATTCTATGACAGTATTACTTAATAATACCACAGAACATTATGTATATATTCTGTGGCGTGTGGATATTTAGCTGTAGTTCCAACATCTACACCGCATCAGAAAGAATGTTTTCAAGAGCAGGAAACAGTTTAGTTGATAACCGAAATAGGCTAAGCCTTCGGCACCTTCAAGAACTATTGTTTTTTAATTCTTTAACCTTGGAAGACTGGTATATTACCACAAGTAGCAATGCTTAATAATTTCTTATACTTAAAAATAAAATTGTTTATATGGATATTTTGTTTTTATTTCCTTTTTATCATCCTTTATTATTTTTATTTAAATTTCTTCTCACATCCTCCTGCAAAGTGCAGACATTGATCCCTAACTTGATTGTTTCATGGTTCACTCGGTGAAACTTCTGGATGAAGTACAATTAGAATTCATATTTGTTATCTCCCAACATTGCGAAGAGGTCTTTCCGAATGATGAAACAGAAGGTAATAAAAATCGAATAATTTGTGAAATACTATTTTAATTGTGTGAATCAGCCGCTAGTCTGTCGCAGGCTTCTCCAGTCTTTTAAGGAACAAGGGACTGAGCTGCTACTAAACTAACATCTGTATGGGTGTGCCCAGGTTGCGGTGCTATCGGGGCGGCAAGGCCGCGGACGAGCCCTGAAGGAACAAAAATAAATTAAAAAAATGGGTGTGCCTCGTCATCATCATAAAGCTTTGTCATTTTTTTTAGAAAATGATATTTTTTCGGAGTAGTAGTCTTAACGTAGTGTTAGGCAGAGTCCTTGCTTTTAGTAGGTTTTAACATTGATAAAATATATCACACATTACACAATAGTTTCAGATATGCGGATGCGGTGACAAAAATCAGCGACTCCTTTAGGTTCTGTGGGTAACAAATTGAGAATCGATTTTTCAAAAATCGATTTTTTTTAAAGAATCGAACATCCATACTTCAATATAGGGTATAAACCAACTGCGCATGTCGCAAATGACGTCACATCACGGAAAATGTGAAACAGTATCAGGGTTGCCATTTTGCCAATAATTACTAGTGTTGGGAAATACAGTGATTTTCGAGTAACCGGTAAACCGGTGAAAGTGAATTAGAAATCACTGTGATTATTAGCAGTGATTTGAATCACTGCAGTGATTGAGAATTTTTGAAAGCCTGGAAATAACTGAAAGCAGTTATGATTGGTTTCACTAGTGGTGTTTCTAGTATTTTTGTGCAGTATTATAGGATATCCATGCGTTAAATGTTTTGTACCACTATTCTGTATAATTAACTATAAGGCCTATTGGTAATAAATAATTTGTTGTAGATTAATTAGCGTAGTTTAATTTGTTATAAAAGAATAAAAATAAAAAACAACTAGATTTTAATATGCAAAATTTGGAAAATCATTTGTGTCCCTACCTGCATTATCTTTTTTTTTTGCGAACTTGTATAATGTAGTCATAGAGACCGTGGGGGTGATTAGAGATTATGTTTTTTAAAATTTGAGTTCGTTGTTTTGTACGAATAATTTTTCTTGCATATACTGCAATTGTCCCCGTCAATGGGTGTAAAATGATTCCAAATTTCACTGGTTTTTTGTTTCTTAGACATGTTTTGCACAACGCCGCGATATACGCTTGAGATGAAAGATCAAGCTGAAACTAAACTAAACATGAATAGAAATTATTGACTTCCCATGTCTGAGCCCGAGACAGTCTGCCCAGTACACCTTGTGTTGGTTTCTGACCCAGAAGTTAATGGCTCCTCTAGCAGTGCTCTCTGTCACGCCCAGAACCGGTTCTGGTCCCACAAATGGTTCTGCTGACCCTCTCTTCGCGAGACTGTCAGCTTCTTCATTGCCTTTGACCCAGCACCCAGATGAGGGTGATCTCATTCTGCCCAGCCAGGTCGCTCGTCTCGTCTTCGCATTTACTTACCAGCCTTGAATTTACCCATGGGCTATTTAGGGCCTTAAGGGCTGCCTGGCTGTCTGTGGCTATGAGGATTCGCTTGTTGGTGTAGCCCCTCCTCTTGTTCTCCGACACACAGTGCAGGATGACGTACATTGCAGCCTGAAAGACTGTTGCATGGGCTCCGAGGAAAATACTATGACTTAACGTCGCTCTACATTAACATTGCCGGAGCATAGAATTTTTCGAACTGATGGTTCAGTTCAAAATTTTGCACACCTTGTAACGATTATGTTTTCCAGCATCGTTACTTTCTTTTAATAAAAGACATTTAGAAACCCCCAGGTATCGTAAATAATAGAAATAAACCCTATCTGTATTGAACATTTCAAGTTTTGGTTGCATCATTACTCCATGAAAAGTCGCTTAACCTTTCGGCACCATACACCCTTTACTGCCTCTCAGATGGTTACGTTAAAATTCAAGTATCTGAAGGCGCGATATTATCTTTGTCAAGAGAAATCCTTGAACAAGTCAGAACTCATAGCAATACGGAGGCAAGAAAATTCCACTAGTGAAAAGTTTTTTTTATGCAAGAGCTGTGAAATACATAGCTAATATCGTTGTGACTTGATCTGTATTTTTCCGTATCGATGATGTCACCTGAAAACGACCGTTTGAGCCGTTCCAATAAATATTCCAGAGAAAACCTTGAATTGTAAACGCGGGGAGGTGAGACGTCAGAAAGAAAGGGTTAGATCTCAATGGACAAAACGCTACTTCTTGAGGAGTCTCGACTGAACGCTTCTCGAGTAAAGACCGTGCTAGTTACCGTGGCTTATAATTATCTTAAAAATAGGTGATAAAATCCTTTTTCGTTGTCAATAATATCTGATAACAGTTGTCAGTTATGCTTTTATGTCTTTTGATTGGAATTTGAATTAAAGAAGTATTTAACAGAAAAACGCGAGTTAACAGTGATCCTTTATTCATGACCCGGTAAATCCCAACTTCAATGATAAACAGTTTCCGTTTACTGCCGAGTTCTGAAACAATTGGCGTTATAAATTTCATCCGAGCCAAATTCTGTCGTAATTGCTGTGGAAAAGTTCCGTCGCATTAAAGCTAAGGGCCAAGTTATCTCCTTCAGTCAAGCAGCGAGAAACACCTGCCCTATAAAGATTAATGGATGGTACCACGCATTATCTCCAGCCTTTCCCTCTCGTATTGTAATGGGTAAGCATATCCTGGGTACTGATATTTGACCTTCCCTTGGGAAGCATCTTCAAAGGCTTAGCAGGCATTTCCAGCTCACGAAGCTTTGTGAGTCCATTAAAAACTTTACTAGTGTGAGCAATCAGAATGTTTTAAAGCAGCAATTTAGCGTTTGAACATTTCTAACATGAACTTTCAAGGCGACTTAATCAAATTTGTCTTTTTCGTGTAAGAGAGCTGTTTGTTAGGGCAACCGTAAATTTCTTGTCTATTCTTTAGAATTTTGTCGATATTGTGCTATTAAATACATGATACTCAATTGTAACCAACAGACTTTGCTTGTGGAATATTTTAACCTGTAGATTTCTTAATATTTACATTTACAATCAAGATACGAATTTTACATGAGTGTATTTCTTAAATGTAGTATCACTCAAGGGACTGGCCAGTTAAATATTCGGGGATCCCATTTCATTGAAAAATCAACAGAATTGATTGATAAACATCAAATCATTTGCATATTAATTTTTGTTTGCTTCTGAGCTGTAAAATATAGCGTTTGATTTTTAATATACCTCTAGTATGTAATTCCAATTTTGTATGTAACATATAACCATGTTTATCTTATTATTTTGTCACATACCATATGTAATGATATTTTCGCTTTTCTTGAAACCATTGCTGTTTATTTGATTTTTTTATTTGTGTATGGAACAATGTCTATTTAAAATCTACCAACCTTGTTAATTCAATTTTGCTTGCTATTCCAAATTAATTTATATGAATAAATGTAACATTATTGTTAATATTTACATATCTGTTTGATTGAAGAGAAATTCCTCCCTAATATCTCCTTTCTTTTGGCGTCAGCGCAAATAATTAATTATAACTAACGATTATCTAGATATCTTAATTTTTATATAACCTGCCACCAGTCTGGGGCACCCACAAATATAGGACTCCAGGCAGTGCAAAAAAAGAACGTGAGTATCAAACTATATCCAGATCTGTCAACCTCCTAAAAAGTCTGGACGCAGCAAGTGCGTTATGGTAGTGAATTTTCATAGAAATGATCTGGCACAAAATATTGTATTATAACTTTTTTTTCTTGTAACATAGAAATCTAAATTTTGGTGTATAGTTTACTTTTTATATCGTAAACCTACCTACCAAATTTGGTTATCATAGATTTTATATTTTTTAAGATAAAAAAATTTTTCAAATGAAAACTCAAAATTTTCCCGGAAAACCTCGTCCAATTTTTCTAAATAACGAACTTGTTAAAGCCATTTACAAAAGGAAGGTACATACCAAATTTTATTAAAATCGGCTTATTACTTTTTGAGATATGAATTTTTTTCAAATGAAAACTCAAAATTTTCCCGGAAAACCTCGTCAGATTTTCCTGACTAACAAACATGTCAAAGCCATTTACAAAAGGAAGGTGCGTGCCAAATTTTATTAAAATCGGCTTATTACTTTTTGAGATATGAATTTTTTTCGAATGAAAACTCAAAATTTTCCCGGAAAACCTCGTCCGATTTTCCTGACTAACGAACTTATCCAAGCTATTAACAAAAGAAAGGTACATGCCAAATTTTATCAAAATCGGCCCATTATTTTTTGAGTTATCGGTGTGATACATACATACATATATACATATATATATATATATATATATATATATATATATATATATATATATATATATATATATATATATATATATATATAATATATATGTATATATATATATATATATATATATATATATATATATATATATATATATATATATATATATATATATATAAACATATAAAAATTGAAACTGACCCCGGATATGGGTTCTAGGGGTCCTAGTTGGCGCTCATTTGCAAAAATTTTTTAAAAATTCAAAAGTCGGGATCTCCCCATTAGTGAATTTTTTCTACGAAAATTCACTAAAAGTGCTGCTAATCTTAATAAATTTGATAATCTGATAGATAGCTACTTTAGGGTAGGGTGTTATAGGCAATCGTGACCTCACCATTGAGCAGATCTATATCCACTTGAGGTCAATCACAATATACCACGTCTTAAATAAAATTGTATTTGGAGGAGGTAACAACCTCTATTCATAATGAAGACATGTTTCTTTTACCATTCATGTACAAAGGACGGGTTCATAAAGTAATAACATTGTTTGTTGTGTCGTCTCTTTATTTGCATCTATAATAAGTGTAAAAAGTACACCAACACTATCTTACAGAAATACCATCCTCTGGACTAAACATAATTAACTCCATCAGGGTTCCCACTAAAAACAGCATATCAGTTTCCCGGACACGCTAAAATATGTTTTCCTGACTTTTTACCCCAATGTGTGTAGCACACTACTACAAAATATTGTAGGTCATTGCTTCATGGCAGAAAACACACTTCCCCATTTCAAATACAACGTGACCAATGAATGTGAGCTTTAAAATAAGAATTATTGTGGTTTTGTGGAAAAATAAATCATTAAATAACACACATAAAAAGCAAACACATTGTTTCAATTATTTATCATAAAAAGGAAACAAATCATTTTTCCCTGACAGGGACAAAAATTCCCCGGCTAGTCAATTTTCACCATTTTTCCCTGAAAACATATTTATTCTACAAATTACCTGACTTTTCCAGATGAGTGGAAACCCTGTCCGTATTATCTCAAAATCTAGTTAAGAGGGCAACATTTTATGTGTAAATGCTGCAGAAACAATGGTATACAACTCTATACTATTACAGTCCCTGCTCAAATTATTATACTCACCTGAAAATTATCACATTTTTCATTTATGAAGACTGTTGCTGCGAGGGGCGGCGTTACAAAATATTAACATTTGACATATATATATATATATATATATATATATATATATATATATATATATATATATATATATATATATATATATATATATATATATATATATATATATATATATATATATATATATATATATATATATATATATATATATATATATATATATATATATATGAGACATACTTGGTTCTCGGGTTAAACCGCGTCCAGAATTTATTGAAACTCCACGTTTCGGCTCCTGTTTTGGAGCCATTTTCAAGAGGTAAAGGAAATATGTAAGGACACTCTAAAAATACTAAACAACACAGACTACAAACAAATCCCTAACGACCCTACAACTTATCTTCAAAAGAAAACCAAAAGTATCATCAACAACTCCCAACTCAGTCCTGACCTCAAAAAGAACTAATCCCCCACGAAAAATCATCTCGCATTTCTAGAACATACGGTCTCCCGAAAATCCATAAGCCTGATATTCCCCTTCGCCCTATCGTAAGTGCCTACCGTTCACCCACACAAAAACTTGCAAAACATCTAGCCAAAACTCTCCAACCATTAGTAGAAAACGCTACATCCTATGTCAAAAACTCCACCCATTTCATTGACCTTCTTCAAAACACCATTTCTCAAAACGACATCCTAGTTAGCTTTGATATAGTTTCCTTATTCACCAATATACCTCTGGCTGAAACCCTTGACATTCTTAGAAATAAACACAAAAATTCCCACGATACCTTAGCTCTTGTAGAACACTGCACATCTAACACTTATTTCCTTTTTCAAAACAAATTTTACAAACAAGTTCGAGGTGCTCCAATGGGTTCACCTCTCTCTCCTGCATTGGCCAACATTTTCATGGGAAACTTTGAGACACAAGCCCTCAATTCATTCCAATTTAACCCAACCTGTTGGTTAAGATACGTTGACGACATTTTCGCTGTCTGGCCACACGGCAAAGAATCTCTAGACGAATTCCTTTCTTACCTAAATAACATCAACCCCCAAATCCAGTTCACCACGGAATTAGAAAATAATTTTTCTTTGCCTTTCTTAGATGTATGTATCACTAAAAACCCAGTCAGAGGATTTTCTTACACTGTCTACCGAAAACCAACCCACACTAATCGTTATCTTAATGCCCAATCCCACCATCACCCATCGCAACTAAATTCCGTGGTTCAAACATAACTAACACGATCCCTTAGACTAACAGACAACAACAAGAAACAGACAGAATTAAACTTTTTAAGACAGACATTGCTAGAAAACGGATACGACAACAATCACATACTACGAAACATTAGAAACGCACAACAACAAACCACTACACCACAACAAGAACAAACAGAGTCCACACAACAACACACAGCGTTTTTACCATACATTAAAGGTGTCACCGACAAAATCAGCAGAATTTTCAGAACCCATAATATCAAAACCGTATTCACAACAGACCAAAAACTGTCAAATCTTATAAAATCTCCCAAGGATACGACTCCCACGGAGTTTACGAAATTCCTTGTTCCGACTGTTCCCGAACTTACGCAGGACAAACAAATAGACGCATCCACAATAGAATATATAAACACACACCCTCGCAGTTAGAAAATCCGACCCCTCATCGGCGCTGGCCATGCATCATATTCATACAGGGCACAAAATAGACTTCGATAATGCCAAAACAATAGCACCGGTTTACAATTTCAAAACGAGAATTATCCACGAAGCAATCGAGATTGAAAAACGTCCTGATTGTTTAAATAAGAGAGATGATGGTCTTCGTCTTCCGACTACTTGGAAACCTATTATATCTTCTTTACAAACACACAAAAAGAACATAAATTCCACAGACAATTTTATTGCATCATTATCTGCCTCAACAAATGTCGGTGACCCTCTTAATCCTCCTCTAAATACCGTAACCAAAGCCCCCCACTTAATTGATGGTGACCCCACTACTTTCACTGATAACGAAGCAGGTAGACGGAACGACATATATAAGACAAGACTTGCAACGAACTGCCAGATCTCTCTGAGGCCTAGGGTTGAACACACTGAGACCTCACAGACGATCTCCGGTGAGATTTGGGAAGTAGGCAGATTGAGGCCCCGTAATCGAGCTACAACAACCCAACCCACCTTTGTTCACCGCTCTAAGGAGTAGGCAGATTGAGGCCTTAGAGTGTCCTTACATATTTCCTTTACCCACCTTTGTCCACCACTCTAAGGAGTAGGCAGATTGAGTCCTTAGAGTGTCCTTACATATTTCCTTTACCTCTTGAAAATGGCTCCAAAACAGGAGCCAAAACGTCGAGTTTCAATACATTCTGGACGCGGTTTAACCGGAGAACCAAGTATGTCTCACATTAAAGACCGCGCAAATCTTTCTGAACACACACACACACACACACACACACACACACACACACACACACACACACACACGCACGCACGCACGCACGCACGCACGCACGCACGCACGCACGCACGCACGCACGCACGCACGCACGCACCCACACACACACACACACACACACACACACACACACACACACACACACACACACACACACACACACACACACACACACACACACACACACACACACACACACACACACACACACATACACACACACACAAACACATACACATACACACACACACACACACACATATATATATATATATATATATATATATATATATATATATATATATATATATATATATATATATATATATATATATATATATATATATATATATATATATATATATATATATATTCCAACAAAGTATATACAAACAGACAATACTTGTGTCATTTGAAGTATTGGTTGATGTTTGACTGCAAAAAATATGAAAAATATCTAATATATGCAGTGAGTATAATAATTTGAACAGGGACTGTAATTACCACGGTAAATTTGCAGATTAGCTCCCGAACGCTTATCAAAAAACTGTTTTCAGAAACCTGCCTAGAGCCCCCCCTGGATGTACAAACCACAAGAAAAATGTCTTGCTCACACCCCCCAAAGAAGTTACGGGACCGGGAGTGAATGGGGGTACTGGACGGGGTAGTTAGTAAAAAGGAAATATGAGCAGAAAATGGGAAGAAAACGGGCTTGAAAGCTGCTTTTTCACATATTGAAGCCACATCCCCCTTGAACCCTGCCTACCCCACACAACACCCCTATTCCCCCAGGTGCCGTAAATTCCTTGGTGGGTATGAACAAGACATTTTTCTTGTGATTTATGCAACGAGGGTGGTTGTATGCACACAAGAGGGGAAGGAAAATCCCCACAAAGAAGCACCCACCGCCCCCCAACCTCTGTCCCAAGTTGAAACGGGTCCTGCTTCGTCGTAGGAATTTTCCTTCCCCTCTCGTGTGCATACAACCACCCTCGTTGCATAAATAACAACAAAAATTTCTTGTTTATACCTCCCAATTTTTTTATATTTTAATTTCAACAACACACCACGAGGGCTTACAGCCTAAATACTATCGTACCGTGGGTGTCGACAAGGAGAAAAGAGGCAACTTGTTAATTCTGGACTTGGAGGTTCGGAGGAGAAGGAAAAACATGTGCCGGCAAGGAGTTCCACAACTTGGAAGTCCCCGGGACAAAAAAGCGGGCATAACAAGATGTTCTATGTCTGGTGACCTGGACAGTAAGAGGGTGCATTCGCTCTGTTCCCCTGGTAGATCTGTTGGGGGCACCAGGTGGAGGAACTATGGAAGAAAGCTCCTCTGAGCAGTGCCCGTGCAGATATCTATAAAAGAGAGAGAGAGGTCACCAACGGCACGTCGGTGGGCATGGGATGGCAGCCTTTGGGTGAGGGCAGGGTCACCGATGAGACGTATGGAGTCCAGGATCGCGAGTGTAGAAGCGGCAGCAGCACCCCAGATGTGGGAGCAGTATTCGAGGTTTGGTCTTATTTGTGAAGTATATAAAGTATGGAGATTAGCTGGTGAAAAGTATTTGCGAGCCCGGAAGAGGAAACCTAATTTCTTAGCAGCCGCTTCTGCAATTGATGTGACATGTTGGTGCCAATTGAGATTTTGATCCACAGAGATGCCAACAAGTGAAAAGGACTCATTACTTTGAGTAACTTGGTTGTTTATTGTGATGGGTCTAGGGCTGGTGTATCTCTTATGAGAAAGAAAGCAAGACTGTGATTTGGTGGGGTTGATTTGTACAAGATTTCTTCTTCCCCAGTCTAAACTGGAGATCCACGGAGATAGCACCCTCCATGAGTCTGCGATCTAATTGGGCTAAAGAGACAGGCTTAGAATATTGTATATTTGAGTAGAGGGTGCTGTCGTCCGCGTAACTCTGAACTGGGTTGGATGTGCTAGAGAGGAGGTGATTGATGTGGAGAAGAAACAAAGTAGGGGCTAAAGCTGAACCTTGAGGAACTCCTGCATTAATTGGATACAGTTTAGAGGAATGGCCATCCACGACAACAGAAATGCTCCGGTTGGAGAGGAAATGTGCTGTCCAGGTACAGAGTTTTGGTGGTAGGTCATAGGCCGGTAGTTTATTAAGCAGCCCTGTGTGCCAGACCTGGTCGAATGCTTTGGATATGTCTAGAGCGACAATCTGGGATTCACTGTGTTGTTCCATAGACTTGTTCCAAGAATGGGTGACAAAGGAAAGGAGGTCGGCAGTTGATCTGCGCTGACGGAATCCATACTGTCTGTCGTGGATTAGACTGTGTTTTTCAAGAAATTTTAGTAATTCGGTGTTTATATACTTTTCCATCACTTTAGAAATAACTGAAAGGAGAGAAATAGGCCTGTAGTTGCTAGGAAGCGCTTTGGATCCTTTCTTGGGGACGGGTTGTACTCGAGCAGTTTTCCAGTTACTAGGCAATATGCATCTATTGTAAGATGTCTGAAACAGACGAGCCAGGAGAGGAGCAAGTTACAGGACCTGGTAAGAATAGGGGTGCTGTGTGGGGTAGGCAGGGTTTAATGTGGATATGGATTCAAATACACAGCTTTCAAGCAGTTTTCTTCGCATTTTCTGCTCATATTTCCTTTTTACTACCTACCCCGCCCCGGCACCCATAGTCCCGTAACTTCCTTGGGCGATGTGAACAACAATTTTTTCTTGTGGTTTGTATGTTTCTGAAAATGATTTTTTTTAAAGCGTTGGGGAGCTAATCTGCAAATTTACCATTGCAACCTTGTAATTTTAACACTGATTCTATAGGGAATTAACTCCTCTGAAAGTTTTCAAACTGTAAAGTTTTGGTTGTGCGAGTTAATACAGTTTAGCTCTGAGGTACTGATTTATTACATTATATGAACTCTGACATGATCCGCCAAATTTTCTTTGTGTATAGTTGCATAATCACATAAAGAACATTGATAAGGGTTTTCCCCTGTGTGTTTCGATCTAATATGATTTAACAAGGGGTGTCTGTGTACACTTGCATAACCACACGATAAACACTGATATGGCTTGACTCGTGTGTGTTTTAATTTAATATGTCTTACCAAAGGTCGTTTGTGCACACTTGCAAAATCACACGATGAACAATGATATGGCTTTTCTACAGAGTGATGTGATTTAATATGATACAACAAATTACGTTTCTCTTTGCTCACATAATTACATGATGGACACTGATGAGGCTTTTCCCCTGTGTGTTTTGTTGTAACATGTATCGACAACTGTTCTTCCCAAGCACAGGCATAATCACACGTTGGACACTGATAGGGCTCTTCTCCTGTGTGTTTTGATTTAATATGATTTAACAAACAGTGTTTTTTCACATTTGCATAATCACATTCCGAACATTGATAAGGCTTTTCTCCCCTGTGTTTTCTTTTAACATGATTTAGCAAAGGTTGTTTGAGTACACTTGCGTAATCACATAAGGGACAATGATAAGGCCTTTCTCCTGTGTGTTTTGATTTAATGTGAATTAACAAACTACCCTTGCAAACACTCGCGTAATCACATAATGAACATTGATGCGCCTTTTCTCCCGTGTGTTTCGATTTAATATGATTTCGCAAATCATATTCTCTTGCACTTGCATAATCACATGCGGAACATCGATGAGGCTTTTCTCCTGGGTGTTTTGTCTTAACATGTATCAACAACTGATGTTTCCTTACACATGAATAATCACATGAGGGACATTGATAAGGCTCTCGTCCTGAGTGGTTTGATTTAACATGCTTTAACAAATCTTGTTTACGTACAAATGCATAAGAACATGATGAACATTGATGCGCCATTTCTCCTGTGTGATATCTCTTGACATGTCTCAACAAACCGTCTTTCCGTACACTTGCATAATCACATGACGAACATTGATGAATCTTCTTTCTTGGTTGTTTTCTGATGCGACTTACCACTTGTGTTTCCCTTGTAGTTGCATATTCACATGATACACACTGATGAGAGCTCTTTTTACGATCTTGTGATTTATTAGTACAGTCAAAATACTTTGTCGTAACGTTACCTATAGCGCATGAAAGTTTTTCTTTCTCGAACTGGTTAACATCCTGAACTGATTCTTGTAATTCACATTTAACATCAGCATGCACTTCATCCTTAACGATCGAAGTAGGCCACTGCCACTGCTCCTGACATAATGCAACACCCTCAAAGGCATGTTCTCCCGTTTCCAGTTTTATGGAAGATTTATTGGGTAGTAGATTTAAACTCGCATCGTAATCAAATTTGCAGGAAAGCATAAACGTTCTGTCGGTAGATACGTCACCATAACTTTCTATTTCAGCTTTAATCTCCGGGTCTTGTTCGTTGAGCGTGTTTTGGAAGCCACTATTTTTGTCAGACTCTCTTTCACACTCTAAATTGTTTGGACTATTTATATGTTTATTCTCATTCGCAAGTTTCATGTTTCTGTCAACATGTAATGTAGTTATAACTTAGCTAAAACGCTGAATAATAACACAGAACACAAACATAGTACTTCATACGTTATGTGGCGATGGCGTCGAGTGTCGAGCTACCGGCATAATCAATAATCAGGAACGACTAAACACCTTAAACACCATGATATAATGATACAAGATATGATATTGCGCATATGCCCCTCCCCCTCCTATGACGTCAGGTGGTGAGTAACGTTATAGAAGTCCAACTACATACTTAAAACAAGGTCACTCGCAATCAAAAAGTTTCTATACGTCAGTTTAATGCGGTTGAAGTTACATTCCACTTCGTCGCCTATATTGTCTTTTTCAGATAATATAGAAAGCAGCACTAAATTTAATCTTATTCTTTTCTATATTACATATATAAGCACAAGACAAGTATAATAATTAGGGATAGCACTGAGTTAACATTGGGGATACACAAACTTAAAAAGTAGAGAAGACGTTCGCAGACATTTAGAAGGCGTTAACATTCATAAACCTGATTTGTTTTTCATGTCACATAATCACAGTATAGTATTCGGATCATCAAAAACTACTGCCAACTGTATGCACTTAAATATTAGTAAAATACGTAATGTGTTAACAGGTTATGATGAAACGTCAAACTCAACTGTACGACAGCATATTATTGTTGCATTGGACTCACCACATGGTGGCATGCGCGTGACAGTTCGAAAAATAGGTAGTCTCATTATCATATCTCTCGTTATTTGTATCATGACTAAACACTAAACGTAGCATTAAAATCCGAGGTTGCCACATGTGACTATTCGTCCATGTCTTTGAATGGCGCTGAGTTTAAATAACTCTTTATAACTGTACGCAGTGACACAGAGTAAAATTCGTTAATTTCTTCATAACTTGCAAATGGGTTGGTGAGGTGGGTTAAGTTAAAAGGAATTGAACTTCATTTGGTTGAATTAAATCGCAATTCTCGTCAGATTTATCAATTTCTTCATAAATTGCAAAAGGGTTTGTGGTTTGAGTATTCATGCAAGGGAGTCCCGAATGGCGCCAAGTTTAAATTACTCTTCATAACTGTCGCTGTCTTAAAAAGTAACTTTAAATATCATACAAGATATATTTCTACCTTTATTATATTTTCGAGACCTGTACCTACTTTTTAGTCAATTTTTATTTTTAAAAAATTCACTATTAGAGAGGTATCGATGGTGAGACTTTGCAAAAATTTTATATATATATATATATATATATATATATATATATATATATATATAGGCATCCAACCGATAACTCAGGGGTTAAGGAGTCGCGGGCCAAAGGACTCCAGGGGGCAAGCTGAGGAAGTGGAAATAACAACATAAACTCCCGATGAAGCTTTCCCCAAGACCGTCATGCGCGGTAAAAATCCGCATCCTGCACGAGGTGACCCTGCTAATAACTAAACATGACGGATCTAGACAAGGAGGTCGAACTAAACTCCCCCAATCTACGGTGTCACGTGACCCGTGCCTATGGATGGATGGCACCAGGGCGATGGTGTCGTGAACGGAACCTCTGGAGTACCAGGCAACCCTCCAGAGTAACCCGCCTTGCACCACACAGGGGGTTCTGATGGTGTGGACAGTATTTCCCCCATTCTCGTGGGAACAACATGAAGATTATAAATACATATAAAACCAAAACCAATGAGGCTCGAGGAGTGGCTCCGGCTACAGACTTGAGCCTTGAGTCTATCCCGGAAACGGAGACGAGCCAGGGTGCGGCAGCGGACTCTGGAGGTCCTACGACCGGCGTAGATACGGGGGATCAGGGGGTAGCTTCGGCCAGAGACCTGTCCCCGACACCCAAGCTGGAGGCTGGGTCCCACCGGAGGGCGGCGAGCTCCGCGGACTCCGGGGGCCCCTCCACCAGTGAGGACTCTACTGTTAGAGTAGAGGGACTGCCCCGGCAGTCCAAGCGTCTTTCCGGGGCGCAAAGAAAGAAGCTCCGGAGGGCGCAAAAAATGGCGGCCGGGACCTGGACGGTCGAGAAACCTGTAAAGGCGCAAGAGGGGAGTGCGGGTCAGAAGAGGACGCGCTCGAACTCTAGCACGCCCACTACAGACAGACGTTCCAAAAGGGCCAGGGTGCCTGTAAAGGCGCAAGAGGAGAGTGCGAGTCGGAAGACGCCGCGCTCTGGCTCTAGCACGCCTACTACAGACAGACCACCCAAAGGAACTAAGGCCGGAACACCGGCGCAGACTGGCTCTTACAGGGAGGCCGCGGAGGGCCTCGGGATGGCGGTGATTGACAGACGCCATCCTGAGGTCACGCTAGACCAGGGGAAGGCGGACCTGATCCAGGCTGCGGTGGTAGCTGCAGTGGACTCTCTTCAGGAAGGGGAGAGCCCGCCTCAGTTCCACCGGACGCGCCTGACGGGGGGCATCCTCTGGATAACCTGTGCCGGCCCGCAGTCGCGGGACTGGCTGCGGAAAACGATCGGGGGCCTCGGTCAGATTTGGGAGGGGGCGGACTTGACAGCCGTCGAGCCCAAGGAACTCCCAAAGAGACGCAAGGTCCTCGTACGGATCCCTGACACCGTCCCGCAGGAGACGGTGATCAGCAGACTTAAGATCCAGAACCCTGAACTGGGGACGCAACACTGGTCGGTTCTAAGCAGGAAGGCAGAGGAGAAAGGACAGACGCTCGCCTTCTCGATCGACCCGACATCTTACAGAGCCCTTGAAGGAACCTCCTTCAAGGCATTCTGGGGCATGGGAAGGGTTAGCTTCCGCCCACTGGGGAAGCAATTAAGGGTTAATGGGACTTAGGTTCCTTCAGGTCAACCTCCAACACAGTAGGGCAGCCACGGCCGGACTACTAATGGCTCTGAGGAACACGGATGTGGCCCTCATCCAGGAACCGTACTCCTACAAAGGAGAGATCAAGGGACTCGGCGGAGCTAATGGAAAGCTCATCTACAGCAGGTCCAGCGAGAATCCGAGGGCCTGCATTTTTGTCAGGGAAGGGATAGAGTTTCTCCCTCTAATGAATTTCTGTTCCAGGGACCTGGCAACGATCAAAATCCGATGTGGAGGAGCGGATGGGCTGAGGGACATTACTGTCGCGTCAGCCTATCTGCCAGGGGACAGCACGGACCCTCCTCCACCCAACGAATTGGAGCAGCTGATGGTGGGTAGCAGAGCAGGTGGATGGCAGACCATCATCGGCATGGATGCGAATGCGCACCATGAGTTGTGGGGTAGCTCGGACACAAACTCTAGGGGTGAGGCACTTTTACAATTCTTTATGAAATTTAATTTAGACATATTGAATAGAGGTAATAAACCGACATTCGTCACAACACGGCGTGAGGAAGTTTTAGACCTAACAGTTTCCACCCAGTTTCTGGGTGACTTTGTTAAAAGCTGGGCTGTGTCTGGGGAAGTGAGTAGCTCAGACCACAGATACATCCGGTTTGAAATCGCCAAAGTCGAAAGAGAAACGGTATGGTACCGGGACCCCCGCAAGGCGGACTGGGAAGCCTACAGGGCAGACCTAGCTGTGGAACTGCGGGGGGTTGAGAGGGCCATAAGGGATTCAATAGACCTCGAGATTGCAGCAGTCCAATTGCGAGACGCAATTACCTCGGCCTATAACGCCAACTGCCCCCTGAAAATGAGGGTGTCCACCAGGAACGTCCCATGGTGGAACGAGGACCTCAGGCAAAGGAGGACGCAGGTTCGTAAGCTGTTTAACGCGGCCAAAAGGTCGGGAGCATGGGATGAATATAGACAGGCCCTATCGACCTATAACAAAAGACTGAGGGACGCCAAGAAGGAGTCGTGGAGGAGGCACTGCGAAGAAGTGGAAAACACGTCCGAGAGTGCTCGACTACACAAGATCCTGTCTAAGGGCCCTCAGACTAACATAGGCTCCATTAGAACACCCACGGGAGGCTTTACAAGCTCGGGGGAGGAAACTATGGAAATTTTACTCCAGACGCACTTCCCCGGCTGTAACATAATAAACCAATCACCTCCGGACTGGGAACACTCAGAAATAGAGGCGCCTTATAGGCGGGCATCTAGAGTAGACTGGACAGTCGCTAAAGAGGTGGTTACCTGGAGCAAAATCAGATGGGCCATTAACAGCTTTAAGCCATACAAATCGCCGGGATTTGATGGAATAATGCCCATCATGCTCCAACAGGGGATAGATATACTGGCGCCGGTGCTTACCCTCATTATGAGGGCCAGCCTGGCTCTGGGGTACATTCCGAGGGCATGGAGACTGGCCAGGGTTGTATTTATTCCTAAACCTGGGCGTCCAACAGACCAGGCAAAGTCCCTGAGGCCAATAAGTCTCATGTCCTTCTTGCTGAAAACAGTGGAAAAACTGCTCGACCGGCACATTAGGGGCGGTGTACTGGAAGCATATCCTCTACACTGCGGACAATATGCATACAGAGCAGGATTCTCAACAGAAACAGCACTGCACCAACTGGTGCTGAAACTGGAGAATACGCTGGAGAACAAGGAGGTGGCGCTGGGGGCCTTCCTAGACATAGAGGGGGCCTTTAGCAACACCTCGTTCGGATCGGTTCTGGCAGCTGCCCGGGAGCGTGGAATAGAGGAGACCTGCTGCAGGTGGATCGGTTCCATGCTCAGGGACAGGGCGGTGTTCACCTCACTCGCGGGAGGGACTCTGCTGGCGGGGGTCGCGGCGGGGTGTCCGCAGGGGAGCGTTCTGTCTCCCTTGCTCTGGTGTCTAGTCGTGGACGGCCTGCTGGGGAGGCTCTCGGGAGGGGGGTATGAGGTACAGGGCTATGCGGACGACATTGTCATCATAGTCCGAGGAAAGGTCACACAGGCAGTGTGGGAGCGTATGCAGACTGCACTGAAAGTGGTGGAAGGGTGGACGGTTGATCAAGGGCTCGGGGTGAGCCCCGAGAAAGCAACCGTCGTGCCGTTTACGAGGAGGAGGAAGTGTGAAAGCCACAGAACTCTCACTCTATACGGTAGGAGCGTTCCAATGGCCAGGGAGGTAAAATATCTTGGGGTCGTATTGGACTCTAAGCTAACCTGGAATGGTCACATTGGAAAAATACTGCGTAAGGCAGTCATGACCTTAGCCGTCACTAGGCGGCTATATGGAAAAACGTGGGGACTAAGACCTAGTATGGCCCACTGGCTGTACACAAGGGTGGTCAGACCATCGTTAACATATGCGGCACTGGTCTGGTGGCCTAAGGTGACACAATCCAGTGCCAAACAAAAACTAGGCAAGATCCAAAGGATGGCTTGCCTAGGCATCACAGGGGCCATGTCTTCAACCCCAACAGCCGCCATGGAGGTGTTGCTGGATCTACCCCCCCTACACTTCGTTATTATGGGAGAGGCCAGGCTAGGACTATACAGACTAGCCTGCAATGGTAGACTGAAGATCAACCCAGGCTTCAGGGGCCACTGCAAAATTCAGGAGATCGTGAAGGAACCCATGCTTGAAATGAGGTCAGACTTCGCGAGCCCGCGAATGTGCAGGGAAAACAACTTCACAGTGGAAATCCCTGATCGCGGGGCATGGCGGGAGGAGACACCGGGCATACCACGGGACGCGCTCGTCTGGTTCACGGACGGATCTGGCGGGGAGCGTGGGACGGGGGCAGGTGTTTACTCGGAAGGACCGAGGGTAAGTCACAGTATTTCCCTCGGAGCCCATGCAACGGTGTTTCAGGCCGAGATGTACGCCATCCTGCACTGTGTGCGGGAGAACAAGAGGAGGGGCTACACCAACAAGCGGATCCTCATAGCCACAGACAGCCAGGCAGCCCTTAAGGCCTTAAGTAGCCCACGGGTAAATTCCTGGCTGGTGAGTGAGTGCCGAGACGAGACGAGCGACCTGGCTGGGCAGAATGAGGTGACCCTCATCTGGGTGCCGGGTTACTCGGGGGTCAAAGGCAATGAAGAAGCTGACAGTCTCGCAAAGAGGGGGTCAGCAGAACCATTTATGGGACCAGAACCGGCTCTGGGCGTGTCAAAGAGCACTGCCAGGGGAGCCATTAAGTCCTGGGTCAGAAACCAACACAAGGTGTACTGGGCGGACTGTCCAGGGCTCAGACATGGGAAGTCAATAATTGACGGACCCAGTTCAAAGAGAGCTGTGGAGCTGCTAAACCTTAGCAGAGGACAGCTCAGAAACACAACAGGTCTCTTGACGGGACACATGGCCGTCAAGAAACACCTACATAAAATGGGGCGGTTCGAAGGGGACCTCGCATGCAGACTCTGCGGCGAGGGGGAGGAATCAGCCCAGCACATCTTGTGCGAGTGTATAGCTCTGGACCGGAAAAGACAACTGATCTACGGTCACTCTAGACCGGAGACAGAGCAATATAAAACTTCACCCTACCAATCGCTGTGCAGACTAGTTCAAGGCACAGTGATTTTGGAATGGGTGGAGTGAGACTAGGGGTATGCACAATCAACCAAGGGTTGCGGTGCTATCGGGGCGGCAAGGCTGCGGACGAGCCCTGAGGGAACAAAAAAAAAAAAAAAAAAAAAACCGATAACTCAAAAAATAATTGACCTATTTCGATTAAACTCGGAGAGTGCCTTTCTTTTATTAATGGCTTGGATGAGCTCGTTAACCAGGAATATCGGACAAAGTTTTACGGGAAAATTTATAGTTTCCTTTCAAAAAAAAATTTTTTTTCTCCGAAAATTACAAAGATGTTTTAATGAAAATCGATTAGGTATGTTGTCTTAAGAAAAACCTTACCACATACCAAAATTCAACTTTCTAAGTTTATAGAAAAATGAGTTATATAAATGTTGAGTTTTCTTTCGAAAAAAATGGTTTCTCCTAAAATTACAAAGTTATTTTAATGACATTTGGTGCATATCTTGCCTTGAGAAAGGCCTTACTAAATACCGAAATAAACTTTCTAAGTTTATAGAAAATTGAGTTATTCAAATTTGAATCATTTAATAAGAACTCACTACCATAACGCACCTGCTGGTTCCCGAATTTTTTACTTACGCTCTTACTTTCCATAGAAGAAACTGACATTCATCTTGTTCCACCAGGAAATTCTGCTCATTTTAATTTTTAAAAATTCACTAATAGAGAGGTATGATGGTGAGTTTTGCACAATTTTTTTCAAATAATTTTCAAATTTTTATATGTTATATATATATATATATATATATATATATATATATATATATATATATATATATATATATATATATATATATATATATATATAAATTATGCAAATTAATATTACACTACTCTAAGCATTTGAACGACTTTACATTTATATCGTAAGCAATCACCTCGGAGCTTAATGCATAATGTTCTTTAAGGTGACGATTGAGATTTCTTTAACTGGAATAATTTTAGTACAATTATGTTCACATGAAACATAAAACAGATAGGGTCATCTATGGTCTGCTCGTGCATGCAGACTACAATAGAAACAAAATGCAAAATTTATTTTTAAATCAAACGAGTTAAAAAGATATGTTGCCAGGTTTTTAAAACTAAATACCGCCGTTTTGCTGAACGAGATAGCTCAAAATGGCCAACTTTCCAACCATGGAAATCGCCCAAAATCGCACACTTTCTGTAAGAATTGTCACTTGTCAGATCGTCCAAACTGATTTTTTCGGCGGGAATCTCAATTTATTTTTATAAAAGCTTTCTTTTAGGTAGACGAGAGGCTTTAATATAATGATGTATAGTGCATAGAGCCTCGGTGGTCCAGTGGTAAGAACGTGTGTCTCTGGATCCAAGCGCACTAAGTTCGATTCCCCGGATTCCTCTTTCGCTTTTTCAGGGCATACTATAAAATTAATATAAACAGAGAGGTTGTGGCAATGTATTTAAACAAGTCGAATGTCTGCACGTTCCGCACTTCCGGGGGGCGTAAATCCGTCGGTCTCGTGTACCATACAATGTTGGGCAGGTTAAAGATCCCTCCTCCCTAAAGAAAGGTTTGGCAACATTTCCAAGATAGTGAGGTAAAACTGCTCCCTGGCGTCGGTGATTGACCATAGTCGCGGAATGTTAAAGAAGGGAAAAAATCTATAGTGCATCAAAATCAGAACGATTTACCTATGGTCATTAAATTTACAAAGAAAAAGGAACAAGAACAATAATTTATTTATAGAATATCAAAACATACACTCAACATCAGTGTTATAAGAATGCAAAAAAAAATCTCTATATAACAAAACATATAAAATATACTGTAATATTATATAAAACACAAACAACGTTTTGTCCCTGTCACCTGTCACCTATCATCTTTTTTCTATCAGCTATCCAAACATGCTGGGTACTTTTGGTTTTTCACGGATGCCGAAATGTCATTGCTTCTCACATGTATAAAATAATGTTCGTCTATATTACTTCTGAATAAATCAAACTTTGGCAAAACTGAATAGTTTTACAAAGTTCGTTTCTTCAAGATCGCCCAATTGGCGATTTTTAGATAACAAAAGTAGCCCATTTTACGACTCGGTGCTTTCTTTGAAAAAAACTCCGCAACAAAAAATAAAAGATAGCCCAATTTGCGATAAATGGCCAAATCTGGCAACTCTGGGCATGGCCACAACCTTTCAATATAGTTTTATGTTCAGGTTTCGAGGGACACAACAAGTGATTAGCGATATTTCAATGCCGGTGATTTTAGACCAGTGATTTCTAAATAACCGATATTACAGGCGACTGTTATTTTAAAGTAACCGGTTTGCATCGACAACGGACATATGACATATGGCCATTTGATGTTTGATACAATCTAACCCTAATTAATTAGTAAGGTGATAATCTATTAGCTCCGCTTTATGACGTGGTGTAATTATAATATAAAACTAAAACTATAACTAGCAGCAGTTAAAAGTTGTGCAAATACAATTATGGAACATATAAAACAAGAACAGTTCTGTGAATCCTACTGTAAAACTATTAAAGCTGAAAAAGAAAATGATAATGATGTATCTGCTGACGAAAAGTGTATGCTTTCCTGTGAAGTTCATCAGGATACGAAATTAGAGCTGCAACCAAATGAATCGTTAATAAAACTGGAAATAGAAGAGCATGCTTTGGACAGTGTTGTATTATGTCAAGATTTAAAAATAAAGTACTGGAACAAAAATGAAAGTTCTACTAATAATGAAGACCCCTGGCCCTGTTCCACTTTGGATATTGAGGATGAGGTGACTGCTGAAGCGAAATGTGGGTTAAAAAAATTATTTAACAAAGTTGATCACATCGAGAACGACAATCCCCCATGTATTATAGATAAAGAGAAGAAAAATTCTTTTGGATGTATAAAGTCACAAGATTCTAAAAGGAGGTTGTGCCAGGGATTATTGTGTGAATGTGAAAATATTAGGAAGAAAGAATTGGTGAGGCATATCAGGTCCAAACACACAGGAGAAAAGCGTTACCAATGTTCATCATGTGATTATGCAAGTGTGTATAAACACCATTTGCGTACTCATATTAAATCAAAACACACAGGAGAAAAACCTTATCAATGTTCATCATGTGATTTTGCAAGTGCATACAAACAACCTTTGTTAAATCATATTAAATCAAAGCACACAGGGGAAAAGCCTTATCAATGTTCATCGTGTGATTATGCAACTGGGTACAAACATAATTTGCTAAATCATATTAAATCAAAACACACAGGAGAAAAACCTTATAAATGTTCATCATGTGATTTTGCAAGTGTATACAGACAACCTTTGTTAAATCATATTAAATCAAAACACACAGGAGAAAAACCTTATCAATGTTCATCATGTGATTTTGGAAGTGTGGAAAGAACACGACTCCTAAACCATATTAAATCAAAACATACAGGAGAAAAGCCTTATCAATGTTCATCATGTGACTATGCAAGTGTAAAAAAACAAAATTTGTTAAAGCATATTAAATTTAAACATACCAGAGAAAAGGCTAATCAATGTTCATCATGTGATTATCGATGTGTGGAAAGAAATCAACTGTTAAATCATATTAAATCTAAACACACAGGAGAAAAGCCTTATCAATGTTCATCTTGTAATTATGCAAGTGTTCAAAAATATAATTTATTAAATCACATTAAATCAAAACACACAGGAGAAAAACCTTATCAATGTTTATCATGTGATTTTTCAAGTGTAAAGAAATATAGTTTGTTAGGACATATTAAATCAAAACACACAGGAGAGAAGCCTTATCAATGTTCATCATGTGATTTTGCAAGTGTATACAAACAACCTTTGTTAAATCACATTAAATCAAAACATACAGGAGAAAAACCACATCAATGTTCATCCTGTGATTATCGATGTGTGGAAAGAAATCAACTGTTAAATCATATTAAATCTAAACATACAGGAGAGAAGCCTTATCAATGTTCATCATGTGATTTTGCAAGTGTATACAAACAACCTTTGTTAAATCACATTAAATCAAAACACACAGGAGAAAAACCTTATCAATGTTCATCATGTGATTATGCAAGTGTAAAGAAATATAGTTTGCTAGGACATATTAAATCAAAACATACAGGAGAGAAGCCTTATCAATGTTCATCATGTGATTTTGCAAGTGTATACAAACAACCTTTGTTAAATCACATTAAATCAAAACATACAGGAGAAAAACCACATCAATGTTCATCCTGTGATTTTGCAAGTATACAGAAACAACCTTTGTTAGATCATATTAAGTCAAGACACACAGGAGAAAAGCCTTATCAGTGTTCATCGTGTGATTATGCAAGTGTGCAGAAATATAATTTGTTAAAACATATTAAATCAAAACACAGAAGAGAAAAGCCATAAAAATGTTCATCATGTGATTATGAAATGTGTAAAGAAAACAACTGTTAAACCGTATGAAACCTAAATAGACAGGACGAACAGCCTTGTCAATGTTTATCATCTGACTATACAAGTGTAGAGAAACAACACTGGTTAGGTCATATGAAATCAAAACACAGGTGAAAAGTCGGTAATCCTTAAGATAGATACTACAAGGATGCGTGGATATTTGCCGTTTACATCGGTCCTCTGCTCTGATTGGGTGGTGGCGCAAGCATTGCCGCTATGTGATAATTCATCCATAAATCGCCGAATATGATGACAAGTTGAGAATGATAAATTTATTACTTTTACATACAGACTTGGAGACTACTTCTCTGGCTTCACTGTTGGTTTTCGTTGGTGAAGGACGTAGCCAGCGTGTGAGCTAACTGGAGCAAGTGGCCCTTCGAATTCTGGATGTTCTAGAATGTTCTTCAATGCTTCTGTGACTATAGTTTCGCTGCTTGACAGCATTCTCAGACAGATTAAAATTGAATTAGTACGAAATCATGACAACTACAAATAAATAAGTGTTGCTATGTTATGATATGATGTTTTGATCAAAAATTTTTTATCAAATTGAAAATAAAATGAAACACAGATGACAGATGAGGTTTTCAAAATGTCTATGTGATGTATGTCAATATTTAACATAAAAAACTAGAACTAGCCTATAATAACTATGATAACAGTGAGAACAATAAAATAACTAAACAATAACAGTATAAAAGTAGTCTCTATACAACGAAAATATCGACATACATCAACTCATTATTTTACTACAACTTTTTTGAAATAATAGTTAAATTTGTTTTCTTTGACATATTTAATTAGAAAGAAGAATATCCAAGAAAGGGGAATTCATTAAATCAGTTTGCTCGTTTAAAACAAGGTAGTTATTGTCGTGTGTGTGTGTCTTTTGACTTCTAAAGCTTCAAAAAAGTCTAGTTTACGTTTGTCATTATAAAAATGTTGTGGTTGTATGCGGTAATTTATTGTAGGTCTATGTTCGGTATCAATAATATGTTTTGCAAATGTAGATTTGTCAGCGTGGTTATTTCTAAATGCAGAAATATGTTCTTTGTATCGGATGTTAAAATTTCTAGAAGTTTGACCTATGTAGATTGCAGATTGAAAATGCACGATGTATCATAGAATGGTAGGCTGACAGCTTTTGTGAAAAAGGGTGACATGAATCGTATGGTATGGTTGTGTCAGTGTAAGTTGGTTTCCTATATATTGAAAAGTCCAATGAATTATTTTCTAAATTTCTAATTGTTAAGTCTAAAAAATTTATACAACTGTTAGCTTCTTCTTCTAAAGTAAACTTAATATTTGTGTGAAAGTTATTAATAAAATTTAAAAATTCATTTTCAATACCTATGTCACAAAACAATTTTGAAAACGAAATTTCAATAATTAAGCAAACAGCATTTAATAATGTCTACTCTGTTAAAATAATAGATAAAATGATAGAGAGAAAAGAATACAAATTAGCGATTAATTTAATTTATCCAAATATTAGAGACAAAGAAAACAACAGATACGTTTCGATAACTTATTTTGGAACCATTTCAAAAAACATTTCAAAAATTTTAAACAACTGTACAAATACAAAGGTAGCTTTTAAATCCTACAACACGACGCATGATTTGTTATTTAACGCGAAAGAAAAATCTTGTTTCCTGACAAAAGCTGGAGTTTATAAATTAGCTTGTACACATTGTAATGCAATCTACATAGGTCAAACTTCTAGAAATTTTAACATCCGATACAAAGAACATATTTCTGCATTTAGAAATAACCACGCTGACAAATCTACATTTGCAAAACATGTTATTGATACCGAACATAGACCTACAATAAATAACCGCATACAACCACAACATTTTTATAATGACAAACGTAAACTAGACTTTTTTGAAGCTTTAGAAGTCAAAAGGCACACACACGACAATAACTACCTTGTTTTAAACGATCAAACTGATTTAATGAATTCCCCTTTCTTGGATATTTTTCTTTCTAATTAAATATGTCAAAGAAAACCAATTTAACTATTATTTCAAAAAAGTTGTAGTAAAATAATGAGTTGATGTATGTCGATATTTTCGTTGTATAGAGACTACTTTTATATTGTTATTGTTTAGTTATTTTATTGTATTGTAACTGTTATCATAGTTATTATAGGCTAGTTCTAGTTTTTATGTTAAATATTGACATATATCACATAGACATTTTGAAAACCTCATCTGTCATCTGTGTTTCATTTTATTTTCAATTTGATAAAAATTTTTTGATCAAAACATCATATCATAACATAGCAACAGATATTTATTTGTAGTTGTCATGATTTCGTACTAATTCAATTTTAATCTGTCTGAAAATGCTGTCAAGCAGCGAAACTATAGTCACAGAAGCATTGAAGAACATCCTAGAACTTCCAGAATTCGAAGGGCCACTTGCTCCAGTTAGCTCACGCGCTGGCTATGTCCTTCACCTACAAAAACCAACAGTGAAGCCAAAGAAGTAGTCTCCAAGTCTGTATGTAGTATGGACAAGTTTCACCAAGTAAGGGCAACAACAATCAATGAATTATTACTTTTCTGTTACTTAAGACATTACACTTACATTAGGGCTTATTTATGAATGTAAAGATTTACTAACATTATATTTCTTGGTTTCTCCTTTCTTTATGTAAATATAACCAGAAAACTCAATTTAAAATCTATGTCTTACTGCATGTGAAGTATCTAGATTTGTATTAATCCACAGTTGTGGCTTGTATTTGTCTGTGAATAGTATGCAAGTATACTGAGACTTTATTTTTATGTGTTACCTTGATTTGCAATAAAGGTTTTGAGTTTTGTTTTTGCAAAATGACGAAAAAGTATATTGCTTGTAGAAGATTACCTGGGGATGTGGCAACGGTGTCTCTGCATGCGTAAGTACATTGTTGTTTGCGATTTTCAGTGACGGCACGTCAGTTCGGCACTATTTTCAGGTTTCCATCTACTAAAAAAAGGAGATAAACATGGTGCGCTGCCTTAAATAGAAAATCGGATACGCTGCCGAAATATTCTTATTTATGTTCACAGCATTTTAATAAAGACTTTTATTGTTTACCCAAGTGGAAGAAGGGTATTAAAAACGCAGCGTCTCCATCAGTTTTAAGTTCTCCAGTGCCTCTACTTCTGGCATGAAAGCTCTTGCTCATGCGGAAAGAAGGTGAAGAATTCTTCTTAGCTTCCTATGTTGTAAACCTTTATTATTGTTAAAATTAATAAATTACTCGATAAAAATTGCAGTCATAGTTTTGAAGAAAATAGAGATAAATCATCGTTATCATCAACTCTCACTGCCTTGGAACTATCATGTTCAACAGGTGCGGCACTTGGCAGTCCTCCTGAATTAACACCAAAAGCTAACATTACTCCAGGTCAAAAGTAAGTTAATATGCCTGGACTTAGAATTGAGAGAAGAATACTAGAAACCATTTTTAAAATTTATACTCCGTTTACTGAAAACTTATCAAATATCGTCCATTTTTTAGGAAAAAACTTGGTTATTTTGTAGATATTTGCAGCTTATCAGGAACTCCAAAAACATCTTTAAAATGTTCTATTGCTTAACGAGTAATAAAAAAACAAAAGAGGAAAATAAATATATTGCGCCAACAGAAAAGACGTCTTAAGAGTTTTTCACCAGAAATCGCTGATTGAGCATTTTAAAAGTCGTATTGCTTTTACGGAAAATACAGAAACATCCCTGAACGTCTCACTTTTGAGTGTTATTGAATTTATATCATTGCTTGTAATATTTTAGGCGTGTTTACCCACACAAATAGATCTGATTAAACAGCTTTTAAAATGTCTACAACGGAACTATTGACCAGACGTAAGCTTATAATTACGTTCGAGAAAAATTTATGAAATCTTTGCCACATTCTCGAACAATTTTTAAATTGTTCCTGGATTCTGCAAAGAACCATTAGCGGCTTTGGATTCAAAAAGAAGAGAAGCAACTGAAAAATGTCGCAAAATACTTTGTAACCTAGTTATCGAAGAGATGTTCATAAGACGTCAAGTTGAGTGGACAGTAAAAAGGTTTTGTGGTAACGCAGATATTGGCCAGAGGCTAAACGGTTTTTCTCAAAATTGTCAGTGCAATTACAAGATTTGTCAAGCATGTTGTACATCATTGGAAAGCTCTTTTCACAGGCTATCACATGAGCAAAAAATCTAATATGGCTGCCATAATAACAAAAAACGTTGATACATGAAATTTTCAGTTATCTTTCTGGTACTTTTTGAACTTTTTCCACCATGAAAAGATAAACGTTGTCTGTAATATTTACTAGATTTTGCTAATTGTGCATGCCAAATGTGGTTGCCATAGCTTTGTTATTTCTGGAGATGTTAATTTTTCCAAAAGAAAACCTAAAACTGGTCCGATTTTCCTGGCTAACGAACTTATCCGAGCCACTAGCAAAAATAATTTACTCACCAAATTTGATCAAAATCGGCCCTACTATATTTTTAAGTTATCGGTGTAATACATACATAAATTATATATACATATATATATATATATATATATATATATATATATATATATATATATATATATATATATATATATATATATATATATATATATATATATATATATATATATATATATATATATATATATATATATTGTCACATTTGTCTATGAGAATTAAGTTTATAGACTTTGTTAATTCTATGGTTAGATGTCTGTTATAAAGTGTGTTGTTAAGAGCGAACACTCTGGAATGATATTTCTAGAAGGGACCAGAAGAGATATTCTAGAGACATTATAAATAGACGAGCGGTGCGCATAATAAGTTAGGTCAGTATTGAATTAGTGTGGTGCAGTGTAAGTGATCACAGAGTATTAAGCGAGTCAGTAAGTGTTGGTGTATAAGAAACGATCATAGAAGGCGCATAGTGGAATATAGTTCTATGGACATTTAGTAATAGAGATAAATATTTTAGTTGATGTGCTTATGGTGTTGAAAAATAGTTGGTTATAATAAATAGTCGTTCGAAAAGCTGTGATTTGTTAGTCAACAAATCCAGAACTCCGTGGAACGTAACAATATATTACGGTAAAGGTTTACTTTCTCGATTTTTATGAAATTTGGTATATAGGCGTGTTTTCGGGTGTAGATGACGAAAATCGCAATAAAAATTAGGGCAGAAGCAAACTTTTGGCGTTATTTGGAAATTCTTGCAGATAGAAAGTAAGTTGTAGCCATCAGGTCCTGGGTCAGAAACCAACACAAGGTGTACTGGGCAGACTGCACAGGGCTCAGACACGGAATGTATAATATATGTAGTAGGTCTAGAATATAGTAGTTCTTTTATAACATGTTACATTTAGGCAGCACTGCCGAACATATGACAGCTGTGACGTCAAGCCATAGCGACAATGGCCATGTGCGTCGGTAACCTGTAATGTGTGCACTTAATGTGATGTGTATGCGAATTAATAAATATTAATAATCTAATGACTATTGTTTCTGTGTCATCCTGACTAAGGATCATACACGGGAAGTCAGTAATTGAGGATCCCAGTTAAAAGAGAGCTGTGGAGCTGCTAAATCTTAGCAGAGGACAGCTCAGAAACATAACAGGTCTCTTGACGGGACACATGGCCGTCAAGAAACATCTGCATAAAATAGGGCGGTTCGTGGGGGACGTGGCATGCAGACTCTGCGGCGAGGGGGAGGAATCAGCCCAGCACATCTTGTGCGAGTGTAACGCTCTGGACCGCTAAAGACAACATGATCTAGACCGGAGATAGAGCAATATAAAACTTCACCCTACCAATCGCTGTGCAGACTAGTTCAAGGAACAGTGATTTTGAGATGGGTGGGGTAGAAAAGACAAAGGGCATGCATAATAAGCCAAATGCTGCAGTGCTATCTGGGGGTGGGGACAAAGACGCGGACGCGCCCTGAGGGAGAAAAAAAAAGACTGTACTCACTTTTGAGACATGTTTTGGGGTAGATCTGATTTCACATAATCGATATAAATATACTCATGTAATGCTTTAGTACCTTATTACACTGAAAATATTCATAAATTTCAGGCGATCTTATACGAGTATAAGATCGCCCACTATAGGAGGTGCATAACTGTGTGAAAATGAATTATAATAGTGGAATCCACCTTGCTTTAGCTTGATATTAAACGAGCGACCCCAGAAAATGTGGAAAATACGACAAAAACATGTCGCAAAAGTGAATACAACTACAACTTACGTTTTTCCTACAAGAATTTCCAAATAACTCCAAGAGTTTACTTCCGCCCTAATTTTTATTATGATTTTTGTCATCTACATCCTAAAACACGCCTATATGCAAAATTTCATAACAATCGAAGAGGTGTTCGGAAAGTAAACCTTTACCATATATTATATTGCCATACACACCCCCTTTTACTTTTTCTATGAATACGAAGTTAGAAATAATTCTTAACCTATACCAAATACTATATAATGACAATGCGGGACACCCCTATGCTTTAGCTTTGGTGATATTTGTGACAAGTACACTAGCGCCACCTCGCGTGAAATACTGACAACTGAGCGGGTAATTTGAATTGTATATTTACCTGCATATTCTTAATTTAGACAATTGGTTTATTATAGATGAATAGAAAAACTTGTACATGACAAAACAGTGAAAATTTTCTGATTATATAGTTATAAATAGAATTTGTATCAACAATCAGCTTGAAACCTAAATGAATTCAGCTTGAATAATTCTGCAAATTTCTCTTACCCATAATCTTATTTCATCATAATTTAAAGTACTACCTTGAAACCGTCGTTAAACTACTATTTCAAAGGTAGGTATAGGAATATACTGAAAGCTGTTTCTGAGGATATTACGTTACAATCTGTACTTACATATAAATAATTGTTCTAGGTATAAATGGTAGCACAATACTCAATTTGCTATATCTCTACATGAAAACTGTCTTATTAATCTAATATTTTAAAATATGTAACTGATATACTTAGTACATAATTAAGAAATTGTGCAGATGAAAGGTGAGACTAACTCTTACTTCCGTGAATAAATCTATTGAATCTGTTATTTCTACTTGTCTTTGAAAACTTGTCTTGGAAAGACAATTAAAAGCCTTTACCAAGTAAAATAATTGTAAATGTGAAAAAATGTGACAATTTATGCCATACAGGAATAAAAAAGGACACAGAAGAAAATAGAAAAACAGTTTTCTTATACCATTTATTAATGAAAAACTTTTTTTGCCTTCATATTTCTTTTTGATGCACTGGACGACAAGTTATGATTGAAGCATTTCAACCATCTGTTTACGAAGTTTATCTATAAATAGGTACATGATGGTAAATATTACAAAATAAATTATCTTCTGCGAATTGTACATATTGACATAAAAGTGATTCTGAATTTGTATTCTGCTTTAAATCATATTCACGTTTCGCCATCCTTTGGAAACCTATGAAATATCTTTGATAGATTTAGCACGTTATAATTCGAACAATTATAGATTGCACACACCCAACCACTAACATTCATTGTAAAAAACACAGTGTGTGTGTGTGTGTGTGGAAGGAACTGGCTTCGGACATTACGTCCATTGGCTACTGAAAAACACAGCTCAAACTTAATCATACACAGTTAAACACCATCAATTGTTAGTGTTACACGTTCTCGAACGACTTATAATCAGTACTATCCGCTAAGGGCGCTGATATTTTTGTAACACAAAATCAGCCGAAGTGTCCTGTATTGTCATTATATAGTATTTGCCCATACCCTACTTGTCTATGGGCGAATTCATCAGTCACTAGGCGTTTACGAAAAGTAACCGGGTAGATATCTACCGTTTACCGAATGGTACACAGCTGGCTTTATGGTAAATGGACCCGGTGCAGTAATTTTCGAACGCTTTTAAATGCGCGGTAACTAAATGACAAACGCCAAACTGTCAAAGGTTCGTCTTTGTTGTTTGATGATATTTTGGCTTTGAAGTAGTAATATTAATATATCAGTATGTATATTGAAAAAAATTGCTTAAGTTAATGTTGTATCTGAAATATTAGACAGCGATAGCGACGAAGAGTATTAACAGGAGTTATGACTTATTATACATTAAAACATTCCAAAACGAAGCGCCGCGCCATTGAAAATGAATTATCTGATGTTGCACACTTTACACTAACTGCAATTAACATCTACTAAATGCCAATACAACACCTTCAGCTTCCCTCAAGTATCGATTGAGAAATGAACGAATGAAAATTGTTTATTAATATTTATTTACATTCTACATCCAGTTTATAGGTTAGACTTTAGACAATTTGTATAGAGAATTAAGTTTGTTCTCTATATAACTCAATTTACCGACTGTTTGGTTCGGTACACAAATCCTGCACCAGGTTGATGCACCGGGTAGATACCGTATAATATTAGAACGATGGACAGAGTATCCACTTACATTTTCGAACGCTTGCGGTGTAACCGATATCTACCCGGTTACTTTTCGTAAACGCCTACTGGTAGCTGCATTGTTATGTCAAGAAATGTTGACAAATGTCCACATTTTTGACAACAATGTCTTGTCGTTGTCACTTGTGCTTGTCATTTTTATTGTGCCTCTTGAGTCCCTTGACCGACGGCAATTTACGTTCTTCCCAATTTCAAATACAAAGGCGAACGCCGTGAAAGATGAAAACACACTTTAACGTGTAATTTTGTAATTTACTCGTTGAAGTCATAGATACTAAACCTTAAAACTATTACTACAGCATATTGCTTTCTGTGTTGTGCTAGTGCTATTGCTATTAAGGATGTGGTGTATGCGAGCGAAAGCTGTGCCGCTAATTGTAAACAGAAATGATGAAACCTGTGTAAGCAAATATAAATAGTAAGAATAATTTAGAATATAAAAGAGTCTGATAAAAATAGTATCAGCTGTTGATACTCTATTATGGAACATATCAAAGAAGAGCAGGAGGTTGGTGAACTCTACAGTAAAACTATCATTAAAGCTGAAAACGAAAATTATGATGATGTATCCACCGACCAAAAGTTAATGCTTTCCTGTGAATTTAATCACGATACGAAATTGGACGTGCAACCGAATGAAATAAAAGTGGAAATAGAAGAGCATGATTTGGACAGTGTTGTAATATGTCCAGATGTAAAAAAAGAGTACTGTGATTATGCAAGTGTAGAGAAACATTATTTATTAAACCGTATTAAATCAAAACACACAGGAGAAAGGCCTTATCAATGTTCATTATGTGATTATGCAAGTCTACACAAACATGTTTTGTTAAATCATATTAAATCAAAACACACAAGGGAAAATCTGTATCATTGTTCATCATGTGACTTTGCAAGTGTGTACAAGAATAGTTTGTTAGATCATATTAAATCTAAACACACAGGGGAAAAGCCGTATCAATGTTCTTCATGTGATTATGAAAGTGTAGCTAAACGTAATTTGCTACTACATATTAAATCAAAACACACAGGAGAAAAGCATCAATGTTCATTATGTGATTATGCAAGTGTAGTGAAGCGTAATTTGTTAAGACATATTAAATTAAAACACACAGGGAAAAGGCCTTATCAATGTTCATCATGTGATTATGCAAGTGTAGAGAAACATAATTTGTTGAGACATATTAAATCAAAACACACCAGGGAAAACCTGTATCAATGTTCATCATGTGACTTTGCAAGTGTGGACAAGAGTAGTTTGTTAAATCATATTAAATCTAAACACACAGGAGAAAAGCCTCATCAATGTTCATCGTGTGATTACACAAGTGTAGACAGACGTAGTCTGTTAAGACATATTAAATCAAAACACACAGGGGAAAAGGCGTATCGTTGTTCATCGTGTGATTATGCAAGTGCAAGGAAAGACCAGTTGTTAAATCACATTAAATCAAAACACACAGGAGAAAAGCATCAATGTTCATCATGTGATTATGCAAGTGTAGATAAACGTAATTTGTTAAGACATATTAAATCAAAACACACAAGGGAAAAGCTGTATCATTGTTCATCATGTGATTATGCAAGTGCAAGGAAAGACCAGTTGTTAAATCATATTAAATCAAAGCACACAGAAGAAAAACATCGATGTTAATCATGTGATTATGCAAGTGTAGAGAAACGTAATTGGTTATGGTCGACTTTACCGCAACTGGAATCCAGCAAAACGGCGCACACCACAAGAAAGAGTACGTAACGTAGATAATTAATCAACAAAAAAATTTACGGAAAAACTGCAAAATGCCGAATAAATCGTAATTAAAGTTACGAAAAATGCACTATTTTCAAGTTTCGAACTGTCACTTTTCAACAGCGTTGCCACATTTAATATATAAATGCAAGTGTTTTGCCGCCTGAACGCAACAAAAGATCTTAATTGCTTTTTACACACACTCCTGCCGACCAGACTTTCTGGACCTGACAAGACACCACCACGTCAAAATAAAAACCGAAACCGTTAATAAACAGTGTTAATATATGCCTAAAGAAGGAAACACATTAACTGTCAACTGTCAATATCTTTCGGCAATATGGTTGGCAAGGCTGCGACACCTTTGCGTTCCCGTCTTACCGAAGTATTGCCTCCAAATGAAAGTGTCAATATACTCCGGGAGAAATGGAGACGCCATAACCCCCAACCTCCTGAGATACCGTTTGAGGCGGGACCATAATCCCTCAACGTGATTTGTACATACACCTGTGGACGGGTCTCTAAAATGCCTTGAATGATTTACAGTTTTATGAACATAACCCAACTGTGCCAAAGAACGGTACGCTCTCCATTCATCCGTCCAAATTTCGGAGCCAGCAATCACAACCCTCTGGATTATTGGGATTATCGTTTTCCGCCGTTCTATCAGGTACATAAACAATGTAGCCCCTCTTCTCCACCGTGTCGTAAATCCCTAGAACCCACCTTGTAGGAACAATTCGACCCCGGTGGTATTTCCTTCTAGTGATTGCAGATTCGTCGATCTGCACGACATGCCCCTCTCCACCTGAAATGTTGAATAGTCATGCCTTTTTTTAGGAACAGGTAAATAAAAACCTACCGAACTTCATGAGCGAATCGTCCTGTAACAATTTCCAGGAGACGACATCCCGAAAATATCGAAACTGTTGGATAACAATTCCCTTCGAAAATCCTGTGTGGGATACCACAGAACCAGTGGGTGTCTCGCAGCACCAAAACCACATAAGGAATAAAACATCCTTAACTGGTAAATGCTGCTTTGCGAAAAAGCTACCAGTTAAAATTGAATACCTTCTTCTGCACCTACTGCAGAAGAAGACAGTATTCAACGAATTATCTTCCTTCCGCATAACACAACACACTCTTCTGCAAGCCTGAGTTTTGCAACGAAATACACTCTTTAGCAGTCTAATGCCTTGCAAATACTCAACCAAATTCATATCGTCTTTATGTATTATATCACACATATCATTGATATTCAGCACTTCCATTTTGATTTGAGAGAAACAACAAATTTATTAAGAATTGATGTGTAATAAACAACAAACTGATGAAGAAGAACAGTTTTAAGTTTGGTAAATCATTGTGCCAAAGCTACCACATAAAATTTCCCTAAAGAACAAAGAAGGCAATTACTACCCTGTAATAAGGAAATAGATTCCAAACTGACAACAACGCCTATCTCCATGAAGTATGTCAACAAAACAACAGTCATAACCTCTGGTACAAAAATATACGTTTTCATAGTAAATCTAAACGTTTTAATTGCTTTTATCACTGAAAGGTAAATGAAAACGAAATATACCACATTGTTTAACTTTATTAAGGTATGTACAACTGTTTTTAGGCCATATTCTATTATAATCACGTTAAAATGTAGTTGCGGTAAAGCCGACTGTCACCACGTAATTTGTTAAGACATATTAAATAAAAAAACAGAGTGGAAAAGCCTTATCAATGTTCATAATTCTGTTCTTTCTAAATATATTGTGAAACAGAATAGCAACTTATTTCGTCAGTCTACAAAATGGTAAGGTTCTCAAGTCATGGCCTTTAAAACAACAGTAATATAGATCAGGCTGTAGTTTTAGTGGATTATTCAGTTTATACTTGAGTTATCAATGCTGGTCATCTTTTAGTTGGGCTTGATTCATGTTCCGTTTATGATGCAGTTGACATCTTGCATTGTTTTAAGTGTAATTCACTCCATCTCTCACCTAGTAGATGCACATAAGCTAAGATAATTTGTCCTAGGTGTGCCCAACTAGCAATTTGATGTTTTATTGTAGTCATAAGTTAGAAAATAATTCATTTGACTTTTCAATATATAGGAAACCAACTTACACTGACACAACCATACCATACGATTCATATCACCATTTTTCACAAAAGCTGTCAGCGTACCATTCTATGATACATCGTGCATTTTCAATACCTATGTCACAAAACAATTTTTAAAAAGAAATTTCAATAATTAAGCAAACAGCATTTAATAATGGCTACTCTGTTAAAATAATAGATAAAATGATAGAGAGAAAAGAATACAAATTAGCGATTAATTTAATTTATCCAAATATTAGAGACAAAGAAGACAACAGATACGCTTCGATAACTTATTTTGGAACCATTTCAGAAAACATTTCAAAAATTTTAAACCTGTACAAATCTAAAGGTAGCTTTTAAATCTTACAACACGACACGTGATTTGTTATTTAACGCAAAAGAAAACTCTTGTTTCCTGACAAAAGCTGGAGTTTATAAATTAGCTTGTACACATTGTAACGCAATCTACATAGGTCAAACTTCTAGAAATTTTAACATCCGATACAAAGAACATATTTCTGCATTTAGAAATAACCACGCTGACAAATCTACATTTGCAAAACATATTATTGATACCGAACATAGACCTACAGTAAATAACCGCATACAACCACAACATTTTTATAATGACAACCTAAACTAGACTTCTTGAAGCTTTAGAATTCAAAAGGCACACACACGACAATTACTACCTTGTTTTAAACGAGCAAACGGATTTAATGAATTCCCCTTTCTTGGATATTCTTCTTTCTAACTAAATATGTCAAAGAAAATAAATTTAACTATTATTTCAAAGAAGTTGTAATAAAATAATGAGTTGATGTATGTCGATATTTTCGTTGTATAGAGACTACTTTTATACTGTTATTGTTTAGTTATTTTATTGTTGTAACTGTTATCATAGTTATTATAGGCTAGTTCTAGTTTTTTATGTTAAATATTGACATACATCACATAGACATTTTGAAAACTTCATCTGTCATCTGTGTTTCATTTTATTTTCAATTTGATAAAATTTTTTGATCAAAACATCATATCATAACATAGCAACAGATATTTATTTGTAGTTGTCATGATTCGTACTAATTCAATTTTAATCTGTCTCAAAATGCTGTCAAGCAGCGAAACTATAGTCACAGAAGCATTGAAGAACATCCTAGAACTTCCAGAATTCGAAGGGCCACTTGCTCCAGTTAGCTCACGCGCTGGCTACGTCCTCCACCTACAAAAACCAACAGTGAAGCCAGAGAAGTAGTCTCCAAGTCTGTATGTAGAATGGACAAGTTTCACCAAGTAAGGGCAACAACAATCAATGAGTTTATAAAACAGTTTTTATAGAACATGACTGTTCCTATAAACATTTTGGTAACGTTTATACAACGCTCATAAATGCAAAATGGGCGCAGGTTTATACAACACTTTAGTTCTTTAGTTTATTTTATAAGGGATGTGTAAGGTGTTATAGAATAGTTTTAGAAATGTTTACCGAGCTGTAAAAGAATATGATATGGTTAGGTTAGGTTAGGTTAGTTTGTGAGTGGTCCATATCGGTCCCTCCACCGCGACCATAAGGTCTATTGTGGCTCATGCCTAATGTCTATATTTCGCCCAACAAATCCAGCCTCCTACAGAGGTCGATAACCTTTGCGGGCGAAAGTTGATCCAGATCCTCTGGAGCAAGCTTTACCTTGCCAAAGAGCAGGTGTCTAGTCCTATCCGCTGCCGGACAGGAACACAGCACGTGCTCTGCTGTCTCGTCATTCTCCATACACAGCCAGCACTTGGTCTCCTGACCGACCCCAATACGGTGCATGTGATGCCGCAAGCGACAGTGTCCTGTATACAGGCCGACTAGAGTACTCAGTTGTTGTCTGTTCAACTCTAGAAGTTTCTTAGCCCTTGACTCAGACAGGCCATTTATGAAGGCCTTAGAGTGAGCTAATCCTGGAAGATTTTGCCAATATTGAATTGTCCTTCTATCTGTCCAGGTCTTTAAGGTGCGTTTTGCTGTGCAAGATGTTATTCCCAGCACCGGTTCTGGTCCGACAAAGTCACACTGGGCACCACTCCTGGCAAGCGTGTCTGCCGCAACGTTGCCATCATGGTCCGAGTGACCCGGTATCCAGACCAGCGACACCTCATTACAGCTGCCCAATTCGTTAAGGGTAGATTTACAACTCCATACCATCTTTGAATTGCACCGGTAGGAACCAAGAGCCTTTATTGCAGCTTGGCTATCTGCATATATCTTTATCGATTTGTTTGTGCATAGGTCTTTTAAGCTTTCCCTTGCACACATCTCGATGGCATAAACTTCTGCCTGGTGTATGGTTGCGTACTTGCCGAGGCTAGCTGATAGTCTAGCATCGGTGCTGCCCCCATATGCGCCGGCTCCTACTCCCATATTGGTTTTGGAGCCGTCAGAGTACCAGCAGAGGTCCGCTCTCAACAGGGTCGATTGGTTCCGGTCCCAGTCCTCCCTTTCCGGGAGGACGGTCTTGAAAGACAGATCTCTGCTGATTTTTGTAGGCATCAAGTCCGAGACCATTCCCAGAATCCTGTGACAATCACTGTCATCAAGGAGTCCGGACCCCCTCAGACTGACTTCCCTCGGCATGTTATCTGCCGTTTGTATTAGTCTGTACGTTGTCCACCTCGCCACCCTCTCCAACCATATGTGAAGTGGGGGAATATTGAGGAGGACCTCCAGAGCGACTGATGGTGCGGTGCTTATCGCTCCCGTTATCATCAGACATGCTTGTCTCTGTAGATGAGCCAGTTTGGCCCTCGCGGTACCACGAAGTACCTTAGGCCACCAAACTATGGCTCCATATGTTATCATAGGTCTGATAACCACTACATAGAGCCAGTACATCTGTTGGGGGTTTGTTCGCCAGTTGTTCCCACAGATTCTCCGGCAGGTCCACAGGGACATCTTAGCCCTGCGGATAACATTTTCTAACTGTCTGTCCCAGTTGAGCTTCTTATCTAGGATAACTCCCAGATATTTTGCTTGGTCCGAAAATGGAATGTTTTCCCTCATAAGATTAGGTGGTTTTAATTTGTCCAACCTTCTTCTTCTGGTGAACGGGACAATGATCGTTTTGCGAGGGTTCACAGACATCTGTTCCCTACGGCACCAATCATTGACTACATTTAGTGCTTCTTGAAGAGTACTAGACAGTTCCTCCTCAGATTTGCCTCTAACCATTATGACGAGATCATCCGCATACGCCTGGACCTCAACCTCCCAGAGTCCGAGGATAGCCAGCAGGTCGTCCACAAAGAGGGACCACAACAAGGGGAATAGAACGCCCCCCTGAGGACACCCTCTCGCAGCCCTAACGCTGACCACCTCTCCCCGTAATGAGGTAATAATGGTCCGATTGTGCAGCATGTTTTCGATCCAGCCACAGATGGTAGGTTCCACCCCCCTAGCGATAGTGGCCTCGTAGAGGGAGATCGGTAATGCATTATTAAATGCTCCTTCTATGTCGAGAAATGCCGCCACCGCAACCTCTCCATTTTTCAGAGAGTGTGTGATCTTCTCGACGAGGTTATTGAGCGCTAACTCAGTTGATTTGCCAGTTTGATAGGCATACTGGTGGGTATTTAGGGGGTTCTTGGGTAAGATGTTCCCCCTAATGTGTCCGTCCAGTATTTTTTCCAATCCCTTCAGGAGGAATGATGTAATACTGAGAGGTCTCAGTGAAGTAGGTAGGAGGTCATTACGTCCCAATTTGGGAATGTAAACCCCCCTAACCACCGTCCAGCTGGAAGGAATATAGTTCCAGGCCAGACTGGCTCTGAACAGCCTGATAAGGAAGGGTAGGAGAATCTCCAGTCCCTTTTGTAGTAGGACCGGTACCACCCCATCCTCCCCTGGCGACTTGAATGGCTGGAAATGATTCACAGCACACTCCACTGCCGAGGCTGTAACTATTCTCCGAGCAACTAGCCAGTCCTCCCTTTGGGGGCGTTTAGATCGTCCCTCAGCTGGTAGGACCTCACCGTTGCTCAGGATCAGACAATCTGGGAAGTGTGTGTGTGCTAAGAGCTCTAACGTTTCTTTCCGAGATTCAGTAAAGGAACCATCTGGTCGTTTTATCGATCCCAGTTCCTGTACACGGTCGCGTGAGAGAATCCTGTGGATTCTGGCACTGCTGGGCAAATTATTAATGTCCCCGCAGAACCTCCTCCAGGACTCCCTCTTAGCGTTCCTGATCTCTTTATTATAATGTGTTAGAGCAGTTTTATATTGCTCCCAGTTGCCTGTAATCTTAGCACGATTGAAGAGACGTCTAACTTCTCTTCGTAGTTTATCGAGGTTATTATTCCACCAAGTAGACCCCCGACTGTCTCTCTTTGACCTCAGTGGACAGTTTTCGTGATAGGCAGAGACCACTGCTTCCCTAACCTGTTCGGCCGCAATCTCTATCTCATCACGATCCCTCACTGTGGGGATTGCGGACCCAAGTCTGCCGGCGAGGGACTGTTTGTATCCCTCCCAATCCGTCCTCCTCGGGTCCCGATACTCCAACACAGGTCTAGGGCCTGTTTCAATTTCAAATAGGATATGGGCATGGTCTGAACATGAGGGTTCAGACCATGAGGATTTTTGAGCTCAAAAGCCTTGAGCTGATCGTAAGATCTAAAACCTCTCTCCGGTTAGCTGTAAGAAAGGTGGGTTCCGAGCCTATGTTGTTGACAACCAGCTCCTCCCCTAAAATGTATTTAAATAGTGATTCACCTCGTCTGTTAGTGTCCGTATGTATATGATATACGATACTTATAAAACAGTTGTATAAGGAACAATAATAAAACTAAAAATCATTTACCATGGTGCCAGTTATAGAGCCTTAATACAGTTACTATAAAACATGTTTTATTAGAATTTCTTTATAGTTTACTTTGCAACTTTTTGTTGCATACTGCGCTACCTATAAGAGTGATATGTCTTTTAAAAGTTTTTGTTAGAACTATTTTATCCTAAAATTGTTCTCTAGTATGAAAGTAATATAAGTACTAAAATATGATGGCGTAAGAAATAATGTTAGTACGGTGTGAAAATTAAACTCAAAGTCTCCTTTTGGCTACCAGCAAGATGGATTTCACCTGCGAAGAAAATTTTTCTGTGTATAATATGCTACATATACGATAAATTTTGAAGGGCCCTCAAAATAATGAATACTTTAATTTGTAAAAATAAACTCTAAATTAAATTTTTCGTTTTTTTCATTTTGACCTAAATCCATTCTGTTACACATTTCACATGTTTTATATTCATAATATATTGTAAAAATTGTCAGATCACAAATATTTCTATATTTTTTTATTTTATTTATTTATTTATATGCATTAAAATTATACAGTGCATCTTACATAGAAGTTACAAACTTGTGGCTGTAATTGATGCGATTTGGTTAAAATATTAAACTGAAACATATCAAAATCCTACTGACACTGACATTTCTTGCTATAAAATTTCGGTATTTCAAATTTACAATTTATTCGACCAATCTTCAGTTATTAGCACCTCCAATATTTCCTCAACATCCTTTGAACTTCCCAACCATTTTACACTCCAAAATAGTTTTATTTAAAATTTAGTTTAATCACATTTTCAAACATTTTAGGACCTAAAATTGCAAGTTGTCACTGTGACATTATTGGTACTTTTTTTTTTTTTTTTTTTTTTTTTTTTTTAATTATTTATTAATTGATTTTTTTTCGTTTAAGATGGCTACCAAACAAATACAGGAATTGCATAAAAACATGGCGTCTGCTTTATAAATCACTTTTATCACGACTGCAACCATTACAGAACTATTTTATCTCTTTAGACACTGCTACAATACAGACGATATATTAAAACCCGTAATATAAACAGAGGCATATTTAAACAAAAAAACTCGGGACGCAGCAAGTGGGTTATGGTAGTGAATTTTCTTAAATATGTTTTTATTGCAAATATGTCTGTTTTCTTTTTATTTAAGAAAGCAGGCATCAATTTTGGTTACCAGTATAACCTATATAGTAAAAACAATGTGCCATGTTTCATAAAAATAACTTTATTGTGTGAAAATGTACAAAAATTTCCAAAAGTAAACTTAAAGTGTTCCCGCAAAAACTCGTTTCTTGGTCAACCTTATAGGTTAATAGCAAATTGGGCTATTCAAATATGAAGCATTTGATCAAAATTCGCTACCATAACGCACTTGCTGCATCCAGAATTTCTTTTCTTACAAACATGCATTATATTTCGATGGAAAATGCAAAAATGCAATAACATAAGGCGTGTTTGATTAAAAAAATAAGAAAATTTGTATCACCAATAACTTATGGGCCACCTGATTGTGGAAATATTATTTTAAGATCTAGCTCAAGACACCCAATAATTAATATATAAAAAAAATTCACATCTTGTATAATAACGGATATATTGAGCTTTATTGATTTTTTACGAAAATTCGACAAAAATTATATACCATTAAACAATAAACTCTATAGCTAAGGCTACTGCCAAGCATCAGAGAAAGGGTCTATTTTAAATGAATTTTCTGGAAATATTTTAGTAAAATGGAGGACAATGACGGTTGAAAATAAGACTTTTTATTTAAATGCCTATAACTTTTTTTTTGTACAGAGCTAAATTTTGGTAGGTAGCTTACGTATAATGATATAAGCCCGCGTGCCAAATTTGGTTGCCCTTACTTTGTTAATTTTGGAGATATAATTTTTTTACAATTTTTATCGAATGAAAACTCAAAATTTTCCGGCAAAACCTGGGTCGATTTTGCTGGCTAACGAACTGATCTAAGCCATTTGTAAAGGGAAGGTACTCACAAAATTTAATCAAAATCGGCCCATAATTTTTTGAGTTATCGGTGTGATACATATACATATATATATATATATATATATATATATATATATATATATATATATATATATATATATATATATATATATATATATATATATATATATATATATATATATATATATATATATATATATATATATATATATATATATATATATATATAAACATATAAAAATTGAAACTGACCCCGGATATGTGTTCTGGGGGGCCTAATTAGCGCTCATTTGAAGAAATTTTTTCAAAATTCAAAAGTCGGGATCTCCTCATTTGTGAATTTTTTTTAAGAAAATTCACTAATAAAGTAGGCATTTGCAATATACACACATGTAGTTTAAGGTGGGGTCTTATCCTTTCAAACACCCTAAGTAATACAACTATTTTGTGGTATGATATAGGTAACCTTGCCTTTCTCCTGACCAAGGACCAAGAAAAAAGGATGATTTAATTCTTTTCATGTAAATATGTAACATAGTTGGATTTTTCTGTTAAAAGCCTCATTTTCTCCAATTGTGCTCACTTTTAAAACAAAAGGTTAGCCATCAAAAAGTTTTTATACGTCAATGTAATGCTTACATCAACATTTCACCTCTTAGCCAGTGTTTTTTACATAGAGCACTGAATTCAATTACTTCCTTTGTATATAATTTCTTTTTATTTTTATATCATATGGATGTTAATTACACTTGTTGATATTAAATCCATACGTAAACATTTAATATACTTTATTATTTCACTAACTGAATAAACTATACATTTAACTATAAAACAATCACAGACAGCACATAACAGATAACTGACCGAGCGTGGAGAGACGTATCTTCACTGTATCGGTTAGTAGCGAGGAGAGAGAGAGAGAGAGATCCCTGGTGTCTCTTATATAGTAGTTCTTGACAGCTTGCTGTCGAATAACGTAACGCAACGTTTAGCTGCCAAGAGAAACACAGAGTAGTGTTGACGGAAACACTGCGGTCGGAACCGCCGCCACATACTCCCCTCTCAGTGGCAACGCTATTAGTTCAAGTATCTTCGTGGAAATCGAACTCTACGTCCATGGCGTGTCGTTTGAACGGGAACGGGAACTTCACTGTCACTTTCAGTTTCACTAGGTGTTGGACTTTCACTGTCACTTTCAGTTTCACTAGGTGTTGGACTTTCACTGTCACTGTCAGTTTCACTAGGATGTCTCTGAGGCTGGAAAGTTGTCTGTTCGTTATCACAAAGAATGAATGCGGGTTTAAGACGGTCAACAGAAATTGTCTCTTCTCCGTGTGATTTCTTGATTTTGAAGACTTTGTCAGTTCGGGATAACACTTCAAAGGGGCCGTCATAAACTGGTTCGAGAGTTTTTCGCGGAATATCAATGCGAACAAAAACAAAAGGAGCTTCCATAAGCTTAGGATGGACAAATACCTTTTTTGCAGTATGATGTTTAAAAGGTACTGGTCGAAGTTTCCTTATGTCTTCTTTCAGCTGAGATATAAGTGGTGGAACATCATGAGCTTGTGTGCTGTTGAAAAAATCGGTGGGAAGTTTGATTGATTCTCCGTAGACTATTTCAGCGGGTGTTGAGCGATATTCTGGAATTATGTACGATCTGAGTCCTAGTAACACAATTGGCAATTTAGCGACCCAGTTTTCGTCCATATGGGCTTTCAAGGCCTGTTTCAGAACTCTATGCCATCTCTCGATTACACCATTTGCTGCTGGGTGGTAAGCTGTGGTCTTGATGTGGTCTGCACCTAGTGTTTTAGTGAGGTGTGTGAAAAGGTGGCAATCGAATTGTTTACCTCTGTCTGTGGTGATGTATTGCGGAACACCGAAACGAGAGATCCAGCATGATAAAATAGTGTTCGCTACTGTTTCTGCTGTAATATCTGACAATGGAATTGCTTCGGGCCATCGAGAAAATCTGTCTATTATTGTTAACAGATAGCGTTGACCTTGTGATGCTGGTAATGGTCCCACAATGTCAACATTTATATGCGAGAATCTTCTCATGGCTGGGGTGTATTGTCCAATGGCACTGGAAGTGTGTCTCCATATCTTGACTTTCTGGCAGGGAATGCAAGTTTTAGACCAAAGAGATACATCGCGTTTCAATTTGGGCCAACAAAATCTATCCTGGACCAGATCGACTGAAGCTGATATGCCTGGGTGAGATAAATTGTGGATAGAATCGAAAATCTTTCGGCGAAATTTGAGCGGAATGAATGGGCGAAGTTTCTTTGAAGAAGAATCGCAAATAAGATTCAATCCGTTGTCAAGAGGCATGTTTTGAAATTTGTATGAGGAAGATTTAGACTGCAGAAGGTGTTTGAGTTCCTCACAAGATGACTGAGCTTGCGCAATTTCTTGGAGTGACACAGTGGAAGAAAGTGAAATTGTTTCAATGCGAGAACAATAGTCTGCGGGAATGTTTGTAGGACCTGGTATGTAGCGAATGTCTGTGGTAAATTGACCTAGGAAGTCTAAATGTCGTAGTTGCCTTGGAGATGCTTTATCGACGCGTTGTTCAAAAGCGTATGTCAAAGGTTTGTGGTCCGTATAAATGGTGAAATGGCGACCTTCTAGGGTATATCTAAAGTATTTAACTGCCTGATAAGCAGCTAGAAGTTCGCGATCGTAGGTGCTGTAAGATTTTTGGGCTGAAGTAAGCTTTTTAGAGTAGAAACCTAGGGGTTCTAGTGTTTGATCACGTAGTTGTTGGAGGGAAGCGCCTACGGCATAATCAGAAGCATCGACATGGAGAATCAGTGGTAGCGAAGAAGACGGATGAGCTATTAGTGTAGCGTTTTTTAGTGCCTCTTTCAAACGTTCGAATGCTTCTCGAGTCTGAGGAGTCCACTCGATTTTACGTTTGTCGCGTTTTTTGGGATTCTGGCAGAGGTCGAATAGTGGTTGCTGAATTTCCGCAGCACGTGGAAGAGAACGACGGTAGAAATTTATGAGACCTAGAAATCTTCTGAGTTTTTCAATGGTATCGGGAAGAGGTAGGTCGGTAATAGCTTTGATGCGTTCAGGAAGTGGAAATAATCCAGATTTATTTACACGAAAACCTAAAAATGAAATTTCGGCCACTCCGAATTCACATTTAGATGAATTGATACGGATGCCGTTGTCTTGAAGTGTCTGAAAAAGTTTTGCTAGATGCTCTTGATGTTCTTTTTCAGAGGCTGATGCAACGAGAATATCGTCAAGATAGGAGTAGGCAAAGTCGAGATGTCTTAAAATTGAATGTAAATATCTTTGAAATGTTTGTGCTGAATTACGAAGGCCAAATGGGGTTTTAACAAATTCGAATAACCCAAATGGAGTTATGACTGCTGTTTTGGGAATATCTTGAGGTGCTACTGGGATGTGATGGAAAGCGCGAATGATATCTAATTTTGAAAAAATACGTTTGCCTTCTAACTGGGCATTAAAATCCTGCAAATTCGGAATGGGATATTTGTCTGGGATTGTTTTAGCGTTTAGTGCTCGGTAATCCCCACATGGTCTCCATGAGCCATCCTTTTTTTGCACCATGTGGAGGGGGCTTGACCATGGACTTTTGGAGGGTCTACAAATTCCCAAGTCCATCATGTGCTGGAATTCTAGCTTTGCTTGAGTTAGCTTTTCCGGGGGCAATCTTCTAGCTTTTGCAGTGACAGGTGGTCCTTCCGTACTTATAGTATGGAAGAACTCAACCTCTGGAAGGTTGCTAGAAGAAGTTTCCTTAAAAAGGTCAGGAAATTGTTGTAGCAATTTGAAGTACTGGTGTGTCGGGTCTACGAGATGAATTTTAGAATTAAATCCTGGTGGTGGGTTAGCACCGGCCTTAGAGAGGTTTGTCTTTGTATCGATTAAACGTCTATGTTTCATATCTACAAGTAAAGCAAACTCTGCTAGAAAATCTGCGCCTATAATTGGTTGCTTGATATCGGCAAGTGTGAAGGGCCAGCAGAACCTACGGCGTAAACCTAGATCCAAATCTAATAATTGTTCGCCATAGGTATGAATAGGGGTCCCGTTTGCAGCATACAAGGTACGTTTCGATTGAAATTTCCGTTGGTCGTGAGTGGGTGGAATAACTGAAATATCCGCTCCAGAGTCGATTAGAAATTTCATATTGGAGCGTCTATCAAAAATAAAAAGGCGGCGTGTTAGGTGGCTCTCGTCTCCTGCCGCGTGGAGGGAGTGCCTTATTAGTTTTCCGACACAAGTTTTGCTTTGAAATTGCAAGGTTGGATGCAACGTTTGGCCTTGTTGCCAAATCGTTCATGATACCAACACGTGGAGGTTGAGGAATTTGCGGTTATGGAATTTCGAGAAAGCTTGGGTCTTTCTCGGGAGGTAGATCGGGAACGCGTTCGCAATTCGTTGACTGATGCTGTTAGCTTCTCTAATTGCGCTTCTAATTTGGCTAGCTTGTCGGGCTCGCGTGACTGAATTTCAGCCACGTTGTATTTATCTCCGGAAAATTCCACGATTTTGTCTGCTGTAACCGACAAATTTTCTAGAGAATCGTTGCTCAAAGCCAAAATTGAACGAACGTTGACTGGTAAACGTTGTAGAAATAAAATTTTAAGGAAATTTTCTCCAATCTGACTACCGGCTAAAAACTTCATTTCGCGTAAAAGTTGCGATGGTTTTCTGTCGCCTAATTCTAATTCTGTTAAAAGTTTATTTAGTTTGCGACTATCGGACTCTTCAAATTCTAATAAAAGACGTTTCATTAGATCTGAATAGGGGGTTGATGATAATGGTTGGGTTAAAAAATCTGAAATTGACTCTGCGACATCAGGATCGAGTATAGCGAGTACATGACTGAATTTTGTCTTTTCAGAACTGATCTGCGATATATCAAACTGGGCGTCAACCTGCATTTGCCAGATTTTCACGTTACGTCTCCATAAAGGAGGTAATTTTATTGCAACCCTTGCCATGATATTGCTGCTTGAAGAATCTTCGGCCATTGTGAAAAAAAATCAGATAATTTTTAAATTAGAAAGGACTGACCTGTTTAGATATTCGTTTTCTGTAGGCATGAGCACGTGCGTGGAAGTTAGACGACGTCGGCTGGAACATCAGGCTGGGCATCTTCGGCTTGCGGCACGGGGTCACTAATATGGATGTTAATTACACTTGTTGATATTAAATCCATACGTAAACATTTAATATACTTTATTATTTCACTAACTGAATAAACTATACATTTAACTATAAAACAATCACAGACAGCACATAACAGATAACTGACCGAGCGTGGAGAGACGTATCTTCACTGTATCGGTTAGTAGCGAGGAGAGAGAGAGAGAGAGATCCCTGGTGTCTCTTATATAGTAGTTCTTGACAGCTTGCTGTCGAATAACGTAACGCAACGTTTAGCTGCCAAGAGAAACACAGAGTAGTGTTGACGGAAACACTGCGGTCGGAACCGCCGCCACATATCACATACCTACTTAAATACAAGACCAACTATTATTAAGTATTATTATCATTTGGTGCACTCACACTTAAAAAGTTAAGGAGAATTTAGAGCACCTGGTAGTACTTTTACCAAAATATTTTTTTTGTTGCGTGTGTACACAAATCTAATAGAGAACGGTTTCCTAATCTCGTTAACACGTTAGTCACATGTTTAGAGGAAGACAAGAGACGATACGTTCAACTGTCAAACTTACATGACATGCACGTGGTTCTGCGAAAACCATATAATCCATAGATGTAATATATCTACTTGTTGAATCATGAGCATGGGTAACTAACCATTAACAACTATTTATGGCTAAGTACTGTCCTGTGCCCTAATATTTGGGCAAACTGATGATCATATTGACAGTGTGGCTTCAGATGACGCAGTAAGCAGATTGTTACACAAACAGCGATTATAGAGCTTTAAAGTAATATGTTTCCCATTGCTGCACTGAGAAAGACCTGCGCGTAGCTCTATAACACTATGGTGTATTTAATTTGTTCTATAAAAGCATTTTCGGCAACACTTACACATCAGTATAGTGCTAAACTCGCGTTAGCTGTGATATTTATGCAACATAAATGTAGTATCAATATGTAACTTAACCTCCAACCCAAATTTTTGTGCTGCTTACTATGTAAAACACTACTAACATGCTTATTAACAAATTTGCTACTTTCTAAAATATTTTTATATTTATTGACTTTCCTTCAAAAAGCACCGCTTCTTTTTACCTGTTTCCATTTATTTATTTATTGCAAATTGGACATGTTTAGAAATTACACCCTACAGAATACACAACTTGCCACGAAATAAAAAGTATATAACGGTGCTTCTTACAAAACTATATGTTTTATAAAGATCCCGGCGAACGCACTTTTATGCAAGGAATAATTTTGTATTATAATTGTTTTCTAAGTGTTCTATTACAGTCGCGTTCCATCCAACAATAAAATAGTTTTTTAACACCTGCTTTCAAGTAGACTATGCTATTTGCAGCTGTATTGTATCGTAGAAAATGTTAACAAAACTGTTTTATAATTGCTCACATAATCACTTAAAGAAAAGCTTTATAAATGTTTGCAAGTTGACATATATGTTTGGAAGATCGTTGTTATAAGTCAGGGAATTTGTATAAGAAAAAATGTTGTCAGGAAATCAGGGAAAATTGTGAAAATTGACCAAGAGTCGGGGAATTTTTATCCCCTCCAGGGAAAAATTATTTGCTTTTATGACAAATATTTTAAACAATGTGTTTGCTTCTTGTGCAGTTCTGAACCATTCATTTAATGATTTCGTTTTCCTCAAAACCACTAATTGTCTTTTTAAATTTTGCGTTTATTGGTCGCTTTGTATTTGAAATGGGGAAGTGTGTTTTCCGTCATGACGTGAAGACCTAGTGAATTCTGTAGTGGTGTGTTACACATGCTGGGGTAAATTGTGGTTATCAATTCGTGTTAAGATGCTAGTCGGATAGATGTAGCTGCAGGAGGTCAGGATAACTGGCCACTTGTTGATATTGTATGCGTTAAAGTATCCACAGGTTGCTCTACATTATTCATTGTGTTGACATACTTAGTGCCTAACAAATCTCCGATGGTTCTTAATGCTTTCTTTGATGTCATATGTGCTTGTGAACTGATGCTGTCCTCCCAGATATTATTTCTTGGTGACTTTAATGTATCCGAATATGTTGCCTACTTGGATGCAGATGCATTTCGAATAAGGTAATGATATTGATATCCTTACAGAATTTTTTCGACTTGAGACAACTGAATGTTGTTAAGAACTTTAATGGGAGGCTTCTGGATCTTCTACTTACTAACTCTTGAACTCATACTTACTCTGACCAACACCAATAAATCACGTATGCAGAATACTCGATCAGCATTTCACCATTGCTATATAAAAGCCAATATTTATAGTCTGTACACTCACCTATCCTCTCTTGTGGTTTATCCATACAGATTAAGTGGTTCTAAGCATTATGTTCCAAAAAATTTAGAGAGCGGGACGACCCCCCTCCCCCCACACAAAAAAAGGACCGTCGATTCGCCCAAAATATAAAAACTAGGGAAAGTAGAACTACGTGATAAATGCACCATTCCAGAAGTTCAGTAAATGGTGAAAGTTAGCCATAATGTTATTTTGAAAAAAAAACCACGACGAAAAAATAGTATACATGTTTATTAAACTAAATAAATATTTCATAATTTTATAATTCATCCTTCAACTTCTATCTTATATTTAATATATATGTAGCATATTCTATCTTAATATCTAATAAGTATGCAGTTAAAAAGTTGAGTGCTGTTTGTTTTTTTAGTCAGTTTGTATAATATTTTTTACGTAAGATAGGTACTATGACAGTTCTATGTGTCAAAGGAAATTAATTTATAATTCAATGGTATTAAGGCATAAAACCATAGATAATTATAGAAACAGTAATGCGTTTTATTGTCATTGAATAAAGTATAATTCCCGTTGACACTTATAGAACTGTCACAGTACTCATCTTACATGAAAAATTCTATAATCCATGTTACGACCGTGATTAGTAATGATTAATGATCGATTATTGATTATTCAGTAATATTTAATAGATAATGCTTTAAAAAAAGTAGGTAATATTTAATGAATTGTTATATTTATATAATGTATATTTTTTAAAGTGCCGCCTGGCAACACAACACCTTAAAATACTAAGTGAGTGGTGGACGTGCCGCCACCTAGTTACGCTCTAATGAGAGCGAAACCGGTCTACGGTTCTAATTGTTGCGAGAATGCATCTAGTCTTACATACTTTGTCCCTATATTGGGGGAGAAATGGACCGGGGCTGACAATTTTCTAAATTGTTAGTTAGCCGTATACAGTCTCTATTTTTATAACACTTTGTGTTATTTGAAGCTGGCGTGACAACATACTACTTGGTTCCGCAACTAGGTGGCGGCACGTCCACCACTCACTTAGTATTTTAAGGCTGGCTATACTATAGCCGTATTACTTTATAGGTGTATTTTTGCTACAATTAGTATGCCGTACTGAAGAGCTCTAATGAGAGCGAAACCGGTCTACGATTCTAGAGAATGCATCTAGTCTTACAACACCTTAACACATTTCGAATACACCGGTCCTGCGCTGTGCGCCAACATACTTTCAAGAAGTGAGTTAACACTAAGGATGCGCGATCTTTCTAAAACATCGATGTTCACATCATTTCATACATCGAAATCAAAACTTCGATGTGTTAAAAATAACGGATCAAAATCATTGATTTTCTAAAACATCGATGTTTTCTATAAAACTGTAATAATGAGTCAAAATAATAAAAATATATTTTAGAAATAAATATAAAATATTTATTCTTAAAGCATACAAAATATTCTGCTCCAAGTATACAAAATAAAATAAAATTAAAATAATGCTTTAAAAGGCAGAAACAAAGAAATAGCATGTCAAAACACACAAAAATAACAGTGTCTTGAAAACAGAACTAAACCTTATTCATTAAAAACAAATTTGGGGACAATTTTCTAAAAAATAAATATTATACTCCAAGTATAAAAAATTAAATTAAATGAAATTAATGATATAAAACGCAGAAACAAAGAAATAACATGTTAAATCACACAAAAATAAAAGTATCTTGAAAATAGAACTATAACTTATTCATTAAAAAATATTTTGTGAACAATTTTGGAGAAATAATAATTATGACAAGCGTTTTCCTTTAAGTCTATTTCTCTGCTGGGTTAAAATTTGCCCTGCCTTTGAGAAAAGTCTTTCGGAGGGAACTGACGTCGCTACCATGCTAAGATATTTTGGTGCAATTTTAGATAAAGTAGGAAATATACATTCCATGCCCTTCCAGAGCTCCAACGGATTTTCTCTAAATTTTCTAACCGGGCATTGAAGGTACTGAGTAATTTCGGCAGAAACTTTGGCTTTTTGTTCTTCGCGATGAGAGACATAAGAGCAAGCACCACTAATATTTTCTACCATCTTGTGATGTTCGCTCCAAAGATTGAAATTTTCATTTTCTAAGAAGGAGACGCACTAGTCAGTGTTTATTTTTTTCTTCTTAAGTACCTAACTATTACTATTAAATAATAAATACCAATACAGTAATAAATACACTTGGAGAACCCAAATCACAACAACACATTTTAAAAGACCTGAGGATCGTTTCACTAACCAAGTTAGCGTCATCAGAGGATGAAACGATCGTCAGGTCTTTTAAAACGTGTTGTGGTTATTTGGGTTCTCCAAGTGTACTTATCAGTGCTCATCACAGGTTCCAATCTTCACTTAGTACTTAACCAATACAGTAATTTCATGGGGAATGGGAATCACTAAAATTCGACGTACGATTAGTAGACACCTAGCCTAGATATTCAATATCTACTTCGAATATGCACGACACAGTTACCTATTTATATTTTAAATAAAAAAATAAATTTTACTTTGATATTACCCAAAGAGGTTCTTACAACCTCTTTGATATTACCCAACTTTTGTGCGTATTCGTTAAAGTTTACTTTCGTTAGACATTTTCTAGTTCTGCTACTGCTCGCTAGATGTACACAAAAGACTTGGTAATTGGTAATAGAAATTGATAATAATAATAATAATAATAATAAATTACTATGGCATTGAGAAACATCGAATGAAACATCGTAAAAAAACATCGATGCTGTCTGATAATATCGAGAAAAAAAACATCGATGTTAATGTTAATATCGAAGATCGTAATCCAAATCTCGATGTTTAAGAAACATCGATGAACATCGCGCATCCCTATCTTACATGAAAAATACTATAATCCATGTTACGACCGTGATTAGTAATTATCGATTATTCAGTAATATTAAATAGATAATGCTTTTTTAATGAATTGTTATATTTATATTATGTATATTTTTGAAGTGACGCCTGGCAGCAATTTTCTGATCCTGCACTGTGCGCCTACATACTTTCAAGAAGTGAGTTAACGTTAACACATCCGGCAGAGCGTTGCTCCTGTCATTACAATTGTAATAGATCTATTACAATTTACATACTTTCATTACATCATTACTACAATTTGAAAAATGCACAAATCTATTACAAATTTACAATTACAGCCGTAAATTCAAAATCTAGTTGAAAAACACTAAAAACTAGTGCATTTAGTTAAGGATTTACGTATGTAAGGAAACTGCAATTCAGTCTTTTGTCTTAGAGTGTCGGTACCTGCATTTTAAAATTCAATAAGTCAAAATGTCTTTACGAAAAAAGGTGTGGTAAATGTAATTTAACTTGCCCTATTCGTCAATTTTAGTAATTTATATGTATTTTACGCCCAGTGGGGCTGAGAAAGAGATCACTGAACAAGAGACTCGCGACTTTAATACCGACCAAACAAGCAGCACATATACACAATAAGTACACTTTGAGAAACCCAAATCACCACTTATTTCAGAGACCTTACGATCGTTTCGTTGACAAAGTCATCATCTTCAGAGAAAGATAAATTCTAACCTAAACAACTAGCTACATGTATTTATATCGCGTCAAGGTAAACGAACTAGTCCGAAGTAAAATTGTCGTCCAGGAACGATCGTTTGTTTATTGTGTGGTGAAACTACGAGGTCGAAGACCTGCTTTAATTTTCTGGTCGACAGATTTATGAGCCCTTATCTAATATACGGATAATAGCTTTAGAGAATATTAGATAAGGGCTCATAAATATGCCGACCAGAAGATTAAAAGCAGGTCTTCGACCTCGTAGTTTCACCACACAATAAACAAACGATCGTTCCTGGACGACAATTTTACTTCGGACTAGTTCGTTTACCTTGACGCGATATAAATATACACGTAGCTAGTTGTTTAGGTTAGAATTTATCTTCCTCTGAAGATGTTGACTTTGTCAACGAAACGATCGTAAGGTCTCTGAAATAAGTGTTGTGGTGATTTGGGTTTCTCAAAGTGTACTTATTAGTGCTCATCACAGGTTCCAGTTTTTACATAGTGAGCACATATACACCTTAGAATCGGACCATAAACCTAACAAAAAATGATAGTGATTAACGAGGCTGTGCAGGCAAAACGTAAAAAACGTAATAAAACTTACAAACAAAAATTTACAGCTGAGTGAAGATAACAAGGATTGGCTACATAAAAATAAAGGCAATGAAGCATCATGTAGAGTATGTAAAAATAAAAGTTTAGTAGGTGTAATATCCCATATCACTAGACATGCAATGAAATATTTTAAGAGATGAAGCTACAGAACATGAGAGGTTAAAGTTGAAGACTGGAGTAAAAAAGGGGGAGTTAAAAATGCTGATGTTTGTTTCTGAACACAATTTAGCTTTAAGTGTATTGGACTATCTACCACAACTAATCTCTTCAATATGCTTTGGTATTCTTTAACCCCCTGATATTGTTTTGGTTTATTTATTTTTATGAGAATTAAATGTTTTGTTCAATGTTAATTTGCTTTTATATGACAATAGATCTAACCTATGTTATTATTATAAGAAGTTATTGTTTGTTATGATGTCTATATTTTAGCTAATAAAATATAATAATTTACTGTGTTTTAAATTTAGTGCCGTTTTCACCATCCCCTCCACTTTCATTACAATCTATTACAATTTGACAGAAATTTCTAGTACAGTATTTTTACCGTCAGGAGCAACCTTCCGGCACAATGAACTGAGTTGGCGAGTTGGCAAAATTAAGTGTTACACATTACACTTGTCTAATGCCAGCGTAAGCTCTGCCGCTAATTGAAAAGAGAAATGTTGAAACCTGAAATTTGCGAAAGGAAATACAAATAGTAAGAATAATTTAGAATGTAAAAGAGAGTGTGATAACAATAGAAAAATAGTAGCAGCTGTTGATACTCTATTATGGAACATATCAAAGAAGAGCAGGAGATTGGTGAACTCTACTGTAAAACCATCATTAAAGCTGAAAAAGAAAATTATAATGATGTATCCACCGACCAAAAGTTAATGCTTTCCTGTGAATTTAATCACGATACGAAATTGGACCTGCCACCAAATGAAATAAAAGTGGAAATAGAAGAGCATGATTTAGACAGTGTTGTAATATGTCAAGATGTAAAAAAAGAGTACTGTGATAATGCAAGTGTAGAGAAACAGAATTTGTTAAGACATATTAAATCAAAACACACCAGGAAAAAGCTGTATCAATGTTCATCATGTGATTTTGCAAGTCTGTACAAGAATAGTTTGTTAGATCATATTAAATCAAAACACACAGGAGAAAAGCCGTATCCTTGTTCATCGTGTGATTATGCAAGTGTGCGGAAATCTAATTTGGTAATGCATATTAAATCAAAACACACAGGTGAAAAGCCTTATCAATGTTCATTATGTGATTATGCTAGTGTGTACAAGAATAGTTTGTTAATTCATATTAAATCAAAACACACAGAAGAGAAGCCTTATCATTGTTCATCCTGTGGTTATGCAAGTGTAGAGAAACGTCATTTGTTAAGTCATATTAAATCAAAACACACAGGTAAAAAGCCTTATCAATGTTCTTCATGTGATTATGCAAGTGTGGAGAAACAGCAATTGTTAAATCATAATAAATCAAAACACACAGAAGAAAAGCCGTATCAATGTTCATCATGTGATTATGCAACTGTAGAGAAATATAATTTGCTACTACATATTAAAACAAAACACACAAGAGAAAAGCCTTACCAATGTTCATCTTGTGATTATGCAGGTGCAGCAAAATATAATTTGCTACTACATATTAAAACAAAACACACAAGAGAAAAGCCTTATCAATGTTCATCCTGTGATTATGGAAGTGTAGAGAAACGTAATTTGTTAAATCATATCATATCAAAACACAGAGGGGAAAAGCCTTATCAATGTTCATCATGTGATTATGCAAGTGTACGGAAAGACCAACTGATAAATCATATTCAATCAAAACACACAGAAGAAAAGCATCAATGTTCATTATGTGATTATGTAAGTGTAGAGAAACGTGATCTGTTGAGACATATTAAATCAAAACATGCAGGAAAAGAGCCTTTTGAATGTTCATCATGTCATTTTGCAAGTGTGTACAAGAGTAGTTTGTTAATTCATATTAAATCCAAACACACAGGGGAAAAGCCACATAAATGTTCATTATGTGATTATGCAACTGTATACAAAACAAATTTGTTAAATCATATTAAATCAAAACATACAAAAGGAAAACAATACCAATGTTCATCATGTGGTTATGCAGGTGCAAGGAAAGACCAATTGTTAAGTCATATTAAAGCAAAACACTGGGGAAAAGCCTCATCAATGTTCATCATGTGATTGAATATGATTATGCAAGTGGAGAGAAACTTATCTGTTAAGACATGTTAAATCAAAACACAGGGGAAAATCCTTAATAATGTTCATCATGTGATTATGCAAGTGTACAGAAACAGCATCTGTTAAATCATATTAAATCAAAATACCCAGGAGAAAAACCTTATTAATGTTCGGCATATGATCATGAAATTGTACAAAAAAGTATTTGTTAGATTGTATTAAATCAAAATACATAATCCTAAATAGTGTTATCAATGTTCATTGATTTTGTAGTAAGTGTGCACAAAGAAAATTTGGTAAATCAATTGTTCATATATTGCAACTTACTATGAAAGTGTGTAGAAAAAATACTTTATAAAAGATATTAAGGTAAATGTAATGTATAATTGACAAAACAAATATTTAGTGACATTAGGTAATTAAAATTAAAATGCATAAATTCTATTTAAATTCCAAATTAATATATTAGTTAAAATATGTAGGACTTGTACCCGATTGCCGAACACCTCATTGAATATTTAAAGTGATGTTATTCATTGATTAAAACAACTACAGTGACTTGATATCAGTGTGGCTGTTGGATGGTATCATTTTCTAATGGTTGACCAGTCACGTGGTACAAAATCCACCATGAATTCTTCAAAGTACCCCAAAGCCAGGCTGGCACTCATAAGAGGGTAAGCGCCGGTGCCAGTATATCTATCCCCTATTGGAGCATGATGGGCATTACTCCATCAAATACCAGGGATTTGTATGGCTTAAAGCTGTTAATGGCCCATCTGATTTTGCTCCAGGTAGCCACCTCTTTAGCGACTGTCCCCTCTACTCTAGATGCCTGCCTATAAGGTGCCTCTATTTCTGAGTGTTCCCAATCCGGAAGTGATTGGTTTATTATGTTACAGCCGGGGAAGTGCGTCTGGAGTAAAGTTTCCTCCACCGAGCTTGTAAAGCGTCCCATGGATGTTCTAAGGGAGCCTCTCTTGGCCTGAGTGCCCTTGGACAGGATCTTGTGTAGTCGAACACTCTTAGACGTGCTCTCCACTTCCTTGCAGTGCCTCCTCCACGACTTCTTCTTGGCGTCCGTCAGTCTTTTGTTATAGGTCGTTAGGGCCTGTCTATATTCATCTCATGCTTCCGACCTTTTGGCCGTGTTAAACAGCTTACGAAACGGGACGTTCTTGGTGAACGCCCTCATTTTCAGGGGGCAGTTGGCGTTATAGGCTAAGGTGATTGCGTCTCGTACTTGGGCGGCCGCAATCTCGAGGTCTATTGAATTGTCTATGGTACTCTTAACCCCCGCAGGTCCACTGCTAGGTCTGACATGTTGGCTTCCCAGTCCGCCTTGCGGGGGTCATGGTACCATACCGTTTGTCTTTCGACTTTGACGATTTCAAACAAGATGTATCTGTGGTTTGAGCTACTCACTTCCCCAGACACAGCCCAGCTTTTAACAAAGTCACCCAGAAACTGGGTGGAAACTGTTAGGTCTAAAACTTCCTCACGCCGTGTTGTGACGAAGGTCGGTTTATTACCTCTATTCAATATGTCTAAATTAAATTTCATAAAGAATTGTGAAAGTGCCTCACCTCTAGAGTTTGTGTCCGAGCTTCCCCACAACTCATGGTGCGCGTTCGCATCCATGCCGAAGATGGTCTGCCATCCACCTGCTCTGCTACCCACCATCAGCAGATAGGCTGATCCGACAGTGATGTCCCTCGGCCCATCCGCTCCACCACATCGAATTTCGATCGTCGCCAGGTCCCTCGAACAGAAATTCATTAAAGGCAGAAACTCTATCCCTTCCCTGACAAAAATACAGGCCCTCGGGTTGTCGCTGGATCTGCTGTAGATGAGCTTTCCAGCAGCTCCGCCGAGTCCCTTAATATCTCCTTTATAGGAGTACGGTTCCTAGATGAGGGCCACATCCGTGTTCCTCAGAGCCATCAGTAGTCCGACAGTGGCTGCCCTACTGTGTTGCAGGCTGACCTGAAGGAACCTAAGTCCCATTAACCCCTAGTTGCTTCCTCAGTGGGCGGAGGATAACCCTTCCCAGGCCCCAGAATGCCTTGAAGGAGGTTCCTTCAAGGGCTCTGTAAGACGCCTGGTCGATCAAAAAGGCGAGAGTCTGTCCTTTCTCCTCTGCCTTCCTGCTTAGAACCGACCAGTGTTGTGTCCCCAGTTTAGGGTTCTGGATCTTCAGTCTACTGATCACAGTCTCCTGCGGGACGGTGTCAGGGATCCGTACGACGATCTTGCATTTCTTTGGGAGTTCCTTGGGCTCGACGGCTGTCAAGTCCGCCCCCTCCCAAATCTGAACGAGGCCCCCGATCGTTTTCCGCAGCCAGTCCCGCGACTGCGGGCCGGCACAGGTTATCCAGAGGATGCCGCGCGCCCGGTGGAACTGAGGCGGGCTCTCCCCTTCCTGAAGAGAGTCCACCGCAACCTGGATCAGGCCCGCCTTCCCCTGGTCTAGTGTGACCTCAGGATGGCATCTGTCAATCACCGCCATCCCGAAGCTCTCCGCAGCCTCCCTATACGGGCCTGTCTGCGCCGGTATTCCGGCCCTGGTCCCTTTGGGACGTCTGTCTGTAGTAGGCGTGCTAGAGCCCGAGCGCGGTCTCTTCCGACCCGCACTCTCCTCTTGCGCCTGTACAGGTGCCCTGGTCCTTTTGGGACGTCTGTCTGTAGTAGGCGTGCTAGTGTTCGAGCGCGTCCTCTTCTGACCCGCACTCCCCTCTTGCGCCTTTACAGGTTTCTCGACCGTCTACGTCCCGGTCGCCATTTTCTGCGCCCTCCGGAGCTTCTTTTTTTGCGCCCTGGAAAGACGCTTGGACAGCTGGGGCAGTCCCTCTACCCCTACAGTAGGGTCCTCACTGGTGGAGGGGCCCCCAGAGTCCGCGGACCTCGCCGCCCTCCGGTGGGACCCAGCCTCCAGCTTGGATGTCGGGGACAAATGTGTGGCCAAAGCTACCCCCGTATCTACGTCGGTCGTGAAACCTCCAGAGTCCGCTGCCGCCCCCTGGCTCGTTTCCGTTTTCGGAATAGACTCAAGGCACGAGTCTGTAGCCGGAGCCACCTCTCGAGCCTCATTGGTTTTGCTTTTATATGTATTTATGATCTTTATGTTGCTCCCACGAGAATGGGGGAAATACTGTCCACACCATCAGAACCCCCTGTGTGGTGCAAGGCAGGTTACTCTGGAGGGTTGCCTGGTACTCCAGAGGTTCCGTTCATGACACCATCATCCTGGTGCCATCCATCCCTAAGCACCGGTCACGTGACACTGTAGATTGGGGGAGCTTATTTCGACCTCCTTGTCTAGATCCGTCATGTTTAGTTATTAGCAGGGTCACCTCGTGCAGGATGCGGCTTTTCACCGCGCATGATGGTCTTGGGAAAAGCTTCATCGAAAGCTTATGTTGTTGTTTCCACTTCCTCAGCTTGCCCCCTGGAGTCTTTTGGCCCGCGACTCCTCGACCACAAAAATGTGACACATACCGGATCATTTAACGTTAACGGCAACAGTACAAATAAAAATACGCGTCTGACGGTCCGAGTAAATCTAAATAAACGACGGAAACCAAGCTTTGAAGCAGACTCAGAAGCCTGCATCACTTTGATGGCCATAATAAGTAAAAAGTCAACAGCGCGGGGGCTGTTACCATGGCAACCGTCTCATGCAAGCTATAAGAATTCGACCCAGCATTTCTGTATGAAGGATTCTGGCTCAGTTGCTCGTTGCCAATAGTCTGTGCTCTGCAACACGTAATACGCTGCGCGTTTGTGGATAATGTATATCAATTCGGGAATCAGGGGCTTACAAACTATATCATACCATAAAATACTACAAAAATACATTATAAACTGCGGCGCGACGTAACAAGACATTTTATGTGGTTGTACCAAATGAATTAGAATGAAAAAAAAAAAAGAATTAAATTATGGTGTATTTTGAATAAAAAAGTTTAGCTTAACCGAAAGATATAGGTGAAGCAGCGCTTCACCTGCGTCATCTGACGAGTCGCCACTGGTTCACAGAATTAAACTCAATCTTTTTGGTTTCAATATCTATTCAATGGTTTCCATTGAGGTGAACTTGTAAGCCTCTCCTTTATAGTTGAGTAATGTTTCCATGCAATTATCTTGAGGGCAGAGATCATGTGCCCATTTAGCGCATATTTGCTAGAGAATAATTTGGAGCATATGGTGCATTTTTAGTGAATTTTTATTTAAAAAAATTCACTAATAGAGAGGTATCGATGGTGAGACTTTGCAATAAAGTTTTCAAATGAGGCGAACTAGGACCCCTAGAACCCACATCCTTTTCCTTTCAAAAAAATTTTTTTCTCCGAAAATTACAAAGCTGTTCTTATGAAATTTAACGGACATATTGCCTTAGGAGAGACCTTAGTACGTACCAAAATTCAACTTTCTATGTTTATAGAAAATTGAGTTATTCCAATTTCAAATTTTCTTTCGAAAAAAAATTTTTTCTCCGAAAATTATAGTTATTTTAATGAAATTTGATGGATATCTTGCCTTACGAAAGACCTTACCACACACCAAATTTAAATTTTCTAAGTTTATAGGAAATTGAGTTATTGAAATTTGAAGCATTTAATAAAAATTTACTACCATAACGCACTTGCTGCGTCCCGTTAGCTTTTTATATTTCAACAAAACACACCACGAGGACTTACAGCCTACATACTACCGTACCGTGGGTGTCGACAAGGAGGAAAGAGGCAATTTGTTAATTCTGGACTTGAAGGTTTGGAGGAGAAGGAAAAACATGTGCCGGCAAGGAATTCCACAACTTGGAAGTCATCGGGAGAAAAGAGCGGGAGTAACAAGATGTTCTATGTCTAAGTGACCAGGACGGTAAAAGGATGCATTCGCTCCGTTCCCCTGGTAGATCTGTTGGGGGCAGCAGGTGGGGGAACTATGGAAGAAAGCTCCTCTGAGCTGTGCCTGTGCAGATATCTATAAAAGAGAGAGAGGTCACCAACGGCACGTCGGTGGGCAAGGGATGGCAGCCTTTGGGTGAGGGTAGGGTCACCGATGAGACGTATAATAGCTCTCTTCTGAATGGAGTCCAGGACAGCGAGTGTAGAAGTGGCAGCAGAACCCCAGATGTGGGAGCAGTATTCGAGGTTTGGCCTTATTTGTGAAGTATATAAGGTATAGAGATTATCTGGTGAAAAGTATTTGGGAGCCCGGAAGAGGAAACCTAATTTCTTAGCAGCCGCTTCTGCAATTGATGTGATATGTTGGTGCCAATTTAGATTTCGATCCACAGAAATGCCAACAAGTGAAAAGGACTCATTACTTTGAATAACTTGGTTGTTCATTGTGATGGGTCTAGGGCTGGTGTATCTCTTACGAGATAGAAAGCAAGACTGAGATTTGGTGGAATTGAATAGTTGTACAAGATTTCTACTTCCCCAGTCTAATATTTTTTTGGAGATCCATAGAGACAGAACCCTCCATGAGTCTGCGATCCTCATCTAATTGAGCTAAAGAGACAGGCTTAGAATATTGTATATTTGAGTGGAGGGTGCTGTCGTCCGCGTAACTGTGAACTGGGTTGGATATGCTAGAGAGGAAGTCATTGATGTGGAGAAGAAACAAAGTAGGGGCTAAAGCTGAACCTTGAGGAATTCCTGCATTAATTGGATACACTTTAGAGGAATGGCCATCTACGACAACACAAATTCTCCGGTTGGAGAGGAAATTTGCGGTCCAAGTACAGAGTTTTGGTGGTAGGCCATAGGCCGGAAGTTTATTAAGCAGCGCTGCGTGCCAGACCTGGTTGAATGCTTTGGATATGTCTAGAGCGACAATCTGAGATTCACAGTGTAGTTCCATAGACTTGTTCCAAAGGAAAGGATGTTGGCAGTTGATCTGCGCTGAAGGAATCCATACTGCCTGTCGTCGATTAGACTGTGTTTTTCAAGAAATTTTAGTAATTCGGTGTTTATATACTTTTCCATCACTTTAGAGACGACTGAAAGGAGCGAAATAGGCCTGTAGTTGCTCTCTCTCTCTCTCTCTCTCTATATATATATATATATATATATATATATATATATATATATATATATATATATATATATATATATATATATATATATATATTTTACATATAAAAATCGAAACTGACCCTGGATATGTGTTCTAGGGGGCCTAATTAGCGCTCATTTGAAGAAATGTTTCAAAATTCAAGTCGTCCTCATTAGTGAATTTTTTTAAAAGAAAATTCACTAAAAAGAGACATATTTGTTATTATAAACATTTTTATGACAATTCACTTCCATAACGCACTTGCTGCGTCCAGACTTTTCTCTTAATCATGGTGAAATAAAACAATATTTTATAAAACAGAATGTATTTGTTTTTCAAATATTTACAAATAAACATCTACCTACAAAACTGTAAACCTTATCAAAATTCTTCCACTGTCACAGTTAATTTAGTCCTTCGAAATAAAGTAATATTCACATGAAGTAAAAAGTTACTCATTCATCGATACACAAAATAAATATTTTTAGGTTAAGATATTACTATATACTGGTAATGTAGTACCAGCCAGGTAGTCAATACTACAAAGTGGGGTCTAAGCTTTGTGTCCACAAAAAAAGAAACATTTTTAATGAATGAATTAATGTTAGGAAACTATGCTGTAATATGTATTTTAATTAGCCGAATAAAATCTGCACTTGAAATGAACTCAAGACTTTATTAAAGATTATTTGCATATAACTGTTGACAAATTCAATATTTGTGGCCATGTTAAATAAGGTTCAATGTAGGCATTAAAAGATAACATGTCAATAAACTAGAAACTTACCCCAAGCTTTAATATAAACTTCTCTTTACAATATATAAAAACCATCACATAATAGAAACTAAAACTAAAACATAGCATTAATCACTCCTCAGCAATTAACTGTGCCTTGTAGACCTTCAACTGTTCCGTTCTATCACAAGTCTGCTTCAGCTGTTGCTGTAAATTCAATGACTTTACGCACCACTGTAGCGCTTGGAGGTATGCATCTTTAGCTACTGTTAAACTGGATGGCACCAACACACCGAACCATCTGGCAGGCTTCTGCGATTTGTCCCCGTTTTCTGTGGCCTTTTCTAGAACAAAAGCTGTCTCTTTATCATCCTTGGTCGATGACACTTTGACCAGAGCTTCGAATTCTTCACCGTTTGCTGTAGGTAACTGTAAGGCTGATATTGAATTGTGACCCATGAAGTATCTGGTCCTCGCTAGGTTTGATTCACCCCTGCTCATTGCCTTTTCTGCTTCTAACTGGGTTATGATTTCCTCTTCCATCAAAGTCAGGCTGTCCAGAGTTAGCTTATCTAAAATGCGGCAAACATTGTCTAATTCGTTAGACATTGTTGCTGGCGTTCTTTCTCTCAGCAGTTGAACGTTCAAAACTGATTTACCCTTGTTTCGTTTAATTGTATATTTATTTACATGTAAGCATCAAGACATTTATAAACAGATTAGAGTAGTAAGAGGTGAAATTTAAAGAAATGTCAAAATTTTAGGTTAAAGTGACATATATCATATGTTGCTTTGTTTTATCAATGTTGCCAATAGACAATAATGTTACGAGAGTCTCGCCACAGTAGTGACCCGGCCGCATTGATCATGCGTACTTTAATAATATTATAAGAAACGAAATAAAAGACCTTCCTGGCATTCTGTTTACGCACAATCCTCCCACTTGACCTTCCTGACCTGCCCTGACATCAGTTTGCCTAATCAAAAGGAAAAAGGGGAAGAAAAAGTATATTATGCTCACATGAATTGCAGGGTGATTTTCCTTCACCTTTTAGATTTTAAATGGCAAAATGATGCCAGGGCAGCTCAAGAAGGTTAGTTGGGAGGATTGTGGTTGTGTGTAAAGAGCACGCCACGGAGGTATTTTATTTCGTTACTTAAAATAATTTGCGTAGTGATCATGATCAATGCAGCCGGTGTCATTATTGTGGCGAGACGCTCGTATATGTTTTAATTTTAAGATTGACAGAGTTCAACCGTTCACTGTTAACTCGCAGACTCTGCTGCGAGGGGGATGAATCAGCCCAGCACATCTTGTGCGAGTGTAAAGCTCTGGACCGCAAAAGAGAACTGATCTACGGTCAGTGTAGACCGGAGACAGAGCAATATAAAACTTCACCCTACCAATCGCTGTGCAGACTAGTTCAAGGCACAGTGATTTTGGAATGGGTGGAGTAAGACTAAGGGTATGCACAATTAACCAAAAGTTGCAGTGCTATCGGGGCGAACAGAACATCCTTGGAGTCTTGGAGTTGACCAGGAGCCAGCAGCTGCCAACAGGTGAATTGTTATGTCAAAAAATATTAACAAATGTCAAAAAATGTTGACACAACAATTCAACTTCTGGCAGTTGCTGGCACAGAACACTCCTAGTGCTATTACTAGTGATTGTCACTATCGATAGCCTTTACTATCGACATTGATGAAGGCCTTTATCATATTGGTGAAGGCCTTCATCAATAAATACAATCTGGAAGTATAGCCTTGTCAGTTTTACCTTTAAAGTTAACCATAAAAGGCCTAGTCATATGGGGAGTGGAATAACATTACATGAATTGTCGCTTTTAAGTTTTAATCCGATTTGCTTATTTTTGGCGTATAAAAGTGTTGCGGCTAAACCAGCTCATGTATGCACATACATACAATCATGATATAATGACTTAGAAGAGATATGATATTGCGCATATGCCCCGCCCCCTCCTATGACGTCACGTGGTGAGTAACGTTATAGAAGTCCAACTACACACTTAAAACAAAGTCATTCGCAATCAAAAAGTTTCTTTACGTCAGTTTAATGCGGTTGAAGTTACGCCTATATTGTCTTTTTCAGATAATATGGATCGCAGCACTAAATTGAATCTTTTTCATTTTTATTACTTCCAACTGTATGCATTTCAATATTAGTAAAATACGTAGGTTGTTAAGAGGTTGTGATAAAACTTCAGACCCCACTGCACGACAGCATATTATTGTTGCATTGGACTCACCACTTGACACCATGCGCGTGACAGGTCTAAAAATAGGTAGTCTGTATATCATATCTCTAGTTATTTGTATCATGCATACAATTATCCAGTTTTATTTATTATATGACACTTCTCAGTTGGTTATTCGAATGTATCTGATCTTTCATTCGCTGATAATTACTCCGGTTGTAGTTTGTCGTTAGTTACTTTGATTCGACAAAGATGGTTAGAATTTTATTTTCAACAAGGCAAATAAATAGTACCTACTCAAAGAGGTAAAAGTTGTAACCGTCTTTGTACCTACTAATTTCACTATCGATAGTGATTTTCCATCATTTAAAATATTCATTCGATGGCTACTATCGATGGTACAAACAAACGAATAAAACATTTGTTTTCATTCGATATTGCCCATCACTGGCTGTTGGCTATTATAAAATAAAAATACTATATTAAAGTATTTGTAGATAGTCAAAGGCATAGGAAGATTTCCCTATGCTGTGATAAAGATCTCTATATGTTTGTTTATGGCTTATGGCTTATGGCTTGGCTATTGGCTATTACTATTAAGTATGTGGTGTATGGGAGCGAAAGCTGTGCCGCTAATTGTAAATAGAAATGATGAAACCTGTGTAAGCAAATATAAATAGTAAGAATAATTTAGAATGTAAAAGAAAGTCTGATAAAAATAGAAATATAGTAGCAGCTGTTGATACTCTATTATGGAACATATCAAACAAGACCAGGAGATTAGTGAACACTACTGTAAAACCATCATTAAAGCTGAAAAAGAAAATTATGATGATGTATCCACCGACCAAAAGTTGATGCTTTCCTGTGAATTTAATCAGGATACAAAATTGTACCTGCAACCAAATGAAATAAAAGTGGAAATAGAAGAGCATGATTTGGACAGTGTTGTAATATGTAAGGATTTGAAAAAAGAGTACTGTGAATATGTAAGTGTAGAAAAACAGAATTTGTTAATGCATATTAAATTAAAACACTCAGGAGAAAAGCCTTATCAATGTTCATCATGTGATTATGCAATTGTAGAGAAATGTAATTTGTTCATACATATTAAATAAAAAAAAACAGAGTGGAAAAGCCATATCATTGTTCATAATTCTGTTCTTTCTAGATATAGTGTGAAACAGAATAGCAACTTATTTCCTCAGTCTACAAAATGGTAAGGTTCTCAAGTCATGACCTTTAAAACAACAGTAATATAGATCAGGCTGTAGTTTTAGTGGACTATTCAGTTTATACTCGAGTTGTCAATGCTGGTCATCTTTTAGTTGGGCTTGGTTCATGTTCTGTTTATGCCTCAGTTGACATCTTGCATTGTTTTAAATGTAACTCACTCCATCTCTCAGCAGATCACATCAGCTAAGATTACATCAAGGGGCTGGTGAAGTCCCAACAGACGATTCCGGTTCTGGTGTATGAGTCGGTTTCCCTTATAAGCAAAAATGATGATGGCTCCTCCTTGTACAAAATATTCCGGGGGTAAAATACCCCTCCATTCGGATTTCCGTGAAAGGGGTGTACAGGGGGCGCCAGCATCAAGATTTAACATATCCGCGAATATATTATGTGGCCTAAATTCTAACCTGAACTCCGTCCACCATTTCCTCCAGGCTAATAGGCCCCAACTCCTCTTCCTCACCGAAACTCAAATCAGTGCCAAAACAGCCACTAATCATCTTAATTTCCAGGGGTATGAGCTCCTAACTTCCTTTAGATTGCATGGAGGCGTGCGTGCTTACGTCCGTAGCAATCTACCCTGCACCAGACTCCCCAATTTAAAAGCTGGAAAAAAAGACATACTATGGATAAAACTCTCTCTCAGAGCTGCAACAAAATTCATCTGTTGCATTTACCGGTCACCTTCTGACAACAACTTTGTCCAGCTCTTTGACTACCTTTCTGAAAAAACCGACCATCTGATTTCTGAATATCGTTCCTTCGAGGTCACTATTCTTTGTAACTTCAATGTCCATAATAAGGAATGGCTAGGATCTTCAAAAACCGATCCACAAGGGAGAGCAGCGAAGGCCTTTGCAGTCAGCAATTCTTTAGCCAATATGGTTCAGCAACCTACTTACTTTCCTCGCATCCCATCACACAGCTCAAATCCCTTGGATCTCCTTCTTACTACAAATCCTGATTGCTATAAGATATCAGTCACCGCCCCCCTTGGTCGCTCAGACCACGGCATGGTCACTGCTTCCTGCGCAATGCAACCCGAGGTTACACAGTCATCACACCCACGTATCGTTTGGCACTACAACTACGCGAACTGGGAAGAAATGCGAGATTACTTTTCCTCATTTCCATGGGCGTCTGTCTGCTTCTCTCATCCTGACTCCTCTGATATCTCACAAAATGTCACCGAAATTATCCAAGCTGGCATGGAATTATTTATTCCACGTACACAGAAAACCTCTGCAGCTACTCAAAAGCCCTGGTTCTCTAAATCCTGTGACAAGGCCAGACTTGAAAAGGTCAAAGGTCACAAAACGCTTCTACACAATCCCAGTCAAGGAAACCGTCAAGCATTTAACGACGCAAGAAACCGCTATGCCGGCATTCTTTCTGAGGCAAAAAACTCGTTTAATAACCACATCAAAAACAAAGTCCTCTTAAGCTCCAGCGGCAGCAAACCCTTCCGGACACTTACTAAATCTATTGGGAATAATTTCTGCAAGAGCACGTTTCCACTTCTTTTCTCACGGGATGAAATTGTTTCTACCGCCCTGGGCAAGGCTGAACTTTTTGCCTCGTTGTTCGCCAGCAATTCTACTCTCAACCCACCTTCAAATGTTCAACCACCAATAGTCCCCAATGTCGCGCATAAAATAACTGATATCATTTTCAAAACTAAAAAGGTACGAAAGATGCTCTCTTCTCTTAATACAAGGAAAGCCTCTGGCCTTGACGAGATCCCAGCAATTGTTCTCAAAAAATGCGCACCAGATCTTGCTCCTGTCCTGACTTGTCTGTTTCAGACATCTTACAATAGAGGCATATTCCCTAGTAACTGTAAAAGTATATAAAGATAAAAATTTCTTGAAAAACACAGTCTAATCCACGACAGGCAGTATGAATTCCGTCAGCGCAGATCAGATGCCGACCTCCTTTCCTTTGTCACCCATTCTTGGAACAAGTCTATGGAACTACACGGTGAATCCCCGATTGTCGCTCTAGACATATCCAAAGAATTCGACTAGGTCTGGCAAGCAGCACTGCTTAATAAACTGCCGGCCAAATTTCCTCTCCAACCGGAGCATTTCTGTTGTCGTGGATGGCCATTCCTCTAAACTGTATCCAATTAATGCAGTGGTTCCTCAATGTTCAGCTTTAGCTCCTACTTTGTTTCTTCTCCACATCAATGACCTCCTCTCTAGCACATCCAACCCAGTTCACAGTTACGCGGACGATAGCACCCTCTACTCAAATACACAATATTCTAAGCCTGTCTCTTTAGCCCAATTAGATGAGGATCGCAGACTCATGGAGGGTTCTGTCTCCGTGGATCTCCAAAAAATATTAGACTGGGGAAGTAGAAATCTTGTACAATTCAACCCCACCAAATCAGTCTTGCTTTCTTTCTCATAAGAGATACACCAGCCCTAGACCCATCACAGTGAACAACCAAGTTATTCAAAGTAATGAGTCCTTTTCACTTGTTGGCATTTCTGTGGATAGAAATCTTAATTGGCACCAACATGTCACATCAATTGCAGAGGCGACCGCTAAGAAATTAGGTTTCCTCTTCCGGGCTCGCAAATACTTTTCACCAGCTAATCTCTATACCTTATATACTTCACAAATAAGACCAAACCTCGAATACTGCTCCCACATTTGGGGTGCTGCTGCCGCTTCTACACTCGCTATCCTGGAATCTATTCAGAAGAGAGCTATACGTCTCATCGGTGATCGTACCCTCACCCAAAGGCTGCCATCCCTTGCCCACCGACGTGTCGCCTCTTTCTCTCTTTTATAGATATCTGCACGGGCACTGCTCAGAGGAGCTTTCTTCCATAGTTCATTCACCTGCTGCCCCCAACAGATCTACCAGGGGAACAGAGCGAATGCACCATTTTACTGTCCAGGTCACCAGACATAGAACATCTTGTTATGCCCGCTCTTTTGTTCCGAGGACTTCCAAGTTGTGGAATTCCTTGCCGGCACATGTTTTTCCTTCTCCGAATCTCCAAACCTTCAAGTCCAGAATTAACAAGTTGCCTCTTTCCTCCTTGTCGACACCCAAGGTACGATATTATTTAGGCTGTAAGCCCTCGTGGTGTGTTGCTGGAAAAAACACTGTTTGATGTGTAACCTTAGACTTATTTTAATACACCTTTTGTTCAGAATATTTATCATATAAGCAAAAATGTGAAAACGGCATAACCGCGTTCACCCGACAACAACGCCTGCTCTAAAAGGAATTGGTTCCGAGTTACGAGCAGGCACTCTAAAAGAAGTCATCACGCGAGCTTATGTGCATTCACTGGTGTTAAATTTGTTTCTTAGTTTTTAGTTTGTGTTATTAAATGTGGTTAATCTAACAGTCGTATTTATTATCGAAGCATAATTAGGCACAACTTTTGAATTTCAAAAAATCTGCCTCAAAACAAAAAGTAGGTCATCTTGAGCACAATAATTCCCCTATGCCATCATATACTACCTTCCCCTATCTACTTTGTTTACCTAATATTTAATAGCGAAAGCATACTATCGTATACGAAACTACACCGCAATGATAAAACAATTAGGCAAGATTAGACAGCCTGGTGCAAGACAAGTGAACGAGTATCAATATAAACAACAATCAGAACCAATTATGCCAATCATGAACTTGATCGGTCGAGGACAGACTAATGTAATCGTAGATGTGGCTCGCACATGTGCTAAAAAATGATAATTACACTGTTCGTTTAATAAATTTGTTAAGCACGATGTGTAATTGTGTTCCTGCACTGACACGACTATGCAATAAAAAGAAAATGGTCAGCCCGGAGCTTATAAAAGACCCTACAACGAGGTTTTCCTCTGACATCTGTAAACTAAACTTTCTACATTCGCATTACTTAAAGCCGGCAACAAATAAAAATCTCTTTTTGAACTCGCGGTGTGCCGTGAATGTAGATTGTTATCCGTTATGGATAAACAAATGACTGTCACTGTATTCTGCAAGTATATTGTTATGCAACTTGAGAAAGCGATTACTCGCTCAATACTTGGTTAATCAATTTCTTGTAGTTAAGGGAAGTTTCGTAGAAATTAAAAAAGTCTAGACGCAACAAATGCGTTATGGTAGTGAATTTCAATAAAAATGTTTTTAATAGCAAATATGTCTCTTTAATTTTATATTTTTTATTTCAACAACACACCACAAGGGCACACAGCCTAAATACTATCGTGCCATGGATGTCGACAAGCAGGAAAGAGGCAACTTGTTAATTCTGGACTTGAAGGTTTGGAGGTTCGGAAGAGAAAGAAAAACATGTGCCGGCAAGAACTTCCACAACTTGGAAGTCCTCGGGACAAAAGAGCGGGCATAACAAGATGTTCTATGTCTGATGATCTGGATAGTAAAAGGGTGCATTCGCTCTGTTCCCCTGGTAGATCTGTTGGGGCAGCAGGTGGAAGAACTATGGAAGAAAGCTCCTCTGAGCAGTGCCTGTGCAGATATCTATAAAAGCGATAGAGGTCACCAACGGCACGTCGGTGGACACAGGGTGGCAGCCTTTGGGTGAGGGTACGTTCACCGATGAGACGTATAACTCTATTTTAAATGGAGTCCAGGATAGCGAGTGTTGAAGCGGCAGCGGCACCCCAGATGTAGGTGAAAAGTATTTGCGAACCCGGAAGAGGAAACCTAATTTCTTAGCAGCCGCTTCTGCAATTGATGTGACATGTTGGTGCCAGTTGAGATTTCGATCCACAGAAATGCCAACAAGTGGAAAGGACTCATTACTTTGAATAACTTGGTTGTTCATTGTGATGGGTCTAGGGCTAGTGTATCTCTTATGAGATAGAAAGCAAGACTGAGATTTGGTGGAGTTGAATTGTACAAGATTGCTGCTTCCCCAGTTAAATATTTTTTGGAGATCCACAGAGACAAAACCCTCCATGAGTCTGCGATCCTCATCCATTTGAGCTAAAGAGGCAGGCTTAGAATATTGTATGTTTGAGTGGAGGGTGCTCTCGTCCGCGTACCTGTGAACTGGGAGGAGGTCATTGATGTGGAGAAGAAACAGAGTAGGGGCTAAAGCTGAACCTTGAGAAACTCCTGCATTAATTAGATACAGTTTAAAGGAATGGCCATCCACAATAGAAATGCTCCGGTTGGAGAGGAAATTTGCTGCTCAGGTACAGTTTTGGTGGTAGGCCATAGTCCGGAAGTTTATTAAGCAGCGCTGCGTGCCAGATCTGGTCGAATGCTTTGGATATGTCTAGAGCGACAAGCTGGGATTGTATTAGTTCCATAGACTTGTTCCAAGAATGGGTGACAAAGGCAAGGAGGTCGGAAGTTGCTCTGCGCTGACGGAATCCATACTGCCTGTCGTGGATTAGACTGTGTTTTGTTTTCAAGAAATTTTAGCAATTCCGTGTTTATATACTTTTCCATCACTACAGAGACGACTGAAAGGAGAGCAGTTTTCCAGTTAGGGAATATGCCGCTATTGTAAGATGTTTGAAACAAACGAGTCAAGACAGAAGCAAGTTCTGGTGCGCATTTTTAAGAACAATTGCTGGGATCTCGTCAAGGCCAGAGGCTTTCCTAGTATTAACAGCGAAGAGAGCATCTTCCGTACCTTTTTAGTTTTGAAAATGATCTCCGTCATTTTATGCGCGACATTGGGGACTGTTGGTGGTTGCACATTTGGAGGTGGGTTGAAAGTAGAATTGCCGGCGAACAACGAGGCAAAAAGTTCAGCCTTGCCCAGGGCGGTAGAAACAATTTCATCCCCTGAAACAAGAGGAGGGAATGTGCTCTTGCAGAAATTATTCACAATAGATTTAGCAAGAGTCCAGAAGCGTTTGCTGCCGTTGGAGCTTGAGAGGACTTTGTTTTTGATGTGGTTATTAAACGAGTTTTTTGCCTCAGCTTCTACACAATCCCAGTCAAGAAAACCGTCAAGCATCTAACGACGCAAGAAACCGCATGTCCGCCTTGTTTCTGAATCAAAAAACTCGTTTAATAACCACATAAAAAGCAAAGTCCTCTGAAGCTCCAACGGCAGCAAACCCTTCTGCCCTCTTGCTAAATCTATTATGAATAATTTATGGAAGAGCACGTACCCACCTCTTGTTTCAGGGAATGAAATTGTTTCTACCGCCCTGGGCAAGGCTTGCCTTGTTGTTCGCCGGAAATTCTACTCTCAACCCACCTCAAAATGTTCAACCACCAACAGTCCCCAATGTCGCGCATAAAATGACGGATATCATTTTCAAAACTAAAAAGGTACGAAAGATGCTCTCTTCTCTTAATACCAGGAAAGCCTCTGGCCTTGACGAGATCCCAGCAATTGTTCTCAAAAAAAGCGCACCAGAACTTGCTCCTGTCCTGACTCGCCTGTTTCAGACATCTTACCATAGAGGAATAATCCCTAGTAACTGGAAAACTGCTCGAGTACAGCTCGTCCCCAAGAAAGGATCCAAAGCGCTTCCTAGCAACTACAGGCCTATTTCGCTCCTTTCAGTCGTCTCTAAAGTAATGGAAAAGTATATAAACACCGAATTACTAAAATCTCTTGGAAAACGTAGTCTAAATCCACGACAGGCAGTATGGATTCCGTTAGCGCAGATCAACTGCTGACCTCCTTTCCTTTGTCACCCATTCTTGGAACAAGTCTATGGAACTACACGGTGAATCCCAGATTGTCGCTCTAGACATATCCAAAACATTCGACCAGGTCTGGCACGCAGCGCTGCTTAATAAACTACCGGCCTATGGCCTACCACCAAAACTCTGTACTTGGACAGTAAATTTCCTCTCCAACCGGAGCATTTCTGTTGTCGTGGATGGCCATTCCTCTAAACTGTATCCAATTAATGCAGGAGTTCCTTAGGGTTCAGCTTTAGCCCCTACTTTGTTTCTTCTCCACATCAATGAGCTTCTCCCAGTTCACAGTTACGCGGACGACAGCACCCTCCACTCAAACATACAACATTCTAAGCCTGCCTCTTTAGCACAAATGGATGAGGATCGCAGACTCATGGAGGGTTCTGTCTCTGTGGATCTCTAAAAATATTAAACTGGTGAAGCAGAAATCTTGTACAATTCAACTCCACCAAATCTCAGTCTTGCTTTCTATCTCATAAGAGATACGCCAGCCCTAGACCCATCACAATGAACAACCAAGTTATTCAAAGTAATCGAGTCCTTTTCACTTGTTGGCATTTCTGTGGATCGAAATATCAACTGGCACCAACATGTCACATCAATTGCAGAAGCGTCTGCTAAGAAATTAGGTTTCCTCTTCCGGGCTCGCAAATACTTTTCACCCACATCTGGGGTGACGCTGCCGCTTCTACACTCGCTATCCTGGACTCCATTCAGCAGAGAGCTATACGTCTCATCGGTGATCCTACCCTCACCCAAAGGCTGCCATTCCTTGCCCACCGACTGCCGTTGGTGACTTCTCTCTCTTTTATAGATATCTGCACGGGCAAAGCTCAGAGGAGCTTTCTTCCATAGTTCCTCCACCTGCTGCCCCCAACAGATCTACCAGGGGAACAGAGCGAATGCACCCATTTACTGTCCAGGTCACCAGACATAGAACATCTTGTTACGCCCGCTCTTTTGTCCCGAGGACTTCCAAGTTGTGGAATTCCTTGCCGGCACATGTTTTTCCTTCTCCTCCAAACCTTCAGGTCCAGAATTAACAAGTTGCCTCTTTCCTCCTTGTCGACACCCACGGTAGGATAGTATTTAGGCTGTAAGCCCTATCGTGGTGTGTTGTTGAAATATATATATATATATATATATATATATATATATATATATATATATATATATATATAATATATATATATATATATATATTTAAATATGAAAGTAAAAAGCGTAGGTCACTTCTATGAAAATTCGCTACCATAACGAACTTGCTGCGTCGAAATTTTCGTAATTTAAATTGCTTTCTACTCGTATATATTTCTGGTGCTTTGTTCCAGATGTAAATTCTAGACAAGCCACATATAATAACAAAGATGTGTTCTATATATAGAATCTTACCTACGAGACTAAATACGGTAGAAAAATATGTAATTTATCAATTGATCTAAGTGACTTAAAATCTCATTTATTAGCAAATACCCATTACATACTTTAACTTATATAATTTTCTTATTTGTTGTTTAGGTATCCAACCTACGCATGGTGCAATTACTGTGTGTAAATTATAGTTAGATAATGGTGGCGTAAGAACCAGAACGAAGAAGCTAAAGCACGTAATGCCCTCTCTTAAAATTAAAGTGCTTTTCTTAGAATAACAATTGTGTGTGTGTGTGTGTTTTGATTCTTTAACGTCGGCCTATTTCCGCGACTATGGCCAGTTGCCGACGCCAGGGACCAGTTTCACCTCACTATCCTGGAAATTTTGCCGAACCCCTGCCTTCTGTAAGGAGGGTAGGGATCTTTAACGTGCCCAACATCGCATGGACACGGGACCGACGGCTTTACGCCCCCTCCGAAGGGCGGAACGTGCAGACATTCAACCTGCTCAAATACAATGCCAGAACCTCGGTTGATGTTAATGTTACAGTTTGTACTGAAAAAGTGAAAGGAGTATCCTGGGATCGAACCCAGTACCCTTCGGTTCAGAGGCACACGTTCTCACCCCTGAACCACAAAGTTTCTAGAATAACAATTAAACAGTCTGTCCCGTGTCCATGCAACACAAGATATTCTCAGAATGTTCTCACAATGTGATTGTACAACGATGTATTATGCAACTTTAAAATTTAATGAAAAATATAGATGATGATGACGGTATAGTGGCGAGAATTATAATAGTACCTAATAGATGTATAATTCTGCTACTTGTTCTATGTTAGACACACCCGAAAATTGTATATTTAGGCAACTCCCTTCTTTAGGCATAGAGCTCATGTCCTTGCCAGTGGGACAAGGAAGATGGCCGATAGACGTAAATGTAAATTAATGTCAACAACAGGAATGGTGTGAGTTCAATGTTGTATGAGGTTATATTGTAACATAATTAATTAAAAGTAATAATATGACGTGAACACGGAGAACAGTGTGTAATTGCAAACATTGATTATAGATACAGTGTACAGAAGCAACTAAAACATGGTGTCAGGTTATCAAGAACTAAAAGGCACCCAGTAAAGAAACAAGTTTTAAACCATCTCTTGCAGTTGACACCGACGAAAGGTTCGCCAATTTTGCTTGAGACTGGATCATCTTACGAAATAGGTACACATACATTGTATAATATATAATTACAAAATTGTATTGTTCAATAGTAAGTGATGCAATATAAACCACCACCACAGTTGGATGTGGATGGACTGGAACTTGGGCCTAAATGAAAACAAAAGTTTAATATTTTTCCAAAAGCTTAAGGAAAACCCAATTCAAATGATGATATGAAAATAGCCCTACTTTTACATATTATAAGTAATGTGGTGTTAGATAGGGTGAACCGAGCAATTAATGAACAGCACCCTGTGAATGAACAATCCAGTGAGTATTTATTTATATTAAGAACCAATCAAGATCAATTCACATTTGCCGCTAATTTACCTCTGAAAGCGCATGTGCATCACAGTGTTCGGTAACGAACATGTTTCTAAGACAGTCAGTGCAGTTCAACAATTGGTTTCAAAGTGGTGGATACTATTATACGGACTGCGAACGCCATTTTTGTCAAGGTGAGCGAACGCGTAGCTTATTTTGAATGAAGAGTTTGAAATACTTAGACTAATTACTGTGAATTCAAGTATGAAAATGATGTTTTAAATTATGGAAAGAACTAAAGCATTACATTGACAGTAAATGTTTTTTTCACATGTTCATTCACTGGAACGCAATGTATTGAAAATCTAGAGAATGAACGGCCGTTCATTCACTGGTACTTTTGTGTAAAATTTGAAAATGTACGAAAGTGAGCCTGAATATACGTTACAATAATAAGAGCAATCCAAGAATGAACTTGGAACTAGAAATCCTATGTCATAACCAGTAAATGAACAAGGGCTTTGTCATTCATTAACTGGATTTTGCGAAGTGTTCATTTACTAGAAACTAGCAAGAAATACAGTGTACGAATTGGCTAATGCTTTATTCTATCTTATTCTTCAGATGAGCAAGAGAAAGAAACATTACCAGCGTTTCCTGTATTCCGAAGAGACACTGGACGTAGCTATTGAAGAAATAAGAACAGGAGGGATATTTCTTAACGAGGAATCTCGGAGATTTCAAATCCCAAAATCGACGTTACATAATAAATTAACCGAAAAAACGCCAAATATTAGGGAAATGAGACCACCACCGATATTAAGCCATGACGAAGAAGCGCGTTTGAAGAACTGGATACTTTCCGAAGCTCATTTGGGCTTTCCAATGCATCCGGACGAAGTTAAAGGTTCAGTACAGAAGATTCTGAAAATAATTGACCACAGCAACCCTTTCGTAAACGACAGCCATGGAGATAAATGGCTTCATCTATATCACAAGCGGAACCCGGATATTTCAAAAAGAAACACAGAGATAATATCGAGGTCACGGGCCGTCGTTACAGAAAATTGTCTACGGGGATGGTACTCTGAACTTTACAATTTTTTGAAAACTGAATAGTTACTAGGTATGATGGAAGATCCTCAACGCATATTTAATGCAGACGAAACCAGAGTTAGAACATGTACAAAATCTAGATTAGTTTTAGCTCCAAAAAGTCGAAAGAATTTGTATGAAGAAGCATCGGGCCCCGAAAAAGAATCCATATCCGTTTTATGTAATTATTGCGCTTCTGCGATCGCTGCACCTCCCATGGTGGTACTTCCGTACAAAAGAGTTCCTAAGGAGTTGGCTCCCACTGTACCTGATGGCTGGGCGATTAGACGTTCAGATACTGGCTGGATGACCCCTGCAACATTTTTTTAATACGTTGCCAACGTGTTTCACCCATGGTTAGTGTCAACAAACACCACATTCCCTATTATATTATTCATCGATGGACATAAGTCCCATTACAATCTAGAACTGTATGAATTCTGCGTGGAAAAAAAGGATAATTTTATATTACTTATATCCGAACGCCACACACATGCTCCAGCCTTGCGATGTAGCCATATTCAGACCTTTAAATGTGCAATGGAAGGAAGTTTGCAGGAACTTCAGACAAAAATCAAGTGCCACAATAACCAGGCACAATTTCTGCTCATTGTTCAAAGAAGCGTTCGACAAAGCCACCAAGCCTACTACAATACATAATGGATTCAGAGTTTGTGGATTGTTTCCACTGAACCCGGATGCTGTGGACTACAGTAAATGTATATCTACTAGGCGTGATAAGATTTTTCCAAAACATCGAGTGAAACATAATCTAACACTTCATAATTATCTTGTAGCAAAGAAAGTCGTGGAGAATTTCCTGAGAAAAGTAACAATAAAAAGTTTTGAGAATCAATTAAGCCAGGAACATACATCCAGCGATCATAGGGAGATGTATTCTTTTTGGAATTTTTGTAATGCTAATATTGGAGAGACTCATGACTGTTTTCCTGAAATCGACAAGGAAAACATGCACGTCGATGACACGCCCTTTGAAATTCCGGCACTTACGAACTCATTTCTGGATAATTTACCAATAGAAATTGATGGTATTTTATTCGACCCGATTGAACATAGTACCCTGCAAGGAACTTCAATTACTGACATATAAACTACAATATTAGTTGCAGCCGCCACAAATACTATTTATGAAAATGAAAATCAATATGATAAATCAGAGAGTGGCATTGCAGAATTTTTGAACAATGTCAACGTATCTGCCACACTAGTCAAGGAAAACAGCGGGCGAGAAAAAATTAAAAATATTTCAGATATTACTATAGGAACCGGGTCAAGTTGTGTTCCAGTACATGAGAATGTTTGGAGGGAGCACCTCCATTGGCCAAAACAAGCACCTGTTGTACAAACAGCACAAAAACGTCAAACTATGCCTTTTGCTATGACATCACGAAAATGGGTGGAATATCAACAAAACATCAAAAGGCAGAAAACAGAAATGCAAGAAGCTTCACTAAAAAGAAAAATGGACAGGAACCGCAAGAAAATGGAAAAAGAAGCCAAAAAACCTAAAACACAACCACGAACTGAATCGAGCACGGGCCGAGTAATGCCATCTTTTGTCATAGGGGACTCTGTTGTGGTCAATTTTGAGGGCTTAAGATATCCCGGTCTCTAAAAATATCATTGGAGATAAATTTGAAATCAGCGTCTTACATAAGACCAGAACAAACAGATGGAAGTGGCCGAAATCTGTGGACCAAATTTGGTATGATAGCCATGAATTAATAAAGAAAATTCCTGTACCATACCATAGAAGAAAATGACGGAACACATTATAAAAATATAAATCAATATCATATCTTACATTATTTTTATACTATGTTTTCTGAATAAAGAATGTCGTTCATTTACTGGTTCGTTTGTGTTGTTACTGGTTTTCAATGTTCATTCACTAGATTTTGATAATCTTCTTGATTTATAAGGCAATAAGCCAAATTGGAGTAGAAATTTCGAAGTTTTGTTAGAATGTGCAGACTGATAAATCACAACCAGGTGCAAAAGTGCTTCTCCCAAAATATTTGGACGTAAATGTAAACTGTGGTGTTTGGTCAAAGTGTAAAGTTGCCTTAACTGTTCATTCACTGGATGATTCACCCTATCTTTAATATTTTACCAGTAGATAAGACAAATAAGCTGGAAGATGTTCACGGTTGTTTTGACGAAGCCAAAGACAAATATTACTATGAAAACGTTAAAATCTGATAACTTATATTAAAAAGAAAACCATACCATTTACTATTTTGTAACGGAACTTAAGAAGCAACCTGCTAGTTATCGATGTATCTGTATAATTATAAAAATCCATATGCAGATTGAGCGATCAAAGATACATTAATTCTAGGTCTTTACGACAAGCAAGTGCAACAAAGGATTATTAGGGAAACTGATATTACGCTATCAGATATACAAGAATACTGCAAATCTATAAAATTGTCTAAGCAACATCTCAGGCTGTTTACTCCTGTGGAAGAAGTTAATGCTGTGAGAAGTATTACTATAAAGTGCAGAAAATGTGGTGGGGCGATACGAGGTACAGGGCTATGCGAACGATATTGTCATTATAGCCCGAGGAAAGGTTACGCAGTCAGTGTGGGAGCGAATCTAGGCAGCACTTAAAGTGGTGGAAAGGTGGACGGTTGGTCAAGGGCTCGGGGTGAGCCCCGAGAAAGCAACGGTCATACCGTTTACGAGGAGAAGGAAGTGGGAGAGTAACAGAACTCTCACTCTATACGGTAGAAACATCCCAATGGCCAGGGGGTAAAATATTTTAGGGTCGTACTGGACTCCAAGCTAACCTGGAATGGTTACTTTGAAAAAATACTACGCAAGGCAGTTATGGCCCTAGCCGTCACTAGCGGCTATATGGAAAAACGTAGGGACGAAAACCTAGTATGGCCCACTGACTGTACACAAGGGTGGTCAGACCATCGTTAACATACGCGGCACTGGTCTGGTGGCCTAAAGTGTTACAATCCAGTGCCAAACAAAAAATAGGCAAGATTCAAAGGATGGCTTGCCCTGGCATCACTGGGGCCATGACTTCAATCCCAACAGCCGCGATGGAGATGTTGCTGGATCTGCCCCCCCTACACTTAGTTATCATGGGGGAGGCCAGGCTATGACTATATAGAATAGCCTGCAATGATAGACTGAAGACCAACCCAGGCTGCAGGGGCCACTGCAAAATTCATGAGATCGTGAAGGAGCTCATGCTTGAAATGACGCCAGACTTCGAATCTGCAGCGATAACAAGTTTACAGTGGTAATCCCCGACCGCGAGGCATGGCGGGGGTAGAGCCCGGGCCTACCACGGCACGCGCTCGTCTGGTTCACGGATGGGTCCGGCGGGAAGCGTGTGACGGGGGCCGGCGTTTATTCGGAAGCACCGCGTAAGTCACAGTATTTCCCTCAGAGCTCATGCAACGGTCTTACAGGCCGAAATGTACGCCATCTTGCACTGCGTGCGAGAGAACAAGAGGAGGGCCTACACCAACAAGCGGATCTTCATAGCCACAGACTGCCAGGCAGCCCTTAAGGCCCTAAGTAGCCCACTGGTAAATTCCAGACTGGTAAGTGAGTGCCGTGACAAGACGAGCGACCTGGCTGGGCAGAATGAGGTCACTCTCATCTGGGTGCCGGTTCACTCGGGGGTCAAAGGCAATGAAGAAGCTGACAGTCTCGCAAAGAGAGGATCAGCAAAGCCAGTTATGGGACCAGAACCGGTCCTGAGCGTATCGAAAGGTACGGCCAGGGGAACCATCAAGTCCTGGGTCAGGGAACAGCACAAGCCATACTGGGCAGATTGTCTAGGGATCAAACACGGGAAGTCATTAATTGGGCAACCCAGTCCAAAGAGAGTTGTGGAGCTGCTAAATCTTAGCAGAGGACAACTCAGAAACATAACAAGGCTCTTGAGGGGACACATGGCTGTCAAGAAACACCTGCATAAAATGGTGCGGTTCGAGGGGGACCTCGCATGCAGACGCTGCGGCGAGGGGGAGGAATCAGCCCAGCACATCTTGTGCGAGTATAAAGCTCTGGACCGCAAAAGACAACTGATCTACGGTCAGTCTAGACCGGAGACAGAGCAATATGAAACTTCACCCTACCAATTGCTGTGCAGACTAGTTCAAGGCGCAGTGATTCTGGAATTGGTGGAGTAGAAAAGACTAAGGGCATATGCACAATAAGACAAAGCTGCGGTGCTATCGGGGCGGCAAAGAAGCGGACGGGCCCTAATGGAAAAAAAGGGCAACCAAATTTGGTAAGCGTGTTTGTATTGTAAAATACCACGTACCAAAATTTAGGTCTGTAAGTTAAAATACAAAAATTATAGGTATTTAAAGAAAAAAAATTGGGGGTTTCCCTCAAAACGTCAAAGTCGCGATACGAAACGTCAAAATTGGCAACATCAAATATCCTGAACCAAATACGGGTTATGTAATGAAAATGTTGCAAGAAGAGTGTTCTACAAACCCTTCAGTTTCAGCTTCAACCATCATTGACCTTCACTTTACTAAAATGTTTCCAGAAAATTCATTTCAAATAGACCCCTTCTCTGATGCTTTCGCAGTAGTTTTAGTTAAGTTTGTGGTTTAATGGTCTATAATTTTAGCTAATTTTCGTAAAAAAATTCGTTACTGAGGAGGATTTCTTCAAATGAGTGCAAACTAGGCCCGCTAGATTTTTTAGACCCTAGGGTGTCTCAAGCTGCATCATACAAAATTATTTCGACAATCACAGAGTTGCCCATAAGTCGTTGGTGATACTTATAATTTTTTTTCCAATATTACTTATATTATTGCATTTTTGCATCTTTCATCGCAATATGAGACATGTTTGTAAAAAAAATCGAGGCGCAGTATGTGCGTTTTGGTTGAGAATTTTCATTAAATGCTTTAAATTTCCATAACTGAATTTGCTATTAACCTAAGGTTAGTTGGCTAGGAAACCAGTTTTCTCGGAAACATTTCAAGTCTATTTTTGGAAAATTTGTGTACATTTTCAAGCAATAAGTTATTTTGATAAAATATGTTACATTGTTTCTACTATATAAGTTATACCGGTTGTTTAATTACGTTTTGTATTGATGTACCACATTTTATTTGTTTTTGTTTCTTGATTAACTTGAAGGACCTGATTTTGTTTTATTAAATTAAACGCTGATTTTAGTAAAACTTAACGTTTAATAACAACTGTAAACTTATACAAAATTACTTATATTATGGTATGCTTTAGAGTCCATGAGAACTCTGCGAAATGAGTAGTGATTATGCTAGCACAAGCGTGTTGCTCGTTTCGAGTCTATGTAAGAACTGCCATGAATAAATATCGAATTTTCCTACGCTATCTACCTGATATAGGTTAGCAGACTTATGGTCAATTGTAAACAAGAAATGACCCTTGTTGGGTTATTCCTAATCGCCTTTAAAATTGCATTCTACAAATGGTAAATATTATAACAAAGAAGGATACTAAGAAATATGTAAATTTAGGATGTCTAATCCTACAGACGAGACGCCTTAACACCGGCAACCAGATTGACCCCTGCTTGCATTAAATACATTTTTTCTACTTAAAACATTCTTTTGAAAATTCACTTTCATAACGCACTTGCTGCGTCCAGATGTTTTTTCTAATACTTGCGTAAATAATACAGTACTGCACCACATAAGATGAATCGAATAATATTGCAGATTAGGTACATTTCACATTACCAGTTGGCAATGCACGTATGCAGTGCAGATAATATGTATGCAATAAGCGCATTATGCCATGGTCATCTAGATCTGCCAGACGTTGGCCGATATCTCGATGACTTAAGCTGTGCACACTCTCAAATACGTCTCTATATATGGTTGTGGGTCAATGCCGGCATCTACATTATTATAACACACGGTATTACAACCTCAGCCTCTTCGTGCTGCAAGACAACAAGTAAAAGTGAATATTGTTAACATTAGTGCACTCAGAAAATTGTTCAGCTTTGCATTATGTTTTCCCAATAATCAGCACACAATATAATTATTACAAAGCAACATACGAAGAGGCATTGCAAAGTACTCAGCCTATAATATTAATTATATATATATATATATATATATATATATATATATATATATATATATATATATATATATATATATATATATATATATATATATATAACTATATATAACGGGCACGCAAATACTTTTCACCAGCTAATCTCTATACTTTATATACTTAACAAATAAGACCAAACCTCGAATACTGCTCCCACATCTGGGGTGCCGCTGCCGCTTCTACACTCGCTATCCTGGACTCCATTCAGAAGAGAGCTATACGCCTCATCGGTGACCCTACGCTTACCCAAAGGCTGTCATCCCTTGCCCACCGACGTGCCGTTGGTGACCTCTCTCTCTTTTATAGATATCTGCACGGGCACTGCTCAGAAGAGCTTTCTTCCATAGTTCCTCCACCTGCTGCCCCCAACAGATCTACCAGGGGAACAGAGCGAATGCACCCTTTTACTGACCAGGTCACGAGACATAGAACATCTTGTTATGTCCGCTCATTTGTCCTGAGGACTTCTAAGTTGTGGAATTCCTTGCCGGCACATGTTTTTCCTTCTCCCCCGAACCTCCAAACCTTCAAGTTCAGAATTAACAAGTTGCCTCTTTCCTCCTTGTCGACACCCACGGTACGATAGTATTTAGGCTTTAAGCCCCCGTGGTGTGTTGTTGAAATAAAAAATAAAATAACGGGTGTTTATCAAAAGGTACTCACCTCAGTAACTTTTTTGTTTTTTGAAATAAAAAAAATGAAATTTGGTATATTAGTATATGACATAAACCCATATTGATTATATTGTATTCAGTTGTTTTCGGTCACTTGCGATTTCACCGGAAATATCTGCAACTTTTGATTTTTAAAGCTCCTCTGAGCAGTGCCCGTGCAGATATCTATAACAGGAGAGAGATGTCGGCAACGGCACGTCGGTGGGCAAGCGATGGCAGCCTTTGGGTGAGGGTGGGGTCACCGATGAGACGTATAGCTCTCTTCTGAATGGAGTCCCGGATAGCGAGTGTAGAAGCGGCAGCTGCACCCCAGATGTGGGAGCAGTATTCAAGGTTTGGCCTTATTTGTGAAGTATATAAGGTATAGAGGTTAGCTGGTGAAAAGTATTTGCGAGCCCGGAAGAGGAAACCTAATTTCTTAGCAGCCGCTTCTGCAATTGATGTGACATGTTAGTGCCAATTGAGATTTCGATCCACAGAAATGCCAACCAGTGAAAAGGACTCATTACTTTGAATAACTTGGTTGTTTATTGTGATGGATCTAGGGCTGGTGTATCTCTTATGAGAAAGAAAGCAAGACTGTGATTTGGTGGGGTTGAATTTTACAAGATTTCTACTTCCCCAGTCTAATATTTTTTGGAGATCCACGGAGATAGAACCCTCCATGAGTCTCCGATCCTCATCTAATTGGGTTAAAGAACAGACTTAGAATATTATATATTTGAGTGGAGGGTGCTGTCGTCCGCATAACTGTGAACTGGGTTGAATATGCAAGAGAGGAGGTCATTGATGTGGAGAAGAAGCAGAGTAGGGGCTAAAGCTGAACCTCCTGCATTAATTGTATACAGTTTGGAGGAATGGCCATCCACGACAACAGAAATGCTCCGATTGGAGAGGAAATTTGCTGTCCACGTACAGAGTTTTGGTGGTAGGCCATAGGCCGGAATTTTATTAAGCAGCGCTGCGTGCCAGACCTGGTCGAATGCTTTGGATATGTCTAGAGCGAAAATCTGGGATTCACCGTCTAGTTCCATAGACTTGTTCCAAGAATGGGTGACAAAGGAAAGGAGGTCGGCAGTTGATCTGCGCTGACGGAATCTATACTGCCTGTCGTGGATTAGACTGTGTTTTTTAAGAAATTTTAGTAATTCGGTGTTTATATACTTTTCCATCACTTTAGAGACGACTGAAAGGAGATAAATAGGTCTGTAGTTGCTGGGAAGCGCTTTGGATCCTTTCTTGGGAACGGGTTGTACTCGAGTAGTTTTCCAGTTACTAGGGAATATGCCTCCATTGTAAGATGTCTGAAACAGACGAGTCAGGACAGGAGCAAGTTCTGGTGCGCATTTTTTGAGAACAATTGCTGGGATCTCGTCAAGGCCAGAGACTTTCCTGGTATTAAGAGAAGAGAGCATCTTTCGTACCTTTTTAGTTTTGAAAATGATATCAGTCATTTTATGCGTGACATTGGGGACTGTTGGTGGTTGAACATTTGGAGGTAGGTTGAGAGTAGAATTGCCGGCGAATAACGAGACAAAAAGCCAATAGATTTAGTAAGAGTCCAGAAGAGTTTGCTTCCGTTGGAGCTTAAGAGGATTTTGTTTTTGATGTGGTTACTAAACGAGTTTTTTGCCTCAGAAAGAATGCGGACATAGCGGTTTCTTGCGTCGTTAAATGCTTGACGGTTTTCTTGACTGGGATTATGTAGAAGCTTTTTGTGAGGTCTGACCTTTTAAAGTCTGGCCTTGTCACAGAATTTAGAGAACCAGGGCTTTTGAGTGGCTGCAGAGGTTTTCTGTGTACGTGTAATAAATAATTCCATGCCAGCTTGGATAATTTCGGTGACGTTTTGTGAGATGTCAGGCGGGTCAGGATGAGAGAAGCAGACAGACGCCCATGGAAATGAGGAAAGTAATGTCGCATTTCGTCCCAGTTCGCGGAGTTGTAGTTCCAAACGATACGTGGGTGTGATGACTGTGTGACCTCGGGTTGCATTGCGCAGGAAGCAGTGACCATGCCGTGGTCTGAGCGACCCAGGGGGGCGGTGACTGATATCTTATAGCAGTCAGGATTTGTAGTAAGAAGGAGATCCAAGGGATTTGACCTGTGTGTTGGGATGCGAGGAAAGTAAGTAGGTTGCTGAACCATATTGGCTAAAGAATTGCTGACTGCAAAGGCCTCCGCTCCTCTTCCTCGTGGATCGGTTTTTGAAGATCCTAGCCATTCCTTATTATGGACATTGAAGTCACCAAGAATAGTGACCTCGGAGGAAGGATATTCAGAAATCAGATGGTCGGTTTTTTCAGAAAGGTAGTCAAAGAGCTGGACAAAGTTGTTGTCAGAAGGTGACCGGTAAATGCAACAGATGAATTTAGTTGCAGCCCTGAGAGAGAAGTTTGTCCATAGTATGTCTTTTCTTCCAGCTTCTAAATTGGGGAGTTTGGTGCGGGGTAGATTTCCACGGACGTACGCGCACATACCTCCATGCAATTAAAATAAGTAAGGAGCTCATACACCGGGAAATTTAAGTGATTAGTGCCTGTTTTGGCACTGATTTGAGTTTCGGTGAGGAAGAGGAGTTGGGGCCTATTAGCCTGGAGGAAATGGGGACGGAGTTCAGGTTAGAATTTAGGTAACATATATTCGAGAAGGATATTGTAAATCTTAATGCTGGCGCCCCCTGTACACCTCTCTCCCGGAGATCCCAATGGAGGGGTATTTTACCTCCGGAATCTTTTGTACAAGGAGGAGCCATCATTATTTTTGCTTATAAGGGAAACCGACTCATACACCAGAACCGGAAACGTCCGTTGGGACTTCACCGGCCCCTTGATGTAAGGGGTGGTACCTCCTCGGGCATGAAAAAATCCTTTACTATCACGTAAAGGAAAATTCCACTACCACCTACTTGCTACTGCTGCATCCATATGAGAAACTAGATCCTGTATATGAAAACAGACAGGACTCAGGACTGACAGGACCTTACTCGCCAATTGCGCCAACTGGTGAGCACAAAAACGATAGCCCTCATTCGCCATTGCTTGTTTCTAATTTCTACGTCAAAAACAACAAATCTCTATTTACTGAAGTTAATAAATTATCTACACCTTCTTTGTAGATTTTTTATTTAAATCAGATCGCCAACTTCCACCTTTATGCTAACTGAATAAAGACGGCTGTGATGTCAGACAGTCATATGTCATAATAAACGACCTCCAATGTCACGTTTGATGTTCTTCTGTTTAGCAAAACGTGGGTGGCTAGATTCTCTGTTGCGATTCTGCAGTCTGCACACCCTCACACTCCTAGCTATAAATACATACAGATAGATATGACATTATAATTATTTATAATTAAATTATCAGAAACAGACACACTTATTTATTCAATGTTTTTGTGTTGCGTAGAATAAAACTGCATTTTGTATGTTTGGCAAAGCTTCGTGAATAGAGAAAAGTCCGGACGCAGCAAGTGCGTTATGGCAGTGAATTTTTAATAGCAAATATGTAGTTTTTAATCAAAGCAGGCATCAAATTTGGTTACCAGTAAAACCTATATAGTAGAAACAATGTACCATATTTGATCAAATAAGCTTTTCGACAAAATTCCGAAAAACGTTTTTTTTGAATACAAATTAATAAACAATTTTTTCACGAAAATACCAAAATATATTTTACTTCCAGAAATATAAACATTTTCCGAAAGCAAACAAAATCTTCCGGGAAAAACTGGGCCTATTTTCCTGGATAACGAACTTATCCAAGCCATTTGCAAAAAGAAGGTACCCACCAAATTTGATCGAAATTGGCCCATTATTTTTTAGTTATCGGTGTGATACATACACACACACACACACACACAAATATATATACATATATATATATATATATATATATATATATATATATATATATATATATATATATATATATATATATATATATATATATATATATATATATATATATATATATATATATACCCTCGGGGGAACCTGTAACCCCTAGAGGGCGCGTCCTCAGGTGGCGGATAGAGGAATGCCTCTCAGATATGAATGGTAGAAGGGAAATGAAATAGCTCCCGTGGACGAACAGGTACAGTAGCGTCTGACCCAGAATGGGCGGCTACGAACAGCGTCTGACCCAGAATGGGCGGCTGAAGTTCAAACTCACCAAGACGTCTAGCCAGCGTGGTGTTTTATGGCTAAATATCACCTATGATCATGCCAGATGTAAAAGCTGAACGACCCCAGACGAGTAGAAAAGTATTTTCAAAATCTCGCACTGACAACAAGTCAGTGTGCCCCAAGGATTCTGGGGGGGGGGGCGGTGGGGCTGGTGGGCAAACATATGGCAATGAGTACCAAACGTACCAACAACAAAATACTGCATATTGCAACCTACAATATCCGATCACTGTCAACAGATGAAAGATTAATGGAACTAGAAGGCGAGTTGGAACGTATAAAATGGGACGTTGTCGGACTAAGTGAAGTAAAAAGACGAGGAGAACATCTCATAGACCTTAAATATGGGCACATATTCTATAGCCTGGGTGAAGAAGAGAGCTCCTGGAGAGGAACAGGATTTCTCATACACAAGCGACACAAATCAAGCATCGTGTCACTAAATAAAATATCAACTCGAGTTATCTCTTTGATTCTAAAACTCAATACCAGATACAATATTTAGCTCATACAAGTATACGCCCCTACAATGGACCATGACGAGGGGGAGATAGACCTGTTCTATGAGGACATTAACACTGCTCTAAACGAACACCCAGAGCACTTTACTCTAATATGCGGTGATTTCAATGCCAAAATAGGCAGAAAAATGAATCAAAGTGAGGAAGCACTTGGAGACTTTGACTTAGAAGGTATAAATGATCGAGGAGAAACGCTGCTCAGCTTTCTACTACAAAATAATCTGTTTCAGATGGGTAGCTTTTTCTACAAAAAACCAAATAGAAGATGGACGTGGAAAAGCCCCGATGGGAAAACAAGAAACGAAATAGACTTTATCATCACAGATAAAAAACACATAATAAAAGACGTGACTGTCCTAAATAGGTTTGCTACTGAGAGCGACCACAGGCTTGCTCGAGCAAAAGTAGCTATTGACATTAGCAAAGAACGACAAAAATGATCAAATAGAGCAATAAATCAAATTTACTAATAAATTTAGCAGATGTAAATAGCTTTGAACAATGGATCACCACTAAATTAACCAAGGCTGAAATAGAACACACCATTGGTAACGATATCAACAAACTGAATAATATCATCACAACCACAATAACTGAAGCCCAAAGTCGGCACTGCTCAACAAATCAAAGGAAAGAAAAACTAAGCAGGGAGACCAAACTGCTCATAGAAAAGAGAATGAGGTCAAAGAGCTATGCGTCTGAAGAAGAATTAAGAGAAATAAATAAACAAATTTCAAAAGGCATCCGACGCGACGTAAGAGCTTTTAGATACAACCAAGTCAAAGATACTATAGAGAACAACAAGAGTATGAAAGTTCTACGTAGAAAGCTTGACAATGGAAAGAGACAATTAATAAAACTCAAAAATGCACAAGGGCACACATCAACAAACAGGAAAGATATTCTCAATATAGTGGAAGAGTTTTATGGAATGCTATATAAAAGCCAAAGTGATATAAGTCTACATCCAGAATCTGACATACTAATCCGTAAAAAAGGTGTGGTTAACCAAGGCTCGGAAATACTAATAGAAATATCACTAGATGAGATTAAACTAGCCCTGAAAAAGATGAAAAATCAAAAATTGTCCGGAGAAGACTGCGTGGTTTCCTATTCGATAAAGATAGGTAGTCCTTGCTTGCTTCAAAAAATCAAATCTCTTTTCAACCTTTGTCTCTTCAATAGTACGATGCCATCGTAATACTGGTCCACAAGAAAGGAGACATCTCGAACCTAGAAAATTACAGGCCGATAAGTCTACTTAGCCACCTCTACAAATTATTTACTAGAATAATTATCACACGACTTGAAAAAAAAGTTGGACTTTGTCCAGCCAGTGAAACAGGCTGGTTTTCGAAGTGGGTTTGGAACCAATGATCATCTCCAGAGCGTCAGAACGGTGATTGAAAAGACCATCGAATATGGCAGACCTCTTGTCCTTGCTTTTGTGGATTTTCATAAAGCTTTCGACACTGTGGAGCTGGACGCAGTGTTGCAGTCCCTAGAAGCATGCCGTATTGACTATCGCTACACCAAACTGATTTACAATATATATAAAAATGCTGCTCTTGTGGTAAAACTACATGAAAACACGAATCCTATAAAAATTGGGAGAGGAGTACGCCAGGGAGATACGATGTCTCCAAAACTGTTTATCACCGTCCTGGAATATGTGTTCAAGAAGCTAGATTGGGACCAGAAAGGTCTAAGAATAGACGGCCAAAGTCTGTCAAACTTACGGTTTGCAGACGACATTGTATTACTGGCTGACAACTTGGAAGATGTTCGAGTGATGCTACAGGAATTTCAGGAGGTATGTGCAACAGTAGGTCTAAAAATGAACATCGGAAAAACAAAATTTATGACAAACCTCGTCCCTAGTAACAACCTGATTATTGAAAACTCTGAGGTGGAATGGGTAGACAAATACACATATTTGAGCCACGAGATAAGCATATCCAAAACCAACCAAACATGTGAGGTAAACAGGAGAGTTATACTCTCGTGGGCGGCTTACGGCAAACTTCGAGACGTTTTCAGAGGCGACCTTCCAGTATGCTTGAAAAGAAAAGTTTTCAACCAATGTGTTCTATCGGTTATGACCTACGGCGCCGAAACACTAACCCTTACCAACGCTTCCAATAAGAAACTAAAAGTAACACAGCGCAAAATGGAGAGGTCGATGCTTGGCGTTTCGTTACGTGACCACCTTAGAAATGAAGAATTACGCAGAAGAACAGGAGTGACTGATGTGGCCGTACATGTGGCAAAACTCAAGTGGAAGTGGACGGGACATGTGGCTCGTATGCAAGATGACAGGTGGACAAAACGATTACCTGAATGGAGACCCAGATCTGATAAAAGAAGCAGAGGAAGACCACCAACTCGCTGGACAGACGACATTACAAAAAACTGGATTAATAGCGCTCAAGACAGAAAAGAATGGACTCAACTAGGGGAGGCCTATGTCCAGCAGTGGACGCAGAGGGCTAATTGAAGATGATGATGATGATATATACATGGTGTTTCTCATAAGAACCGACACAGAGCAGGGGTATGTAGGGGAATCCAAAATATTGTGATTTAACGCAACTTACCCCTATACTAAGTTGCACTCCTGAGAAGTTATAGGCCTTCAAAATGGGATTTCTAATTTCGAAAAAAAAAATCAATATCTCAGTTACATTTGAACCTAGAAAAACTAAATTTGGTACACGTTTTGAGCGTACCAAGAAAAATAATCGGCAGTAATAAGAATTCAATTAAAGAATTTTAAAGGGTTGATTCACCCTCAAAATGTGACAGAATGTTTTAACCTATTGGCGGATTTTAAAAATTATTATTTCACTTTATGGGGAATTTTATTCTAAAACTTCTATTACTCTTATTAATTTTCAAATAACCATGTCGTTTCCAACACAATTCCGAATAACTAAATAGACGTATTAGAGGTGTGTTATTTAAAATCATCGGAAACTCAAACGTTAGCTGTGAAATTTAACGTCTGACTTGACAATCAGGAAAAAAGTTGTAATATAAATAATTTAATAGAAAAAACAAACAACTTAAACAATAGAAATAACATAACATTTGCACCGATAAATTACAGAAATTGTTCAAAATGATCACCGTTCTCTCTCAGGCATAAATTTATTCTTCGTCAAAAATTGTATCTACTCTATCCAACAATTGTTGGTTGTTTCTAATGAGTGTGCGTTTGTGCGTAATACGATTCCACAATTCGGCTCCAGACGCAATTGGCGAGGAATACACAAATTCTTTTAACATTCCTCAAAGAAAGAAGTCACATTTGTTGAGGTCTGGCGATCGTGGAGGCCAAACTTGTGGGCGATTATTTCCCCCTCCAATCCATTTATCTGGATACTGGTGGTTTAAATAGTCTCCAACAGCAATACTGAAATGAGGCGGTGCTCCATCGTGTAGAAACCAATATTTCAGTATAAGTTGTAGAGGCACCTCGTCGAGTAGATCCGGGAGATTGTTTTGGAGAAATTCGAAATAAGTTTCGCCATTTAATCGATTCGGTAAAATAACTGGACCAATTAAATACCGATCAAGAATACCGATCGAAACATTTATTTTAAACTCGCGTTGGAAATGTCGAGGAGTTACTGAATGAGGGTTTACATCAGAATATTCATGATGGTTATGTAAATTTGTCATACCTCTGCGGGTGAAACAAGCTTCGTCAGTAAAAAGAATTTTCTTTTGCAAATTAATATCTTGATGCAAAATAAACTGACAGAAATTCAGTCGTTTAACCAAATCTTCTGTTAACAATTCTGGCACTTTTTGGATATGATATGGGTGCAGTAGATTATGTCTTATCACTCGGCGAACAGAAGTTTGTGACATACCAGTTTGTCGACATAGATTTCTAGTACTAATATGTGGGTTATCTCCAATTGTGTTCAAAATAAGTTGTTCGTCTTGTGCCCTGGTTCAGGTAGCACGTTCTCGAGTGTTACTGAAAAACTTGCCTGTCTGTCGAGTCCGTCTTTCAACATTGGCAAATGTTTCTCTATGAGGGATTACACAATTAGGAAATCTTCTCCGATATTGGCCCCGTGTAGACAATTCAATGACCTATCAAAATAAAATATAAAATTTCGGGACACAGCATGCGCGTTATGGTAACGAATATTCATTAAATGCTTCAAAATTGCATAACCCAATTTTTTATAAACCTAGAATGTTGAGTTTTGGAGTGTAGTAAGGTATTTAGGAAAAATCCGAAAAAAATTGTATCTCAAAAAATAACAAAGTTGTTTTGAATAAATTTGGTTGGTATGCTGCCCTCGTAAATACCTTTTTTTCCTCCCTCAGGGCTCGTCCGCGGCTTTTCCGCAGTGCTATCGGGGCGGCGAAAGAGCCCTGAAGGAGAAAAAAAAAGAAGGTGTTCACAAGGGCAACATACCAACCAAATTTCTTCTAAACAACTTTGTTATTTTTTGATACAATTTTTTTTCTGTTTTTTTTTATTTAGAATAACTGGTCCATTAGGACTGGCTAAGAAACTCATCCAAATTAATAAGAGAAAGATTCTTCCCGAATTTCATCGAAATCGGTTAATAACTTTTTGAGTTATCGTGTGGATACATACATACATACATACATATATATATATATATATATATATATATATATATATATATATATATATATATATATATATATATATATATATAATTTCCAACGGTCCTTGGCTTCGGGTTTTAGGTGCCCAAATTCGCGCTTATTTGCAAAATGTTTGCGAAGTCTCACCATCGTTAACTCTCTATTAGCGAATTTTCAAAAATTTTTGAAAAGCAGGAGTGAGAAAACGTACAGTTTATGCAAAAATGTGTATTTTTGAAAACTAGAGCTAACGTGTCCGCGCATTTCGGCAAAACACAAATCCCACATTATGTTTGAGAAAGTTGAATGTTTCACGTTCCTTCCTTCGGAGGGGACGTAAAGCCGTCGGTTTCGTGTACCATGCGATGTTGGGCATGTTAAATATACCTACCTAAATTTCCAGGACTGTGAGGTAAGACTGCTCCCTGGAGGCGGCGATTAGCATTGTCGCGAAAATAGACCGACGTTGAAAATAAACTTTGACACATTAAATTTTGACGTATTGCGAACATAGTCTTAAAATGTTTTATCTTATATTCATTGATTTAATTTCTGAAACATGTTTGATGTAAAATATGTAGGCAATTGATTTGTTAGAATGTATAATGTACTTCTTATGGACATAGCTATAGCACATCTAGATAGTGTGAGTGTTAGTGACGTCACACATAATATGTCAGGCCGCCTACGACTGCAAGTTTTGCATTGGACAATATCGCCATATTCGGCGATCGCCTACATTTATATTGTTAATATTAGCACGGTCATTTCAATCGAATCAAGTGGGAAATATCTCTATAGGTATTTCTATAATATTTTCTAGAACACTTACTGCTGATTCTAACTCATAGGACCGGCTTTCCAGAACAAAAGTTACATATATACATACATACATACATATATATATATATATATATATATATATATATATATATATATATATATATATATATATATATATATATATATATATATATATATACAGTGTGTCCCAAACTTGATGGAAATGTATTGTTATCTCCGTTATTATTAGAGATAAGGAGACGGTTGAATTAGCAATGTTTTGTAGAATCTCATGCTCGTTCCAAGCATGACTTGTATTTTGCCCTGCCTCTTCTCGTTTTCGAGTTATATAACCAAAATTTGTCGATTTCTTTTTTGTTCAATATCTAAGTAGGCGTTGATCTGACATGTCTAAGACTTGCACATCATCTGGACACTTTTTACAGAGTAATCTTTTTGTGCTATTCTCAACTTTGGATTGTCATTTGTCTTTGGGCTACAGGTATCAACGTTTGTTTTTATTATGGCAGCCATATTGGATTTTTCGCTCATGTGATATCCTGTGAAAAGAGCTTTCCAATGATGTACAACATGCTTGAGAAATCTTGTAATTGTACTGACAATTTTGGGAAAAACCGTTTTGAGTATAGTAGGCTATGAAATCCAATACCAGAAAACAAATGACAAAAAAAGTGTTCAAAAATCAGTAGGCTATGGAGTCTAATAATAGACTTCTACTTTTAACATAATTTTCCGTAATGATTCACGATAAAAAAATATGTTCAGTAATGAAGAATCTTTTAACATGTTAGAATGTTATATTCGTTCTAACCGAAATACTGAGGCAGCTGCAAATTCATATCGGAAGTTTATTAAGCAGGGGGGCGGTGACTGGTGTCTTATAGCATTAAGGTTTTGTGGTAAGAAGGAGATCCAAGGGATTCGAGCTGTGTGTTGGGATGCGAGGAAAGTAAGTAGGTTGCTGAACCATATTGGCTAAAGAATTGCTGACTGCAAAGGCCTCCGCTGCTCTCCCTTGTGGATCGGTTTTTGAAGATCCTAGCCATTCCTTATTATGGACATTGAAGTCACCAAAAAAAGTAACTTCGGAGGAAGGATATTCAGAAATCAGATGGTCGGTTTTTTCAGAAAGGTAGTCAAAGAGCTGGACAAAGTTGTTGTCAGAAGGTGACCGGTAAATGCAACAGATGAATTTAGTTGCAGCCCTGAGAGAGAGTTTCATCCAAAGTATGTCTTTTCTTCCAGCTTGTAAATTGGGGAGTCTGGTGCAGGGTAGATTGCTACGGACGTATGCGCACACGCCTCTATGCAATCTAAAGGAAGTAAGGAGCTCATACCCCGGAAAATTAAGGTGATTAGTGGCTGTTTTGGCTGTTTTGTAAGATCATAACTCAGTTACCCCGGAGCACCTTATCACCCATGCAAAATTAATTTGGTACAGGAACTTAATAAAGACGATCCTGATTGCCGCATGCAGTTTTGTGACGAAATGAGCGATCGTGCCAGAAGAAATCCAACCTTTTTGAACTCAATCTCTTTTTTCTTTCCAACAGGATGGCCAAGTCAACCGCCATAATTGCCGCTACTAAAGTGATGAAAATCCAAGAATTTTTCGTGAAACTCGTACGCAGCATCCGGGAAAATTTAATCTTTGGGCGGACATTTTTTCAAAATTCAAATGTCGGGTTCTCCCCAATAGTGATTTTTTTATAGGAAAATTCACTAAAAGAAAAATTTTGTTAACATCCTGTATTTCGAAAACGAGGGAACATTCGGAAAAGATTTATACCACATTTTCGTCTTCAATTCAGGTGAGGATACACCTCCTTCATTTTATCAGAAGGTTAGGAAATAGCCTGTATATGCGCTTCAAAATTAAGACTGTGCAATGCTAGGACTATTTTGTGCAGTATAGTAGAGTCTGCAGTTTATAAACCTTATTGGATATAACCTTGTCCCACATCAACCACATTACATATTTTCCCCGAACTCTCTGATGGTCTATTGTCATGGATAATCATTAGAATCTGGCGAAGCCACTGATCCAACAAACAATCGAATGACACCTGTGACAGTTAATGAGATGTATCAAGAAGGCGGTGAGTTTGGCTCGAACCGCACACGCATCTCTTCTGGCTAAAGTCTCTATTCCAGACGTGTAGACTTCTTTTGGTGTCACTGAATCACTCTCGTGATATTTCAAATAGAAAGACGAGTTGGATAATAAATTATACACTGCAAATATAGAATTATTAGCATTAGATTTATAGATAAATAAAGATGTGTGTGATTTATTTTGGTATGTTTGAGTAATATGTGCAACAAAACTAAATTATATAACCAGCTCTCTGTAGAAAACTGTCATTTGTATTATGTTAATATTTCTCTATTGACCGATGCATACATTAGAAATGAAAAGAGGAGAAACCATCAAGGTTTATGTGGATGAGTCATCGGTTTCCAAATGTGAAAAAGAATACATATGGGTGTATTAAGTTCAAAGCTGGCTTGGCTTATTAGTGAATTTTCATTAAGAAAATTCACCAATAGAGTGGTATCGTTGGTGAGACTTTTGGAAAATTTCTTCAAATGAGCGCGAGTAAGGGCCTCTAGAACCCAAATCCAAGGTCAGTTGAAAATTTTATATATATATATATATATATATATATATATATATATATATATATATATATATATATATATATATATATATCCAACCGATAACTCAAAAAATACTTCACCAATCGAAACCAAATTTGGCAATTAGCTTCATTCTATTAATAGCTTGGATGAGTTCGTTAGAATGGCTACTTACTTTCCTCGCATCCCAACACACAGCTTCAATCCCTTGGATCTCCTTCTTACTACAAAACCTGAATGCTATAAGACATCAGTCACCGCCCCCCTTGGTCGCTCAGACCACGGCATGGTCACTTCTTCCTGCGCAATGCAACCCGAAGTCTCACAGTCATCACACCCACGTATCGTTTGCCACTACAGCTCCGCGAACTGCGACGAAATACGGGTTACTTTTCCTCATTTCCATGGGCGCCTGTCTGCTTCTCTCATCCTCACCCCTCTGATATCTCACAAAACGTCACCGAAATTATCCAAGCTGGGATGGAATTATTTATTCCCCGTACACAGAAAACCTATTCAGCCACTCATAAGTCCTGGTTCTCTAAATCCTGTGACAAGGCCAGACTTGAAAAGGTCAAAGCTCACAAAACACTTCTACACAATCCAAGTCAAGAAAACAGTAAAGCATTTAACGACGCAAGAAACCGCTATGTCCGCATTCTTTCTGAGGCAAAAAACTCGTTTAATAACCACATAAAAAACAAAGTCCTCTCAAGCTCCAATGGAAAGCAAACTCTTCGGGACTCTTGCTAAATCTATTGGGAATAATTTTTGCAAGAGCACGTTCCCACCTCTTGTTTCAGGTGATTAAATTGTTTCTACCGCCCTGGGCAAAGCTGAACTTTTTGACTCGTTGTTTACCGGCAATTCTACTCTCAACCCACCTCCAAATGTTCAACCACCAACAGTCCCCAATGTCGCGCATAAAATGACGGATATCATTTTCAAAACTAAAAAGGTACGGAATATGCTCTCTTCTCTTAATACCAGGAAAGCGCCTGGCCTTGACGAGATCCCAGCAATTGTTCTCATAAAATGCGCACCAGAATTTGTTCCTGATTCGTCTGTTTCAGACATCTTACAATAAAGGCATATTCCCTAGTAACTGGAAAACTGCTCGAGTACAACCCGTCCCCAAGAAAGGATCTAAAGCGCTTCCTAGTAATTAAAGGCCTATACTCTCCTTTCAGTCGTCTCTAAAGTGATGGAAAAGTATATAAAGACAGAATTACAAAAATTTCTTGAAAAACACAGTCTAATCCACGACAGGCAGTATGAATTCCGTCAGCGCAGATCAGCTGCCGACCTTCTTTCCTTTGTCACCCATTCTTGCAACAAGTCTATGAACTACACTGTGAATCTCAGATTGTCGCTCTAGACACATCCAAAGCATTCGACTAGGTCTGGCACGCAGCGCTGCTTAATAAACTTCCGGCCTATGGCCTACCACCAAAACTCTGTACCTGGACAGCAAATTTCCTCTCCAACCGGAGCATTTCTGTTGTCGTGGATGGCCATTCCTCTAAACTGTATCCAATGAATGCAGCAGTTTCTCAAGGTTCAGCTTTAGCCCCTACTTTGTTTCTTGTCCACATCAATGACCCCCTCTCTAGCACATCCAACCCAGTTCACAGTTACGCGGATGACAGCACCCTCCACTCAAATATACAATATTCTATGCCTGTCTCTTTAGCCCAATTAGATGAGGATTGCAGACTCATGGAGGGTTCTCTCTCCGTGGATCTCCAAAAAATATTAGACTGGGGTGTAGAAATGTTGTACAATTCAACTCCACCAAATCTCAGTCTTGCTTTCTATCTCATAAGAGATACACCAGCCCTAGATCTATCACAATGCACAACCAAGTTAGTCAAAGTAATGAGTCCTTTTCACTTGTTGGCATTTCTGTGGATCGAAATCTCAATTGGCACAAACATGTCACATCAATTGCAGAAGTGGCTGAAGAAATTAGGTTTCCTCTTCCGGGCTCGCAAATATTTTTCACCAGCTAATCTCTACACCTTATATACTTCACAAATAAGGCCAAACTTCGAATGCTGCTTCCACATCTGAGGTGACGCTGCCGTTACTACACTCGCTACTGTGGACTCCATTCAGAAGAGAGCTATACGTCTCATGGGCGACCCTATTCTCACCCAAAGGCTGCCATCCCTTGCCCATCGACGTGCCGTTGGTGACCTCTCCCTCTCTTTTATATATATCTGCACGGTCACTGCTCAGACGAGCTTTTTTCCATAGTTCTCCACCTGCTGCCTCCGGCAGATCTACCAGGGGAACAGAGCAAATGCACCCTTTTACTGTCCAGGTCACCAAACATAGAACATCTTGTTATGCCCGCTCTTTTGTCCCGAGGACTTCCAAGTTGTGGAATTCCTTACCGGCACATGTTTTCCTTCTCCTTCGAACCTCCAAACCTTCACTTCCAGAATTAACAAATTGTCTCTTTCCTCCTTGTCGACACCAATGGTACGATATTATTTAAGCTGTAAGCCCTGGTGTGTGTTGTTGAAATATTAAAAAAAGACAGTTTTGACACTCAAATACTTTTAGAAAAAGAAAAAAAATGCAAAAAAAAACTGGTTGAAAACGCAATATCTTTTAAATTACTACAAATATGATACTAAACCTTGACAAGCACGTACACATTGTACAAGTGGTCCTACCTATCAAATTTCAACTCAATTGGTTCAGTAGATCGTTATAACTAAATAAAAAATCAATAATCTACTATATGACCTGAAATTACTTGTAAATGGATGCCTATAATGTTAGGCAAAGTCAGACAGACAAATCAGGTTTCCGCTGCCATTGCAAACAAAATCTCCAAATTAAGTTTTAAACGGACAGGCTACGAAAATATGTCCCAATAAACAATCGGCGGGATTTCCATTTACGACGACTCTCATCTAAATCTGTAGATATCAGAAAAAACTTGCAAGTGCGTTATGGTAGTGAATTTTCATGAAAATGTTTTTAATAGCAAATAAGTGTTTTTTTTTCAGAAAGCAGGCATCAAATTTGATTACCAGTATAACATATATAGTAAAAACAATGTGCCACGTTTCATCAAAACAAGAAAAATGTCTTGCAAACAGCCGCTAAGAAAGTTACAGGATCAGGAGTTAGCGGTGCTGGGCAGGAAAGAAGATAAAAAGGAAATGTGAGTTGAAAGTTCGAAAAAAACCGCTTAGCTGGAGCTCTATAAGCTACCTTTACCCATTTTGCATTTATACTTTTTAAAACCCTGTTTACTTGGCCCAGAACCCTTATTCACCACAGGTCCCTCAACTTTCTTGGGGGTTGTTCCGAAGAAATTTTACTTGTTTATATTGTTCTTGTTTATGCTTTGAGGGTGGTTGTAGGCATGTAGAAGGGGGAGGAGAACTCCCGTGGCGAAGGTGGAACCAAGATTTTCAATTTATCTTTAAAATGTCACCTCATTTCATTTGTTAAAAATATTTTTCCAAAAATGAATTTGAGGTTGCCTTGTGGGTAAGTCTCACATAAAGAGCTACAATGTTTTATCATTTAAAAAACTATGTATATAGCAATAGTTAATAAGCGATGAAGATGGTCTGGGTGCAGCAAGTACGTTTTGGTAGATAATTTTCGTAAAAGATTTCAAATCCGATAACTCAATTTCCCATTAACTATAATTTTCAATCTTGAGCCATAGTAAAACCTTTGTAAAATACCTTTTTCGTTGTTTTGTTTGAAAAAGCTAGCTCGATTTGGGTTGACTAAAACAAAACCATCCAAGCAATTAATAAGGAAAAATACCTGACCTATTGATAATTGGGTACGTACATTCTGTTTGTAAATCATTAATTTTTTTCTGGAAAACTTATGTAACCAATGAAATTTTTAACACAATGTTTTAAAGCAACTTGCAGTATTTACATATATGTACCAAAATTTAATTTTCTAGCTCTATAGAAAATAGAAATTTCTTGAAGTAATCGCTTACTGGGACTTCTAAAACCAATCTCTGAGATCCATATAAATTTAAAGAATAAGTTTAATAATAGTGTACATTTATTATGAAAATTCACTACTATAGTGCACTTGCTGCGTCCCAAACGTTTTTTAATTTGTTTTCTAAAAATTTTTCGATGAAAATACCCTAACGTAGCAATGGATTTTTATTGATAATTCTCATAAATGCCTATAAATAAATTCAATTCTAGTCGGTCTGACGATGTTGCAAAGAGACGAAACCGCTATAGAAAACAAAAGTAACAATTGTAAGCCAGCATCTATATTTAGTAAATATTAACGTCACCTATAATCCGAACAAATCAGTTTTACACGGCATCAATCAGCGATATCCAACCTACTCGATTAACGGGGTGTTTTCTCCGTATCTTCCCACCTTCCAGCTTCTCATGGCCACCTATGTTGTCCGGCATTACCACAATCTGACCAGTTTTAAGACCAGTCTGTCACCGGCGAGCGTAACCTCGCGATATACACACACTGTGTCTTCGCCGCTTTAACCACGAAATCGACCTACCTGTTCGATGTTCAGTTGTTATTACTGCATTGTCCGCGACTAACGTTGGAATTCCTGCCGATATTCCTGTTGCATATCCCTGTTGAATTATCTGAAGAGATAAAGGGACTTTGACTCTTATCCGCGAACTCTGTGTGGTCTTTTGACTTGATTGTGGTGTTCTTTTGTTGTTGGAAGTTAATACCTCTTGCACTTGACATGTAAGTGTTTGGATTTGTTTTTTTTTTCTTGCGATTTTAACACAGGTTTATTTTGATGTTAATAGAGAATAGTCAAGAGTTTGCTAAGGAAATATTTGATGTATTTAACAAAGAGCAGATATCTTTTAAGATTCTTCAATCAAAAAAATCCGGATGCAGCAAATGCGTTTGGCAGTAAATTTGTATAGAAATAATTTACGCAATTTGTTTACCAAAATAATGTATGTATATATATATATATATATATATATATATATATATATATATATATATATATATATATATATATATATATATATATACATATATATACACATACACTGTGGCCCATTTAAGATGCAAACACCCGTCTAACTTTTGTATTAGAGAATTTTCTTAAAAAAAAATCACTAATGAGGAGATCCCGACTTTTGAATAAAAAAAAATTCTTCAAATGAGCGCTAATTCGGCCCCCTGGAACCCAAATCCTCAGACGGTTTCACACTTTATATATATATATATATATATATATATATATATATATATATATATATATATATATATATTAACTAAAAAAATAATAGACCGATTTTGATAAAACTTGGAGAGTACCTTCCTTTCGCAAGTGGCTTGGATAAGTTTGTTAGCCAGGAAAAACCGCCGAGGTTTTCCCAAAAAATTTCTGTTTTCTTTCGAAAAAAATTATATCTCCGGAATTAACGAAGTAAGGGCAACCAAATTTAGTACGCAGGTTTATATCATTATAGGTAAATTACAAGCCAAAATTTAGCTCGGTAGGTTAAAATACAAAAAAGTTACAGGTATTTAAAAAAATTGGGTTTTCCTCAAAACATCAAAGTCGCGATTTAAAACGTCAAAATTGGTAATATTTAAGCAATGAACCTGAAACTAATATGAGCTATGGAAGGAAAATGTCTCGAGGAGAATGTTTTACAAAGTCTGAAGTTTTAGTTTCAATCGTCATTGTCCTTCATTTTACTAAAATATTCTCAGAAAATTCATTTCAAATTGACCCTTTCTCTGATGCTTTGGCAGTAGTGTTGGCTATAGAGTTAATGGTATATCATTTTTGTCGAATTCTCGTAAAAATATTTAAAGCTCAATATATCCGTTATTATGTAAGATACGTAAAAAAATGTCTACATTAATTATAGGGTGTCTTGAGCTACATTTAAAAAGAATATTCCTACAATTACAGGCTGGCCCATAAGTCGTTGGTGATTCAAATTTTCTTTTTTAGGGAATTTTCTTTAAAAAAATCACTAATGGGGAGATCCGTGTTTATATATATATATATATATATATATATATATATATATATATATATATATATATATATATATATATATATATATATATATATATATATATATATATATATATCGTACCGATAACTCAAAAAATATATTTATATATTTATGTCTCACACCTATAACTAAAAAAATAATAGACCGATCTTGATCAAATTTAGTGAGTACCTTCCTTTTGCAAGTGGCTTGGATAAGTTCGTTAGCCAGGAAAATGGGACCAGGTTTTCCGGGAAAATTTTGTGTTTTCTTTCTAAAAAATTCATATCTCCGGAAATAACAAAGTGAGGGCAACCAAATTTGGTACGCGTATTTGTATTATAACCACGTACCAAAATCTAGGTCTCTAAGTTTAAGGACAAAAAAGTTAGGGCAGCTAAAAAAAACAAATTTTGTGGTTTTCCTCGAAAAGTCAAACTCGCAATTTAAAACGTCAAAATTGGCATTGTTTAGGCAAAGAAGGTGAACAAATACGGATTGTGAAAAGAAAATCTTGCAAGAAGAGTGTTCTGCGAACTCTTAAGTTTCAGATTCAACCGTCATTGCCCTTCATTTTACTAAAATATTTACAGAAAATTCATTTCAAATAGACCCTTTTTCTGATGCTTTGGCTGTCGGTTTAGTTAAGTTAATGCTTTCGCTGTAGGTTTAGTGAAGTTTATGGTTTAATGGTCTATAATTTTTGGCTAATTTTCGTAGAACAAATTCGTTACTGCATTTTACATTTTTTATCGAAATATAATGCATGTTTGTAAGAAAAAAATCTGGACGCAGTAAGTGCGTTTTGGTAGCAAATTTTCATTAAATGCTTCAAATTTCAATAAGTCAATTTGCTTTTAACGTAAGTTTTGTTGGTTAGGAAACCAACATTTAACTTTATTTTCGGAAAATTATTGTATGAACGCAGCAATGGCGTTTTGGTTGCGAATTTTCATTAAATGTTTCAAATTTCAATAACTCAATTTGCTATTAACCTAAAGTTCATTGGCTAGGAGACCAGTTTTCTCGGAAACATTTAAAGTATATTTTCGGAAAATTGTTGTACATTTTCAAATAATTATTTTGATAAAATATGGTACATTGTTCCTACTATATAGGTTATATCGGTAACCAAATTGATGCCTGCTCGCATTAGATCGATATATTTGTAATTAAAAATATTTTTATGAAAATTCACTTCCATAACGCACTTGCTGCGTCCAGAGTTTTTATAATTCGATTTTGATGTACAAAAGATCAAAAGATATAGGATGAAAAACTCTATAAGTGCTGTGAAAATTGTTTTCTGTCACCTGAACAAAGCCTACTAATGCAGTTTTTCAATGTCAAAAAAATGGGAAAAAGGGTTAGGGTCATTTTAGGAAGAAAATAAATATGCCAGTGCATTAGGCATCCCTCAAAATAAATCTACACCAAATTTCATCAAAAAGGGCGAATCAATAACCATTTCAGTTAAGTTATGAAAACTATTAGAAAACTATTCAAAACTATTACCCACCAAATTTCATTAAAAAAAACTCTGGACGCAGCAAGTGCGTTATGGTAGTGAATTTTCTTTAAAATGTTTTTCATTGCAAATATGTGTGTTTCCTTTTTAAGAAAGCAGGCATCAATTTTGGTTACCAGTATAACCTATATAGTAAAAACAATGTGCCATGTTTCATAAAAATAACTTTATTGTGTGAAAATGTACAAAAATTTCCAAAAGTAAACTTAAAGTGTTCCCGGAAAAACTCGTTTCTTGGTCAACCTTATAGGTTAATAGCAAATTGAGATATTCAAATTTGAAGCATTTAATGAAAATTCGCTACCATAACGCACTTGCTGCGTCCCGAATTTCTTTTCTTACAAACATGCATCGCTGAAAGATTCAAAAATGCAATAACATAAGGCGTGTTTGATTTAAAAAAAAGAAAATTTGTATCATCAACGACTTATGGGTGATTGTAGAAATATTTTTTTAAGATGTAGCTCAAGACACCCTATAATTAATATATACAAATTTTCTTCATATCTTGTATAATAACGGATATATTGAGCTTTATTGACTTTTTACGAAAATTCGACAAAAATTATATACATTAAACGATAAACTCTATAGTTAAGACTACTGCCAAGCATCAGAGAAAGGGTCTATTTGAAATGAATTTTCTGGAAACATTTTAGTAAAATGAAGGACAATGACGGTTGAAACTAAGACTTCAGAGTTTGTAAAACATCCTTTTTGAGACATTTGATTTCCATATCCCGTATTAGATTCCAGTTCTTTGCCTAAATGTTGCCGATTTTGACGTTTTAAATCGCAACTTTGACGTTTTGAGGAAAACCCCAATTTATTTTTCTTTAAATGCCTATAACTTTTTTGTCTTTTGACCGACATAGCTAAATTCTGGTAGGTAGCTTACCTATAAGGATATTAACTAGCCTACCAAATTTGATTGCCCTTACTTTGTTAATTCCGGAGATATAATTTTTTTTCGAAAGAAAACACAAAATTTTCCGAGAAAACCTGGGCAGATTTTCCTGGCTAACGAACTTGTCCAAGCCATTTGCAAAAGAAATTTTTCCACCCAATTTAGTCAAAATCGGCTTATTATTTTTTGAGTTATCGGTGTGATACATATATATATATATATATATATATATATATATATATATATATATATATATATATATATATATATATATATATATATATATATATATATATATATATATATATATAAACATATAAAAATTGAAACTGACCCCGGATATGTGTTCTAGGGGGCCTAGTTCGCGGTCATTTGAAGAAATTTTTTCAAAATTCAAAAGTCGGGATCTCCTCATTAGTGAATTTTTTTTAAGAAAATTCACTAAAAACTATTATTACAAACTATGAAAGTCAATAACATCTCAAAAGTTGAGAAAAAAGTTTTTAAATGCTGTGAGAAATGTTATATTGGTCTTGGTCCCCTGACCCCTGCCTACTAATTCAATTTTTTATGTCAAAGATTGGAAAAAGTAAAGTTAACAACCTTGGTAACAAGTTCAGTCGTTTTGTCAGAGTGTAAGTATCTGTAATTAGTGTTCTTTTTTCGTTGTTACCATGGCTTTGTTTCTTTTTAGTGAATGTTCTTAAAACAAATTCACTAGTGAGGCCACTCCGTCTTTTGAATTTTGAGACAATTTCTTCAAATGAGTACGAACTAGGCCCCCTAGTACCCATATCCAGAGTCAGTTTCAATTTTTATATGTTTATATATATATATATATATATATATATATATATATAAATATATATATATATATATAAATATATATATATATATATATATATATATATATATATATATATATATATATATATATATATATATATATATATATTTATATATATATATTTATATATATATATATATATATATATATATATATATATATATATATATATATATATATATATATATATATATATATATATATATATATGAGATATACTTGCTTCTCGGGTTGGACCGCGTCCAGAATTTATTAAAACTCGAAGTTTCTGCTCATGTTTTGGAGCCATTTTCAAGAGGTGAAGGAAATATGTAAGGACACTCTAAGGCCTCAATGATGGGTTGGGTTGTTGTAGCTCGCTTACGGGGCCTCAGTCTGCCTACATCCCAAAGCTCGTTGGAGATAATCTCCAAGGTCTCAGTGTGTTCAACTCTAGGCCTCAGAGAGATATATAAGTATCACACCGATAATTTAAAAAATATTCGGACGATTTTGATAAAATTTTCTGAGTACCTTCTTTTTGCCAGTGGCTTGCATACTTCATTCACCAGGTAAATCGGTCTAGGTTTTCTCGGAGAATTTTGTGTTTTTATATCTCCGGAAATAACGGCGTAAGAGCAACAACATTTGGTACACTTGTTTGTATTATAAAGTGTGAACCATGTACTAAAATTTAGGTCTGTAAGTTTAAAGACAAAAAAGTTATGGGTATTTAAATAAAAAGAAAAAAAAATCAAAGTTGCGATTTTAAACGTCAAAATTGACCGTTTTACATACCCAAAAACAATCCGAAAAGTTCGTTTGTCGGGTGCTAACTGGATACTAAATTTCAAGATGATCTCTCAATTCGTTCTAAAGTTATTGTGGCATACACGATATACCGACAGACAAACAAAAATTTCGTTCCCAAATCATGTTTTAGTAAATTTTCTTTAAAAAAATGTTTCCAGAAAATTCATTTTAAATAAACCCTTTCTCTGATGGTTTGGCAGTAGTGTTAGCTATAGAGTTTATCCTTTAATGGTATATATTTTTTGTCGAATGTTCGTAAAAAATCAATAAAGCTCGATATATCCGTTGTTATACAAGATACGAAAAAAACGTCTACATTAATAATATTATAGGATGTCTTGAACTAAATCTTTAAAAAATTATTTCTACATTCACAGGTTGGCCCATAAGTCGTTGGTGATACAAATTTTCTGTTTTTTCACTCGAACACGCCGTGTGTTATTGCATTTTTGCATTTTCCATCGAAATATAATGCATCTTTGTAAAAAAAGAAATTCTGGACGCAGCAAGTCTGTTATGGTAGGGAATTTCATTAAATCCTTTAATTTTGAACAGCTCAATTTGCAATTAACCTATAAGGTTGACCAAGAAACCGGTTTTTCGGGAAATTTTTGTAGATTTTCAGACCATAAAGTTATTTTGATGAAAGGTGGCACATTGTTTCTACTATATAGGTTATACTGGTAACCGAATTTGTTGCCTGCTTTCTTGAAAAAACACAGATTTGCTATTAAAAACGGTTTGATGAAAATTCACTACCACAACGCACTTGCTGCGTCCAGATTACGACGTCTAAGCGAAAAAAAGTTTCGAAATTTCTGTCACCGAGGTGTTACTTCCACATGTATCGACGATGTGGAAGTAATGTTTTAATGAATTTTCCGGCAAAAAATTGTTTCGGAAGTTTCCGCGAAAAATATTTTAACGAATTTTAACTCAACTTTTTCAGGAAAATTTTGTAGAAAATATATTTTTGATAAGAGTAATAAAACGTGACCGCTTCGTGTTCAAATCGTTTCCTATTTATCAATTTCATTGCTTAAAGTATTTGAGTTGCTTATATTAAGAATGGTAACTTTTATTAATGAAGGTGAATAACATTTAAACACTGTATTTTACAATAAAATGTACCTACTTGCTTTACATGTACTACGTGATCAAAAACAATAGATTTTGTTAGTATGTAGGATAGGTGACATAAAGTAGATATGTTTAGGTTATTTCATGTATTCATAAACAATGAATATGCATATACTCGTACATGTTTTCTTTTATGTAGATGTTTAAATACTGACTATTTGTAATCCTATCTTATCTTACATATCATTCATAAACGATGCTATGATAATATTTAACGCTACTGTTAGTGAATTTTCTTTAAAAAAATTCACTAATGAGGAGATCTCGACTTTTGAATTTTGAAAAAAATTTCTTCAAATGAGCGCTAACTAGGCCCCCCTAGAACACATATCCGGGGTCAGTTTCAATTTTATACGTATATATATATATATATATATATATATATATATATATATATATATATATTTATATATATATATATATATATATATATATATATATATATATATATATATATATATATATATATATATATATATATATATATATATATATATATATATATATATATATATATATATATATATATATATATATATATATATATATATATATATATATATATATATATATATATATATATCACACCGATAACTCAAAAAATAATGGGCCGATTTTGATTAAATTTGGTGAATACCTTCCTTTTGCAAGTGGCTTGAACAAGTTCGTTATCTAGGAAAATGGGCCCAAGTTTTCCCGAAAAACTTTGTGTTTTCTTTCGAAAAAAAATTATATCTCCTGAAATAACAAAGTAAGGGCAACTAAATGTGGTATGCGGGTTTAAATCATGATAGGTAAATTACCTGCCAAAATTTAGCTCTGTAAGTTAAAATACAAAACAGTTAGAGGCATTTAAAGAAAAATAAATTGGGATTTTCCTCAAAACGTCAAAGTCGCGATTTAAAACGTCAAAATTGGCAACATTTAGGCAAAGAACCTGAAACTTAAACGAGCTATTGAAAGAAAATGTCTCAAGAAGAATGTTTACAAAGCCCCGAAGTCTTAGATTTAACCGTCATTGTGCTTCATTTTACTAAAAAACTTTCAGAAAATTCATTTCAAATAGACCCTTTCTCTGATACTTTGACTGCAGTCTTAACTATAGAGTTTATTGTTTAATAGTATATAATTTTTGTGGAATTTTGCAAAAAATCAATAAAGCTCAATATTTAATACAATCGTAGACTTTTTCCGTCGCTTCACAATTACCTGTTTTAGTGAATGTTCTTAAAAAAAATCATCAATGAGGAGATCCCGACTTTTCTATTTGGAAAAACTTTCTTGCAATGAGCGTGAACTAAGCCCCCTAGAACCCATATCCATTTTTTTTGTTCCCTTAGGGCGCGTCCGCGGCCTTACCGCCCCGATAGCACTGCAACCTTTGGTTGATTGTGCATACCCTTAGTCTTACTCCACCCATTCCAAAATCACTGTGCCTTGAACTAGTCTGCACAGCGATTGGTAGGGTGGAGTTTTATATTGCTCTGTCTCCGGTCTAGACTGACCGTGGATCAGTTGTCTTTTGCGGTCCAGAGCTTTACACTCGCACAAGATGTGCTGGGCTAATTCCTCCCCCTCGCCGCAGAGTCTGCATGCGAGGTCCCCTTCGAACCGCTTCATTTTATGCAGGTGTTTCTTGACGGCCATGTGTCCAGTCAAGAGACCTGTTGTGTTTCTGAGCTGTCCTCTGCTAAGATTTAGCAGCTCCACAGCTCTCTTTGAACTGGGTCCGTCAATTATTGACTTCCCATGTCTGAGCTCTGGACAGTCCGCCCAGTACACCTTGTGTTGGTTTCTGACCCAGAACTTAATGGCTCCCCTGGCAGTGCTCTTTGACACGCCCAGAGCCGGTTCTGGTCCCATAAATGGTTCTGTTGGCCCTCTCTTCGCGAGACTGTCAGCTTCTTTATTGCCTTTGACCCCCCGAGTGACACCGCACCCAGATGAGGGTCACCTCATTCTGCTCAGCCAGGTCGCTCGTCTCGTCTCGGCACTCACTCACCAGCCAGGAATTTACCCGTGGGCTACTTAGTGCCTTAAGGGCTGCCTGGCTATCTGTGGCTATGAGGATCCGCTTGTTAGTGTAGCCCCTCCTCTTGTTCTCCCGCACACAGTGCAGGATGGCGTACATCTTGGCCTGAAACACCGTTGCATGGGCTCCGAGGGAAATACTATGACTTACCTTCCAAGTAAACACCTGCCCCCGTCCCACGCCCCCCTCCGGATCCGTCCGTGAACCAGACGAGCGTGTCCCGTTGTATGCCCGGCGTCTCCTCCCGCCATGTGTCGCGGTCGGGGATTTCCACCCATATCCAGGGTCAGTTTCAGTTTTATATATATATATATATATATATATATATATATATATATATATATATATATATATATATATATATATATATATATATATATATATATAAAGGGTGAACGATTTACCAAAATTTATGTCTGTAGGTTTAGGGACAAAAAAGTTAGAGGTATTTATAAAAAAATTTGGGGTTTTCTTCAAAACGTAAAAAGTCGCGATTTGAAACGCCAAAATTGCCAACTTTTAGGCAAAGAGCCTGAAAGAAATACGGATTATGTAAAAAGTGTTCTGTACACCCTTAAGTTTCAGCTTCAACCATCATTGCCCTTCATTTTAATAAAATATTTACAGAAATTCATTTCAAATAGACCCTTTCTCTGATGCTTTGGCAGTAGTTTTAGTTAAGTTTATGGTTTAACGGTCTATAATTTTTAGCTAATTTTCGTAGAAAAAAATTCGTTAATGATGAGACCGAGGCTTTTGATTTCGTCAAATGAGGGCAAACTAGGCTCCCTAGAATCCATATCCGGTTTATTTTCTGTTTACATATATACAGGGTGACGCATGTTTACGGAAAAGCCCAATATAATTGTTATTATGCAAGATACGAGAAAGAATTGTATACGTTACTTATAGGGTGTCTTGAGCTGCATCTTATAAAATTATTTTGACAATCACAGGGTAGCTCATAAGTCGTTGGTGATACTTACAATTTTTTTGAACATTCCTTATTGCATTTTTGCATTTTTGCAACTTTCATCGAAATGTGATATATGTTTGTAAGAAAAAATCGAGACGCAGTAAGAGCGTTTTGGTAGCGAATTTTTATTGAATGCTTCAATATTCAATAACTCTATTTGCTATTAACCTAAGGTTCGGCGGCTAGGAAACGAGTTTTCTCGGAAACCTTTAAAGTTTATTTTCGGAAAATTTTTGTACGTTTTCAAGCAAGTTATTTTGATAAAATATGGTACATTGTTTCTACTATATAGGTTATACCGGTGACCAAATTGATGCCTGCTTGCATTAACGAGACATATTTGCTATTAAAAACATTTTAATGAAAATTCACTTCCATAACGCACTTGCTGCGTCCAAACTTTTTGTTATTGTTGATACTTAAAAACCCGGTTTGATTAGGTTGACTAAAACGAACTGGCAATTAATAAGGAAAAATAACTGCTGCGTTTATAATTTGGCAGATACTTTACTTTTCTAAATGTGAATTAAGTTTTCTTCTGGAAATCTTTTGTAACGTTAATGAAATTTGTAATACAAGTTTCTTTTAAAGAGACTTACACTATCTACAGATATAGGAAAATTAAATTTTTTAGCTTCATAGAAAATTAAGTTTTGGGCATTTTTCACAAAAGGAGCTGGAACACGATTATTTTTTTTTTGATAATAGAGATATATCGATGGTAACACTTTCGTAAGAATTCTTCAAATGTGCGCCTACAAGTACCTCTAAAAGCGATCTTCCAGGTAGGTGTAAGCTTAAAGTATAAACTTTACTAATATGCCGTATAATAATAGTGTACAATTTTTATGAAAATTCACTACTATAACCCACCTGATGCGTACCGAAACATTTATTTTTCTGGATTTATTTATCAAAATAAACCTACAAACATGCATTCATTTTGCAAATTGGCGGTATGCACTAAACTTTTTAATGTAAGCAGTAAATATCTGACATATTTTCCCACCAGAAGTTCTCACAAACCTCTACCATGTGTATTGTGATATTTTATATATGTGGCTTGTGAATTTATATCTATGTATATTTGAACTTGACTGTATAAGTACCTATATAACTATATGTTGTATGTATCACACGCATCCCATCAAAATTATTATTTCATGCTCTCTTGGCCATCATAATCCGGCATACAAGATAATACACCCAGATAACTATTCATACAACCACCGGATAATTACCAGTGGTAATAATAGAGCCATATTAATTGGATTAAGACGATTTATTTTAATTCACGAGTAAAAGTGAGTCTGATCTTTAAATTATTAGTGAATTTTCATTAAGAAAATTCACTATAGCGGTATCGATGGTGAGAATTGGAAAAGTTTCTTCAAATGAGCGCGAATTAGGACCCCTGGAATCCATTTCCATGGTCTGTTAAAAGCTTTATATATATATATATATATATATATATATATATATATATATATATATATATATATATATATATATATATATATGTATGTATGTATGTATCCAAGCAATAACTCAAAAAATACTTCACTGATTTGGAAAAAATTTGGGAATTCCCCTTTATTTTGTAAATGGCTTGGATGAGTTCGTTCATCAGATTTTAACTCCCGATTTTTCTTACCAAAAAATTAAACATTTTTTTTTTAAAAACACAATAGCCCAGTTTCACAAAGCTCGGCTAAATATTTAACGGACGATTAGTTAATCCAGGCTTCAGATGACCAATCACAGACTATGACTCGCGATGTTGCTATGACAACCAAATATTTTGAAGCTGCGATTGGTTGCATTAAGCCTTGATCCTTGATTAACTAACCGGCCGTTAAATGTTTGATCAAGCTTTGTGAAACTGGACTAATATCTTTCAAATTGTTTAAGTGATTGAAATAAAAATTTACAGCTTAAAAGAGCATAGACAGGCGTGGTTGTGTACCAATTTTCAAGTCTTTTGATCAAAGAAAAATAAAGTTAATCGAAATTAATATAAAAATAATCCTCGACATCACTTCAGATTCTGTAATGCAATATCTACAATGTTGGATAAAGACAGATAACGTTATCTGTACCGCTGTGCTATTTAAACAAAGCGTAGATAAAAATCTAAACAATGGAAATTACAATTGCGAGATGTCAGAATGTAAAACATTGTGAGATGTACGACAGGGACGCCATCTCGGTGCGAAACCAAGTAGTATGTCCTCACGACAGCTAGTTAACATAAAATGTTATAGATAGAAACTGTATACAACCAACTAACAATTTTGTAAATTGTCCGGGCTGGCCCATTTCTTTTCTAATACCGGGATTGCGTCCAAATTAATCGCCAGAATGATTTCGTTTTAGTCAACTTTATCAAACCGGTTTTTTCAATATCAAAAATAACAAAATGTCTCCTAAAAATTATAATTTCAGACTCAAAGGTGACAAAGTTATTCACTTCAAACGAAAATGAGATCTTGTTCAAAACGTATGAAATCTGTGCACTAATGTTTCTCCCAATCTCAAAATAAAACAAAAAGTAACCACACATTCATCCAACCTTCTAACGTTTTGTTTACATGAGACTCGACACCGGCTTCATGCCCGGGATATATTATATTACATTAAAAGTAAACATAACAATTTATTACAGAATTAGTAGAATTGCCATTGAAACACATTCAAGACTGTTTCGAGCTTATATGACGTCTTATGTTTAAGTAAAGATAAAAAAAAGAACCTATTTAAAAATATGTTTTATAGAGACTTGACTTGATTTTGTTTACATTTCCTCCGTAATATTCTACACTTTCATTCTAAAACTGTATTGGGACTGTTCATCAAGCTACAAATATAGTGTATTTTAAAAATTGATTGAATCCCCCAGGTAAATAACAATTACTTGGCAAATTTTTAATTTCATGTCATCTGTCATTTGCGATATTTGTGGCCGAGATGTTACGATTGTTGGTTCGGGTAGTATGTTTTATGCCTGTTATTTATTTGGTTTCGTTATAGTTGATGTATGGTTTACACCTGTTGTATGAATCAATGTACGCGTGGCAGTTAAGTACTTTGTCAGCCATTGGATTTAACCACTAAGGCGTTTCAATGCATGTCTTTCAGATTTTATTTTTAATTTGGAAAAAACTCTAAATATTGTGAAGCAAATTACTTAAACTTCACAACATAGGTTTATTTACATAATTTCCAGTCACATGTAGAGTCTCATTCCAGTTACTCTCATACTTACAATATATAGCGTTAAAAAATATTTTTCTATATTTTTGGGGGAAACAAATGTCCCACCTACAGAAAAACAAATAAAAAAATTGCTAACATAGAAAAAAAAAACTTTCTGCCCGTTCGAATGTGTACTGAACTTTGTATATTGTAAAATCAGAGCCAAATGTATCAACCTATCCAACTAAAGTTTATAGGCACTGAGATCACAGTTGAATTTCTGAATTCCTCTTCGATATTCAGTTGGTGCTCCCAAAACCTCAACAATGTCCTGTTCTTTGGTTAGAGAAATATCGTCTACCGGAGGGAATGTAAATAAATTTTCATTTGGCTGAAATTTTCTCATGAATTGTATGTTGTATTCATCGTAAAAGATAGCTAACATAACTCCAATGTAGTGTTTAAAAGTTTTCTTGGTGACAAATTGGACTACAACAAAATCGTTAATTCTTGGCGTCTGTAGATAGCTTGAAATTCCGTTTTGGTCACCTACTTCTGTTTGGTCTTTGTCTTCTGAAAGTTCTGGATCTACTGTTTGTATTATATTATCTGACACATTCATGTCATTTTCTGGGTTTTCTTCTGGGAATAATTCTTCAAAGGACACAAACTTTCCAGCAATAACTTCGAGCACTTTTTCCTTCCTCTAGATGCTATTGTAGAGGATCTGGGACTTCTAATTCCCTTCAAATAATCCAGCACCGCGTTGTCAATTTGATCGTTAACATTTTCTTCCAACTTTTGTTGTGGGCGCCTTTTAAGAACTTGTTGAGGATCTAACGGAATGATTCCTGTTTCTCTTAAAGCATTCTTAACGGTCACTTCTTGATTTATTTGGATTTTGTCCATCAGAATCTTCAACAATGAAGGAAATGATGTTTTATTGACACAGCTCTCTCTTGGATTTCTTGTTTTGTAGCCTGTTATTATATCTCTCCAACAAGTTTTGAAGGATTTGAAAAATCCTACATCGAGTGGTTGAGTAAGATGAGTTGAATGTGGAGGTAGGAAAACGAATATAATATTATTACGTTGGCAGGACCTAAGAACTTCAATATTGAGATGTGATGATAAATTATCCCCTATAATAATTTTGGGACCTGAACTTGTACGACTCCATGGAATCGCTACCTTCTCAAACCAGTCCAAAAAACAAACAGAGTCAAACCAACCCGACTTCGTTCTGTTGGATTTAGTACCTTTTGGACAACCAATTAACAATCGGTCATACAACCGTTCAGCTTTGTACACGACATATAGAGGAAGCATTTCACCAGCACCTGTCGCACAAAACATAATGGAAACTGATGACTTAGAAAAATTCATCATCCGTTCTGGATACTTCATCCCACGACGAAAAATGCACTTCCTATCCCCATGATCGTCTGTGAGGTTAGTTTCGTCATAATTAAGGATATTCTCAGGTGGAAATATATATATATATATATATATATATATATATATATATATATATATATATATATATATATATATATATATATATAAACATATAAAAATTGTAACGGACCTTGGTTTTGGGGTCTAGGGGCCCAAATCCGCGCTCATCTGAGGAAATTTTTTCAAAGGCTTGAAAAATCGTGACCTCCTATTAGTGAATTTTCTTAATGAAAATTAACTAATAGAGTTGTGGCTCTAAGATATTTAGAATTATTCATCCTCTGATGACGCTAACTTGGTTAGTGAAACGATCGTCAGGTTTTTAAAAATGTGTTGTGGTGATTTGGGTTCTCCAAGTATGCTTATCAGTGCTCATCACAGGTTCCAAACTTAACTTAGTAAATTTCTCTCTGCATTAAATGATATGTAACATACTGTATTATATAAGTAGCGCTCGATGAAAGAATCATTAATCAAGTGAACATAAAGGTGACTTGTTTTATAGGTGACCAAATCCACGTTAACTACATAATATAAACCGTATGAATGAGTCATCCAAACCGTTCTGTAGGTGTCGAACAAGTTCTCAATTAATTGTAAAAAGCAAGTATCCAATATCCCCAAATGGAATAACACTATAAACAAGGTGACACACTGGCATTTCATTTCTTCTTCTTAGATGCAAAATACGCCTCCATCTTTTACAGTACGAGACTATGTTGATATAGTTGCCTTGGACACTTTTCAGTGAGCAAAATTAAATGCAGTAAAGAATTGCGAAAAAGGCCTTAAAGTTCAAATATGAAAAACATCCATTATTTTAGTAACACCAACATTAATTACAAAAAACTTCGGGACGCAGCAAGTGCGTTATAGTAGCGAATTTTAATAAGATTTGTACACTATTATTATACGGAATATTAGTAAAGTTAATACTTTAAACTTACTTATCTTGAAGATCTATTTTCGAGGTCCTAGTGCGCGCACATTTGGATAATTCTTTCGAAAGTGTTACCATCGATATCTCGATATTATCAAAAAAATCTTGCGTTCTAACTCCTTTTGAGAAAAATGCCCAAAACTTATTTTTCTATGAAGTTAAAGAATTAAATTTTGCTATATCTGTAGATAGTGTAAGTTTCTTTAAAATAAACTTTTATTACAAATTTCATTAAAGTTATATAGAAGATTTCCAGAAGGAAACTTAATTCATATTCAGAAAAGTAAAGTATCGGCCAAATTATAAACGTAGCAGTTATTTTTCCTTATTAGTCGCCAGTCTGATTTAGTTTTTGTCAACTTAATCAAACCGGATTTTTCAATATCACCAATAACAAAATTATAATTTCAGACTCGAAGGTGACAAACTTATTTAGGCGTTTTATACCAAAATTAGATCTTGTTCAAAACGTATGAAATCTGTGCACAATTGTTTTTCCAAATGTCAAAATAATACATCAAAAACATACACTCATCGAGCTGGATTCGATCGCGTAACCTTCTGCTTAGGAGGCAAGCACGATGCCCCTGCGCCATCTAGGCACATGTCAACTAACGTTTTATTTGCGTGATACTTTAGATCGGCTGCATGCCCGGGGTATTATATACAAAGTATGCAGAATCAGTGAATTACAGAATTAGTAGAATTACCATTGAAACACATCCCACGACTGTTTCGGTCTTATATGACGTCTTATGTTTAAGTTTAAGGATAAAAGAAACTACTTTAGAATAATTTTTATAGAGACTTGGCTTGATTTTGCTTAAATTTCTGCTATATTATGCGACAGCATAACATATCTATGCTGCGCTAAAACTGTGTTTGGGGCCGTTAATAAAGCTACAAATATAGTGACTCCCCCAGTTAAATAGCAATCAATTGGCAAATTTTTATTTTCATATCGTCTGTCATTTTCCATAATTGCGGCCGAGATTTCACGATTGTTGGTTCGGGTAGTATGGTTTATGCCTGATATATATATATATATATATATATATATATATATATATATATATATATATATATATATATATATATATATATATATATATATATTTAGTTTGGTTACCGTTGATGTATGGTTTATACCTGTTGTATGAATTAACCTACGCGTGGCAGTTAACTACTCTGTCTGTCAGGCATTAGACTTTAACCACTAAGTCGTTTCAACGCATGTCTTTGGGGTTTTATTTTCAATTTGGAAAAAACTTATTGTGTACCAAATTACTTAAAATTCACAACATAGATTTATTTGCTATTTTTAGCCACATGTAAAGTCTCATTCCAGTTACTCTGATACTTACAAGAATATAGCGTTTTCAAAAAGTTTTCGCCGATTTTCTACCAGAAAAACTTGAGCATAAAGGCTGGTTAACTAACTCGACCTCGGTTTTCACCCAAATAAGATTTTTGCCAAGTTAGATTGAAAACAGTTTAGTATTTTTTGAGTTATCGCTCGGATACATATGTATATATATATATATATATATATATATATATATATATATATATATATATATATATATATATATATATATATATATATATATATATATATATATATATATATATATATATATATAATTTTAACGGACCTTAGTTTTGGGTTTTAGGTACCCAAATTGCCTAACCATATAATTTGGGCATAGGGTACCATATAACAAACTTAATTAAGAGTTCGAAAGGATTCATAAAATCATATAATATATAGGATGTTCCACTTAGAAAATCAATCATTGTAACCACTACGCTTTTCAGGACCATCCTGTATGCTTTGTCGTAAGGTGAAAATATATATATATATATATATATATATATATGTATATATATATATATATATATATATATATATATATATATATATATATATATTTGGAATGTTGCACAACAGTATAATCACTTTTAAATAGACACTATTTTTTTGCTGTACTTTCTGTGATTTTTTAGAGTAGCGTGCGGATGATGAACCAGTAAGATTCGAAACTGCAGCCCACGTAAACAAATAAAAAATCACAGAAAGTACAGCATATATGTATATATATATATATATATATATATATATATATATATATATTATATATATATATATATATATATATATATATATATATATATATATATATATATATATATATATATATATATATATATATATATATATATATATATATATAAACGTATAAACATTTAAACTGACCCTGGATATGGCTTCTAGGGGGCCTAGTTCGTGCTCATTTGAAGAATTTGAAATGTCGAGATCTCATTAGTGAATTTTTTAAAGAAAATTGACTAAAACTAGCAGTTTTTAACATATTAAGCATTTAACAAAAGTTGAAGCTAAAGATGAGGCCTTGCTCTTGACAACATACAATACAGGCTGTTCCATTTGAAAAAAATGAGTTTTCGGACATAGATGTGCCCCACTTCAATCGTTATTCACGAACACCCTGTATAAGTAAACACATCGTTTATATTACAACAATGTGATGTCAATTTTTTTTATTGTATTATGAATAATGACGGAAAAAATTAGCCTTATGCGCCACTATATATATATATATATATATATATATATATATATATATATATATATATATATATATATACAGGGTGGCGCATTGAAAACGAAACAGAGCGATTTGCGTCCAGATATATTTTTTTAAAGAAACACGTCAATTTTAATATTGAGTGGGACATGTTTTGACATAAAACACAACTTTGTCACATCAACCCCTTAAGGGTGGTGATAACAACCCTTATATTTTAAATAGGGAACATGGGTCGAGTGTTACATAATTTGAAAGTTATTCACAGTTGGAATTGCAAGAACGTATTTCATTCATTGTGATAAGAAATGCACTAATTAGTCAATTTTTCGTTAGAAAAACTAAAAAACAAAACCAAACGTTCAAAACTGTTTATTCAGTTAAGTAAGTGTTCAAATTGTTGACCACCAGTTTCCATACAAAAGTACAAATTTTGTTCAAAACGATCTCTGACATTCTGGTGCATTTGTGGAATTATTAGACGGCATTCTTCAACAATGCGTCGTCGTAATTCTTTCAGAGACTCCGATTCTGTTGCGTAAATTCTACTCTTTAAATGACCCAATATAAAGCAGTCTAAAGGAGTTAAATCCGGTGATCTAGGGGGCCACTCAATAGCACCTCTACGCTCAATCCATTGTCCTGGAAACTCTCTGTTCAAAAACTCCCTAATACGTTGTGAAAAATGCGGAGGAGCTCCATCTTGTTGAAACACTAATTGATTTTCTTGATAGGGATGATCATTTTCAACAATGTCAATTAGTAGAGGGTAAACGATATCTTCTAGTAACTCCAAATACGTTTCGCCACTCAAATTGTCATCAAGAGAAATTGGTCCGATTAAACGGTCTCCAAAAATGCCAGTCCAGACATTCAATTTCTTTGGAGTTTGAGTGTGGACTTCGTGAACATTTCTTGGATTATTATCTGCCCAATAACGACAATTATGACGATTGACTGTAGAGTTTAATAAAAACGTACACTCGTCTAAAAAACAGATATTGAACATAAAGTTCCCGTTATCAGCTATTCGTGCAGTCATAACTTCACAAAACTCCAGCCGCCGATCAAAATAATCTTCATTCAGTTGTTGTACAAGATGAATTTTATATGGGTGAAATTTATGATGCTTCAATAGTTCTTCTTTTGATGTTTGAAACAGTGGCCAATTTTCTCGTGCTCAAAGTTAGGTCTGCAGCAATTTGTCTTAAAACTTCAATCTCAGTAGTCTCATTTCTAACCGGAAATTCACGTCCAGGATCCCGTTTTTTTTTTGTTGGCTACTGAACCACTTTGTCCAAACTTTGCAACTAACCCCAAAATGTATTTTCTGTTAACATGTCTCTTCGGATGTCGTTTATTAAACAAATTTGCGGTGCGGTTGGCACAGTCATCGTTTTTGAAAAAAAGAGTAATTATTTCAACTCTTTTTTCTACAGAATACACCATTGTGAAATTAATTTTCGGTAGTACTATCAAGTACCAAACCGACCGATAAACTGAAATAATAAACCGCATTTCTCTCATTCCGATAATAAATATTTTGATAGTCAATTTTTTGTTTACAAACCAACAAAACATTGACTATCAGCACATTTCTTATCGGAATGAGTGAAATGCGTTTTTGCATCTTCAACTGTGAATAATTTTAAACGAATTGATAAAACTTCCAAAGATATTAGTGTGCTGATTTAAGAAAAGAAATAGCTTTCAAATGATGTAACACTCGACCCATCTTCCCCATTTAAAATATAAGGGTTGTTATCACCACCCTTAAGAGGTTGATGTGACAAAGTTAAGTTTTATCTCAAAACATGTCCCCCTCAATATTAAAATTGACGTGTTTCAGCGTTTCTTAAAAAAAAATTATCTGGCAAGTCGGTTTGTTTCGTTTTCAATGCGCCACCTTATATATATATATATATATATATATATATATATATATATATATATATATATATATATATATATATATATATATATATATATATATATATTGCTATGGTCTGGCTTTTTAATTAATGATTTGTTAATTACTAATTAGATGCTGATATTACATTAATTACTTCTAATCATAAGTCTAATTTCTAATATATCTTTATATTAATAATTTATACCGTTGGACGCCAGGCAACTCACTGTTTGCCAATATCATCTAATATACTTTTAATAAGCCAAAACCTGCAAATATTACCCCGTCAATTAGAAGATAATTTATTTTACTCACTTACAGTCTTAATTACTTCTAATTTCCATTTGCTCAGCCCTCTCAGGATTTTAAGGATCCAACTTGTTTTTATTTTTATTTTTGGTAATTCTTTTGTATAATTGGTCTTTGCTAATTACTTGGTCTTTTTCTATTTTAATTATGCATTACCACTTCTATTATGAAGGCCAGGAGATTTAAATGAAAATCTAATTATACAAAGTTAGGCATCTTTAATGGTGATTACCCATTGAAATTAAAATTTACAAATATTAAATAACAAATTAAGGGACAAATTAGTTGCATAATATACCATAATAGGTTATTAATAACAGAAACATATTATTCAGTATCAAATTACTTACATTGTTTTATACAAAGTTAGGCATCTTTAATGGTGATTACCCATTGAAATTAAAATTCACAAATATTACATAACAAATTAAGGGACAAATTAGTTGCATAATATACCATAATAGGTTATTAATAACAGAAACATATTATTCAGTATCAAATCACTTACATTGTTTTATACAAAGTTAGGCATCTTTAATGGTGATTACCCATTGAAATTAAAATTCACAAATATTAAATAACAAATTAAGGGACAAATTAGTTGCATAATATACCATAATAGGTTATTAATAACAGAAACATATTATTCAGTATCAAATCACTTACATTGTTAGAACCAGAGATTTGGCTTGTTAATTATCGGTCACCTTACACATTCCTGTACACCATGTCCACAAAGATGGTATTTGGATTCTTTGATTGCATTGTTAGAACCAGAGATTTGGCTTGTTAATTATCGGTCACCTTACACATTCCTGTACACCATGTCCACAAAGATGGTATTTGGATTTCTTTTATGAAATTCTGTTGTTTTGGTTGATTAGCTTTAACTGTTTTATTTATTTTCAGTCATTATCTTCTTGCTTAACTACCCCTGGCAACTATATTATTACCAGGCACCTTCTACCTGTTCACTCCTCAACGTTCTCCAGCTGAATCTCAATTTTACTGTCTCTCGGCTGTTTTGCCTTCGACCTCTCAACCGGTTCTCTCGACTATCAATCTCACCACAAGTCTCTTATCACTCGATAGCAAACCATACAAAAAATTGTTTGTTTCACTTTATCTTGCTTTTTATTTCACGATATCTACTGCATTATCAATATATTTTACTTTAACTTAATACTAATTCTTATAAAATAACAACATAAAACCTCTTTAGATTTCCATTTAAATTATATTCCTTTAGTTATATTGCACTACTAAAATAACTTGATCATTATTTCTTAATATTATTATTCTAATTTCTATCCTATGTCTATACATAGCAATATATATATATATATATATATATATATATATATATATATATATATATATATATATATATATATATATATATATATATATATATATATATATAGCGCCTAGTTGGCGCTCATTTGAAAATATCTTTTTAACAATTAAAAGTCGCGATTCTACAAAAATGCACTAAAAACTCTTTCGGTTACATGACAATCGTAAACACAGAATATACAAACTTAAGAAACTCCACCTGTATACCTCCTTGAAAATCATGCAAACGTGATTATACTTTTCGTAACATAATATTTCATATTTATTCCTTTTGCGTTATAAATATTTGTTTATGTCGTTTATCAAACTAATAATTAATACATTTGTTTATTTGAGATCGTGATTCGAGATGTGGATATTCTGTGTTAAGGCCGCTATGCGACTTGCATTAATTAGTTTCTTATGCACATATATTCTTTCACATTAGGCTGTTTATGGAAGAGAGTCGTTCTGGCTGTTACCCCAATTGACCAAAAAAGGTGTGTACCCTAATATGGTTATGATTTACACTTGTGTGGATGACTAAAAAAACACAGTTCTTTTGCAACATCACGCAATACCTTGTTATTATGTCTTTAACAAATTACTGGTTATTATTTATAGGTATACAATACAACACTTCAACCACATAATAATCAAAATTCTTTTTTTGTTTGTTTGTTTATATTTCAACAACACACCACGAAGGCTTACAGCCTAAATACTATCGTACCGTGGGTGTTGACAAGGAGGAAAGAGGCAGCTTGTTAATTCTGGACTTGAACGTTTGGAGGTTCGGAGGAACTTGGAAGTCCGCGGGACAAAAGAGCGGGCATAACAAGATGTTCTATGTCTTGTGACCTGGACGGTAAAAGGGGTGCATTCGCTCTGTTCCCCTGGTAGATCTGTTGGGGGCAGCAGGTGGAGGAACTATGGAAGAAAGCTCCTCTGAACAGTGCCCGTGCAGATATCTATAAAAGAGAGAGAAGTCACCAACGGCACGTCGGTGGGCAAGGCATGGCAGCCTTTGGGTGAGGGTAGGGTCACCGATAAGACGTATAGTTCTCTTCTGAATGAAGTCCAGGATAGTGAGTGTAGAAGCGACAGCGGCACCCCAGATGTGGGAACAGTATTCGAGGTTTGGTCTTATTTGTGAAGTATATAAGGTATAGAGATTAGCTGGTGAAAAGTATTTGCGAGCCCGGAAGATGAATGGGGGGTGATTTGGTTAAAATTGACATTCTTAGCGAATTTTCATTAAGAAAAATTCGCTATTACAGAGGTCACGATCAAAGGCTTTTGAAAAAATTTATTCAGATGAGCGGGAATTTGGGTCCCTAGAACCCAAAACCCAGGTCCGTTTAAATTTATATATATATATATATATATATATATATATATATATATATATATATATATATATATATATATATATATATATATATATATATATATATATATATATATATATATATATATATATATGAATCCGAGCGATAACTCAAAAAATCAAAAAATACTAAACTGATTTTAATCAAACTGCGCAAAAATCTTGTTTGGGCGAAAACCGAGGTCGAATTCGTTAATCAGCCTTTATGCTCAAGTTTTTCCGGTGGAAAATCGGGGCAAACTTTTTGAAAACGCTATATTTTTGTAAATATCAGAGTAACTGGAATAATACTTTACATTACATAGATACACATTAAAATAGTACATGTAAAGGATTTTAGCCATAGATAAAGCTTTTAAGGGTCAAAGTCGCAGGTAACCAAATATAAACAAGATATCCACCCAATTTTATTAAAATAGCTTGGTAATTTTCGGAGAAAAAAAATTTTTTTTGAAAGAAAATTCTAAATTTTGGCTAACGAACTCATCTAAGCCATTTATAAAAGAAAGGCACTTGCCGAGTTTCATTTAAATCGGTTGAGTTATCAGACGGACACACACACACACACACACACACACACACACACACACACACATATATATATATATATATATATATATATATATATATATATATATATATATATATATATATATATATATATATATATATATATATATATATATATATATATATAAACATATAAAATTGAAACTGACCCGGATATGGGTTCTAGGGGTCCTAATTCGCGCTCATTTGAAAAAAAAATTGCAAAGTGTCACCATCGATACCTCTCTATTAGTAACTGCTACGTTTATAATTTGGCAGATACTTTACTTTTAGTGAATTTTCTTTAAAAAATTCACTAATGAGGAGATCCCGACTTTTGAATTTTGAAAAAATTTCATCAAATGAGCGCTAATTTGGCCCCCCAGAACACATATCCGGGGTCAGTTTCAATTTTTATATGTTTTATATATATATATATATATATATATATATATATATATATATATATATATATATATATATATATATATATATATATATATATATATATATATATATATATATATATATATATATATATATATATATATATATATATATATATATATGTATGTATATATATATATATATATATATATATATATATATATATATATATATATATATATATATATATATATATATATGTGTGTGTGTGTGTGTGTGTGTGTGTGTGTGTGTGTGTATCACACCGATAACTCAAAAAATAATGGGCCGATTTTGATCAAATTTGGTGAATACCTTCCTTTTGCAAATGGCTTGGATAAGTTCGTTAGTCAGGAAAATCTTCCCAGGTTTTCCCGGAAAATTTTGGGTTTTCCTTCAAAAAAAATTATATCTCCGGAAGTAACAAAGTAAGGGCAACCAAATTTGGTACACTCGTTTATGTCATTATATGTGAGGGGCCTACCAAAATTTAGCTCTGTAGATCAAAAGACAAAAAGTTATGGGCATTTAAAAAAAAAGGGGTTTTCTTCAAAACGTCAAAGTGACAATTTAAAACGTCAAAATTCGCAACATTTAGGCAAAGAACTTGAATCTTATACGGGCTCTGGACAGAAAATGTCTTAAGAAGAATGTTTTACAAACCCTGAAGTCTTAATTTCAATCGTCATAGTCCTTCATTTTACTAAAATATTTCCAGAAAATTCATTTCAAATAGACCCTTTCTCTGATGCTGGGCAGTAGTTTTAGCTATAGAGTTTATCGTTTAATGGTATATAATTTTTGTAGAATTTTCGTAAAAAATCAATAAAGCTCAATATATCCGTTATTATACATGATATGAAAAAATATTGTATACATTAATTATACAGTGTCTTGAGCTACACCTTAAAAAATTATTGCTCCCATCACAGGATGGCCTATAAGTCGTTGGGGATACAAATAATATTATTTTTTTAGTGGTAAACGCCTTATGTTTTTGCATTTTCCATCGAAATATAATGCATGTTTGTAAGTTAAGAAATTCTGGACGCAGCAAGTGCGTTATGGTAGCGAATTTTGATTAAATGCTTTATATTTGAATAGCTCAATTTGCTATTAACCTATAAGGTTGACCAAGAAACGGATTTTTTCGGGAACATTTTAAGTTTACTTTCGGAAATTTCTGTACGTTTTCAAACAATAAAGTTATTTTGATGAAACATGGCACATTGTTTTTACTATATAGGTTATACTGGTGACCAAATTTTATGCCTGCTTTCTGAAAAAAAAAACACATATTTGCTATTAAAAACATTTTAATGAAAATTCACTACCATAACGCACTTGCTGCGTCCAGAATTTTTCTAAATATGAGTTAAGTTTCATTTTGGTAATCTCTTTAATGCAATTTATAATACAAGTTTCTTTTAAAGAAACTTACACTGTTTACAGATTTAGCAAAATTTAATTATTTAGCTTAATAGAAAATTGAGTTTTGGAAATTTTTCTCAAAAGGAAAGAAAGAACACAAGATTTTTTTGATAATAGAGAGATATCGATGGTAACACTTTCGAAAGAATTCTTCAAATGTGCGTGTACTAGGACCTCTAAAATCGATCTTCAAGGTTTGTGTAAGTTTAACGTATTAACTTTACTTCATAGTATTTCCCTCGGAGCCCATGCAACGGTGTTTCAGGCCGAGATGTACGCCATCCTGCACTGTGTGCGGGAGAACAAGAGGAGGGGCTACACCAATAAGCGGATCCTCATAGCCACAAACAGCCAGGCAGCCCTTAAGGCACTAAGTAGCCCACGGGTAAATTCATGGTTGGTGAGTGAGTGCCGAGACGAGACGAGTGACCTGGCTGGGCAGAATGAGGTGACCCTCATCTGGGTGCCGGGTCACTCGGGGGTCAAAGGCAATGAAGAAGCTGTCAGTCTCGCGAAGAGAGGGTCAGCAGAACCATTTATGGGACCAGAACCGGCTCTGGGCGTGTCAAAGAGCACTGCCAGGGGAGCCATTAAGTCCTGGGTCAGAATGCAACACAAGGTGTACTGGGCGGACTGTCCAGGGCTCAGACATGGGAAGTCAATAATTGACGGACCCAGTTCAAAGAGAGCTGTGGAGCTGCTAATTCTAGCAGAGGACAGCTCAGAAACACAACAGGTCTCTTGACGGGACACATGGCCGTCAAGAAACACCTGCATAAAATGGGGCGGTTCGAAGGGAACCTCGCATGCAGACTCTGCGGTGAGGGGGAGGAATCAGCCCAGCACATCTTGTGCGAGTGTAAAGCTCTGGACCGAAAAAGACAACTGATCTACGGTCAGCCTAGACCGGAGACAGAGCAATATAAAACTTCACCCTACCAATCGCTGTGCAGACTAGTTCAAGGCACAGAGATTTTGGAATGGGTGGAGTAAGACTAAGGGTATGCACAATCAACCAAGGGTTGCGGTGCTATCGGGGCGGCAAGGCCGCGGACGAGCCCTGAGGGAACAAAAAAAAATATGTGCCGTATAATAGAAGTGTACAATTCTTATGAAAATTCGCTACTATAACTCACTTGGTGCGTCCCGAATTTCTTTATGTTTTATTTTGACATTTGGAGAAACAATAGTGTACAGATTTCATACGTTCTGCGTCCCAAAATTTTTTACTTCCACATCATCACGTGTGAAAGAATCGCGTCGTCGGCGACAAAAATTTCAATCATTTTTTTCGCTCAAACATCGTAAAAAGTGTCAAAACATATAGAAAACATGATTCAGAAACGATTTTTTTTTGTCTGTCGATCTGTATGTCTGTCTGTTTGTAGCCACGATAAATTTAGAATCGTCTTCAAATTTGGTATGCAGTTAACACCCGACAACCGAACGGTTCGGATTGTTTTTAGGTAAAATCGCCCGCGGGGCTAGGGGATGAACAGGGGGTGATTTGGTGAAAGTTGACATTTTTTCGTTAAAACTTGAGTAATATAACGTTTTAGTGTTTGTTTATTAGAAAACTTTCCATTTAGTCAAACATCTGGTATTCTGTGCTGAAATTAAATTAGTGCTTGAATGTTTGGGGTGGAATATGGGTTCTAGGAGGCATAATTAGCGCTCATTTGAAAACATTTTTCGAAAGTCACCATCGTTATCACTCTATTAGTGTTGTCTTAGTGAAAATTTACTAAAATGCCCTCCTCTAAGACAGCTACTGGAGACAGAAACTCTTAAATGCAGCAATAAAGCGACGTCGCTTTTAGATTGTGATAATGATGAATCATTTTCTTTTATATCTATATTTACTTCTGTAAATAGGTACTAACGTGTAAATCTGCGACTTAGCATATACATATATTTATACGATGGCAATTTACTGGTGTATAAACGATGGCGTTTCCATAATGTGGTAATAAAATGGACGTAGCACGTAGTTAGTTGCATTTTAAATATGCCCATACCTGGACTAGAGTAGGGACATTGGTTAGATCTGCCCGATGTTTATGATTATGTAAATAATGGCTTTATATGGCCAACCAAGACCATAGACGAGTTATGATGTCATTGCGACATGTGGGCGAAATGGACGAGCACCATCAGTGTACACTAAGTTACATTCAAAAACATTACAGTTGTAGATGCAATTTTAATGAAATGTCTAGAATCATCTCGATCAAACTAGGTTGAAAACTAACCATGGAAGATACCCGGCCCATCTTAACAAAATTGGCTTAAGAGAAACACCTTATTGTGACTGCGATGGAAACTCGGTAGGAGACCTAAATCACATAATTTTCTCATGTCCAAAATACTCTCTACAACGATCTAACCTTGTCACAATTGTCAACCGATATGTAGAATTTTCAACAAATGTTACAAATTTGAGCATTAATAAATACCTTATAAATATCGTAATTTGCAAATTTTTAGCGAATTAAAAAAAATTGGCTAATGAGCAGATCTGTATTATATATATATATATATATATATATATATATATATATATATATATATATATATATATATATATATATATATATATATATATATATATATATATATATATATATATATATATATATATATATATATATATCCGACCGATAACTCAAAAAATAATGGACCGATCTTAATCAAATTTGGTGAGTACCTTCGTTTTGCAAGTGGCTTGGATAAGTTTGTTAGCCAGGAATATCGGACCTGGTTTTCCCGGGAAAAAATTTATATCTCCGAAAATAACAAAGTAAGGGCAACAAGATTTGATGCCCGCGTTTGCATTATAAGGAGTGATCCCTGTATCAAAATTTAGGTCTCTAGCTTTAAGGACAAAGAAGTTATGGGCAGTTAAAGAAACCAATTTTGGAGTTTTCTTCAAAAACGTCAAAGTCGCAATTTGAAACGTCAAAATTGGCAATATTTGGGCAAACAACGTAAAACAAATACGGATTGTGAAAAGAAAATGTTGCAAGAAGAGTGTTCTGCATACCCTTTAGTTTCAGATTCAACCATCATTGCACTTCATTTTACTAAAATATTTACAGAAAATTCATTTCAAATAGACCCTTTCTCTGATGCTTTGGCTGTCGGTTTAGTTAAGTTGATGCTTTCGCTGTAGGTTTAGTGAAGTTTATGTTTTAACGGTCTATAATTTTTAGCAAATTTTTGTAGAACAAATTCGTTAATCAATTTTTGCATTTTTTTATCGAAATATGATGCGTTTGTAAGAAAAAAAATCTGGACGCAGTAAGTGCGTTTTGGTAGCGAATTTTCTGTAAATTTGCAGATTAGATCCCGAACGCTTTTCAAAAATCTGTTTGCAGAAACTTGCCTAGGCCCCCTCCTGGATCCACAAACCCCAAGAAAAGTTTCTTGTTCACACCCCCAAGGAAGTTACGGGACCAAGAGTGAGTAGGTGTGCTGGGCGGGGTAGGTAGTAAAAAGAAAATATGAGCAGAAAATGCGAATAAAACGGGCTTGAAAGCTGTCTTTTTCACATCTTGAAGCCATATCCCCCTTAAACCCTGCCTACCCCGCACAGCACCCCTATTCCCCCAGGTGCCGTAACTTCCTTGGCGGGTATGAACAAGACATTTTTCTTGTGGTTTATGCAACGAGGGTGGTTGTATGCACGCGAGGGGGGAAGGAAAATCCCCACAACGAAGCAGTGCCAGTGTGTATCACACCGAAAACTCAAAAAATAATGTTCCGGTTTTGATCCAATTTGGTGAGTACCTCCCTTTCACAAGTGGCTTGGATAAGTTCGTTTTGCAGGAAAATAGGCCCAGGTTTTCCCGGAGAATTTTGCGTTTTCTTTCGGAAAAATATTGTATCTCCGGAAATAATAAAGCTATGGTAATGACATTTGGTACACTAGTTTATTACATCAGAAGGACTCTACACATCGAAATTTAGAATTCTATATTACAGGAAAAAAAGCTATAAAAATATTTGGTGCCAGATCATTTCTATGAAAATTCACTACCATAACGCACTTGCTGCGTCCAGACTTTTAATTGTTATCAAACCATATAACCCTACATTTGTAAACAGAGAGAAATGGATACAACATCGCGGCGTTGTCGGCATTTGTTCAAACGAATACGCTATTAGTGAATTTTCTTAGAAAAAATTCACTAATGAGGAGATCCCGACTTTTGAATTTTGAAAAAATTTCTTCAAATGAGCGCTAATTAGGCCCCCCAGAACACATATCCGAGGTCAGTTTCAATTTTTATATGTTTATATATATATATATATATATATATATATATATATATATATATATATATATATATATATATATATATATATATATATATATATATATATATATATATATATATATATATATATATATATATATATATATATATATATATATATATATATATATATATATATATATATATATATATGTATATATATATGTATCACACCGATAACTCAAAAAATAATGGGCCGATTTTGATTAAATTTGGTGAATACCTTCCTTTTGCAAATGACTTGGATAAGTTCGTTAGTCAGGAAAATCGGCCCAGGTTTTCCCTCAAAAAAAATTATATCTCCGGAATTAACAAAGTAAGGGCAACCAAATTTAGTATGCTGGTTTATAGGTGAGGTGCCTACCAAAATTTGGCTCTGTAGGTCAAAAGACAAAAAAGTTATGGGCATTTAAAGAAAAATAAATTGGGGTTTTCCTCAAAACGTCAAAGTGACAATTGAAAACGTCAAAATTCGCAACATTTAGGCAAAGAACTTGAATCTAATACGGGCTCTGGAAAGAAAGTGTGTTAAGAAGAATGTTTTACAAACCCTGAAGTCTTAGTTTCAACCGTCATCGTCCTTCATTTTACTAAAATGTTTCCAGAAAATTCATTTAAAATAGACCCTTTCTCTGAAGCTTGGCAGTAGCCTTAGCTATAGAATTTATCGTTTAATGGTATATAATTTTTGTAGAATTTTCGTAAAAAATCAATAAAGCTCAATATATCCGTTATTATACAAGATATGAAAAAATATTGTATACATTAATTGTACGGTGTCTTGAGCTACACCTTAAAAAAATATTGCTACCATCACAGGATGGCCCATAAGTCGTTGGTGATACAAATAAAAAAAAATTAGTGGAAAACGCCTTATGTTTTTGCATTTTCCATCGAAATATAATGCATGTTTATAAGTTAAGAAATTCTGGACGCAGCAAGTGCGTTATGGTAGCGAATTTTGATTAAATGCTTCATATTTGAAAATCTCAATTTGCTATTAACCTATAAGGTTGACCAAGAAAGGGATTTTTTCGGTTACATTTTAAGTTTACTTTCCGAAATTTCTGTACGTTTTCAAACAATAAAGTTATTTTGATGAAACATGGCACATTGTTTTTACTATATAGGTTATACTGGTAACCAAATTTGATGCCTGCTTTCTGAAAAAAAAACCACATATTTGCTATTAAAAACATTTTAATGAAAATTCACTACCATAACGCACTTGCTGCGTCCAGAATTTTTCTACTAATCTACTGGCTCTGGCTAAATGTGCATGCGAGCACCATCTATTATTGGCGGAAAAAATCATCCAACTGGAGAAAAACCGGTCTTTTTAGCTGAAGGGCTATGTAGCTAACCTATTTTTGATCGGCTTGACAGTAAACAAACAAAACTCAAATAACTTCTAGTGCAAGACAGGTTTTTAAAACTTAAACAACCAAATTCAATGTAGAAGATCATTTTATCTGTATAATGACTAACAAAAAATGCTCAAACGCAGAAATTATAAGAAGACGTGACACTGTCCGCAGACACATTTCCTGTCAGAAGAAATTCGTTAAATACAAAGAAATAACAAAATACCTCCAAGACCTTTCAAAAGAACACCCAAACAGAATTTCTCTAGAAGTAGTTGGTGAGTCCAAACAAGGTAAAGAGATCTATCTAGTGATCATTCGCCGGAACCCTTCTGTGAAACGTTTATCTGGAATCATAGAAGCTGGTTCTAACGGCAGTGAACTATATTCTGTTTCATCTGCCCTATTTTTGATCGATTATTTAGTTAAAAAAGAGGACTGTTTATTATTTATCGACTACTACATCATACCGTGTTTGAATCCAGATGCTTACGATATTAATTTGAAGAAGAATGCACTGAATTTAAAGAAGAATGCAACAAATTCACACTGTGGAAATAATCCCCAAATAGATAACGATATTTCTTCGAGATTTCCTAGCCTAAACGATATAAAAAATATGAACAAAATACTGAGGCCATTTCCAGTAGAAATAATGTCTTTATATAGAGTTTTAGTCAAACATAAAGAGTGTACAAGATTATTTATATCTCTAAGAGAAAACGGAAGATACGTCATGTACCCCTGGGGAAACTCCTGCGATATTATTGATGATGTTAAGGAGATGAAACAAGTTGCTTTGGGTGCACAAAAAGTGAATAAAAACTTGCAAGTGGGGAGTATGTCTAACATTAAAGGACTGATTGAAGGAAATGTCATTGATTATGTGAGGTGTTTTCATTCACCTATAAAATATGTGTTCTCGTTACACTTCTCTAATGACTCTAAGAGAAAAGACTGTTGTATCATACAAAAAGGAGAGCAAGTGGTGAGTGCTGTTGAAGCCATGAGTAAGAAAGTCTTAAAATATTATGTCAAATGTGGAACAAATGTGTCAGATTTCGTTCGTGATGTAACTGTTAAGCATTCTAATGAATAAACCCATTGTATAGTATTTGTTTTAATCATTTCTATAGTGACTGAGCAATTTTTCATAAAGAAAATTTCGCTTCTGGGGAGTATGGAATACCCCCCCAGGGAACGAGGCGTCCGGGTCCAAATTTAAAAAAATTTAATAAACAAAAATTTTAACAAAATGGAAAACCGACTTCACAAAAAATATTCTAAAACATAAAATGCACTAAAAAGTAAAAAAATAATTGCGTATTTTTCTGTCTACAACTTAAAATCAACTTATGTTTCCACTCAATGTACGATCAATGCATTTACCACGCAAGAATGTAGGTACCCACTTAAACTTAACCTCTAACTCAACACATACCTATGACTAACAAACAATTATCAAAATATTTATTTAGGGTTCACCTAAGCAGAAAGTTTTAAATATATGTGTGGACTGCTTAAAAGACAATCAAATTATTAGGATCATATAATGTAAAATTATTGTTATTTTTGGAGTCGGTGTCAGCCAAGATGGGTTTGTAACTACTTAAACATGAAATGTCTTACTATATAACAATTGGCATACACACTTTACACACATAGACGCAGCGCGGACGGGTCGATTGCGCGCGCGCGCGCCCGTAAGAATGGTTGGAGGGGATATAGCCGAGTGAGCGAGGCAAACGCGTACGCCGGCCATACGCCAGTCAGCCAAAAGAAAGAAACGATAGGAGTTACTTGATTATAAACCGATTGCGATTCTTTTTCATTCCACACCGTCTTTCTTAAGATAATTCTTTATGTTTATTATTATAGCTACATTTTCGTATCAATGTTGCTTGATATTGTCGTCTTAAATTTCATTTGTAAATAGGTTGAATTAGGTAATGGTACTTTGTCTTCAGAGAGGTATTGTCACAGCATAATATCTTATTAAAGTTCATTTGTAAAAAGGTTTAATTAGGTATTGGTATATTGTGGTTCCAAGGTCTCAGGATATTGTCACAGTATATTGTATAAAATTTCATTTGTAAAATATATTTCATACGGTATTCTCGTATTATTAATGTAAGGTATATTGTCGTATTTCCTTGGCTGACACCGACTCCAAAAATAACAATAATTTTACATTATATGATCCTTATAATTTGATTGTCTTTTAAGCAGTCTACACATATATTTAAAACTTTCTGCTTAGGTGAACTCTAAATAAATGTTTTGATAATTGTTTGTTAGTCATAGGTATGTGTTGAGTTAGAGGTTAAGTTTAAGTGGGTACCTACATTCTTGCGTGGTAAATGCATTGATCGTACATTGAGTGGAAACATAAGTTGATTTTAAGTTGTAGACAGAAAAATACGCAATTATTTTTTTACTTTTTAGTGCATTTTATGTTTTAGAATATTTTTTTGTGAAGTCGGTTTTCCATTTTGTTAAAATTTTTGTTTATTTCTTTATTTTTAGTGAATCTGAAGCTTTATATCTGATTTAATTCGTCCGAATATGGGTAGACCTACTAAACGCGCTGCTCATATGAGAGCGCCGTTTAAATGAGACCAACGGAGAAAGGGAAAAACGCCTATCTCAAAATAGGAAATCTACCTCCAGGGCCATTTCAAAACAGACTTGTGAAGAGCGCAAAAATAGACTTTCGAAAATGCAGGCTTACATGAAAAAAGTTTTGAACAAGGAAAATTTCCAAAAACATACTCACCGTCTCGGCTTGACCCACGACCGTCAATCCAATGAGACGGAAGCGCAACGTGCCCACCACCTCGGCATGATCCACAATCGTCTATCCAATGAGACGGAAGCGCAACGTGCCCACCGCCTCGGTGTGATCCACAATCATCATCAATGTAGTCAAAGTCAATTAAATACGCATTATTAAGGATAACTCAAAAACTACTGGTCAGATCTTGATCACATTTATATGAGACCACACGAGAAGCACCCGCTTTCAAATAAAAGAATAATCATCAAAATCGGTTCACCTAGAAAAAAGTTTTGAAGTAACACACATAAAAAAACATACAGGCGAATTGAGAACCTCCTCCTTTTTTTTAAGTCGGTTAAAAAACCAATACGAGCCGGGTTACTGAAGGTATCGCCTGCCCGAAGATTCCAGACGAACACAGACACAGACAGTCTGTGTCGAGCTAATTAATTCGCTCACGTGAGATCACGTCAAATAAAAAAAAAGTCGGGACGCAGCAAGTGCGTTATAGTAGCGAATTTTCATAAGAATTGTACACAAATGTTGACGTGAGTGCGTATACATGAGTGTATTTACGCTCGCGTATGTGTGTGAGTGGATATGTATGTAAGTTTTAATTTTAATATCTATTTTTAGTAAACAGCCAGTTTATAGGGAGATAAAAGAAATAAGTTAAAAGAGCTTGTTAGATTAGCATTCATAAGATAGGTTTTTCCATTGTGAAAAGCAAGGTCAGATGCATCTATGTTTATTTTGAAGATTGACAGTGACTGAATGAGCCAGTTCTCAAAGTCAAAACTCTAATAAAAAAAGAATTGTACACTATTATTATAAGGCATATTAGCAAAGTTAATTCTTTAAACTTACACAGACCTTGAAGATCGATTTTAGAGGTCCTACCACGCGCACATTTGAAAAATTATTTCGAAAGTGTTGCCATCGATATCTTTCTATTATCGAGGGAACACATCACCCTCATCTGGGTGCCAGGTCACTCGGACGAGATTTTCCGGGAAAATTTTGAGTTTTATTCGAAAATAAATTATATCTCCAAAATTAACAAAGTAAGGGCAACCAAATTTGGTGCATCCGTTTGTGTCATTATTGGTAAGCCAGCTGCCAAAACTTAGCTCTGTAAGTTGAAGGGCAAAAAAGTTACAGGCATTTAAAGAAAAGGGTTTTCCTCAGAACGTTAAAGTCGCGATTTCAAACGTCAAAATTGGTAATATTTAGGCAATGAACCTGAAACTAATATGAGCTATGGAAGGTTCACCAGGCAACCAGTTTTTTCGGGAACAACTTAGGTTTACTTTCGGAAATGTTTGTACATTTTCAAACAATAAAGTTATTTTTATGAAACATGACACATTGTTTCTACTATATAGATTGATGCCTGCTTTCTTAAAAAAACATGTTTGCTATTAAAAATATTTTAATGAAAATTCACTACCATAACGCACTTGCTGCGCCCAGAAGTTTTAGTGAATTTTCGTAGAAAAAATTCACTAATGGGGAGATCCCGACTTTTGAATTTTGAAAAAATTTTTGCAAATGAGCGCGAACTAGGACCCCTAGAACCCATATCCGAGGTCAGTTTCAATTTATATATATATATATATATATATATATATATATATATATATATATATATATATATATATATATATATATATATATATATATATCACACCGATAACTCAAAAAATAATGGGCCGATTTTGATAAAATTTGGCATGTACCTTTCTTTTGTAAATGGCTTGGATAAGTTCGTTAGTCAGGAAAATCGGACGAGGTTTTCCAGGAAAATTTTGAGTTTTCATTCGAAAAAAATTCTTATCTCAAAAAATAATAGGCCGATTTTAGTAAAATTTGGCATGTACCTTCCCTTTGTAAATGGATTTGACAAGCTTGTTAGTCAGGAAAATCTGACGAGGTTTTCCGGAAAAATGTTGAGTTTTTATTCGAAAAAAAATTTTATCTCAAAGAATAATGGGCCGATATTGATAAAATTTGGCATGTACCTTCCCTTTGTAAATGGCTTTGATAAGCTCGTTAATCGAAAAAATCGGACGAGGTTTTCCGGAAAAATTTTGAGTTTTTATTAAAAAAAAATTATCTTAAAAAATAAAAAATCTATGATAACCAAATTTGGTAGGTAGATTTACGATATAAAAAGTAAACTATACACCAAAATTTAGATTTCTATGTTACAAGAAAAAAAAGTTATAGTAAAATATTTTGTGCCAGATTATTTCTATGAAAATTCAGTACCATAACGCACTTGCTGCGTCTAGGCTTTTTTTGTAATGATCTGGTAATTAAAAAGGATAAACGGAAAACGGAAACACCACCCTGTAGCTTAGGTCCTCTTTCAAAATGTTTTATGTTAAAGTTTAAGATCTAACATTTGTTTCTCAAACTGGAGCTTCTTGACGGTATAGAAAATTTTCAATGTTTTATTTAACACCTTGCGTAACATTTATGTGAATTACCTGATGTTTTGCAGAACGACGGGCTGATAGTGAAATTATCGTGCTTGCAAACACTTTCGACAGATTTCAATTTAATCACGGCCATCGAATGTTACATTAAAGTTAAGAAGGTTCAAATTTTTGCCTGCGATGCTTTTGATGTTGAGTAGTGTAGCTAAGTCATTATTTATAGCTTAATATTATATTTATTAATATATCTTAATTAAATAAAATGTGTATGTGTGTATGTATGTGTTGTATAAATTATCTGTATTTTTATTACATAAAAAATAGATGCCTAAAGAAAACATGCATAAATCTCATCAATCTTATTTTTTTTTGGTGAAACCTGTTATTATATTTTATTTAAACCAAAGCGGAATATTGAATCTAACGTTTACTGTCTGGGTCATGGGAAGTGACATTGAAAATGTAAATATTAGTATATGGTATCGTCAACAATATACCACAAAATTTTTATTATATTTAACCTTCTTTAATTGTATTAAATAACGCGAATATTTACACAGGCCCCGGGTGTAGGTATATCAAATATCAAAAGGCAGTAGTTAATGTACTTCAAGACAACAATTTTCAATATATTTTTTGTATACAGCGTGTAAACAAATAAGTGCAAAAATTCGGGTGGTGATTCCTTGTGGAAAAGGGGGGTTCTTTCATATAAAAATGTCCCCTGTGGGTCCGGAAACTAACTAAAAGAATAGGCCCAGGTAACTCCTGTCTGTCGTACGAGACGACTAATCGGAGTGGTAGTAGACCTTTCCTTTACGTGATAGTAAAGGAGTTTTTCACGCCCGTGGAGGTACCACCCAATACATCAAGGAGACGGTGAAGTCCCAACGGACGTTTCCGGTTCTGGTGTATGAGTCGGTTTCCCTTATAAACAAAAATGATGATGGCTCCTCCTTGTACAAAGATTCCGGAGGTAAAATACCCCACAATTCGGATCTCCGGGAGAGGGGTGTACAGGGGGCGCCAGCATCAAGATTTACATTATCCGTCTCGAATATATGTGGCCTAAATTCTAACCTGAACTCCGTCCACCATTTCCTCCAGGCTAATAAGCCCCAACTCCTCTTCCTCATCGTAACCCAAATCAATGCCAAAACAGCCACTAATCACCTTAATTTCCCGGGGTATGAGCTCCTTACTGCCTTTAGATTGCATGGAGGTGTGTGCGCATACGTCCGTAGCAATCTACCCTACACCAGACTCCCCAATTTAGGAGATGGAAGAAAAGACATACTTTGGATGAAACTCTCCCCCAAGGCTGCAACTAAATTCATCTGTTGCATTTACTTGTCACCTTTTGACAACAACTTTGTCCAGCTCTTCGACTACCTTTCTGAAAAACTGATTTCTGAATATCCTTCCTCTAAGGTCACTATTCTTGGTGACTTCAATGTCCATAATAAGGAATGGCTAAGATCTTCAAAAACCGATCCACAGGGGGGAGCAGCGGAGGCGTTTGCAGTCAGCAATTCTTTAGCCAATATGGTTAAGCAACCTACTTACTTTCCTCGCATCCCAACACACAACTCAAATCCCTATGATCTCCTACAAAACCTGAATGCTATAAGACATCAGTCACCGCCCTCCTTGGTCGCTCAGACCACGGCATGGCCACTGCTTCCTGCGCAATGCAACCCGAGGTCACACCGTCATCCCACCCACGTATCATTTGCCACTACAACTCCGCGAACTGGGACGAAATGCGAGATTACTTTTCTTCATTTCCATGGGCGTCTGTCTGCTTCTCTCATCCTGACCCCTCTGATATCTCATAAAACGTCACCGGAATTATCTAAGCTGGCATGACATTATTTATTCCACGTACACAGAAAACCTCTTCAGCCACTCAAAAGCCCTGGTTCTCTAAATCCTGTGACAAGGCCAGACTTGAAAACGTCAAATCTCACAAAACGCTTCTACACAATCCCAGTCAAGAAAACCGTCAAGCATTTAACGACGCAAGAAACCGCTATTTACGCATTCTTTCTGAGGCAACTACATCAAAAACAATGTCCTCTCAGGCTCCAACGGTAGCAAAACAATCTGGACTTTTGCTAAATCTATTGGGAATAACTTCTGCAAGAGCACGTTACCACCTCTTGTTTCAGGGGATGAGATTGTTTCTACCGCCCTGGGCAAGGCTGAACTTTTTGCCTCGTTGTTCGCCGGAAATTCTACTCTCAACCCACCTCCAAATGTTCAACCACCAACAGTCCCCAATGTCGCGCATAAAATGACGGATATCGTTTTCAAAACTAAAAATATGCGAAAGATGCTCTCTTCTTTTAATACCAGGAAAGCGTCTGGCCTTAACGAAATCCCAGCAATTGTTCTCAAAAAATGCGCACCAGAACTTGCTCCTTGTCCTGACTTGTCTGTTTCAGACATCTTATAAGAGAGGCATATTCCCTAGTAACTGGAAAACTGCTCGAGTACAACCCGTCCCCAAGAAATGATCCAAAGCGCTTCCTAGCAACTACAGGCCTATTTCTCTCCTTTTAGTCGTCTCTAAAGTGATGGAAAAATATATAAACACCAAATTACTAAAATTTGTTGAAAAACACAGTCTAATCCACGACATGCAGTATGGATTCCGTCAGTGCAGATCAACTGCCGACCTCCTTTCCTTTGTCAGTCATTCTTGGAACAAGTCTATAGAACTACACGGTGAATCATAGATTGTCACTCTAGACATATCCAAAGCATTCGACTAGGTCTGGCACGCAGCGCTGCTTAATAAACTTCCAGCCTATGGGCTACCACCAAAACTCTGTACCTGGACAACAAATTTCCTCTCCAACCGGAGCATTTCTGTTGTCGTGGATGGCCATTCCTCTAAACTGTATCCAATTAATGCAGGAGTTCCTCAAGGTTCAGCTTTAGCCCCTAGTTTGTTTCTTCTCCACATCAATGACCTCCTCTCTAGCACATCCAACCCAGTCCACAGTTACGCGGACGACAGCACCCTTCACTTAAGACTAGTCTGAGAAGCGTGTCTTGTACGTCTTGTCCTACCTGGTCTTGAGCTCCAAATGTCAGGACCCGTAAAAAACTGTGGTTGGGCTTTCTCTACCATGGTTGCTGGTTTGGGAAATTGGTGAAATAATATAACTATCTTAACTAAGGCTGGTACTGAAGTCTCCACCATAAAAAATATATCATCTAGCAAATTTTATTTTTTTAAGTTAAAAAAATATTTTAGCATAAGATTAATTTTTAGTGAAAATTTGCTAGTATAATGCACCTGTTGCGTCAATATTTTCTTTGCCTATGATTTTTTATGCCGTAATGTTAAGTCTATTTATTTTATATAACATGTAAATTGGGCAATTCACTGTTATGACGGCATTTTCCATAAAATCGAAAATATTCGATGTGTGTTGATAAAATTTATTCCCAGACACATTTAATATTATCTTTGTATGCATATTAAATTAAATGGAAATTTCTTAAGCACATTTCGAGATGTCGCCTGCTAATCCGTCTAGAGGTGTGTGAATTCAGCATATAAAGTTACAAGAGTGTATGGTTACACCTAGATAAGAGCTTGAGGATCACTACGAGTCAACAGGTTGTTGTGTAGTAAATATTATGTTACAACAACATTAGACTAATGTAGCAAAACGTGAATAATATATATATATATATATATATATATATATATATATATATATATATATATATATATATATATATAATATATATATATATATATATATATATATATATATATATATATATATATATATATATATATATATACATTTTCGAGTGCGGAAAATTTGTATTCGGGGGTTTCCGAAGAAGCTCTATTTAATGGAAATAATTTTCAAAATGGCGGACTTCCGGTTATACCATAAATAGATATACATCGTAATTTCAAATAAAACACTTTGTATATTATTGCATTTTTAGAATACTCATCTAATTTTAGATTAAAAGTTATTAGGGTATGCTCTCCCTATCTTCAACAGCTTTCGAGTTATGTCAATTTATTTAAGAATTCTGTTCAAGGGGAGGCTGACTTAATGAAGGTGATTTAGTGTCGTGTTAGGATCCTGAAAATTCTTTGTCAGACACTTTCCAAGGCTATTAAGCTTCGACATGATTGTGAGGAAAAATTGTTTCATATACAGGGTGTTTTCTACGATGTATTAGAATTTGGTGTGCTTTAAACTAGAATAACTCATTTATTTCAAATAGAACAGCCTGTATATTATCCTCTCATTGAATAGAGCAGATAATTCTCTTTCAAACTGTATTAGCATTTCCTATACCTAAAGTTGATAATTGTCGAGATATTTGCTGTTTACCAAAAAAAAAAAAATATTTATGAAATTTCAACAAATAACAGAGAAGAACCAAAAGTATTGAGAGTTGAAAATGATTATGACTAGCTAAGAAACTCATGATTGATATTGTTCAAATTGTGTACCAGTCGCACTAATACATCGCTCTAAGCGTATTACAACTCCTTCACTTGTTGTACGCCGTATTTTTGCGAGATCAATATTATCCAAACAATTACGGACTCTATCTTCAAGTTCTTCACTAGTGTTGACTGGAGTCGCATAAACATCTGATTTCAATTTTCCCCATAGGTAAAAATCCAGAGGAGTGAGGTTGGGCGACCGTGGGGGCAAATTGTATGTTCCGCCGCGTCCCATCCACCCCTCTCCGAATTCATCATTTAAAAAGCTCCTCACCTCTGCTGAATAAATGCGCAGGAGCCCCATCTAGTTGATACCAACAATTCACATACGCGTAAGTGGTAAATTGTCCAAGAAATCAGAGACAGTGCGCAAAATCTCTAGGTATTGCACAGCTCTCAGATTATTATCGTAAATGCAGTACGATATTTTATCATCCATCAGAAGAGCAAACAAGTTGAAGCTGAATTTTCTCTGAAAACAGCGTTCTCTTTTGACATGAGGGTTGTCTTCAGCCCAGTAGTGAATATTATGTCTGTTAAATATTCCTTCATGGGACATCTTTGTTTCGTCGGTCCAAATTATGCTTTTCAGCGCTCTCTTTTAAGGAGAGTGTGACAAAATTCAATCGGTGGGCAGGGTCGTTCGGTTCCAGAGCTTGTACACTTATAAATTTATAATTATGCATCTTATGCTTGGACAATATTCTCTGTATGGAGGAACGTGCTATGTTCATGTCATGTTCAGCTAAACGTATTGACGCCTTTGGATGAGCTTCGAAATAAGACAACACAGAAATTTGTGTGTCTTCGTCTTCTGTAACTGGAACTGATCTTGATGTTTGTTTATTCGTGCAACTTCCCGTTCTCAATTAATTGGTTTCATAACATCTGAATTTCAACACAGTCATTCGCGAGGACTCGGGATACCTATCATTAAACAGCCGACATGTTCTGCTGACCACTCTGTTCCAATCTCCATGAAAATAAAATAAATTCAGCAATTGTTCGTTTGAATAGCTGGCTTTATTCATTATAACGTAGAATTCCTATTAATTCAGACAACAAAGACAAAATAACTCACGTTGTGAATGACAGAAACATAAAACTGACAACAAACGTGAACATGTCAAACATCACATAGCACTCTTAGAATTCATACAGATTTTAGACATAATCCTAAATTTGTCTTTTTTTTGGTAAACCGCAAATATCTCGACAATTATCAACTTTAGCTATAGGGAATGCAAATACAGTTTGAAAGACAATTATCTGCCCTGTTAAATGAGAAGATAATATACAGGCTGTTTCGTTTTAAATAAATGAGTTATTCTAGTTTAAAGCACACCAAATTCTAATATATCCTACAAAACACCCTGTATATGAAACAATATTTCCTCGCAATTATGTGGAAGCTTAATGCCCTTGTAACGTATCTGACAAATTAAAGAATTTTCAGCATCCTAACACGACACGAAATCACCTTCATTAAGTCAACCTCCCCTTGAACAGAATTCTCAAATAAATTAACATAACTCGAAAACAGTTGAACATACCCTAATAACTTTTAACCTAAAATTATATGAGTATTCTGAAAATGCAATAATATACAATAACGATCTATTTACGGTGTAACCGGAAGTCCGCCATTTTGGAAATTATTTCTATTAAATAGAGAATGTACGGAAACCCCCCTATACAAATTTTCGGCACTCAAAAATGTATATTTTCGGAAATAATCTAATACATTACTCGACGTGGGACACCTGTATATATATATATATATATATATATATATATATATATATATATATATATATATATATATATATATATATATATATATATATATATATATATAATGTGTGTGTGTGTTTCGGTGCGGAAAGGAAAATATTTTATAGGCGTATTCTGGAAGCCGAATTAGCATTAAATCTTATCTAAACAGGTGTCTGAAAATACGTCGTTTCCGTGTTACAGGGTGACAAAAAAATATATGAAAAATCCGTTTTCCTTAAATATTTTGAAAATGATTTAGGATATTACATTGAGATTTTGATGTTATCAAAACTGCCTGTCTTTTTAATAATTTTTTTTCTACCTTAAAAATTTAGTGAATTTTCGAAGAAAAAATTCACTCTTGGGGAGATCCCGACATTTAAATCTTGAAAACATTTTAGTGAATTTTCTTTAAAAAAAGTCACTAATGAGGAGATCCTGACTTTTGAATTTTGAAAAAATTTCTTTAAATGATCGCGAACTAGGCCTTCTAGAACATATATCCGGGGTCAGTTTCAACTTGTCACAGCTACATTCAGAGACAGGGGTAAATTACAGTCCGTTATCCAGCAGAATCTGAAATTTTAAATAATTAACTATATGCATTTGCCAGTGAAGGGATGATGACCTTATTAAAGTTTCCTGATAAGACATATAAATTTTGTATTGCACCTATAACGGACAATTATAGTCACTTGCAAAAGGAAGGTACTCACCAAATTTGATAAAAATCGGCCCATATTTTTTGAGTTATCGGTGTGATACACACACCCAGATATATATATATATATATATATATATATATATATATATATATATATATATATATATATATATATATATATATATATATATATATAAGAATTGAAACTGACCTATATTTGTGTTCTGGGGGCCTAGTTCCCGCTCATTAAAAAAAAAATTCAAAAGTCGTCGTCTCCTCATTAGTGAATTTTTTAAATAATTGTTTTTTAAATTCACTAAAAATAGCAACAAACAGAAATACCACAACACAAGTTTTAGTGCTCTGAAATGACTTTCTTTCGTAGGCTTAATTCAGTTACTCATACAGTTACCGAAAATGTTTCAAGTAAGGAACAAGTCGAAGAATTCTGGGAGACACTAGCATCGTGTAATATGAGTTTAGCCGCTGATCTAACTGTTGCCTTAGCATGCAATAATTCTTTAAAGTTTAAAGTTAATCAATATGCAGTTTTTGCGAAACAAAATAGAAGCATAAAGATAATTTCGTTGCCTTCGGCAAACACATGTCGACTTTGTGACAATTCAATCGCGCGGTGTTATATAATAAATTGCTTTACATAATAAAACAATAATTATACCCCGCTGCAGTAATTGTCAGTTCATATTTAAATTACAATTATATGTTTGTCAGTTTCATGGATTCTGGATTAATGGTATGGTGATACAAAATTGTTTTTATGGACAAAAGGTCTATTATCATTAAAGCAATTCTACCTACATAATTATCAGACTTACAGCGGACCGAGTTGTGTAAATTATTGGTTGCAACGATAATAAACATACTTGCTAAAATTGATTAATGGCGTTATATTTGATCCACAGAAGCTGCCGCTCTTTCGCACCTACCCCAAAATTCCTCGCAATAGAAATAATAATTTCTCAATCAGAAGATGCTGTAACATACCTACCGCGTGACGAAGTTAAAATTGCGAGTCAGGACATTGCCAGGGTTCTACGTTTTACCAAACCCCCACGTTTCAACCTTTCTTATCACGAACCATAATCAATTAGAGACCTAAACCAAAACCCATACCGTATAATCCTACCAGCAAAGAAAGACAACGCTACAGTCATATTAGACAACACACACTATCAACAAAAATTGCACAATTTACTGGACAATACACATTATAAAGACATTCCTAACGATCCTACAACTTCCCTTGAGAAGAAAACCAAAACTATCATTAATAAGTCCTAACTCCGCCCTGACATCAGAAAATAACTAAACTACAGTCTCCAGAAAATATACAAGCCTGATATTGCCCTTCGCCCCATCGTTAGTGCACACCATTCACCCACACCAAAACTTGAAGCATCCATTTTTTTAAATATATTTTAACAACACACCACGAGTGCTTACAGCCTAAATACTATCGTACCGTGGGTGTCGACAAGGAGGAAAGAGGCAACTTGTTAATTCTGGACTTGAAGGTTTGGAGGAGAAGGAAAAACATGTGCCGGCAAGGAATTCCACAACTTCTATGTCTGGTGACCTGGACAGTAAAAGGGTGAATTTTCTCTGTTCCCCTGGTAGATCTGTTGGGGGCAGCAGGTGGAGAAACTATGGAATAAAGCTCCTCTGAGCAGTGCCCGTGCAGATATCTTTATAAAGAGAGAGAGAGAGAGAGAGAGAGAGAGAGAGAGAGAGAGAGAGAGAGGTCACCAATGGCACGTCGGTGGGCAAGGGATGGCAGCCTTTGGGTGAGGGTAGGGTCCCCGATGAGACGTATAGTGAGTGTAGAAGCGGCAGCGGCACCCCAGATGTGGGAGCAGTATTCGAGGTTTGGTCTTATTTGTGAAGTATATAAGGTATTGAGATTAGCTGGTGAAAAGTATTTGCGAGCCCGGAAGGGGAAACCTAATTTCTTAGCAGCCGCTTCTGCAATTGATGTGACATGTTGGTGCCAATTGAGATTTGGATCCACAGAAATGCCAATAAGTGAAAAGGACTCATTACTTTGAATAACTTGGTTGTTCATTGTGGCGGATCTAGGGCTGGTGTATCTCTTATGAGAAAGAAAGCAAGACGGAGATTTGGTGGGGTTGAATTGTACAAGATTTCTACTTCCCCAGTCTAATATTTTTTGGAGATCCACGGAGACAGAACCCTCCATGAGTCTGCAATCCTCATCCTATTGGCCTAAAGAGACAGGCTTAGAATATTGTATATTTGAATGGAGGGTGCTGTCGTCCGCCTAACTGTGAACTGGGTTGGATGTGCTAGAGAGGAGGTCATTGATGTGGAGAAGAAACAAAGTAGGGGCTAAAGTTGAACCTTGAGGAGCTCCTGCATTAATTGGATACAGTTTAGAGGAATGACCATCCACAATAACAGAAATGCTCCGGTTGGAGAGAAAATTTTATGTCCAGGTACACAGGTTTGGTGGTAGGCCATAGGCCGGAAATTTATTAAGCAGCGCTGCGTGCCAGACCTGTTCGAATGCTTTGAATATGTCTAGAGCGACAATCTGGGATTCACTGTGTAGTTCGATAGACTTGTTACAAGAATGGGTGACAAAGGAAAGGAGGTCGGCAGTTGATCTGCGGTGACGGAATCCATACTGCCTGTCGTGGATTAGACGGTGTTTTTCAAGAAATTTTAGTAATTCGGTGTTTATATACTTTTCCATCACTTTAGAGACGACTGAAAGCAGAGAAATAGGCCTGTAATTGCTAGGAAGCGCTTTGTATCCTTTCTTGCGGACGGGTTGTACTCGAGCAGTTTTCCAGTTACTAGGGAATACGCCTCTATTGTAAGATATCTGAAACAGACGAGTCAGGACAGGAGCAAGATCTGGTGCGCATTTTTTGAGAACAATTGCTGGGATCTCGTCAAGGCCAGAGGCTTTCCTGGTATTAAGAGAAGAGAGCATCTTTCGTACCTTTTTAGTTTTGAATATGATATCCGTCATTTTATGCGCGACATTGGGGACTGTTGGTGGTTGAACATTTGAAGGTGGGTTGAGAGTGGAATTGCTGGCGAACAACGAGGCGAAAAGTTCAGCCTTGCCCAGGCCGGTAGAAACAATTTCATTCCCTGAGACAAGAGGTGGAAACGTGCTCTTGCACAAATTATTCCCAATAGATTTAGCAAGAGTCCAGAAGGGTTTGCTGCCGCTGGAGCTTAAGAGGACTTTGTTTTTAATGTGGTTATTATACGAGTTTTTTGCCTCAGAAAGAATGCGGACATAGCGGTTCCTTGCGTCGTTAAATGCTTGACGGTTTTCTTGACTGGGACTGTGTAGAAGCGTTTTGTGAGCTTTGACCTTTTCAAGTGTGGCATTGTCACATGATTTAGAGAACTAGGGCCAGCCAAAACTCTCCAGCCAGTAGTAGAAAAAGCCACCTCATATGTCAAAAACTCCATCAATTTATTGATCTATTTCAAAAGAGTACCATTTTACAAAATGAGATACTTTTCAGCTTAGATATTGTTTCCTTATTCATTATATATTCCTATATTCCTCTATCCGAAACCTTCGACATTTTCAAAAAAATAATAATAACCTCACGCAGCGGGGCAAAGTTCTCATGATGGAAATGGTGTAAAACAATCTCAAATGTGATGCAATAGTACCTACTATAGAATTTATTACGTATCAATTACAGTGTAAGAACATACATCGTCGCCTTCATCACATCCGCCACATTTTTCATGCGCCTGTCTTTTGCACACAGAGCAGCATCACCTCCCCCGTTCACTTCCATAACGCACTGGTTGCGTCCATACTTTATTTGCCTGTCACGGTTCTTTGTCCAATGATAATCAACTGTTTTTAAGAATACTCCATGTTTCTTTATGCTTTGCTCATATTAGGTAAAAAAATGTGGGAGTGTTTGAATAAAAGTTCGCTAAAAAAACCACAATAAATAGATTCAGACCAAATGAGGTAGAATTTAATTTTAGCCGTTACCATTTTTGTTGCACAATCACACAGTTTAATATATGGTAATCTTTTGTCTGTATTATACTTTACAGTACTTACATAATAAATGTTACCTTTGGGCTTCGTAGAAGCTTATAATTAAAAGTTTTTATCAAAACAACAATTAAAACTAATATTTTTATAATGTTCTATATAAAAAAAGTTCGGGACGCAGCAAATGCGTTATGGTAGCGAATTTTCGTAAAAATGAAATGTGTCCTGAATTGCAACCAATGAACGAAAGAAAGTTTATGCGAATACAAGATAATTTTATCAATTATGGTTCAAAACTTGGGGCAACTCAAAGTTTGCCAAGACCTGTAATGTCGAATGAAGAAAATTTAGCCTATTTCCACGCATATCCAAACTTCCATCCAAAGTGCAGCATATGATTTAGGCGTAACTTATTATGCGGTGGAAAAGATTCTGGCCAATCACAACATGCATCCTTTTAAATTTATATCATTTCAACACCTGAAACCAGATGATTACCAACGTCGCATTCAACATTGTGAGACACTCCTAATACGCATTGAAGAGGATCCTAACTTTTTGAGAAAAATATTATGGACAGACGAAGCCAAGTTTTCGAGAGAATGCATTATCAATAGAAGGAATCTACATTTTTGGGCCGATCAAAATCTACGCATGGTCAAGCAGAGGGGCTTTCAAGAAAAAATTAGTTTTAATGTTTTTTGCCTCTTAAAAGGCAACCAAATAAGATTTTTCATTTACAATGAGCCTGTAAATAGCAATCAATACCTCCACATTTTAAGGACAGTAGTATCAAATTTTTTGGAAAATTTAACATTAGAAGATTTCCGTACTTCTTGGTTCCAGTTGGATGGAGCACCCACACATTGCACGCAAGAGGTAACACGTGAGCTGTTTCAGATATTTGATGACCACTGGTTTTGGCGTTTGGGCCCGTGGGATTGGCCTGCAAGGTCCCCCGACCTTACACCCCTCGATTTCTACCTTTGGGGTACTTTAAAACATAAGGTATACCAGACACCGGTGAACACTGAAGAGGAGCTACGTCAACGTGTGACCAATTGCATCGACCAACTAGATGCTAATTAAATACATAAAGCGACAACTGATGGTGTAAATCGCCGAATTTTGAAGTGCTTAGAAGTCAATGGAAGATATTTTGAGAATTTGTTGTAAAATGTTTAGAATCTAATATTAAATAATAATTGATAAAATTATCTTGTATTCGCATAACCTTTCTTTCGCTCATTGGTTGCAATTCATGATACATTTCATTAAATTTCTTACATGTTCTTGCTACAATTTTGTCACATTGTCCATGAAGAATAAATAGTGTCACCAAAACTTCATTTGAGTAATTATTTCGCTCCATCTTAACTTGTTTTCAAACACAGTAAACAATTAGGCAATTGTCAAATCACTTGGCGTTCCATGACCAACTAATTCAAATTATGTGAAGATCATATCTTTTTAGTAGTTATTGCGATTATTTCGAAAACTTGACGAGTTAGCTATACCACTATGATACATCAATTTGGAGGAAATTTAATTGCCTTTCAGAATTTTAAATAACATACACTGACGAGCTCTAATTAGAGCGAAACCGGTCTACGGTTCTAATTGTTGTGAGACTGCATCTAGCCTTACATACTTTGTCCCTATATTAGGGTAGAAATGGGCCAGGGCTAACAATTTACTAAAATTGTTAGTTGGTTGTATACAGTCTCTATTTTTTAACACTTTGTGTTATTTGGAGCTGGCGTGACAACATACTACTTGTTTCCGCAACTATGTGGCGACACGTTCACCACTTACTTAGTGTTGGAAGGCTGGCTACCATAGCCGTTTTACTTTATAGGTGTATTTTCGCAGCAATTAGTATGCCGTACTGACGAGATCTAATTAGAGCGAAACCGGTCTACGGTTCTAATTGTTGTGAGAATGCATCTAGTCTTACACAGGTGTCCTATTTGAAAAAATAAAGTTTTGGCCTTTTTTGTGTGTCACGTTAAAATAATGAATTTTAAACCGCCCTGTATAACATGAAATTAATTTATTTAGGTAACTATTAAATACCAGACTTTCCAAACTGTGGACAAAATTTCAGCCTTCTATGGGTTCAAATAGCAGCTAAATTAAAATTTTTGTTGGACCATTTTTCCGAGAAAAAAAATAATTAAATAAGTATTATCTCGAAAACCGATGTAGATAGGTATAGGAAGCTATTGAGAAAAAATGATCATAAAGAAATTACAATTCTAAAAACAAAATAATATATAGGATGTCCCATTAAAAATAAGAAAGTTGTTACTACTTGTGAGTAGAAGTGGCAACACCGCCAAAATAAAAATATTTTAGAAAGACAGGTCGTGCCTATTTATGGCAGTATCCAAATTTTCAGATTAATCCTATGTCCCGTTTTCTATAAATGTCTCACCTACCATCGACCATCAATGACATTGTATATACAGGCTGTAAATAAATAAGTGCGAAAATATTCAAGGGGTGATTCCTTGTCGAAAAATAGGAGGGTATTTCATATAAAAAAATTCAACTTGAGCATCCCTTGTTCAGATACAGCCCCTTGAAGAGGGCGTCAAGAGCGGTTTTCAATTTTTTTTCCCAAAAACGACGAAAGTTACGAAAATGATAACGAGCGGACTTTCTCTGCAACAGAGATAGGACTTATTGACTATTTCCGTGATGTTCCCCTATGGGTAGAAAAAGACACTCCTAAAATTTGTTCCTCATGAAACTTTTTTTCCTGATCCACATTTTGCAATAAAAAAAATCGTTTTGTATAACTTGATTCATTTTCAACCAAAAAGCCCTCTCGTAATTTTTCAGTAAAGTCTACTGTTTCTGAGAAAAATTTTATTTAATCTCAAGCACATGATATGATTCGCATAAAATGGCATGTTATTCAAATTTGATTGTATCTATTAGGCGTCTGTCATGTTGACATTTTATTATGACAACTAAATTGTTTTTGTTTTCTACATAATTTGTTTATTGTTTGAGTGACAGTGTGTGTAAAGGCTTTGTTGAGCGAATTCGTTAAGATGGTTTATACAAGCGTAGAAATGACCGACATGCTTTTTGGAAAAAAAATTGACAACGGCTCGTTTGAAGCCCTCTTCTAGCGACTGTATCTGAACAAGAGATGCTCAAATTGAATTTTTTTATATGAAAGACCCCCCTATTTTTCGACAATGAATCACCCTTTGGATTTTTTCGCACTTATTTATTTACACCCTGTATATATATATATATATATATATATATATATATATATATATATATATATATATATATATATATATATATATATATATATATATATATATCACACCGATAACTCAAAAAGTAATGGGCCGATTTTGATTAAATTTGGTTAATAAATTCCTTTTGCAAATGGCTTGGATAAGTTCGTTAGCGAGGAAAATCTGCCCAGGTTTTCTCGGAAAATTTTCTGTTTTCTTTCGAAAAAAATTATATCTCCGGAATTAACATAGTAAGGGCAACCAAATTTGGTACGCGGGTTTACATCCTTATAGGTAAGTTACCTACCAATTTAGCTATGTAGGTCAAAAGACAAAAAAGTTATCGGCATTTAAAGAAAAATAAATTGGGGTTTTCCTCAAAACGTCAAAGTTGCGATTTAAAACGTCAAAATCGGCAACATTTAGGCAAATAACTTGAATCTAATACGGGATATGGAAATCAAATGTCTCAAGAAGAATGTTTTACAAACCCTGAAGTCTTAGTTTCAACCGTCATTGTCCTCATTTTAATAACATATTTTCAGAAAATTCATTTCAAATAGACACTTTCTCTGATACTTGGCAGTAGTCTTAGCTATAGAGTTTATCGTTTAATGGTATATAATTTTTGTCGAACTTTCGTAAAAAATCAATAAAGCTCAATATATCCGTTATTATACAAGATATGAAAAAAAAATTGTATATATTAATTATAGGGTGCCTTGAGCTACATCTTAAAAAATATTTCTACAATCACAGGCTGGCCCATAAGTCGTTGGTGATACAAATTTTCTTTTTTTTTTAAATCAAACACGCCTTATGTTACTGCATTTTTGCATTTTCCATCAAAATATAATGCATTTTTGTAAGAAAAAAATTCTGGAAGCAGCAAGTGCGTTATGGTAGAGAATTTTGATCAAATGCTTCATATTTGAATAGCCCAATTTGCTATTAACCTGTAAGGTTGACCAAGAAACCAGTTTTTTCCGGAACACTTTAAGTTTACTTTCGGAAATTTTTGTACATTTTCAAACAATAGAGTTATTTTGATGAATCATGGCACATTGTTTTTACTATATAGGTTATACTGGTCACCAAATTTGATGCCTGATTTCTTTAAAAAAACAGACATATTTGCTATTAAAAACATTTTTATGAAAATTCACTACCATAACGTACTTGCTGCGTCCTGACTTTTATATAAATAAACTTGATATAAGTAATCTTAAACATCACCCTGCTTGTATTATTTTGGTTACTGATATTATAACTTTTATTATAATTATTATCAATATTATTATTTAAACATTTTGTTTCAGATATGAGTCATGTCCACCCATATGGGTGATGTGTCTCACATCAAGGATGAAGATGTTTTGAAAAAAATGGTAAGCTAAAAATTTGTTTACTGCCTTTAAATGTATTTTGTTTTTAAATCAAAACAGCATCTTACAAAGCAGATATGTTTTTACCTTATATTTTTTCACATATCTTGTTGAAATTAACTTACAATGAATGGTGTACTACTTGCTTTTGGAGAAGTTTTTTTAAGCTTTTTCTTCAGCATTTTGAAGCCCAACTTATCTATTTTTATTTACTCAATACTCAATTTATTTTATTTTAATTGATATTTTATTGCTTTTCATATTTTCTTGATTATATCTGCTGTCTGCTTTACGTGTCTAGTTGTCATTTTCAATCCAAATTCTAGTAGCTAAATATATTAATATTAATCTGAATAAATCAGAAATATTTACAAACATATTACAAATTTGACTGTTAAAATTTGAAAATATAGTCAATAGTAAATAGTCAATAATTTATTTTGCCTTAATTCCATTTACAAATGGTTAAGCACGTCAATTATTAAAATAAAAACAAAACTATGATAACAAATGTAAAAAACAAACTAGAAAACATTTCAAACAAACAAACACAATAAAATTTTCGTTCGTCTCAGCTCTGTGCCTCACGGGTATCAGACAAATATTCCGCAATGGAGTAATATCAATTATTGGTTAGGTATGATTTCAGCGATGCTTTAAATTCATTCACATTTTGAATTGATTTTATAGTTTCCAGCAACCTGTTATATAGATCCACCCCCGCAAAAGAGGGCGACTTTCTGTACATCATTTTACAGAACTGCCTGTTTCTAAACAGATCCCCGTGGCGAGTGGAGTAAGAGTGCATCTCAGACTACCTTGTTAGCCCATCTTTGACACCATGAATATAATTTAAAAGTTTATATAGGTAAACGCATGTTAGCGTCATTATTTTTGCGTCCCTGAAAAGCGCCCTACAAGACTGTGTTACTTTCATACCAAAAATCATTCTTATTATTCTTTTTGCAGTATAAAAACTCTTTCCACCTCAACCGACTGTCTCCAAGCAACAATGTTGTAAGATATCAAGGAATAAACTTCCGAGTAGTAGACAGTCATCAGAGCTTTGGTCTCAAGGAACTCTGCTAATCGAAATATTAGGAAATGGGTCCGATTAAGCCTACCGCACAAAACCTCAATATGTTCTTTCCATGAAAGATGCTGGTCAATAGTTACCCCCAATACTCTCACGCTTGTGGCCTGAGACACTACAGTGCCCTGAAAATCAAGGTTAATTCCCTGCTTTTGCTGGGCTCTGAATTCAAGAAATACGGGTTTCTTGTAATTTATAAGGAGCTGGTTGGCCTCACACCACTTACCGAACCGTTCAAGTAACGAGTTAACCTTCCGGCTAACCTCGTGTGTATCCGACCTCGACACAACCACTGTCGTATCGTCCGCGTACATGAACAACCTCCGCTCCCCAATATGTTCAGGTAGATCATTCACATACAAGACAAACAACAACGGGCCCAAAACACTTCCCTGCGGAGTGCCAAGCTGTACATCATAAGGTGGTGATTGCACTCCATCCACCGATACTACAATTTGTCTGCTTGTTAGAAACGAAAGCAGCCAGTCGCAAACAGGGCCCCGAACACCCAGACACTGCAGCTTTTTCCCAAGCAGTTGCATATTTAGCGTGTCAAACGCCCTAGAGATATCAAACATAAAAGCCACCACGCGCTGACCCCTAGCAAGTTTGTCGTATATGTACTGCACCATGTCAATAACAGCCGTTTCCGTTGATAGTCCAGGCCTGAAACCCTGCTGGCACTTCGATATTATTCCCTGATCTCCCAAGAAGTTCTCCAATCGTACAGCCATCGCTTTTTCCATTATTTTAGAAAATACACTAAGTATTGAGAGTTGCCTGTAATTGAAAACATCTTGTTTGTCTCCCTTTTTTGCAGATGGAATTACCCTGGCTTGCTTTAGCTGACTTGGAAACTCACCGGTGACAAGTGACAAGTTCATTATATGGCAGATGCAACCGGCTACTGTTTCTGGATATTGCTTTATTACCGATATGGGAACTTCATCAATAGAAATCGCAACAAACAAGGGTCGAAAGGCTCATGGCATTTTTTATGAAATAATGAGAGGACGTTTTGGACTGATTTTCCATCTTTATTTTGTTTGTCTTTTTTTCCTCTTATGATAAAACGATTAAAATCAATTTTATAGGAAATTTTGTGTAGTTTACGAAATTTCAATTGCTGGTTGATTAGCTATTGCCAAAAAATAGTTATGTAGAAAAAAGTAGAACATTTTGGATATTTTCATTAAAAAAAAAGATTCCCAGTCAAAATGTTTGTTGGCAAACCTCAGATTCTTGTTCAGCACACCAACAACAAATGTTGAAGAAACGGTGGTTTATTTACGGATAACAGGGAAGTTTTTAAACACACACGCCTTAACTTCCCCGTGTTCTTTGTAAATCGGCTCAAAACCCAATGTAATCATACAGTCCAACCCTTAGTTAAGTTAAAATCTCGACGAAAATACTAATTTTCTCGTTCAGATTGGTAGTTATGAAATTAACGGAATGTTACATGACAACTGTGGTAGGCTCCAAGTGCAAATTACAATCCTGAATTTTTTTCTTTATCTAAATATTCCGTCAGTTGTATTAACAAATATTTAACTTTTTGTTTATTTCCTATTAAGTGGCAAAACACCGAAGACTTCGGTTTGAAGAAGGAAATACGGACGCACATGTATAAACTGAGGGAAGCAAGACTCAGGGACTTGTACAACACCGAAGAAGTGTCCAAACAACAGCAGCATCATAAAATAACAAGCAGTACCACCGGAACCAGCAGCAAGAACTGTTCCACTCATGCAGACTCTATCCTAGATCACAGTTTTCTCAGCATGAAGAGCAAGGAAATTAGGGATTCAGAATCACCAACCAGGGACGTCGCCTACATCGTCTCAAGTGAGTAATAATAATAATAATCACACTAATAATAATAATTGCTGAATTTATGTCTCACATTAAAGACCGCGGAAATCTTTCTACTGTCTAATTACAACAAAACATTGTTTAATCTAATTCTAACACATATTATAAATACATTTTACCTTTCTGCTCTTCTTCTTTATATGCACTTTAACTATGCCAAATCTCACACTGCTCTGTGCGTGCAATCTGCTTCAAAAAGGGTACAAAGCTTTCTATTCGTGTATTATAACCCTATAATTGAAACTACTGTCAAAGCATCGGAGAAAGGATCATTTGAAATTCATTTTCTGCAAATATTTAAGTAAGATGAAGGACAATGACGGTTGAAGCTGAAACTTAAAGCTTTATAGAACACAATTCTGACGACATTTCTTCTACATAAGCCGTATTAGTTTCAGGTTTTTTATCTAGAACATGTCAATTTTGACGTTTCCAATCGCGACTTTAACGTTTTAAGAAGAAAATTTAGAAATTTAAAATATGCGATCTCCTCATTAGTGAATTTTTTAAAGAAAATTTACTAAGAAATGAGTTATTCGCGTTTCAATTGTGTATGAAAATTTGCTACCAAAGCGCACTTGCTACGTCCAGGTCTTTAATTACTTGTTATGTCAATTGCGCATTTAATTCTCAATTTAAGTAACGAATATGCAGTTGTGGTATCAGCTTCGTTGAGTGCACCTTAAACTTAAAAAAATGCTTTAGCTTTCACCAAGATTTCACCCACATCTGGGGTGCTGCTGCCGCTTCTACACTCGCTATGCTGGACCCCATTCAGAAGAGAGCTAAACGTCTCATTGGTGACCCTATCCTCACCCAAAGGTTGCCATCCCTTGCCCACCGACGTGCCGTTGGTGACCTCTCTCTCTTTTATAGATATCTGCACGGGCAGTGTTCAGAGGAGCTTTCTTCCATAGTTTCTCCACCTGCTGCCCCCAACAGATCTACCAGGGGAACAGAGCGAATGCACCCTTTTACTGTCCAGGTCACCAGACATAGAACATCTTGTTATGCCCGCTCTTTTGTCCTGAGGACTTCCAAGTTGTGGAATTCCTTGCCGGCGCATGTGTTTCCTTCTCCTCCGAACCTCCAAACCTTCAAGTCCAGAATTAACAAGTTGCATCTTTCCTCCTTGTCGACACCCACGGTACGATAGTATTTAGGCTGTGAGCCCTCGTGGTGTGTTGTTGAAATAAATAAAAAAGCTTTATACAACACATTTATTACGACATTTCTTCTACATAAGCCGTATTAGTTTCAGTTTCTTTATCTAAAACATGTCAATTTTGACGTTTCCGATCGCGACTTTAACGTTTTAAGAAGAAAATGTAGAAATTCAAAATACGCGATCTCCTCATTAGTGAAATTTTTTAAAGAAAATTCACTAAAAAATGAGTTATTAGCGTTTGAATTATTTATGAAAATTTGTTACCAAAGCGCATTTGCTACGTCCAGGTCCTAAATTATTTATATCAATTGCGCATTTAGTTCTCAATTCAAGTAACGAACATGCAATTGTGGTACCAGCTTCGTTCATTTGGTTGCGTGCACCTTAAACTTTAAAAAATACTTCAGCTTTCACCAAGACCATTTCAAACAATTATTAAACATGTTTCTTTGTTTTAGATAAAGGCAGAGATCATGGTTGGAACATATCGACCTCCAGCGAGACCAGTCCCGACGGCAAACTTCACACCACCAGTCGTGTAGCTTTAACAGCTGGCACCAAACCTCTAGAGGGTGGAAAACTTGACTATTCAGCGAAAGCCGAACAGAAAGCCAGCGTTTACAGCGATGGTGACGACAGAAATTACGTAAGATCAGTCGGAGCTTCCACCAGTTCAGTCATCAAACAAGAAGCTGCAGGTGGTGACGAGAATGCCTCATTTAAGAGCTCCTCGTTCCAAACATCCAAGTCTTCGAAGACCGTCACAGAGAAACACAGCGAAGATGTGGTGGGTAGCTTGAAGGCCTTGCCTGCTTCCGCCACAAATAAAACTGATACAGTAATGACTCAGGTTTATACAACGGACACGCCGAATGCATTAAAGAACCATCCCAGCTATGTTGACGGTAAGACGGATATTTCATTTTTTATATTTACGATTCATATAACTCTAACCTAACAAAGCTTTTAAACAGTAAATTAATTGAGATCTCGGTTGGCTGTATCTAAAATTATATACGTGATAGAAAAATTTGAATACTATTTTCGAATTCGATCCCAGTAAACACATGTTCGTTAATTAAACGTTTAAATGGAAACTGCTACCTTACATTTAATTTTGGTAAAAATGTCGCCCGAATAAACATATAATTAAACCAATATAAAAACGTTTTTATACGTGTATGTTTTAACGTTTAAATATACGTTTTTCTTACATGTTTATTAACAAGGATTTTACAACGTTAATTTAACCATCATCTGCAATGGAGAATATACGCTTATAATTACTGTTTATCAACGGGAATTTGTAAAGTTAAACTACTTGCCGTTAATAACGTAAAATATACATTTTTTATACATGTGTATTAACAAGGGTTTTGCAACGTTGATTTAACCATCATCTGTCATGAAGAATATACGTTTATAATTAATGTTTATGAACGGGGATCTGTAACGTTAAACTGCTTGTATTAACGACGTATAATAAACGTTTGAATTACAACTAATACATACCTACCAAATGATAGTTTTTCAACCCAGCTGACAGCAGAAGATGAGTACGATTAATTTTTTGACGATGACAACTTATAGGACAAACGATCATTAGGTGTAGAAGTGTCAAACTGGACTCCATTGCGGTGTAGATACTTACTTTAAGTGCTCATTGCTCATCAAAACTTCTAAACTTGCTACTCTGCTAAATTTTATAAACCTATCATTGACAAATTATTATTTATGTTTATAATTTTAAATGGGCTTTATAAAAATGGATTAGATCACAAGTCACACACAACAAATGTCAAATAAAATTAACTTTATTTAAAAAACAAAAATATATTTCAAAAAACTTACATTTCATTATTAAAAAACTAAAACAATTAATACCAGATTCTAAAAATACAACAAGCTTCTTATATATATATATATATATATATATATATATATATATATATATATATATATATATATATATATATATATATATATATATATATATAGGTATACATGTATCGTGCAAATTAAATGAAACTGGGGAAAATAAACAAATACATCAGAATTTATAAATGCTAAACTCATAGCTAACCATTATTACTCTCATTCGAAAGTTTGATCCACGAACAATCAAAATACAGGAAAAAAGGTGTATTCATAAACGGTAGATATACGTCTAATGTCTCAATAAAATTAAACTTGAAAATATGAGAAAGCAACCAACATGGCCGTTTTTAAACACGCCGGTTAAACTCATAATTCCCAATTATTTATTCTACCTAATAACGCTCTATAGCAATCAAAATACAAGAAATATGATTAACTTCGACAACTTTTGAAGACAATTATTACATATTGTCATACAACTTACCTTGACCTAACTTCAAGACATAAAAATTGACACTTTGAGCTGCACTAACTGTACCTATTTCCAAAACTTTTAAGGAAAATCGCTACAGGATGATAATCATTCTTTGTAAATGTGTATAAAACAATTATAAATTATAGAACAGACCACCATTCACCATAACATACAAGTGTCACGTACTGAATATAATATTTAATAACATCTAATTCTAAACACCACGTTACACACTGCACGCCATCACGTCACCTGTTATGTTTCTATTTCTATTAGTTGTTCGTTCTCGTTCAGCATGCGCACAAACACTTACTAATTTACAAGACATAAGTACTTAACTAGAATATTAAATCTGTTTTTTGTATTACACAGTGGAATGCAAAAGAGAAAATAGCTCCTTTTAAAACATACACGCATTGTAGAATACCTCTCAGATTGATTATGTGAGAAAAATTGTTAAAAAGCCAGGAAATAATGTAACCTATATAACTATAGGTACATAATATAATATATCACATGAAAAATCTCACGCTTAAAAATATCTAGTAAAATACGTATATTTTATGTATAAATCCCTACTTCATGTATGTTTTTGATAGGTGAACCTTGTTGAAACTACGTCTAAATATTATGTTTAAAAACACTTAATTAATAACGTCTTTTACAACGATAAATTGTTAAGTACTTTGCTTTTTTAACAAAAATTAGAAAAATAGTGGTTTTAAATATATCGTTTATATCACATAAAATATCTCTCGTTTAAAAAATGTCCGGTAATATACGTATATTTTATGTATGAATCCCTACTTCATGCATGTGTTTGATAGGCGCACTGTTATTTATAAAATGTCTGATAAAATACGGGTATTTTATGTATGAATCCTAACTTCATGTATGTTTTTTGTATGCGAACTGTGTTGAAACAACGTTTAAATATTATACTCTTCATCAATAAGGTCTTTACAACGAGAAAATTGTTACACTTTTTTTTTCACAAAAATTAAGTAAATACCTGTTTTACATATAACGTTTATACAACACAAAATATCTTTCGCTTATAAAATGTTTAATAAAATACATATATTCAACGTATTAATCTCAACTAAACGTAGTTTTTTGATGGTCGAAATGTGTTGAAATAACGTTCAAATATTATGTCTAAAAACTCTTCATAATTAACGTCTTTACTACAACGAAATGGTAACGTTGCCTTTTCAGCCTAAAACTCAACGTTAATTTTTATAGCTGATAACGTTTTTTCAACGGTCTTTGCGTAAAATATACGTTCATTAAACGCACGTGTGTTTACTGGGACGCGCTTAAATTGGTGAAATAATACTAGTTTTCGTTGATGATAAAAACTCTTGTAAACCAGCGTAATTAATAATGCAAATTTTACAATGAAATATATTTGCAGGCAACACCAAGGTTACTCAAGAAACACGCACCCTACCAGATGGCAGCATAGTTACCACCACTAGGTATGAAACAACTGGCAAACACAGTTCTCAAGTCTCGAATAAGCAACAGTCAGTCAGTAGCAGTACTGAACAGAAATCGTCCACTGTAAAGTCATCTTCTGCCTCTTTAGAACAACATACAACCAAATTATCCAACGAAGATAAGAAAAACATGCAAAATATTCAGAAAACAAAGATTACAGATGATATCAGGCCAATTTCAGGAGCCGACAGGCAAATTATAAGAGATACAAGAACTAATATCAGAAATAGAGACGATACCAGTAAGCTATCAAGTCAGAATGTTGAAACTCGGTCTGTCCATACGGATATCGCCCAAAATATAAGCCAAAATGTTGAAAAATACTCCAGTCAAGACATTAGAGATGTTAGAAGGATGATAGTTGATGATGACACTTGCTCTGTGAAAAGCGATAGAAGCTTTGTTGACTCACCAAGTCGGAATGTCCAGAAAATCGTGAACATTGATGTAAAAACAAGTGACAATACAACAGACGTTGTTGACCAACATTACGAGAATAAAACGAGAAGTGTACATACAGAAAAGTCTACAAATATCCAGAAGCAGAACCTAGACGTCGTAAAAAACGTCGATGTTAACGTTCAGAAGTTATACCATGAAAAATATGTACCGCAAGATAAGGAAACAACTTTCACCACTGAGAAGGATACGGTGGTTAAAAGAAAAGTAACAAAAGAACCTGATGGTTCAATAAAAACAACCATAATAACCACAAAGCAACCTCAACAAGTTGCATCACAAACCAGTACAATAACAACTAAAACACACAACGTAAAAGAACAGAGAGATCAGTTTGTAGATATCGAGAGACGCCAGGAGCAAGATAACAGGAGAGTAGATAAAGAAGTTATCATCAAAACCACTTCAGAGACAAGTCCTGAACACAAACCGCAACCTATAGCTAATAAACCCCAACAACAAACTTATGCGCCATCTAGAGTGGATAAACCACAACCTCATCAGCCATCTGCACCAGTTCAAGACACATATGATACGAAAACCCACTATGAAGTTACCAAAACATTCACATGTGACGTGCCAACTGAATATCCCCCATCACAAAAGTATACTAAACCTGACGAGCCTAAGCATGATACTCCAGAAAGGAGGCACCCTATAAGACCTGGAAAATCAGAACTAGATGAAAAACCGAGACCAACAGAAGGTCAATACGATACTACTTATCGCACTGATTACACAAACAAAAAGATTAGCGTTGAAGTAAGCCCAACCCATGATGCTTTTGCAAGATCCCTAAGAGCTGTTAGTCCAGATAGAATAAGCAAGTGTTCTTCTCCAAGTAGAAGCAGCGTGAGAAGTGTTAAGACGAGCAGTACCTCACTGCGAAGCAGTTCCAGCCCCGAAAAGATGCCTTATGATGAGAAACATTCTCCTAGGACCTCACCAGATAAATATCCTTCAAGAAGATCTCCAGACAAGCATCCCTCTAGAAGCTCTCCAGATAAATATACTTCTAGAACCCCGGACAAATATCCATATGACAGAAGTCCATCACCAAAAAAATCTGGTAAGCAGTTTCTAAGCAATGAAACCATAACCTATCGAAGAACTAGCCCAGAGAAAAAAACAGAAGTTAGAAGAAGTGATGTCACTTCTGCACACAAAATTGATATAAATGTTAGAAGAACAACTGACACTCAATTTACCGATAGAAAAACTAAAATTGATAGTAGTACACTTACCAGAAAAAAGAAACACAGGTCCAGAAGTCCTTCACCACAAACAGTCGATAGAACACCTGGAATTGATTCGACCACTTTGACAAGAAAAAAGAAACCCTACGGGTCAAGATCTAGAAGTCCATCACCAAGCAATGTAACTACCGATGACGAATATCTAAGAAATGTGCATGAAATAACTACTGACCTGGACGAAAATATTACAACAGTCACCAGAAAAACGCACCACACAGATGCACAAAAACAAACTACAACACATAGTACATTTAGACCGACTTCGTTGGATGTGACGTCTACTAAAAAATCCACCAGAAAGGTAACAGAAAGGTCACCAAGTTCACCTTTGACTGATGATATAGAAAGGTCACCCACAAAAGAAAGTCCTAGAAAGACTACCCCGAAATCACCTACAGGAAAAGTAGCATCTTCTCCAACGGGGAAGCCGCGTCAAAAATCACCCATGAAAGTAGATTCGCCAGTAAGAGATGCACCAGAAAATAAGCCTTTTAGAAGGAGAGACACTTATGAAGAGAGATGCAGACAAATTCTGGGTATTAGTGAAAAAACCGACACTAGAAGGGACAGTTTAGAAAAAATTTCAACTACCAAGAGAGGATCTATTACAAAAGAAACTAAAAGCAGACCCTCCAAGTCACCAGAAAAGCAATTTAAACCTTCCAAACCTGTAGAAGATGATGACACACCTCTAAGAAAATCACCAGAAAAATCGATTTTAAAATCTCCCATCAAAGACACGCCTAAAAAAGTTGAATCACCTGAAAAATCACAGTTAAAGAGCCCAACTCGGGGTATTTCAGAATTTCCATCGCAAATCAGAAAGTCCCCTGAAAAACAACCAAAAGAATCGTACCCCGCGAAACCCACAAGCAGGAAAACTCCTGATAGTACAGGTATTTCTGAATTTCCATCGCAAATAAGGAAGTCTCCTGAAAAACAACCAAGAGAACCTTATCCTGAAAAATCTCCAACTAGAAAAATGCCAAATGATACAATGATATCGGAGTTCCCAGCACAAGTTAGGCGATCCCCTGAAAAAGAAACTTGCGAACCCTATACAGAAAAGGCAAGACCTAAAAAGATTTCACCAGACACAACTGGATATCCTTCACAAAGTAGAAAAAGTCCAGAAAAACACATTCTTGATAAAGAAATTACGGATAACGTCACAATAACAAAACAATTGGCCACAAAGCAAACCGAAGAAGACAAATATAACATAAACGTATGCACCAAGGCACAAATAACTACCGCAGTAGACACCGAAGACATTAATTATGATAAAAACGTAGTTAGATCTGACTCGCCAGAAAAAATATACTTGGAAGATGACGATTTGCATCTATCACAGAGAATCACTGAAGAAACATACGTAACTGATAATTACGGAAGAACTGGTATTCACAAAACACACCCAGAAAATATAGAGTATCCAGAAAGACAACCAGACAGACAACATCCTCAGAAAGAATCGAAGCCTTCGGTTCAAGAGTTTCCTTCTCAAATTCGAAAATCGCCTGAAAAAGAACCTCTCGAAGAATATCCAGAAAAGAAAAAATCTAGTAAGATACCTCCTCAGTTATCTGAATTTCCATCACAAGTCAGGAAATCACCTGAGAAAGAAGTTTTTGAAAAATATCCAGAAAAACAGAAACCTACTAGAGAAACACCTCAGCTATCAGAGTTTCCATCTCAAACTGGGAAATCTTCTATAAAAAAACAACCAACCATTAGCGTCACAACTTGTGAAGCCAGAACTGAAGAAAATGATGAAGTAAGTGAGAAAAATAGAGTTATAGTAGATGAAGCTCACCAAAACAAGGTTGTAATTAATGAGTACACAGAAGAAAACTATCACAAAAAGCCTAAAGATGCTCCATCAATACCTGGATACCCATCTCAGTTGAAAAGGAGCCCCGAAAAGGAACCATCAGAAAGATACCCTGAAGAAAATAAACCCAAAGATGAAGCACCTTCGATCAACGAATACCCTGCGCAAATTAGGAAGTCGCCAGAAAAGGAGACGCTGGAAAAGTTTCCTGAAAAGCTCAAACCTAAAGAAAAAGCTCCGTCGATTAGTGAGTTCCCATCACAAGTGAAGAAAACACCAGATAAGCAACCTCTCGAGAAATATCCTGAAAAGCAAAAACCCCAAAAAGAAGGCCCATCTATTTCAGAATTTCCATCACAAAAGAAGATTCCAGACAAGCAACCGTGTGAAAAATACCCTGAACAAGAAAAACCTTATAGAGAAACTCCTACGGTTGGATCTTATGCATCACAAATTAAAAGCCCAGAGAAGGAACCTCTAGAAAAACACCAAGGAAAAGTGAAGCCTAAAAAAGAAGCGCCTTTAGTTCCGAAGCATCCTTCACAAATTTCCGAGAGTCCAAAGGAAAAACACCCAAGAGATATTCCAACGACAATAACAAAAGATGTGCCCAAAAAAGAGAAACCAAGAAAAGATAACCCCGAAAACATTAAACCAAAACAAGATAAGCCAAGAAAACACCGTAGAAGCTCTTCTTCCTCATCATCATCTTCCAGCTCAGCTGGTGAAGAAATTGAAGAAAACAAAACAGAACAAATAATAACAAAAGACGAGCTAACATTCTCGGAATCGCAGGTACCCGTGAATGAGCCAGTGGCGACTAAAAAGGTGATTAGTTATCTATGTCGTGAAGACGAAATCGACAAAACAACAGTGTTGGACAAAAATGAGACACAAAAGTTTTTAGAACAAGAAATATTAAATGAAAAGTCAATTTTAAATAAAACCGTCAAAAAAGATTCTCCGGAAAGAACTTTACCAAAGAAACGACCAGTCGAATCATTCATTGAACACGAAAGAATTGATTCAACAACTACTGTTAACAAAGACAGTCCTACACAGAAATCACCAGTAAAGAAACCAGACCAGAAAACGGCTACAACCAATATAACTACTAAAAAAATTGTTACTGATAACGTCACAAAAGAAGTTAGGAAAGATTTCACAAAAGACAAGCCGTCTCAGAAGAAAATGACTGACACATATAAAACAGTCAAGACAGAATATGTCAGTGAATATTGCAAACCAAAACCCAAAGATGCATCCCCAAAAACCTCTACAAAAACAACTGAAAGAATCACATTATATGATGTCGATAATTTCGATAAAGTAGATAATACGGTACATATTAGAACACATAGAATTGATGACACAATAAATGTAAAAACGAATAAAATTATTCAAAATGGACATGCACCTAAAAAATATATCACTACCAAAATTAAGGATATTCCAGAACAAAAACGGGGCTCCCCTAAAACTGATGGACCAACTCAAAAACCTGTTACCAAAGCACCTGTCGATAGGAAACCTGATACAGTTATTAAGAGACCTACAGGAGGTTTTCAGAAAAAAACACAGAAGCCTGATGACACTATTCTTCATACTACTGCCAAGAAAACTACCATCGCAAAAACCCAACTTACTAATGGATTCGATAAACCGAGACCAAATAAACCACAAGAAAAGGAGATCCCTAAAAGACATGTAGTATCAACCACTATTACCATAACCCCTAAAACGAAAGCTACGACGAAAGTTGGTCCTGTAATGACCACAAAAACAACAAAGACCAAAGAGATAATCCAGAAAACACCAGTGAAACAACAAAATGGTCACGCACCTTCTGATTCAGAAACGTCCATCAGCGAAAGTTTCGAAAATATCTATATCAAAAGTACTACTATATCTGCAACAACAAAAGACAAAACTACTAAAAAAGCAGATACGAAAATAACTCGTACCACAAGCGACCGCATCATAAAAACGCAACCACAAAAAACAACTACAACCCGAGGTCATTCTAAACCAGAGTTGTTAACTCCATCTAGAGATAAACCACAAGAAAAAACTAAACCCAGGGAAAAATCTCCAGAAAAACATCAACAAAAACCTAAGCAAGAAAAATGCATTACAACCAAATCAATCATAATAAACAATGAACTGAATACTGAGAAAGAAGTGATTGTAAACCTTCAGAGATCGCAATCAAGTCGAGAACCAACTCCTGATCGTATCTGCCCATTACCAGTAACATCAGATGAAGAGGATAACGTACCAAGGTATCCAGATAAAATTATGGAACCCGAAGATGGAACTTATAAAAAACCAAAACGTTTATCTGATATTCCTATACTAGAAAACGAAGATTCGGTAGACTTCACTAGGATAACCGAAATTAGGGATACTAAAACGAACCAGGATGCAAGAACAACCGATATCAAAGAAACCAGACGTATCACAGAAGTTGATAAAGTGGAAGAAACGGATGAAAGTCTTTTGAGTGTTAACAAAAAGATCAGCAAATTTCTGGATACTGCCGAACAGCTTACGAAGAAACCAGTCGACTCTAGGGGTCGCGCTCCAAAAGTAGAGCGGCCGAAATTAGTCGTGGATGACGATTTAAGAACTGACGAATGCTTACTCAGCGTTTCTGACAAGGTGTCCAAATTTATTTCAACTGCCGAACAATTAACAACCCCTCAATACCCAGATAGACCTAAAAGTCCAAAATGTCAGAATTACCCTGAACTCGATGACAAAAAACCTTCCGGTATTAAAGATAAAGTTAGTCACTTTGTCACTTTGACAGAGAAAACTACAAAAACTTTAAAAAGCGACCACGATGTTCCAGATAACAAAGCTTCTAAACCAGTGAGTCTATCGAAGTTAGATGAACCACTAAAACGTCAACCAGCCAAAAAGCCAAGCCAAAGTGTACCGAGTGAATGCGTTCAAATAGAAAAGGAAGAACATTTCTATACCAGGAAATCCTTATCACCTGACAAACAATCACCAAGGAGGAGCGTTTCGCCAAAACCAGAGGAACAGAAAACGCCAGATAGAAAGCCACCAAATACTTATGACAGTATAAAACAGCGAGACAGTCATGAAAGTAAATACCACAGAAGAAGCAGTTCGCCAAAGTCACCGGATTCTACGCCAAAATCAACTAGACGACCATCTGAAGAGGAACCCAAACATGTTTTAAGCGAAACTACCAGGCTAAGGAGTACAGAAAGTATAAAGAAAGCTAAGGCGTTGTTCGAAAATGTAAACACAGAACAAGAAGTCTTAAAACAGCGCGACATTCTAAGCAGGCCGTCAGTTTTTGAAGGCAGGAAACCAAAACCTGATTCTAAACCAGAACTGACGAAGACCAAACTTGATTTTGATCACAGACCAACAGCGAGAACTGGTGAGCCATCCAAAAATGTGATCAACAAGCCGGACCACTTAAAATCGACTAAACTGGTGCTTGAAAGATACAGGCCTAACGCACCAAAACCCATTAAGACACCCTCCAGGGAAATAAGCCCAGAAAGAGATGAAGATGTTCCTCATTATATGAGACCGCGAGAGAAAGATTGCAGGCCTCATAGTCCATCTATTAGAGTTTCTCCTAATCAAGAAGCTATACCATTCAAACCATATTCGCGAGATTTGAGTCCTGAACGATACGAAGATGTGCCTCATTATATGAAACCACTGGATAGGTCTCCAAGACCTGAAAGCCCTTACAGGAGATCACCTACTAGGGACTTGCCTTCTTCTGAGCCATACTCCAGAGAATCTACCCCAGACAGAAATGGTGATGTTCCACACTATATGAAGCCTTTGGATAGAAGTCTAAGGCCACATTCGCCGCATAAACCAAGGGTTGATGAGATTAACAGGATGACTTCTCCTACAAGAGATGAGGTGACCACAAGCACGACCACTAAATTTGGAGTGACTTTACGGAGGACGGATTCTGGAAGGTTTGGTACTCCTACTGCTAGCGTTCCTAGCGATAATTTGGTGGACAAAAGAACTGATACTAAGCAAAGCGAAGTGACACTTGAAAGGAACCTATCGGATGTGGAAATCGAAGAAATTTTTGAGCTGAAAACTTTGGAGTATTTGGTAAGTTATTTCTGATTATTTTTTTATGTTGCATTTTTAAGCTTATACTTTGTTGATTTTGGCAGCTTGAAACAACAACAAGCTACGAAATACGCAGACGAATAAGAACTCAAATCAGGCTAGTTAAAAAGCTGATATCAGAAAATCGTCTTACCACCTATATTTCAACTAGAAGGACTCAAATTACGACAAGAGACGCACCAAAAAGAGCTACTAGTCCCACAAAAACCAAACCTCTTGAACCCAAAACAACATCTATTAAGACAACAACAGAATATCAAGATAAGTTTACAAGAAAACCAAGCCCAGAAAGAAAAATAGTTGATAATAAACTATACCAACACACGGATTTGATAGACAAGAAGGATCGAAGTGAAAAAATAACAGAATACACCTCTTCCTTTAACAGATACGACCAAAAGAACATCTCTTTAAACGAAAAGAGAGTATTGTCTTCATCAGAAAGGCGCAATTCTTCTGAAATATTAAGAAGAAGTCACAGTCCAGAAGAAAAGATGTATACATCAAAATCTCCAGAAAGAAAGCAACTATCAGCCCAAAGTCACACAGAAAAGAAGACGTCGTCCACAGAAGTAACGAATGCATTACAAAGCAGCCTCAAAAAGATTCCCCAAAGCAGCAAAGTAGCCACAGAGGAAAAGCCGTCTTGGGTAACGCAAAGGAACCTGAAGAAAACAGCAGAAAGGATAATGCAGAAAGCTCCTTCAACCACTAAACCTGCCAGCTCGAGCAGTTTAAGTAAACCAAACGTTAAGAAACAAGTTACAAGATCTTCTAGTCCTTGTAAAGATGTTAAAACCACAGATATTATAACGTCAAGTTATGGTGTGGGTCCTACAGACGAAAATGGTGAACCTCTGTTTGGGTTGAAGGCACTGAGAGCTCAGAATAACAAAACAGACACAACAACATCAACCAAAGGTATGTAAAATAATATGTTAAATTAAAACATGACTATTAAATAAATGATAGTAGCTGCAAAAAATTGATATACATTTTATTGATTGGTAGCCCTTTGGATAGGGTGTGAGTGAAAAGCTCTTAGTTGCTTCTATTGCCTATTAAATTGTTTTTGTATTTTAGTATCAGGTACAGTCATTCAAAGCCATTATTATGCAGAAAACGGTTCTGAACCTGTTGGAGAAGTGAGTGTGACCAAGTTTTCTAGCGATCCAAGAGATCTGGTGACCGATGATAGACAGCAAACTGACGTCAGAAGAGGGGTTACCAGTGTTACCACCACACAAAAATTCGGATACAAAGACACGCCAACTTTAAAGTCACTTTCGGGACAGACTAAGGTAAAAGCCAGTAAATGAATGAAATTTTAATGCGTTTACAAAAATTCAAAGCAGCATTCTTAATAAGTACACTTGAACAACCCAAATCACCACTACAGTTTTTGAATACCTGATGATCGTTTCACTAGCAAAGTTAGCGTCATCAGAGGATAACGTTTGGTGACCATAACTGTGTTTATATTCTGTGCAGGTTCTCGGCCTAGACGCTTGAGTGTGGTTTAAACAAAACAAAATTTTCACTGCTCGCTTACCGGAAATTCCCTTTAGCCGAATTTGGTTATCAACATTCCCACGTTCTTTTATCTGTATATTTCGTATAGTAGGCAATCAATAAACTGGGCATAGGGTGCTGAATTCATACAAGTTTGAGTATTATTATATTTAGTAATACAGGGTCGCAACATAATTTCCTTTTTTTCAAAACGCAATAAAATCCATTTTATGAATCCGATGTGATGGAAAAGTATATAAACACCGAATTACTAAAATTTCTTGAAAAACACAGTCTAATCCACAACAGGCAGTATGGATTCCGTCAGCACAGATCAACTGCCGACCTCCTTTCCTTTGTCACCCATTCTTGGAACAAATCTACGTAACTACACGGTGAATCCCAGATTGTCGCTCTAGACATATCCAAAGCATTCGATCAGGTCTGGCACGCAGCGCTGCTTAATAAACTTCCGGCCTATGGCCTACCACCAAAACTCTGTACATGGGCAGCACATTTCCTTTCCAACCAGAGCATTTCTCTTGTCGTAGATGGCCATTTCTCTAAACTATATCCAATAATGCAGGAGTTCCTCAAGGTTCAGCTTTAGCCCCTACTTTGTTTCTTCACCACATCAATGACCTCCTCTCTAGCACATCCAACCCAGTTCACAGTTATGCGGACGACAGCATCCTCCACTCAAATATATAATATTTTAAACCTGTCTCTTTAGCCCAATTAGATGAGGGTCGCAGACTCATGGAGAGTTCTGTCTCTGTGGATCTCCAAAAAATATTAAACTGGGGAAGTAGAAATCTTGTACAAGTCAACTCCACCAAATCCCAGTCTTGCTTTCTATCTCATAAGAGATACACTAGCCCTAGAACCACCACAATAAACAACCAAGTTATTCAAAGTAATGAGTCCTTTTCAATTGTTGGCATTTCTGTGGATCAAAATCTCAATTGGCATCAACATGTAACATCAATTGCAGAAGCCGCTGCTAAGAAATTAGGTTTCCTCTTCCGGGCTCGCAAATACTTTTCATCAGCTAATCTCTATACCTTATATACTACTACAAATAAGGCCAAACCTCGAATACTGCTCCCACATCTGGGATGCCGCTGCAGCTACTACACTCGCTATCCCTTGCCCACCGACGTACCGTTGGTGACCTCTCTCTCTCTCTTTTTTATAGATATCTGCACGAGCACTGCTCAGAGGAGCTTTCTTCCATAGTTCCTCCACCTGCTGCCCGCAACAGATCTACCAGGGGAACAGAGCGAATACACCCTTTTGCTGTACAGGTCACCAGACATAGAACATCTTGTTATGCCCGCTCCTTTTCGCGAGGACCTCCAAGTTGTGGAATGCTTTGCCGGCACATATTTTTTCTTCTCCTCCGAACCTCCAAACCTTCAAGTCCAGAATTAACAAGTTGCCTCTTTCCTCCTTGTCGACACCCACGGTACGATAGTATTTAGGCTGCAAGCCCTCGTGGTATGTTGTTGAAATATAAAAAAATACAGTAGTAGTCGCCAGACATTTGGAATTATTCATCCTCTGGTAACGCTAACTTGGTTATTGAAACGATCGTCAGGTACTTCAAATATGTTGTGGTGATTTGAGTTTTCCAAGTGTACTTATCAGTGCTCGTCACAGGTTTACTTATCAGCATTTTTTATATCTAATTTATTACTATGTGAAATCTGGAACCTGTGATGAGTACTGATAAGTACACTTGGAGAAGCCAAATCACCACAACACATCTTTTTAAAGACCTTACTTACCTTACTTATCTAATTTATTAATTGAGTTAATATAAACTGATGGTGTCAGATAATTACATAATTAGTTCATGATTCATTTAATGTTTCAGGAAATTTGCGACGTAGATAATAAGACGAAAAACACGAAAACAACATCCAAAATAACGAGACGAAATTCAGTGAAGGCGCTGTCGCAAAAATTCATTGAAAATGCAGGTAAATGTTTTGTATTTCACGGTTTTCCAGACGAGTGGGAACTCTGTATATATATATATATATATATATATATATATATATATATATATATATATATATATATATATATATATATATATATATATATTACACCGATAACAAAAAAATAATAGGCAGATTTTGATCAAATTTGGTACGTACCTTCCTTTTGCAAGTGCCTTGAATCAGTTTGTTAGCCAGAAAAATCGGCCAAAGTTTTCGCGGAAAATTTTGTTTTGTTTCAGAAAAAAAAAGGTCTGTAGGTTCAAAGACTAAAAAGGTATAGGCATTTAAAATAAATTTGGGTTCTTCTCAAAACGCGATTTGAACCGTCAAAATTGGCAACATTTGGGCAAAGAACCTGAAACCAATACGGATTATGTAAAGAAAATGTCGCAAGAAGAGTGTTCTGCAAACCCTTAAGTTTCAGCTTCAACCGTCATTGTCCTTCATTTTACTAAAATATTTCTAGAAACTTAATATCAAATAGACGCTTTCTCTGATGCTCTGGCGGTAGTTTTAGTAAAGTGTATGGTTTAACGTCTATAATTTTTGGCTAATTTTCATAGAAAAAATTCGTTACGAGGAGACCGCGATTTTTGAATTTAAAAAAGATTTCTTCAAATGAGCGCAAACTAGGCCCCCTAGAATCCATATCTGGGTCGAGTTTCAGTTTTTATCTGTTCACATATATACAGGGTGATGCCTTTCTACGGTAAAGCTAAATATAATTGTTATTAGACAAGATACGAGAAAAAATTGTATACGTTAATTATAGGGTGTCTTGAGCTGCATCTTATAAAATTATTTTGACAATCACAGGGTGGCCCATAAGTCGTTGGTGATACCTACAATGTGTTTTTCGGGCATGCTTTATGTTATTGCATTTTTGCTTCAAATTTAAATAACTCAATTTATTATTAACCTAAGATTCGTTACCTACGACCCCAGTTTTTTCGGAAACATTTTAAGTTTATTTTCGGAAAATTTTTGTACATTTTCAATCAATGACTTATTTTGATGAAATATGGTACATTTTTTCTATTATATATGTTATACTGGTAACCAAATTGATGGCTGCTTGCATCAAAGAAATATATTTGCAATTAAAAACATTTTAATCAAAATTCATTTCCATAACGCACTGGCTGGGTCCAGACTGTTTAATTTTAATCTCTTGTAACATATTTTTTATTTGTATTTGTATGTGTGTTATTCCATTTATTTTGCACGGGATGTATTTGTATTAATGTACAGGTATACTGGTATACTAGTTTGGTATGTTTTTTCTAGTCGAAACTTCAAAGAGTGAAAGGCAGTCTTCCTACCCAAAGGCAGGACTGATTTTGCGCACTTCCAGCTTTAAAGATTCGACAACACGAGGCGGAAGAAGCAGTAGAGAAGGCTCTCCAGGTAATGTTACAAGCAAAATATATTGTAACACAACACAACACATGTAGTGTTTAATTTGTCCCCTGTGGGTCCGGGGACTAACTAAAAGAATAAGCCCATGGTAACTCCTGCCTCTCATACGAAGCGACTACTCGGAGTCAAGCAGGTGGTAGTGGAATTTTCCTTTACGTGATAGTAAGGGATGTTTTCACGGCCGAGGAGGTGCCACCCCTTACATCAAGAGGCCAGTGAAGTCCCAACGGTCGTTTCCTGTTCTGGTGTATGAGTCGGTTTCCCTTACAAGCAAAAATAATGATGGCTCCTCCTTGTACAAAATATTCCGGAGGTAAAATACCTCTCCATTCGGATCTCCGGGAGAGGGCTGTACAGGGGCGCCAGCATCAAGGTTTTACATATCCTTCTCGAATATATGTGGCATAAATTCTAACCTGAACTCCGTCCACCATTTCCTCCAGGCTAATAGGCCCCAACTCCTCTTCCTCACCGAAACCCAAATCAGTGCCAAAACAGCCATTAATCACCTTAATTTCCCGGGGTATGAGCTGCTTACTTCCTTTAGATTGCATGGAGGTGTGTGCGCATACGTCCGTAGCAATCTACCCTGCACCAGACTCCCCAATTTAGAAGCTGGAAGAAAAGACATACTTTAGATGAAACTCTCTATCTCTCTCCGGGCTGCAACTAAATTCATCTGTTGCATCTACTGGTCACTTTCTGACAACAACTTTGTCCAGCTCTTCGACTACCTTTCTGAAAAAACCGATCATCTGATTTCTCAATATCCTTCCTCCGAGATCACTATCCTTGGTGACTTCAATGTCCATAATAAGGAATGGCTAGGTTCTTCAGCAATTCTTTAGCCAATATGGTTCAGCAACCTACTTTTTTTTCTCCCTCAGGGTTCGTCGGCGGCTTTTCCGCCCCGATAGCACTGCAGCCCTTGGCCTATCGTGCATCAGCAACCTACTTACTTTCCTCGCATCCCAACATACACCTCATATCCCTTGGATCTCCTTCTTACTACAAAACCTGACTGCTATAAGATATCAGTCACCGCCCCCCTTGGTCGCTCAGACCACGGCATGGTCACTGCTTCCTGCGCAATGCAACACGAAGTGACAGTCATCACACCCAAGTATCGTTTGGTACTACAACTCCGCGAACAGGGATGAAATGCGGGATTACTTTTCCTCATTTCCATGGGCTTCTGTCTGCTTCTCTCATGTTGACCCCTCTGATATCTCACAAACGTCACCGAAATTATCCAAGCTGGCATGAAATTATTTATTCCACGTACACAGAAAACCTCTTCAGCCATTCAAAAGCCCTGGTTCTCTAAATCCTGTGACAAGGCCAGACTTGAAAAGGTTAAAGCTCACAAAACGCTTCTACACAATCCCAGTCAAGAAAAACGTCAAGCATTTAACGACGCAAGAAACATCTATGTCCGCATTATTTCTGAGGCAAAAACTCGTTTAATAACCACATCAAAAACAAAGTCCTCTTAAGCTCCAATGTTATCAAACCCTTCTGAACTCTTGCCAAACCTATTGGGAATCATTTCTGCAAGAGCACTTTCCCACCTCTTGTCTCAGGGGGATGAAACTGTTTCTACTGCCCTGGGCAAGGCTGAACTTTTTGCCTCGTTGTTCGCCGGCAATTCTACTCTCAACCCACCTCCAAATGTTCAACCACCAACAGTCCCCAATGTCGCGCATAAAATGACTGATATCATTTTCAAAACTAAAAAGATACGAAATATGCTCTCTTCCCTTAATACCAGGAAAGCCTCTGACCTTGACCAGATTTCAGCAATTATTCTCAAAAAATGCACACCAGAACTTGCTCCTGTCCTGACTCGTCTGTTTCAGACATCTTACAATAAAGGCATATTCTCTAGTAACTGGAAAACTGCTCGAGTACAACCCGTCCCCAAGAAGGGATCGAAACCGCTTTTTAGCAACTACAGGCCTATATCTCTCCTTTCAGTCGTCTCTAAAGTGATGTAAAAGTATATAAACACCAAATTACTAAAATTTCTTGAAAAATCACAGTCTAATCCACGACAGGCAGTATGGTCAGCGCAGATCAATTGCTGACCTCCTTTCCTTTGTCACCCATTCTTGGAACAAGTCTATGGAACTACACGGTGAATCCCAGATTGTCGCTCTAGACATATTCAAAGCATTCGACCAGGTCTGGCACGCAGCGCTGCTTAATAAACTTCCGGCCTATGGCCTACCACCAAAACTCTGTACCTGGACAGCAAATTTCATCTCCAACCGGAGAATTTCTGTTGTCGTGGATGGCCATTCCTCTAAACTGTATCTAATTAATGCAGGAGTTCCTCAAGGTTCAGCTTTAGCCCATACTTTGTTTCTTCTCCGCATCAATGACCTCCTCTCTAGCACATCCAACCCAATTCACACTTACGTGGACGACAGCACCCTCCACTCAAATATACAATATTCTAAGCCTGTCTCTTTAGCCCAATTAGATGAGGATCGCAGACTCATGGAGAGTTCTGTCTCCGGGGAACTCCAAAAATATTGGACTGGGGAAGTAGAAATCTTGTACAATTTAACCCCACCAAATCTTAGTCTTGCTTTCTTACTCATAAGAGATACACCAGCCCTAGAACCATCACAATGAACAACCAAGTTATTCAAAGTAATGAGTCCTTTTCACTTGTTGGTCTTTCTGTGGATCTAAATCTCAATTGGCACCAACATGTGACATAAATTGCAGAAGCGGCTGCTAAGAAATTAGGTTTCCTCTTCCGGGCTTGCAAATACTTTTCGCCAGCTAATCTCTATACCTTATATACTTCACAAATAAGACCAAACCTCGAATACTGCTCCCACATCTGGGGTGCCGCTGCCGCTTCTACACTCGCTATCCTGGAGTATCCTGAACAGAGCGTATTCACCCTTTTACTGTCCAGGTCACCAAACATAGAATATCTTGTTATAGCCGCTCTTTTTGCCCGAGGACTTCCAAGTTGTGGAATTTCTTGCCGGCACATGTTTTTCCTTCTCCTCCGAACCTCCAAACCTTCAAGTCCAGAATTAACAAGTTACCTATTTCTTCCTTGTCGACACCCACGGTACGATATTATTTAGGCTGTAAGCCCTCGTGGTGTGTTGTTGAAATATATATTTTAAGTAAAACATAATATGGACCCTAGGATTTTGGTCTGCCATGATGCTACACTTACTCTCCTAAGGAATACTCAGTTACCTATCATTATATAAATGCGTATAATGTATGTTCCTGAAAGGAAAACCACTTTGTATGCTTACCACACTTTGATCTTCTTTGAGTACCACTGTACACCAACACATCCACCACTTTCAGTGTTTAACAACAATCTGACTAACAACTGTGTCGCAGAATGTATTCTGACCAAATCCCAAAGTTGCCAAAATATGGGAGGCTGTGCTATACACGCTGTTAAATACTTTAAATTTATTTTCAGGTGATAGCAGCGGGATGGAAGAAAATGTGATAGTGAAGACTTCAAAAACTACTGTGACAGGGGCTGAAACATTTCTAACTAGCAAAACCAAAGTAACTGGCGTACAAGATGTCATTACCAGAATGAAAACTGAAGGTGAGTACTTATCAAATGTTGACAAGTACCTACATTATAATAATTTGTGCAATAATAATCATAATAGTATAATTGCACAACAGCTGCATATAATATCTAACTGATACAAAATAAAATATAAAGGAAATACTACCTAGGTACAGTTCACTTCGAACAGGCGTCAAGTATACATCTCTTGGTGCGTGATTTGAAGTGATCGACAGTGTTTGGTTAGTTTTGAGTAAATTTTCTTTAAAAAAATTCACTATTGAGGAGATCCCGACTTTTGAATTTAAAGAAAATTCTTCCAATGAGCGCTAATTAGGCCGCCTAGAACACACATCCGGGGTCAGTTTCAATTTTTATATGTTTATATATATATATATATATATATATATATATATATATATATATATATATATATATATCCCGCTATCATTGTTGCGTCCTTTCATTGTGCAGTCTTCTCGCGTCCACTGGAAGCAATGATGGTGTGGTCAAGATCCGTAAAATATATAGATCTGCATTACACTTACAAACTATATATGCCATAAAATAATGTATATAAAAAGTTTGATAAATAGAGAGTTTTTATATGACTATCATTAACACGTCTTTGCGATCTTCTATCAATACTGCAGCGATGAGTATACAGTATGTACATTTTCCACGTGACTTGACATCATTGCTGCGTCCGCCATGTTGCCAAATCTTGTGTTCTAAAAATAGCATGCTCCGCCCACAGAACAAAAGCGTGACGTCACCTTTACAGCACTGGTTCATAAAACTTGATGAAATGGAACAAATACACTACGTGTAGGAGCCTCGTGGTTTAGTGGTAAGAACGTGTGCGTCTGAAACGAAGGGTACTGAGTACGATCACAGGGTTCTTTCACTTTTTCAGTACATTTTTCTTCCATCATTATTTATTTCCTTGTTAAACAGACGTTAAAATTTATGGTGATATTGATCTTTAGATCTTTTAAGAAACTACGCTAAAATAAAAAAGTGTTACCCAAAAATGGACGACGCCAGGGAGCAGTTTCACCTCACTATCCTGGAAATTTTGCCGAACCCCTGCCTTTCTGTAAGGAGGGTAGGGATCTTTAACGTGCCCAAGATCGCATGGACACGGGACCGACGGCTTTACGCCCCCTCCGAAGGGCGGAACGTGCAGACATTCAACTTGCTCAAATACAATGCCATAACCTCGGTTGATGTTACTGTTACAGTTTGTACTGAAAAAGTGAAAGGAGTACGCTGGGATCGAACCCAGTACCCTTCGGTTCAGAGGCACACGTTCTTGCCCCTGAACCACCGAGGCTCTAACGTATACGTTTCTCTCATGACTCCTGTCAGTTAACAAATAACAAATAGTGGTGTTGTCAGATTAAACTAGAGAGATGGAGATGACTTTTAAATACCGTAAAAATAGGAAGCTTAATATTTATACATAATAAAACGTAGTTCTCAATTGTTTTTAAACAAATTGAATCACTTTCATTAAAATTTCTATTTATTTACATCTTTCTGACATCTACAGATGTAGATGAGAGTTGTCGTAAATGGCAACCCCGCCGATTGTTTATTGTGACATATTTTCGTAGCCTCTCCGTTTAAAACTCAAATTTTTCTTAATTAAAATTCACTAAAAATTAGATAATTCTACAAATATTACAAATGAGTCTTGTCTCTTTCCGTGTGTGTGTGCGACAGAGCTAACCACCCATATTATTGACAATATCACCTTAATGCTTGAAAGCACAGCCGGATCCCTTCCAGCTCAAAGTTTCATCCCAATGAGAATGAACTGCGAAGCTGAAATAAAGTAAGCTTTTATGTTGACAATAGGTTTTATGTTAATATTATCTACATTTTTCGTTTGTTTTCAGATGTGAGAGAAGGCGACACGGCGGAAGAAATTGAAGCGAGGGGTCTCCTGAATAAGTTCATAGGTTCCCAGGTGATCCTGTCAGGTATGGAAGGTCACATGTCTTCAAAAACTTCCGCCACCGCCACATGTACGTCAGTCAAGAAAGCTTCCACCAAAGTTACCACAACCATCACGGTAAGTTTTAATTTTGAACACTGCATGTCTAGCTTTACGATAAAAATAATATATAAGTGGTACTTTGTGAAGTTTTCATGGATATACTGTTAAAATCAAAATGATATCGTCATCGAAAAACAAGTGAGCAATCACTTTCGATTTATAAAACCAAAAAATAAAAGTCTGGACGCAGCAAGTGCGTTATGGTAGTGAATTTTCATTTAAATGTTTTTAATGGCAAATAAGTGTGTCGGGATCTCCTCATTAGTGATTTTTGGAAAAAGAAAATTCACTAAAATAAAAATCGAGTAGATGTAACGACAGAACAGTTTACTTCACGTAACTAACTGGGTTGGTACCGTTAACTGCTCACAAGCTGATTGTCTGGATTGTTTGTGAGTACAAGTAAAAATTTTAAAAAGTCTGGACGCAAGAAGTGCGTTATGGTAGTGAATTTTCATTAAAATATTTTTAATGGCAGATGTCTTTTTTTTATGAAAGCGGGCATTAAATTTGGCTAAATATTTTGTACACAAAATTCTGCTAAAAGAATACATAAAATTCAAATTATATACCTAATCTGTAATCAAAATTGAAAATAAAATAATTTGTTTGCACGAAATTCCATTAAAACCTTATTTTCGACGAATTTTGTTTCAAAAATGTTCCATCAATTGAATAATTTTTGATACAAAAGTTCTCAAACGTTTCTTCAAAGAAAAGTCATTTATAAGAAAATTCGATATTAAAAAAACATTTTGTACAAGAAAATTGGCTAATAACAATAACTTAAATAAATTTAAAAAACTGGTCCGATTTTCTTGGCCAACCAACCATTTCAAGTTATTTACCCACCTACCAAAATATAATTTTTCACAAAAACTTTTTCGACGACAATGCAGAAATTTCATGAAAATTTGCAAACAATTTTTCAAGAAAATCCCTAAACATTTTTTTATAATAACTTATTAAACATTTATCATTAATTACCAAAATTTCACAAAAACATCTTACAAAAAATTATTTCTACGAAGCCCAAAAAAATTTCTGCAAAAACTGGCTAAATATCTTTTTACACAAAATGTTTCAAAAAGCATACATAAAATTTAAATTATATACCTAATCTATAATTAAAATTGAAAATAAAATAATTTGTTTGCACGAAAACCCATTAAAACTTTATTTTTTATGAATTTCGTTTAAAAATGTTCCATCAATTGAATAATTTTTCATACAAAATTCGCAACAAACGTTTCTTCAAAGAAAATTCATTAAATTCACTTATAAGAAATTTCTCTTTTAAAAGAACATTGTGTACAAGAATATTAACTAATAGAAATAGAAATAAATTAAATAAATTAAAAAATATTCAAAATCGGATCTAAATACAGAACTAGATACTTTTTCTGTGGCTTCACAGAGAAAAATTGTTTGCCTGTGGATGCTGTAAAAATTGAATCCGGTCGTAGAGAAGAAAACAACCTCTTCTCATGTCACAAAAGTCTATGTTAACTGTGGCACGGTTTTACCCACTAAGGGCAACAACACCCACTATTAAACTTGAATTAAAAGTCTTAAAAGCGCTTATCTTTCCTTTTCAACAAAAAGTCGCTAAAAATATATTGGAATTACACAATCTGATCAAATAACGCTAAAATTGAGTCAAGGACGAAGAAAAGTAAAAAAAAGTTCGGGACGCAGCAAGTACGTTATGGTAGTGAATTTTTATTAAATGCTTCAAATTTGAATAACTCAATTATCTGTAAACCTAGAAGGTTGAGTTTTGGTTTCTAGTAAGGTCTTTCCCAAGGCAACATATCCACCAAATTTCATTAAAACAAATTTGTAATTTTTGGAGAAAAATTTTTTTTTCGAAAGAAAACTCCAAATTTGAATAACTCAATTTTCTATAAACTTAGAAAGCGTCACCCTGTATATGTGTAAATAGACCAAAACTGAAACTGACCCCGTATATGGGTTTTGGGGTTCTAGTTCACGCTCATTTGAAGAAATCTTTTAAAATTCATAAGTCGCGGTCTTCTCAATAACGAATTTTTTCTACGAAAACTTGCTAAAATATAGACTATTAAACCATGAACTCTATAGCTGAAACTACTGCCGAAGCATCAGAAAGAGGGTCTATTTGAAATGGATTTTCTGAAAATATTTTAGTAAAATGAAGGACAATGATGGTTGAAGCTGAATCTTAAAGCTTTGTAAAACACACTTCTTACGACAATATCGTCTACATAATCTGTGTTTGTTCCAAATTGGTAGTCTGAAAATTGCAAATTTTTACGTTTCAAATCGCGACTTTGACGTTTGAAAAAAAATTATCAAATTTTCAAAATATTTTTTCTGCTACTTCTTGACGTTTTTGCGTCAAGAAAACTTAACCGTTGGATGTACTATTCAATTGGTTTTGTTAACCACACAAAATATTTTGTTCTTGTGTTCTTGTCGAGTGGTACCCAATTTTTTTTTTCTCTTAAAATGCCTATGACTTTTTTCTTTGAACTTAGAGATCTGAATGATGGCACATAGGGTAAGTTGGATAGTAGAAACGTATATGCCATGGTTGTCATAACTCTGTTATTTGCGGAGATACGAAAAATTTCCGAAGGAAAACCCAACATTTTCCCGGAAAAACTGGTCCGATTTTCCTGGATAACTAACTGATCTAAGCCACTTACAAAAAGAAGCTACGTACGGAATTTCATTTAAATCGGCCCATTATTTTTTGAGTTATCGATACGATATATATATATATATATATATATATATATATATATATATATATATATATATATATATATATATATATATATATATATATATATACACAGATCTCCCCATTAGTGAATTTTTTGCTTTAAGAAAAATTCGCAAAAAAAAAATACAGTCCCCCTTTTTTGAAGTCGGTTAAAAATGGCTGGAGACAAAAGGAAAGAAGTAGGAGGTTTGTTGGGAAAGATAGACACTTTTCCATTAATGAATGTGTTAAGTACAATTTGGTGAGTGAAGTTTGGAACCTGTGATGAGCACTGATAAGTACAATTTGGAGAACCAATAAGTACAATTTGGAGAACCCAAACTCATCACAATAATTAGACCTGACGATCGTTTCGCTAACAACGTTACCGTCATCAGAGATACAAATAAACTAATCGTGTAATATGTCGTTTCAGAAGTTTATGGGCACAGAAGATAACGCTGCTGCACAACAAGGTGACATCGCCTGTAGACTGTAATTATGAGTGTATAAACTGTAAAACTTCTTAAAAGGCGTTGAAAACACCTAAACAAAATATAGTAGTTTTCCACTTAAAATTTATTTATTTAACTTTCACGGATCGTTTACGTTTTTAGACTATTTAAAACGCAGTCAAGTTTAAAATAGAAAAATCATTCACTGCAACGTTTTATGTACTTTGGCACACTCGTGAAACTTCAATTGTAAATCACAATTTTTAACATTGTATTCTTATTTAAAAATTCTCCACTTTCATCTAAATTTAGTGTCATTGTTTTTATTCGTTCATAATTCGCAGTAAAAACATTCGAAAGGACAAATAATAATAGAAATACAACGCAAATACTTTGCCTAATAGAGACAAGAAGGTCTTTGTTATGTTTTCTTTGTGGTAAAGAAGCGTTTAACTGAGTTAATTACTTTTGGCAGCAGATCAAAATGCTGCCTCTTTGCGATCATTTGTATTTCAGCTGCTCGTTTTTCTGGAAAATTTACGTGTGTGAAAAAAGTTTCGACAATTTATGTCTCGAACGTCAAATATCTAATAGTGTATTGTTAAGTTTTACCAAATATGGACATGACAAAAAAGTTTCGGCTCAACAAAAGTGTTTTATAGTAAAAGACTGAGATTGGACACTGTGGCTGGACACTGAAAAAAAAAAAAACAGAAACACAAAACAAAGACTGGACGCAGCAAGTGCGTTATGGAAGTGATTTTCATTAAAATGTTTTTAATAGCAAACATGTCTCTTTATAATGTAAGCAGGCATCAATTTGGTCACCGGTACAACTTATATAGTAGAAACAATGTACCATATTTTATCAAAATAACTTCTTGTTTCAAAATGTACATAAATTTTTCAAAAATATACTTTAAATGTTTCCGAGAAAGCTCATTTCCTAGCCAACGAACCTTAGGTTAATAGCAAATTGAGTTATTGAATATTGAAGCTTTTAATGCAAATTCATTACCAAAACGCACTTACTGCATCTCGATTTTTTTTTACAAACATGCATCATATTTCGAAGAAAAATGCAATAAGGAATCTTCAAAAAAAAAATTGTAGGTATCACCAACGACTTACGGGCCACCTGTGATTGTCAAAATAATTTTCTAAGATGCAGCTCAAGACACCCTAGAAGTAACGTATACAATTTTTTCTTGTATAACAACAATTATATTGGACTTTGCTGTATGAATGCGTCACCCTGTATATATATAAACAGAAAGTAAACCCGGATATGGATTCTAGGGGGCTTAGTTTGCGTTCATTTGGATAAATCTTTTTAGAATTCAAAAGTCGCGGTCTCCTCATTAACGAACTTTTTCTACGAAAATTAGCTAAAACTTATAGACCGTTAAATCATAAACTTAACTATAACTACTGCCAAAGCATCAGAGAAGGGGTCTATTTTAAATGAATTTTCTGCAAATATTTTAGTAAATTGAAGGCCAATAATGGTTTAAGCTGAAACTTAACGGTTTGCAAAACACTCTTTACATAATCCGTATTTCTTTCAGGTTTTTTGCTTAAATGTTGCCAATGTTGACGTTCCAAAATCTCGTCTTTGAAATTTTGAGGAAACCCCCCTTTTTTTTTAAATGCCCATACCTTTTTTGTCTAAATTTTGGTACGTATATACAGTGTGAAACACACTTATGGAATAAAATTCATTTAGCAAAAAATAGTTTTTGTGGAAAACGCTGAGACACGTGAAGTTTAATTTGTCGAACATTATCTTATAATCATAGTTAAAAAAGTTAAACTCTTATCATTTTACCCCCACCATTTTATCCATTTTTTTTAAATCAACCTTATATTTTTTCATCACAATTTGATGGATCACATTTTTCTGAATGCGGAGATACCCCATATGTATGGTCTAATATTACAGTTTTCAATACAGGGTGGAAATTTAATACCGGAATATTAAAACTAAACAGTTTACCCTGAAATTCAAATTTCGAAAATAAACGTAATAAGAACGTCCCTTTCTTATAATAAATGTTCAAAATGTTCTCCATTCACTTGCACACAACGAAATAATCTGCTCTGGAATTCTTCCTAATACTACGTCCCTACGTTCCTAATTTCTGTTGTTATTTTTATTTTCAAATCATCTAAATCAGCAGGTTGCGTTTTATACACTATGCTTTTAAAGTATCCCTATAAAAAGAAATCAAGAGGTGTAAAATCTAGTGATCTAGCCGGCCATTCTACGAAACCTCTTCGTCCAATCCATCTTTGTGGAAAAACTTCGTGTAACCTTCTATAAACTTAAAAAGTTGAATTTTGGTATGTAGTAACGTTTTTTCTAATGCATCGTAACGTATCCACCAAATTTCATTAAAATAAAATTGTAGTTTTCGAAGACAAACATTTTTTTCGAAAGAAAACTCAAAATTTTCCCCGAAAACCTTGTCGGATTTTCCTGGCCAACGAACTCATCCAAGCCATTAATAAAAGAAAGGCACCTGCCGAGTTTCATTGAAATCGGTGAATTATTTTTTGCGTTATCGGTTGCATACATACATACATATATATATATATATATATATATATATATATATATATATATATATATATATATATATATATATATATATATATAAACATGAAAAATTGAAACTTACCCGGGATATGGGTTCTAGCGGTCCTAGTTGGCGCTCATTTAAAAAAGAATGTAAAGCCTCACCCTCGATACCTCTCTATTAGTGAATTTTTTTTAAATAAAAATTTACTAAAATGGGGCCAGGGCTGACAATTTACTAAATTGTTAGTTGGTTGTACACAGCCTCTATTTTATATCATGTATTGTTATTTGTAGCTGTCGTGACAACATACTACCTGGTTCAGCACCGAGATGGTGACCCTGTCGTACATCTTACAATGTTATACATGTGACATATTTACTTAATACTCCTTGTAGAGTAGATTGCAACTTTTAATAAAGGAAGTCGATACGGTTTGCCCAGATTCAGTGAAATTTTCGGTAATAGCGGCAACACCGCCCTGGGTGTTTTAACCGCAAGGTTGGCGCTCTCCTGCGGGACCATGTCGAGTGCAAACACAGAAGTCTCTAAATTTGGAAGCGATGACGTCAAAGAAAGACTCCCGACCCGAGACTGACGAATGCCGTCGGCGTCGTTCCCTGTATTCGTACCCTTTCTTTAGTGCTGTGAACATCTTCCTTCCAGATCAAGTTAGTTCAGATCCAAGTTAACTCTGTTCTTGCTACCTGTATTGGATTAATTCGTTTGTTTTTCAAAATAAGGTGAGTTTTTGTTGGCTCTCAATTTTTGTTTTTTCCGTTTTTTTTTTTTTTTTTTGTAAATCTTATATCATTACTGTTTTTGGTAATGCATTGTTAAACCTTTGTACTGGCTTTATTTTTTCTGTTTTATAGCTAAAAACTCTTTATTTTGTTCTTTCGTGTGTTTTCTTTTGGGTTTTTCATCTCATTTAAAAGCTATTGCACTTATAAGTACACTTGGGGAACACCCAAATCACCACAACACATCTTTTTAAAGACCTAACGATCGTTTCGCTAACGTTAGCTTTATCAGAGGATGAAAGGATCTGTTGTGGTGATTTGGGTGTTCTAAAAGTGTATTTATCAGTACTTATCACAGGTTCCAATCTTCACTTAGCTATTGCATTTAGGTTTTTTTTTCATTTTGATGTTGGTATGCATATTATATGTAATTCCTCATAAGATTCTGTTTTTAAGTTATATAAGCTGTATCAAATCAAAAAATTGTCTATTTGCAAAAGTATTATCACGGTTTCCTCTTTTCCATTTTTTTTATTAATATTATATTTTTTTCACAACTTTCCTCGAAAAAATTGGCGTCTAAATCTGTTTTGAATTTAATTAGTACTGTTTTCCAAAGATTTCAGGCTGTTAGTACCGTTAAAATATTGTTGTTAATATTTCCTAATCTTTTCTTAAAGTTTTAGATTTTACTCATTTTACCTTGTATGGTTTCAATCTTTGTTTTGTTTTGTTTGTTGTTTTTGCAATAATTATGAGATCTTAAGCTACATAATGACGTTAAAAATTTATATTGATTTATTGTTTATTTATTTGTTTTGTGTGTCTGTTCAAATGCAACGATGGCAAATGATCCTCCACTAGCCACAGACTTTTATAAATTACACCGTGTGATTTATTTGTTTTCTTTACTGCTTTCTGATTATGCAATTTTGTTTTGTATCTTATATTTGTTATTATTTTCATAACTAAATTTAATTTGAGTTTCATTTTGTATTGTGATCATTATAATCTCTAGAAATATACATCTCAAGTTTATTACTTTTGCTTGCGCATGTAATAGATTTTACGTCGAATAAAAACGTTATGTGGGTTTTTAACAAGTGTATATTTTATATTTGAGCATGCGCAGACAATTGACATGTCTGTCAAGTATCCATAAAAGGAAAAGTAAACAATTTCATAACGCAAAAACACAATTCAACAAATTATATTGAAATTCAGACGATTCCGAATTAATTATTGACACATTTTATTAAATTTTCTTTAAAAAAATTCACTAATGAGGAGATCCCGACTTTTGAATTTTGAAAAATTCTTCAAATGAGCGCTAATTAGGCCCCCTAGAACACATATCCGGGGTCAGTTTCAATTTTTATATGTTTATATATATATATATATATATATATATATATATATATATATATATATATATATATATATATATATATATATATATATATATATATATATATATCACACCGGTAACAAAAATAATGGGCTGATTTTGACTAAAATTTGTGAATACCTTCCTTTTCCAAGTGGCTTGGATAAGTTCGTTAGCCAGGAAAATCGGCCGAGGTTTTCCCGGAAAGTTTTGTGTTTTCTTTCGAAAAAAAATTATATCCGGAAATAACAAAGTAAGGGCAGCCAAATTTACACCGGTTTACATCGCTATAGGTAAATGTCCTAGCTCTGTAGGTCAAAAGACAAAATAGTTATAGGCATTTAAAGAAAAATAAACGTCAAAGTCGCGATTTAAAACGTCAAAACTGGCAACAATTAGGCAAAGAACCTAAATCTAATACGGGCTATGGAAAGAAAATGTCTCAAGAAGAATATTTTACAAACCCTGAAGTCTTAGTTTCAACCGTCATCGTCCTTCATTTTACTAAAATGTTTCCAGAAAATTCATTTCAAATAGACCCTTTCTCTGATGCTTGGCAGTAGCCTTAGCTATAGAGTTTATCGTTTAATGGTATATAATTTTTGTCGAATTTTCGTAAAAAATCAATAAAGCTTAATATATCCGTTATTATACAAGATATGAAATAAATTGTAGGGTGTCTTGAGCTACATATTAAAAATATTTCTACAATCACAGGGTGGCCCATAAGACGTTGGTGATACAATTTTTTTTTTTTAATCAAACACGCCTTATGTTATTGCATTTTTGCATTTTCCATCGAAATATAATGCAGATTTGTAAGAAAAGAAATTCTGGATGCAGCAAGTGCGTTATGGTAGCGAATTTTGATCAAATGCTTCATATTTGAATAGCCCAATTTGCTATTAACCTATAAGGTTGACCAAGAAACGAGTTTTTTTCGGGAACACTTTAAGTTTACTTTCGGAAATGTTTGTACGTTTTCAAGCAATAAAGTTATTTCGATGAAATATTGCATATTGTTTTTACTATATAGGTTATACCGGTAACCAAATTTGATGCATGCTTTCTTTAAAAAAACACACATATTTGCTGTTAAAAACATTTTAATGAAAAGTCACTACCATAACGTACTTGCTGCGTCCACATTTTTTAATTTTAGTGAATTTTCTTGAATAAATTCACTAATGGGGAGATCCCGAATATATATATATATATATATATATATATATATATATATATATATATATATATATATATATATATATTCGGGATCTCCCCATTAGTGAATTTATTCAAGAAAATTCACTAAAATTAAAAAATGTGGACGCAGCAAGTACGTTATGGTAGTGACTTTTCATTAAAATGTTTTTAACAGCAAATATGTGTGTTTTTTTACTGCTGTTAAAAACATTTTAATGAAAAGTCACTACCATAACGTACTTGCTGCGTCCACATTTTTTAATTTTAGTGAATTTTCTTGAATAAATTCACTAATGGGGAGATCCCGAATATATATATATATATATATATATATATATATATATATATATATATATATATATATATATATATATATATATATATATATATATTCGGGATCTCCCCATTAGTGAATTTATTCAAGAAAATTCACTAAAATTAAAAAATGTGGACGCAGCAAGTACGTTATGGTAGTGACTTTTCATTAAAATGTTTTTAACAGCAAATATGTGTGTTTTTTTACTGCTGTTAAAAACATTTTAATGAAAAGTCACTACCATAACGTACTTGCTGCGTCCACATTTTTTAATTTTAGTGAATTTTCTTGAATAAATTCACTAATGGGGAGATCCCGAATATATATATATATATATATATATATATATATATATATATATATATATATATATATATATATATATATATATATATATATATATATATATATATATATATATATATATATATATATATATATATATATGTGTGTGTGTGTGTGTGTGTGTGTCACACCTATAACTTAAAAAATAATCGACCGATTTTGATAAAACTTGGTGAATACCTTCCTTTCGCAAGTGGCTTAGATAAGTTCGTTAGCATGGAAAATCCGCCGAGGTTTTCCCAGAAAACTTTGTGTTTTCTTTCGAAAAAAATCGAAAAAAAATTATATTTCCGGAATTCACAAAGTCAGTGCAACCAAATTTCATACGCGGCTTTATATCATTATAGTTAAGTTACCTACCAAAATTTAGCTCTGTAGGTTAAAGGACAAAAAAGTTACAGGCATTTAAAAAAAAAATTTGGATTTTCCTCAAAACGTCAAAAGTCGCGATTTTAAACGTCAAAATTGCTAATATTTAGGCAATGAACCTGAAACTAATATGAGCTATAAAAGGAAAATGTCTCAAGAATAATGTTTTACAAAGCCTGAAGTCTTAGTTTAAATCGTCATTGCCCTTCATTTTACTAAAATGTTTCCAGAAAATTCATTTCAAATAGACCCTTTCTCTGATGCTTTGGCTGTCGGTTTAGTTAAGTTGATGCTTTCGCTGTAGGTTTAGTGAAGTTTATGGTTTAACGGTCTATAATTTTTAGCTAATTTTCGTAGAACAAATTCGTTACAGCATTTTAGCATTTTTTATCGAAATATGATGCATGTTTGTAAGAAAAAATCTGGACGCAGTAAGTGCGTTTTGGTAGCACATTTTTATTAAATCCTCCAAATTTCAATAACTCATTTGCTATTAACGTAAGTTTTGTTGGTTAGGAAACCAACATTTAACTGTATTTTCGGAAAATTTTTGTATGAACGCAGCAAGGGCGTTTTGGTTGCGAATTTTCATTAAATGTTTGAAATTTCAATAACTCAATTTGCTATTAACCTAAGGTTCATTGGCTAGGAGACCAGTTTTCTCAGAGACATTGAAAGTTTATTTTCCGAAAATTTTTGTACATTTTCAAATAATTATTTTGATAAAATATGATACATTGTTTCTACTATATAGGTTATACCGGTGACCAAATTGATGCCTGCTCGCATTAGAGCGATATATTTGTAATTAAAAACATTTGAATGAAAATTCACTACCATAACGCACTTGCTGCGTCCAGAGTTTTTTGTTAGATCAACCGCACCATCTTTTGTTGAATATCCGGATCGAAAAGCATATTGTGAATGACTAAGGAGGTCATGGTGTTTTAAAAAATCAATATTATGGTTGTACATTACTTAAGTTAAATAATTATTAATAAAAGCTAAAAGAACTATTAATAAAAAGTTTGGGATTAAAAAGTAATTTTCTCTCTAACGTCGGCAGTTTCACCTCACTATCCTGAAAATTTTGCCGAACCCCCCCTTTCTGTAAGGAGGGTAGGGATCTTTAACGTGCCCAACATTGCACGGTACACGAGACCGACGGCATTACGTGTTCTCCGCAGGGCGGAACGTGCAGACATTCAACTTGCTCAAATACAATACCACAACGTCGGTTGTTGTTAATTTTACACCATGCACTAAGAAAGTGAAAGGGGAACCCTGGGAATCGAACCCAGTACCCTTGGGTCCAGAGGCACACGTTCTTACCACTGAACCACCGAGACGCTCTAATTATAAATACAATTTAGATTTACAGAGGCACAAAAAATGATAACAATGACTTTTAAAAGTCGACATTCTTCCGGCTGAATCTTTAGGTATCTACTTATTAGATGTATTTATATTTGATGCTTTTTATTTTTGGCATATTTCTTTGACCTTACTTTTAGGGTTTAGATCAGATCTATATTTATATTTTGTAACAAAGTTTTGTCCCGAAATGAAACAGCGTGTGTTAAGCTGTAGTCCAAGATTATCTTGAAAGTAGGAACGCAATAATCGTAGAATCAATATTTGCGTTATATATTTTGGGAGCGAACGACTGTTTATACCTGCTTGAAATAGTTCCAAATTTAGCACAGTGGAAAATATTTTAACTAATTGGCTAGGCGTTGAGTTAAAAAGTATTAAACCTGAAAAAGATACAAAATTTTCACAAAATGGCTAGTAATAACCATAATGATGATATTGGAGACAGGGGCAAATACGACACCATAAAAAATAATGAAACAATCCGTTTAATTTAACGAATTTATAGAAAAGAAATGCATGTAATTATTCAACAATAACTCAACTTCAATAAACTAAATTTAGAATAAAGATGAAAATAAAAAGTCTGGACGATTCAAGTGCGTTATGGAAGTGAATTTTCATTAAATGTTTTAAATAGCAAATATGTGTTTTTTTTTAAAGCAGGCATCAAATTTGGTTACCAGTATGACCTATATAGTAGACACCATGTACCATATATCATCAAAATAACTTTATTGTTTGAAAATGTACAAAAATGTTTCGAAAATAAACTTAAAATGTTCCTGAAAAACTAGTGTCCTGGCCAACCAACCTTATAGGTTAATAGCAAATTGAGCTATTCAAATTTGAAGCATTTAATAAAAATTTTCTACCATAACGCACTTGCTGCGTCCCAAATTTATTTTCTTACAAACATGCATTATAATTACGTGGTCAAAATTCGATACATTAAAGGGCAGTTCAGACCTGGCACAGACCGCGGGACTATCTAATTAAAACAAAGCATTGTTTAATGTATTTGGACTGAGCAGATTTTAATAAAAATCACTACCATAACGCACTTGCTGCGTCCCCAATTAAACAAAGCAATGTTTAATCTATTTGGACTGAACAGATTTTCCTGCCTAACAAACTTATCCAAGCCACTTGCAAAAGAAAGGTTTTCGCCGGGTTTTAGGTGATTTGTTAATTGTTTACGTGGACTGTAAGCAAATAACAAATCACCGAAAGTACAGCATACAAATAAAGTATATATTTATATATATATATATATATATATATATATATATATATATATATATATATATATATATATATATATATTGGAATGTTGAAAGAAGAAAGAAATTGAACGAAAACCCAACGAAAAAATTCCAAAATCAAAAATTAAACATAATAAAAAAACACAAGACAATATTCAACCAAAAAACAACACAGTATTATAACAATAACCCTAAAGCACCACCAATCACAGCAATAATAAAAATACACAACCACCACATCAAAAAAATAACACAAACACTCAAACAATATGACTTAAAAATGAGCTACAAAACCAATAACAAAATAATAAACAAAATAAATAAAAAACAAGAACACAACCCATATGAATTAAACGGAATATATCAAATAGAATGTAACACATGCAATAAAAAATATATAGGAATGACAAAAAAATCAATAGAAACAAGATTAAAGGAACATATAACAGCATTAGATAAAATCCACATACCTAGCTACAAATCAAACGTAGCTGCACACATTCACAACACAAAACACCAAAAACCAGACATCACCCAATTACAACTAATTAAACATGTTAAAGACCACAAAAAAATGGAAATCTGGGAACAATACTACATTCAACAAACAAACAATAAGAAACAATTAATGCCAGAACAAATCCAAGTACAAACCACAGTGATCAAGACAGTAAACCGACCAATAGAAGCTCACGGCGCAAGCGCCACGTACAATCTCAGACGTAGACCACACAGGAGCGATAACAGTCAGTAGTATGCTGATGATGAACCGGGACGGTTCGAAACTGCAGTCCACGCAAACCAATAAGAAATCACAAACGTACAGCAAACAAATACAGTATATATATATATATATATATATATATATATATATATATATATATATATATATATATATATATATATACATAAACATATAAATTCTGAAACCGACCTCGGATTTGGGGGTTCCAGGGGTCCTAAATAGCGCTCATTTGTAGAACTTTTTTCGAAATTCAAAAGTCGCGATCTCCTCATTAGTCAATGTTTTTTAAAAAAATTCTCTAAAATCACACTTTTTTTCATAAACAAACTCATGTATCGGAGCAGCAAATCAAATGATCAGTTATTCTGGTTAATAAAAAATACAAAAGTATTCAAGCTGTTAAATCCGTTGAAAATTTGTCACTCTCGCTGTCGTTTTTTGTGATGTAAGTATTGTGTAAAGTGTTTCGTTCATATAAATCAACACATCAGTTCTAACATAGTTGCGAGAAACTGGATGTCATAAGACTGTTATTTGTTTGTTTTTCCCGTTATTTTTAGAGTCTCAAGGCAAGTTTTATAAACCATCTGTTACATTCAATAATGTTGACTTTCCCTAATTTTTAAAAATTTTATTCCTTTTTATCTTTAAATCTGAGATTTAATTAAAAGACTTTTGGGGAAATGCAAAAATATTCTTTATAATATAATATAATTACAAGCTTATTGGATAATATATATATATATATATATATATATATATATATATATATATATATATATATATATATATATATATATATATATACATATATACACACACGGTGTCCATTATAAAACGTTAGACCAGGGTTTACCCGAGAACTTCTGAGGCTTTCGAAAAACCCTACATCATGTCGTTTCAGTGAATTTTCTTTAAAAAATTCACTAATGAGGAGATCGCGACTTTTGAGTTTTGAAAAAATTACTAGGCCGCCTAGAACACATATCCGGGGTCAGTTTAGATTATATATATATATATATATATATATATATATATATATATATATATATATATATATATATATATATATATATATATATATATATATATATATATATGTATGTATGTATGTATGTATGTATGTATGTATCACACCAAACTCAAAAATAATGGGCTTTTGATCAAATATGTTAAGTACCTCCCTTTTGCAAATGGCTTGGATAAATTCGTTAGCCAGGAAAATCGGCACAAGTTTTGGCAAAAAATTTTGTGTTTTCTTTCGGAAAATTTGTGTATCTCCGGAAATAACAAAGTAAGGGCAACCACATTTGGTACGCGTGTTTGTATTATAAAGTTAACCATGTACCAAAATTTAGGTCTGTAAGTTAAAAGACAAAGACGTTATAGCTATTTAAAGAAAAAAATTGGGGGTTTTCCTCAAAACGTCAAAGTCGCGATTTTAAACATCAAAATTGGCAACATTTAGGCAAAGAACCTAAAACAAATACGGGTTATGTAAAAAAAAAAGTTGCTAGAAGAGTGTTCTGTAAACCCTCAGGTTTCAACTTCAACCATCATTGACCTTCATTTTACTAAAATATTTCCAGAAAATTCATTGCAAATAGACCCTTTCTCTGAGCCTTACCTAATTAAGAAGTTAAGCGGGGACTTGCTGTAGATCCTTTATCTGATGCTTTGGCGGCAGTTTTAGTTAAGTTTATGGTTTAAGGGTCTATAATTTTTAGCTAATTTTCGTAGAACAAATTCGTTGATGAGGAGACCGCGACTTTTGAATTTTAAAAGGATTTCTTCAAATAAGTGCAAACTAGGCCCCCTAGAATCCATATCCGGGTTTAGTTTCAGTTTTTATCTGTTCACATATATAAAGGGTGGTGCATTTTTACGGTAAAGGGCAATAAAGTTGTTATTATGCAAGATACGAGAAAAAATTGTATACGTTAATTATATGGTGTCTTCAGCTGCATCTTATAAAATTATTTTGACAATCACAGGTGTCAATATCTATAGAAAACACTTCCACGATTTTAAGGAGCTGTTCCAGGTGGTTCTTTGTGGAGGCCATCAGCTTAACATCATCCATATACAGCAGATGATTTAGCCTCATTTGCTCCCTGCCATTGCTTTTTATAGCGAAGCCATATCTTGTGGAGTTCAGGCGGTTTGATATTGGATTCAATGCGAGGCAGAACCACAATGGGGTTAGCGAGTCGCCTTGAAATATACCTGTTATAATTGGTATCCTGCTGGTTACGATGTTATCACCCGGTTGTAAATTTGTGTTCTCCAGGTAGACATTGTGTGTCCAAGGAACCTCAGAATATAAGTATCGATCTTATAGATCTTCAGCACACCTATAAGCCATTCGTGTTGAACTGAATCAAATGCCTTTTTGTTCTCCACGTAGGCAGCAAAGAGATTTCTTCGTCCATTGTAAGCTTGATTGTACACAACCGAATCAATTATTAGCTGTTCTTTGCACCCCATAGATCCATTGGCACACCCTGTTTTGCTGGCTCGCAGTTATATTGCTTCGTTCACAGTGCGCATATATGCGTTTCTCAAGGCAATAACTTGTCTCATTGTATCTTTTAAGCCCAACTCCTTTGCCTTTCGCTTTTTGTCTAAGTTGATCTTTTAGATCCAAGAGTTGGTTAATGTGGGAAGTATCTATCTTGGCTTTTCTTGCGATGATCCTAATCTTTCGATACATTTTCTTTGATTGACTGCCATCCAAAAACTCTGATATGATGTCGATTTTGCCTCTGAGTTCGTTGATGTCTTTTTCTAAGCGTTTCTGCCATTCAGGCTCTTTGTTGTCTTGGAACTTGTGATTTGACTTTGGATAAAAGGTTTTTGGGCTGTTCAACTCAACAACCGTAACTGCTGAGCAATATAAAGCCAGATGCACATCGCGCAGGTCGTGCTGTGGATTCAGGTACTCGGCAAGGGCATCATTGATTTTTGAGATAATTGTCTTGGTTCTAGTTATGTTTCGTAACACCAGTATCACTGGCGTATCAAGTGGATCAACTCCCCCAAGGTACGCTATTGAACTGAGTAGTTTCTCCTTCATTGATGTTCTGGTGGGCTCTCGACGGCAAGGTCGGTCGTGTCGGTACGAACTTGCTCAGTTTCAGCTTCGTCTTCAGGCTGTCCAAAGAAGTCCCGCAGCTCAAGTAAGTTGGCTACTTCTCGTTTGATTTCCTCACGTTCAGTTGTGGTCAGGTATCCTTTCCTCACAATCAATTTTTTTTTCTGTCAACTATGTTCTGCTCTGTTAAGTTTAACTCCGGGTGTCTTTTCGTGAATTCAGTGTGGAGAGAGTGTCTCCATCCAGGGAGTGGGTCTTTGTTGCACTGATTAGCGTAGTAGTAGTAGAACGTGCGAAGTACTTCTATGTCCATCCTATTCGTTTAGTGCGTTCTCTCCTGCAACCAGCCCTCCTAACTGGGGGCGAGCCAGCAAGAAAAGTGGTGTTCGGTTCATCGACATTATTATTATTATTATTATTATTATGTGTTTTTCAAATTAACGATTAAAGAATAGCGTCTCGATTCGTAGTTTACGACATCTGGTTTGTAGAATATTGAACAGCTGATGCAGTCTTTTGGACTTCCTCCAATTTTCTGCATGCAGCGATGAGTATTTCCGCTCTAGAAAGAATATATTCATATCTGCATGTGTATTTATTCCGTCTAATGTTGAGTTTGGAGAGTGAAAAGTGTTAAGAACGTTCGGCTGGTGACTTGTTCCTAGAGCAACAGTGTTTGTGTTGCCCACACTAAATATAATATAGTGTATTTATAAACTGGCACTCTTAGACCACTCGTACAAAGCTTGTGAATATTAATTTCACTACAAGGATGGATTGTTCTTTTGTGTCCAAATCAGGATTATTCAGCATAGAAAATGATTCCGCAAAATGGCAATCTAGTGGAAGAATTTTTTTAAATTGTAAATATAATTTAACCTCAATTATTGTACGTGCGGTGAGAGCTTGCTCGTAAAAGACACTAAAAAATATGTTACTTAAATGTAAAAATTAGCGACAACATTCGAAAGAGAAGGTTGTGGAGAGTTTGACAGTTATTGGATAGTTGTCAGAATGGAGCACTCGAATATACAGCAACATATATTTTGTGTCTAAAATTGATTAAATTTTGTTCCATAATTGTTCAGTCAACGGTTACTTCATCTTCAATTTTATGTTCGTGATGTTCTAAGTGGAGGTGTAGTTTCATGTTGGTTCCGTAAATGGCAAAATAATGGGCCAATTAAACAAATAAAATCGACTGGTAAACTGGCAGGAGACGATCTGCATGTAATCCTAAAAATGAGGAACTGGTGAGACAATCAATTCTTCGTAGTCCCACTCGATCAGTGAGATGACATGCAACAGCGTTAAATTTATCTGCCACAAGTACGCGAATAATTCTGCACAGGATGAAATTCCATCCGTACAAAATAGCAGTAGTTCAGACTTTAACTGAACGTGATTAACAATGACGTACTCAGTCTTTTGGAGTTAAGTTAATCAACTAGATATTGCACAATGTCTTTTTTATAAATGATAAGGCTCACTTTACTTTACACGGCATAGTCGATAAACAAAATTTTCGCTATTAGACTACAGAAAACGCACGTGAAATTTATGAAAGACCTTTATGTTATCCAAAAGAGACAATTTGATATGCTCCTTCATCATCAACCCCCATTTTTTTAGGAAAGTAGTGAATTCTGAACGGAATACACATACGTTTCAGAAATTTCCGAAACCCCAACTGGAAGGTAAAAAAATAAATTTTCAACAAGGCTGTGGCCCCCTGTCATTTTTTTCTTTTTTTCCTCCCTCGGGGCTCGTCCGCGGCTTTGCCGCCCCGATAGCACTACAACCTTTGGTTTATTGTGCATGCTCTCAGTATTTTTACTCCACCCATTCCAGAATCACTGTGCCCTGAACTAGTCTGCACAGCGATTGGTAGGGTGAACTTTTATAATTCTCTGCCTCCGGTCTAAACTGACCGTAGATCAGTTGTCTTTTTCAGTCCAGAGCTTTACACTCGCACAAGATGTGCTGGGCTGATTCCTCCCCCTCGCCGCAGAATCTGCATGCGAGGTCCCCCTCGAACCGCCCCATTTTATGCAGGTGTTTCTCTACGGCCAAGTGTCTCGTCAAGAGACCTGTTATGTTTTTGAGCTGTCCTCTGCTAATATTTAGTAGTTCCACAGCTCTCTTTGAACTGGGTCCGTCAATTATTGACTTCCCATGTCTGAGCCCTGGACAGTCTGACCAGTACACCTTGTGTTGGTTTCTGACTCAGGACTTAATGGCTCCTCTGGCAGTGCTCTTTGTCACGCCCAGAGCCGGTTCTGGTCCCATAAATGGTTCTGCTGACCCTCACTTCGCGAGAGTGTCAGTTTCTTCATTGCCTTTGACCCCGAGTGATCCTGCACCCAGATGAGGGTGACCTCATTCTGCCCAGCCAGGTCAATCGTCTCGTCTCGGCACCCACTCACCAGCCAGGAATTCACCCGTGGGCTACTTATGGCGTTAAGGGCGGCCTGGCTGTTTGCGGCTATGAGGATCCGCTTGTTGGTGTAGCCCCTCCTCTTGTTCTCTCGCACACAGTGCAAGATTGCGTACATTTCGGCCTGAAAGACCGTTGCATGAGCCCCGAGGGAAATACTGTGACTTACCATCGATCCTTACCAATAAACGCCTGCCCCCGTCCCAGGCTCTTCGCGGATCCGTCCGTGAACCAGTCGAGCGCGTCCCGTAGTAGGCCCGGCGTCTCCCCCCGCCATGCCTCGCGGTCGGGGATTACCACTGTAAACTTATTTTCCCTAGAGATTCGAGGGCTCGCGAAGTCTGATCTCATTTCAAGCATGGGCTCCTTCCCGATCTCCTGAATCTTGCAGCCTGCGTTGGCCTTCAATCTATCATTGCAGGTAAGTCTCTATAGTCCTATTCTCGCCTCCCCCATAAAAACTGAGTGTAGGGGGGGCAAATCCAGCAACACCTTCATGGCGGCTGTTGGGGTTGAGGTCATGGCCTCTGTGATGCGGATGCAAGCCATCCTTTGGATCTTGCCCAGTTTTAGTTTGACACTGGATTGTGTCACCTTAGGCCACCAGACCAGTGCCGCATATGTTAACGATGTCCCCTGTCATATTGCAAGACGAAATATGGTGATTTTTTTTTAAACAGATGCATTTCTCAAAATGGTGATCTGCATTGGATAGCGAGATTTCCTGACATTACTGCCCCTGACTTATTCCTTTGAGGTTATTCAAAGAGCAAAGTAATATATATATATATATATATATATATATATATATATATATATATATATATATATATATATATATATATATATATATATATATATATATATATATATATATATAGTGAGGACCTAAAGTCCGCCCCCTCCTCTAATTTCTGAACCGTCCGGTATATTGTGATGAAATTTGGAACGATGATATATGAGAAAGGTCTGCATTTTTGACATATCAATGACAGCTTTAAATGTCAAGGTGACAGCTGCGCGCGCTTTCGGAATATTTTTTCAATTGAAACGGGGGTCGAGTGATACCTCATTTTGAAGGTCTTTTTATGCTCAAAACATTCTCCAGTTTTGAAAACATTTGGTTCACTATTTTCCAAATGAGAATAAATAATATCGGTTTCTGCGTTATGACTACCCTTGTTTATAACACAATTTTTTTACCTATTAGATGTCATTATTTATTGTTTCTGTCGTACTGTTTCCCCAGTAAAGTACACATAGATAATTTCAAATTATTTACGTTTCAAAATAAAACACAATTTAACAGTTAACAAATAACAACTAATTAACCATAACTAAGAAAATTGAAAAACAATTCAAATAAAATCTAAAGGCACAAACTGTTGGAGTGGTTACTTCAACAGATGTTGAAAATGACCACCATGGACCTCCTGACAAATAAATATTCTACGGGTAAATTCTTCTTTGACGTTATTCTTGAACAAACATATGTAATTCGTTGTCTAAGTTCATTTAATGAGCCGGGAGCCGTTTTATAAACCTCACATTTAACGTACCCCCAAAAAAATTTTAGAGGCGTGAGGTCTGTGGATCGAGCTGGCCATTCCATAAGACCTCGACCACCAATCCACCTATTTTCATAACCCTCATCCAGGTAGTTTCTCACTTGTCTAAAATAGTGAGGTGAGGCTCCGTCTTGTTGAAATATAACCTCTTGAAACTCATGTGGGTTTCTGGCAACAACATCATCAATAAGTGGAGTAATTGTATTTTTTATATTAAACAAGGGTAGTCATAACGCAGAAACCGATATTATGGATTCTTATTTGGAAAATACTGAACCAAATATTTTCAACCTGGAGAATGTTCTGAGCATAAAAAGACCTTCAAAATGAGGTATCACTCGACCCCCGTTTCCATTTAAAAAATATTCCGAAAGCGCGCGCAGCTGTCACCTTGATATTTAAAGCTGTCATTGATATGTCAAAAAATGCAGACCTTTCTCATATATCATCGTTCCAAATTTCATCACAATATACTGGACGGCTCAGAAATTAGAGGGGGGGGGGGGGGACTTTAGGTCCTCACTGTATATATATATATATATATATATATATATATATATATATATATATATATATATATATATATATATATATATATATATATATATATATATATATATATAATTTTTAAATTCAAATTAATGAAATTCGGAAAAACTGATTTTCGTTCACAAGCTTTAATTGCAATTAATCTAATTTTACAACTTAACTTACGGTAAAGATTCAGTCCCGTGGACCTGGAAGCCATAATCCACCAAGTGAAGATTGGAACCTGTGATGAGCACTGAATAAGCACACTTGGAGAACCCAAATCACCACAATACATTTTAGAAGACCTGACTTATTGCAGACCTTTTCATTAATATATTTAAAACAGATCTAGCTTGATTAGTGAAACGATCGTCAGGTTTTTTTAAATGTGTTGTGGTGGTTTGGGTTCTCCAAGTGTGCTTATAAATAAAATAAATAAATATTAGAATCAACAAAAATACACAACTACATTGTTACAAAACAAAGCAGGCAAATAATTTTCAAAACTCGTATACAAATCGGAACATTCTGTGTGAAGTAAATTTCTAATAAATATGTAACTGTCACCTCATGAAAGATAGCAAATGTGTAGGTTGCGCATTTTTGACAAGGAATTCAAATATCTTTTACGATTTAAACCTGAGAATATAAAGAAAACTTGTAAATATGTTCTAAACTTCTAACATTCCACGCATGTCATTCTTTGTGACACAAATAGCTTTATTATTACTTACAGAAAAGACTTATTGTGCGGTAGATGACAATATTGTGTGAAAAACACGACTTTATACTACGTATAAGGATGTAGACGTGGATTTTCAGTGGAATGAAGTTCACCCACATACTGCCAAAAATAAAAGTTTAAAGTTCCCGAGATTAATAAATATTAACACGCTGGGGATCAAGGTCAACTTGATATAAATTTAGTGAAAATTCCAAATTTATCGAATAGTACATTGACTACATTTCATTAGAATTATTTCATCAAAACCAATATGGATTCCGAAAAGGAAGAGGCACTTTGGATGCAGTGACACATTTAGTGACTGAAATACAGTAAAGGTCAAATATCCGTTATTATACAAGATACGGAAACAAATTGTATACGTTCATTATAAGGCTGGCTTGGATAAGTTCGTTAGTCAGGAAACTCGGCCCAGTTTTTCCTGGGAAATGTTGTGTTTTCTTTCGGAAATTTTTTATATTTCTGAAAATAAGCAAATTAGGGCAACCAAATTTAGTACGCTGGTTTACGTCACAGAAAGTAAACTATGTACCAAAAATTTGATTTATAGTATGAAAGAAAAAAAGTTAGGCCTTCAAAGAAAAAAAATTTGGGTCTAACTGATGACCAGATAAACGCACAAAAGCAAAATATTTTGTGTCAATAACAAAATCTATGGTATGATACAGACAAAGACTAAGTTTCTTGGCGTAAAAAAGTAAGGAAATAGGAGAAAAATTACTTAGAAAATTTAATCTCTTTTCCTGTTGTTTGTTTGTGTTTTGTTTCTTTAACGTCGGCCTATTTCCGCGACTTTGGCCAATCACCGACACCGGGGAGCAGTTTCACCTCACTATCCTGGAAATTTTACCGAACCCCTGTATGGAGGGTAGGGATCTTTAACGTGCCCAACATCGCATAAACACGGGACCGACAGCTTTACGCCCCCTCCGATGGGCGGAACTTGCAGAAATTCAACTTATTCAAATACAATGCTAGAGCCTCGGTTGATGTTGGTGTTACAGTTTGTACTGAAAAAGTGAAAGAAGAAACCTGGGATCGACGCAAGAAACCGCTATGTCCGCATTCTTTCTGAGGCAAAAAACTCGTTTAACAACCACATCAAAAACAAAGTCCTCTTAAGCTCCAGCGGCGGCAAACCCTTCTGGACTCTTGCTAAATCTATTGGAAATAATTTCTGCAAAAGCACGTTCCCACCTCTTGTCTCAGGGGATGAAATTGTTTCTACCACCCGGGGCAAGGCTGAACTTTTTGCTTCGTTGTTCGCGGGAAATTGTACCCTCAACCCACCTCCAAATGTTCAACCACCAACAGTCGCCAATGTCGCGCATAAAATGACGGATATCATTTTCAAAACTAAAATGGTACGAAAGATGCTCTCTTGTCTTAATACCAGGAAAGCCTCTGGCCTGGACGAGATCCCAGCAATTGTTCTCAAAAAATGCGCACCAGAACTTGCTCCTGTCCTGACTCGTCTATTTCAGGTATCTTACAATAAAGGCATATTCCCTAGTAACTGGAAAACTGCTCGAGTACAACCCATCCCCAAGAAAGGATCCAAAGCGCTTCCTAGCAAACTACAGGCCTATTTCTCTCCTTTCAGTCGTCTCTAAAGTGATGGAAAAGTATATAAACACCGAATTACTAAAATTTCTGGAAAAACACAGTCTAATCCACGACAGGCAGTATGGATTCTGTCAGCGCAGATCGACTGCCGACCTCCTTTCCTTTGTCACCCATTCTTGGAACAAGTCTATGGAACTAAAAGGATGAATCCCAAATTGTCGCTCTAGACAAATCCAAAGCATTCGACCAGGTTGGCATGAAGCGCTGCTTAATAAACTTCCGACCTATGGCCTACCACCAAAACTTTGTACCTGGACAGCAAATTTTCTCTCCAACAGGAGCATTTCTGTTGTTGTGGATGGCCATTCCTCTAAACTGTATCCAATCAATGCAGGAGTTCCTCAAGGTTCAGCTTTAGACCCTACTTTGTTTCTTCTCCACATCAATGATCTCCTCTCTAGCACATCCAACCCACTTTACAGTTACGCGGACGACAGCACCCTCCACTCAAATATACAATATTCTAAGCCTGTCTCCCTAACCCAATTAGATGAGGATCGCAGACTCATGGAGGGTTATGTCTCCGTGGATCTCCAAAAAATATTAGACTGGGGAAGTAGAAATCGTGTACAATTCAACCCCACCAAATCTCAGTCTTGCTTTCTTTCTCATAAGAGATACACCAGCCCTAGACCCATCACAATGAACAACCGAGTTATTCAAAGTAATGAGTCCTTTTCTCTTGTTGGCATTTCTGTGGATCGAAATCTTAATTGGCACCAACATGTTACATTAATTGCAGAAGCGGCTGCTAAGAAATTAGGTTTCCTCTTCCGGGCTCGCAAATACTTTTCACCAGCTAATCTATACCTTATATACTTCACAAATAAGGCCAAACCTCGAATACTGCTCCCACATCTGGGGTGCAGCTGCCACTTCTACACTCGCTATCCTGGACTCCATTCAAAAGAGAGCTATACGTCTCATCGGTGACCCTACCCTCACCCAAAGGCTGCCATCCCTTGCCCACCGACGTGCCGTTGGTGACCTCTCTCTATTTTATAGATATCTGCACGGGCACTGCTCAGAGGAGCTTTCCTCCATAGTCCCCCACCTGCCGCTACCAACAGATCTACCAGGGGAACAGATCGAATGCACCCTTTTACTGTCCAGGTCATCAGACATAGAACATCTTGTTATGCCCGCTCTTTTGTCCCGAGGACTTCCAAGTTGTGTAATTCCTTGCCGGCACAAGTTTTTCCTTCTCCTCCGAACCTCCAAACCTTCAAGTCCAGAATTAACAAGCTGCCTCTTTCCTCCTTGTCAACACCCACGGTACGATAGTATTTAGGCTGTAAGCCCTCGTGGTGTGTTGTTGAAATTTAAAAAAAAACGAACCCAGTACCCTTCGGTTCAAAGGCATACGTTCTTACCCCTGAACCACCGAGGGTCTATTAATTTTCCTCTTAACCCCTTGAACCCGGTGAAACACGTCATTTATTCGCTATCCAAGTACGTCGCAATCAATAACAGAACGTTCGCGGTCACGTGATAATAATTTGCAATTTTTTTTATTTTAAAAGTCGTTTCTGTCCACTACATATTTTGTTGGGTATTTTCTTGTATGTAATAATGTTCTGTGTTTGAAAAACTATTAGGTAAATGTTAAATTCATTAAATGGAAAACCCATGCAAATTGTGTAATGACTTAAATGGTAATAATAAGTAACAAACTCAAATGAAAAAACTGTGCGGTCTTACGGCGAATGTTCTTCGAGTTTTTGTCGATGCTTTTGAGCTTTCTGGGCGATTTCTTCGATTACGAATGCTACGTTCAAATCTGTATGTAACTTTTGTTACTAACACACCAAGGTGTGTAGTAGACAGTAAATAAAGAAAAGGGCCGAGTACACTACCCTGTGGTGCTCCCAGCTGCACTGGAAGTATTTCTGACGACGTGTCTTAGCCCTGCTTAACTTGAAAATAACGATCTGCCAGATAATATCTTAGAATAATGTATTAATGATACGGAAGATTGTTCTTGATTTTGCAAAGGAGGCCTACGTGCCAGACTTTGCCAGACGCTTGACTAGTATCAAGAAAAACAGAAGAGCAGAACTTTTTACCTACAAAGGTTTGCTGTATTATACTTACAAGACGATGGTATTGCTGAACAGTGGTATGTTGCCTTCTAAATCCAAACTGGTGATCGGGGAGCCATTCTTCGGAAAGCCGCTCCGCTGTCATTCTTTTTAGAATAAGTCTTTCCAGTAAGTGAGTGGTGGACGTGCCGCCACCTAGTTGCGGAAACAAGTAGTATGTTGTCACGACAGCTTCAAATAACACAAAGTGTTAAAAAAATAGAGACTGTATACAACTAACTAACAATTTAGAAAATTGTCAGCCCTGGCCCATTTCTACCCCAATATAGGGACAAAGTGTTTGAGAAAACTGGGAGAAGATTTATTGGTCGATAAATTTGGACTTTATTAGGTAGTTGCGCTCATTTGAAGAATTTTGTTCAATTCAAAAGTCGCGATCACCTCGAGAGTGCATTTTTTCAACAAAATTCGCTAACTGTGAAGGTATTTTGTCAAGTTTGTTAATTTTCACAAATCGTAACGTGTCTTGGTAAGTGGAACAAAAGAATTAACTAGGAACCTCTGTTATTTCAATCAAATTAAAAACAATGTTATTTTGGCTGCTTGCTTTTTGAATAATTATTAAGGGCATTGTTCAGAACTATATTGTATTTATTTTTATTTACAATTCGATGGTGGTCTATGCATTTGAGTAACATAACGCTTAGCCTTCTGTTGCAATTTATTTTTCGAACTGAGCCAAGGTTAAGAGGAAACTACGCGACGATTTTCTTTATTTATTTTACTTTTATTTTAAGATGAGATTTCGAAACGTTCTTATACAATAATTTTGTGAAACACATTCCAAGATATGAAGTATTTCATTTTGATTTATTTAACTTCAAAGAATGTGGCATTTGTATTTTTCATTTAATTAAGTTCCATTATTTACAACAATAATTTACAGATGTTAAGTTACTTCTCATGTGTTTTAAATTTATATTTGTGAATTTTCTTTTTTTTTAAATCAGTAATGAGGAGATCCCGACTTTTCAATTTAAAATTTTCTTCTTCAAATGAGCCCTAATTAGGCCCACTAGAACATATATTCGGGGTCAGTTTCAATTTATATATATATATATATATATATATATATATATATATATATATATATATATATATATATATATATATATATATATATTAACTCAAAAAATAATGGGCCGATTTTAATCAAATTTGGTAAGTACCTTCCTTTTGCAAGTGGCTTGGATAAGTTTGTTAGCCAGGAAAAGCAGCCTAGGTTTTCCCAGAAAATGTTGTATTTTCTTTCGAAAAAAATATGTATCTTCGGAAATAACACAGTAAGCAACCAAATTTAGTACGCGTCTTTGTATATAGAGTGAACAACGTAGCAAAATTTATGTCTCTAAGTTCAAAGACAAAAAAGTTATGGACAGTTGAAGAAAACAAATTTTGAGTTTTCCTCAAAACGTCAAAGTCGCGATTTGAAACGTCAAAATTGGCAATATTCAGGCAAAGAACCTAAAACAAATACGGATTATGAAAAGAAAATGTTGCAAGAAGAGTGTTCTGCAAACCCTTAAGTTTCAGCTTCAACCGTCATTGTCCTTCATTTTACTAAAATATTTACAGAAAATTCATTTCAAATACAGTAAGTCCTCGCATAACGTCGTCTTATTTAACGTCGTTTCATTATAGCCTCGCAGTCTGTTGTAGGCAAATGTATCGCTTAACGTTGAAACTGATTCGGTATAACGTTGTTATTCTAAAAAAAGTCAAAAATTGTAGGTAAAAAAGGAGTACATAATATAATGTGCAGGCATCTTCATAATAGTTACGTAAATGATTACTTTTTTTAAAATCATTTTGCAATCACAAATATGTACATATTATGTATGTGCATTACATTCATTCCCAATGATTCGTTTTACGTCGTTTCACTTAACGTCGCGATTGGTATATCCCTAACTAGGACGTTAAGCGGTGACTTGCTGCCTTACTCTGATGCTTTGGCAGTAGTTTTAGTTAAGTTTAAGGTTTAACGATCTAGTAGAAAAAATTCGTTAATGAGGAGACCGCGACTTTTGAATTATTATTTTTTCAACAACACACCACGAGGGCTTATAGCATAAATACTATCGTACCGTGGGTGTCGACAAGGAGGAAAGAGGCAATTTGTTAATTCTGGACTTATAGGTTTGGAGGTTCGGAGGAGAAGGAAAAACATGCGCCAGCAAGGAATTGCGCAACTTGGAAGTCCTCGGGACAAAAGAGCGGGCATAACAAGATGTTCTACGTCTAGTGACCTGGACAGTGAAAGGGTGCATTCGCTCTGTTCCCCTGGTAGATCTGTTGGGGCAGCAGGAGGAGGAATTATGGAAGAAAGCACCTCTGAGCAGTGCCCGTGCAGATATCTATAAAAGAGAGAGAAGTCACCAACGGCACGTCGGTGGGCAAGGGATGGCAGCCTTTGAGTGAGGGTAGGGTCACCGATAAGACGTATAGCTCTCTTCTGAATTGAGTCAGTGATAGCGAGTGTAGAAGCGGCAGCGGCACCCCAGATGTGGAAGCAGTATTCGAGGTTTGGCCTTATTTGTGAAGTATATAAGGTATAGAGATTAGCTGGTGAAAAGTATTTGGGAGCCCGGAAGAGGAAACCTAATTTCTTAGCAGCCGCTTCTGCAATTGATGTGACATGTTGGTTCCAATTGAGATTTCGATCCACAGAAATGCCAACAAGTGAAAAAGACTCATTACTTTGAATAACTTGGTTGTTCATTGTGATGGGTCTAGGGCTGGTGTATCTCTTATGAGAAAGAAAGCAAGACTGAGATTTGGTGGAGTTGAATTGTGCAAGATTTCTACTTTCCCAGTCTAATATTTTTTGGAGATCCACGGAGACAGAACCCTCCATGAGTCTGCGATCCTTATCTAATGGGGCTAAAGAGACAGGCTTAGAATATTCTATATTTGAGTGGAGGGTGCTGTCATCCGCGTAACTGTGAACTGGGTTGGATGTGCTAGAGAGGAGGTCATTGATGTGGAGAAGAAACAAAGTAGGGGCTAAAGCTGAACCTTGAGGAACTCCTGCATTATTTGGATACAGTTTAAAGAAATGGCCATCCACGACAAGAGAAATGCTCCAGTTGGAGAGGAAATTTGCTATCCAGGTACAGAGTTTCGGTGTTAGGCCTTTGGCCGGAAGTTTATTAAGCAGCGCTGCATGCCAGACCTGGTCGAATGCTTTGGATATGTCTAGAGCGACAATCTGGGATTCACCGTGTAGTTCCATAGACTTGTTCCAATAATGGGTGACAAAGGAAAGGAGGTCGGCAGTTGATCTGCGCTGACGGAATCCATACTGCCTGTCGTTGATTAGACTGTGTTTTTCAAGAAATTTTAGGAATTTGGTGTTTCTATACTTTTCCATCACTTTAGAGGCAACTGAAATGATAGAAATAAGCCTGTAGCTGCTAGGAAACGCTTTGTATCCTTTCTTGGGGACGGGTTGTACTCGAGCAGTTTTCCAGTTACCAGGGAATATGCCTCTATTGTAAGATGTCTGAAACAGACAAGTCATGACAGGAGCAAGTTCTAGTGCGCATTTTTTGAAAACAATTTCTGTGATCTCGTCAAGGCCAGAGGCTTTCATGGTATTAAGAGAAGAGAGCATGTTTCGTACCTTTTTAGTTTTGAAAATGCGCGACATTGGGGACTGTTGGTGGTTGAACATTTGGAGGTGGGTTGAGAGTAGAATTGCCGGCGAACAACGAGGCAAAAAGTTCAGTCTTGCCCAAGGCGGTGGAAACAATTTCATCCCCTGAGACAAGAGGTGTGAACGTGCTCTTGCAGAAATTATTCCCAATAGATTTAGCAAGAGTCCAGAAGAGTTTGCTGCCGTTGGAGCTTAAAAGAACTTTGTTTTTGATGTGGTTATTAAACTAGTTTTTTGCCTCAGAAAGAATGCGGACATAGCAGTTTGTTACGTCGTTAAATGCTTGACGGTTTTCTTGACTGGGATTATGTACAAGCGTTTTATGAGCTTTGACCTTTTCAAGTCTGGCCTTGTCACATGATTTAGAGAACCAGGGCTTTTGAGTGACTGAAGAAGTTTTCTGTGTACGTGGAATAAATAATTCCATGCCAGCTTGGATGATTTCGGTGACGTTTTATGAGATATCAGAGGGGTCAGGATGAGAGAAGCAGACAGACGCCCATGGAAATGAGGAAAAGTAATCCTGCATTTCGTCCCAGTTCGCGGAGTTGTAGTGCCAAACGATACGTGGGTGTGATCACTGCAAAGGCCTCCGCTGCTCTCCTTTGTGGACTGGTTTTTGAAGATCCTAGCCATTCCTTATTATGGACATTGAAGTCACCAAGAATAGTGACCTCGTAGGAAGGATATTCAGAAATCAGATGGTGTTTTTTTTTCAGAAAGGTAGTCAAGGAGCTGGACAAAGTCAGAAGATGACCGGTAAATGCAACAGATGAATTTAGTTGCAGCTCTGAGAGAGAGTTTGATACATAGTATGTCTTTTCTTCCAGCTTCTTAATTGGGGAGTCTGGTGCAGGGTAGATTGCTACGGACGTATGCGCACACGCCTCCATGCAATCTAAAGGAAGTAAGGAGCTCATACCCCGGGCAATTAAGGTGATTAGTGGTTGTTTTGGCGGTGATTTGGATTTTGGTGAGGAAGAGGAGTTGGGGCCTATTAGCCTGGAGGAAATGGTGGACGGAGTATAGGTTAGAATTTAGGCCACATATATTTGAGAAGGATATGTTAAATCTTGATGCCGGCGCCCCCTGTACACCCCTTTCCCGGAGATCCGAATGGAAGGGTGTTTTATCTCCGGGATCTTTTGTACAAGGAAAAGCCATCATCATTTTTATTAATAAGCGAAATCGACTCATACACCAGAACTGGACACGTCTGTTGGGACTTCACGGGCCCCTTGATGTAAGGGGTGGTACCTCATCGGGCGTGAAAAAAAATCCTTTACTATAACGTAAAGGAAAAGTCCACTACCACCTGCTTCACTCCGATTGGTCACCTCGTACGACAGGCAGGTGATACCTTAGGCCTATTCTTTTAGTTAGTCCCCGGACCCACAGGGGGAAGAATCTAAGCATATTCGAGAGAACGTTAGGAGACTGGGCCTTGGAGAGCATCTTTATAAGGTTATGCAGAAGGCAGTAATACTTGCAGCTGCGCACATCGTGCGGAAATTCCTGGGAAATGAGGATGTGTCGCGTTGTTCAGGGCCCAATCTGAGCTCAGTCCCTTTGGTATCTGAGATACCTGGGATGAGTGAATGTTCCCCTTTGAGGGAATGTGAAAGCCTTTCAGGCTAAAGTCGATAATAATAATAATAATGGTTGTAATGGGTCACAAACGGGGTCCCCCTTGCAATATAAAATGACGTTTTTCTGAGATTTTCAATCAAATATACTTGGAATGAGATTTTCAAGGTGTTCTGTTTTAAATGGGACACTCTGATACTCGACACTCTGTATAACTATTAGCAAATAAACTGTACTATAACATGCATGTAACCAAAATTAACTTTATCTGACAAACAAGACACATAAGAAATCAATTAAAATATCATCAAAATCTCTATGACGTTAAATAATGTGCTTACTTATTACAGTTTTATCACTTTAGGTCTTTAGTTGATCTTATCTGTAAGAGTATTTAGTTTATTTTAAACATTGGCATAGGACGTAGTAAGAAATACATAAGATGTTACTAGTATAGTTCTTGTGTTGGTGATATTCTGTGAAATATACGGGGATTCGTGTATCTCAGATTTTTAAGCCGGTAAGTGAGTTTTGCACAGTAATTTTATTTTATCTAAACTTTTAGATTTACACACACATTTTTGAGATTGCTAGGACGATAAATGAAACTCCAACTTTGACATTTTGTATAGTTTGAAGTCATTTTTAAAATGATTGAACATTTACCCTGAAGGTGGCTGTTTAACAGCGTTTAGTTTTCTGGGAGAAAAAGCCTTGTCAATGTAACTGTGACTTTTTTGAATGCTATTAAACCTCTCGTAGTTCCCGGTTCAAATGGTGAAGCAGATAGGTAACGATTTTGTCTGTTTCCACCTTTCTGAAAGTCGTAGATTCCGCTAACATTTTCTTTGTTTTATGTTTATTGGTTAATTTTTCTACTAAGTAGACAGAGTAGCCATTATATTTGACTACGTTCTTAATGTACTCCGGTTCTTTGTTAGTTCATTTTCTTTAAAAAATTCACTAATGGGGAGATCTTGACTTTTGAATTTAAAAAAAATGTCTTCAAATGCGCACGAAGTAGGCTCCCTAAAATAAATGTATATGTATATATAACTCAAAAAGCAGGCATCAAATTTGGTTACCAGTATAACCAATATAGTAAAAACAATGTCCCATGTTTCATCAAAATAACTTTATTGTTTGAAAATGTACAAAAATTTCCGAAAGTAAACTTAGTGTTCCCGAAAAAACTCGTTTCTTAGTCAACCTTATAGGTTAATAGCAAATTGAGCTATTCAAATATGAAGCATTTGATCAAAACTCGCTACCATAACGCACTTACTGCGTCCAAATTTTTTTTCTTACAAACATGCATTATATTTCGATGGAAAATGCAAAAATGTAATAACATAAGACGTGTTTGATAAAAAAACAATTGTATCACCAACGACTTATGGGCCATCCTGTGATTGTAGAAATAATTTTTTAAGATGTAGCTCAAGACACCCTATAATTAATATATACATTTTTTTCATATCTTGTATAATAACAGATATATTGAGTTTTATTGATTTTTTACGAAAATTCTACAAAAATTATAAACCATAAAACGATAAACTCTATAGCTAAGGCTACTGCCAAGCATCAGAGAAAGGGTCTATTTGAAATGAATTTTCTGGAAATATTTTATTAAAATGAAGGCCAATGACGATTGAAACTAAGACTTCAGGGCTTGTAAAACATTCTTCTTGAGACATTTTATTTCCATAGCACGTATTATATTCAAGTTATTTGCCCAAATGTTGCCAATTTTGACATTTAAATCGCAACTTTGACGTTTTGTGGAAAACCTCAATTTATTTTTCTTTAAATGCCTATAACTTTTTTGCCTTTTGACCTACTGACCTAAATTTTGGTAGGTAACTTACCTATAAGGATGTAAACCCGTGTACCGCCCTTACTTAGTTAATTCCGGAGATATATATTTTTTTTCGAAAGAAAACACAAAAATTTCCGGGAAAACCTGGGCCTATTTTTCTGCCTAACGAACTTATCCAGGCCTTTTGCAAAAGGAAGGTAGTCACTAAATTTAATCAAAATCGGCCCATTATTTTTTGAGGTATCGGTGTGATACATACATATATATATATATATAATATATATATATATATATATATATATATATATATATATATATATATATATATATATATATATATATACATATATATATATATATATATATATATATATATATATACATATATATATATATATATATATATATATATATATATATATATATATATATATATATATATATATATAACATATAAAAATTGAAACTGACCCCGGATATGTGTTCTGGGGGGCCTAATTAGCGCTAATTTGAAGAAATTTTTTCAAAATTCAAAAGTCGGGATGATCTCCTCATTAGTGAATTTTTTAAAGAAAATTTACTTAAAATAAAGGGCTGATTTTGACAAAATTTGGTGTGTAAATTCTTTTTGCAAGTGGCTTGGATAAGTTCGTTAGCCAGGAAAATCAGACCAGTTTTTCCGGGAAAATTTTAGGTTTTCTTCTGTAAAAAATTAATTTCTCCGAAAATAACAAATCTATGGCAACCACATTTGACAGGCTAGTTTATGTTGTATACCAAATTCTGCATCAAAATTTAGGTCTCTATGTTGAAAGGAAAAAAGTTATAGGCAGTTAATGAAACAAAATTTTAGAGCCACTAAAAGTCAGAGAACACGCAATACCAAAATATTGTATGTGTTAAACAAAATCTACTAAATATTGCAGACAACGTTTATATTCTCATGGCGCAAAAAGTTCAAGAAGTACCAGAAAGATTACTTTAAGAATTTTATAATTTTCTCCTGTAAATGTCAAACTGGAGATTTGAAACTTGAAAATTAGTATAACTATTCCTGTTTATGGATGAAAAATATTTAATAAAATGTGTATTAGAATGTTGTAGACTCCATGCTACTCTTCTCATTTGCTAAAATAATTGCAAAATCTGCCTCTAAAGACCTTACATATTAGAAATAAATAACTTAAGACCATTATCGGTTATCTACCTTTCAACGACGTTACATAAAACGATATTAAAGCCTCGCCTTCAATCAATTTAACATTTGTTACTTTGTTTGTAATCCAAATGAATTGAAAACTAAAAAACTCTTTTGTTTGGCAGCCATCGTTTAAATTCGCCACATTGCATGTTGAGTAATCTATAGCAAAAAAAACAATAGAGTTGACTGATTTACTAATATATAGAGGCTTTCGTGAAAGCTTTAGTACAAGAAAAAACGAAACATTAGATTTTACAAAATTGAAGGTGGTACTCTACATATATTTGAAGTTGCATAGTTATAATATATATATATATATATATATATATATATATATATATATATATATATATATATATATATATATATATATAATAGATCAGGAATATGTGATAGTAGAGCGTTATTTTAAACACTTAACGATATAGTATATGGATTAAAATGCGGGAAGTGTAAACCAGTGTAAAAATAAATTTAGAATTTACACCTGAACAATTTAAAGAGGAGTCGATGCCAAAATAAAACACAACGACTTTATTTGTCTTGTGATGATTCATCGATTCAATAGTCCACCTAATTGATACAATGATTGGTAAACATATTATTGATAATGACCGGCAGAAAAACTGAAATACCCAATTCAATCGTAAATTTTCTTCATTTTCTAATAAAGAGAATTTGCTAATGACAAAGTAACGACTATGAGACCTTTACCTACTTGTTTTAACAAATATTCGTAGAAAAATCGCTAGTCAGGAGGGATCTTAGTAATTTGTCAACTAAGGCGAAAGGATGCCTTTCGGACACAAGTTTTTAACAAAAAATCAAAGCGATGTATGGAGATCGTCACGGCAACGAATTAAAAAAACAAGAAACACAAAAAGTCTGGACGCAGCAAGTGTGTTATAGTAGTAAATTTTCAAAACAAAATATTTCTCATAGCAAATATGTCTTTTTTTAAATGAAAGCAAACATAAAATTTGGTCCCCGATATAACCTATATAGTAGAAACAATGTACCATGTTGTTTGAAAAAGTACAACCATTTTCCGACCCTAAACTTAAGATGTTCCCCAAAAAGTGGTCCGATTTTTCTGGTCAACGAACCTGTTCAGGCTATTCACCAAAAAAACTCCCAAAAAATATTAACATGAAAATCTGCAAAATCTCGATTTTTTCGACAAATAATATTAAACGAAAACCTGTCTGAATACGTCACTTTCATGAGATTCTCCTATCTATTGGTAAATATAATTGAAAACCTTGCTAACTACGTCGTTTTCATGGGACTCCGATTTCCATTCGTAAAAACGCCGTATCACAATAAGGTCTTTATGGTAATGTTTTTTTATCATATGAAATTTAGTTTCTACTGGTCCCATCGTTTCTGTTTACCCCTATTTACAGCACTTTTGCAATTATTCCTTTCTAGTCTTTGTGGCTTTCTTCTGCATCATGATCTTTTAGCTCTAAGTAGTAATTTATTATCTTAGAATATAAAACAACAGGAATGAGCATTATAAAACATAGTTGGAACCTACAAGGAGGTTGCAACTATCATAAAATGACAGTTGTCATATTTACCTCAGAAATCTACTACCATTCAGCTTCGAGCTACGAGTTTTACAGTGAAAGGTGGAAATGAAATAAAATAGCGCGCGCCCTCTATTAAAGTCGTGGCGTGACAAATTGTAATATCTAAAACGGTGTCATAAAATGACAGTTGTCATATTTACGTCAGCAATCTACCACCATTCAGCTTCGAGCTACGAGTTTTACAGTAAAAGATGGAAATGAAATAAAATAGCGCGCGCCATCTATTAAACTCGTTGCGTGACAAGTTTTAATATCTAAAACCGTGACAAAATAAAAATAATACTTACTGAGTAGAGACACCTTAGAATATAAAATAATAATAATAATAATAATAATAATAATAATAATAATAATAATAATAATAATAATAATAATAATAATAATGATAATAGTAACACCACAGTAGACAAACTCCACGCCCAGAAGTTATAGACTTGTGTGGGGGAGCTTGCAATTTTTTTTAAATTTCAACAACACACCACGAGGGCTCACAGCCTAAATACTATCGTACCGTGGGTGTCGACAAGGAGGAAAGGGGCAACTTGTTAATTCTGGACTTGAAGGTTTGGAGGTTCGGGGGAGAAGGAAAAACATGTGCCGACAAGGAATTCCACAACTTGGAAGTCCTCGGGACAAAAGAGCGGCCATAAGAAGATGTTCTATGTCTGGTGACCTGGACAGTAAAAGGGTGCATTCGCTCTGTTCCCCTGATATATCTGTTGGGGGCAGCAGATGGAGGAACCATGGAAGAAAGCTCCTCTGACCAGTGCCTGTGCAGATATCTATAAAAGAGAGAGAGAGAGAGGTCACCAACGGCACGTCGGTGAACAAGGGATGGCAGACTTTGGGTGAGGGTAGGGTATTCGATGAGACGTATAGCTCTCTTCTGAATGGAGTCCAGGATAGCGAGTGTAGAAGCGGCAGTTGCACCCCAGGTGTGGGAGCAGTATTCGAGGTTTGGCCTTATTTGTTAAGTATATAAGGTATAGAGATTAGCAGGTGAAAAGTATTTGCGAGCCCGGAAGAGGAAACCTACTTTCTTAGAAGCCGCTTCTGCAATTGATGTGACATGTTGGTGCCAACTGCGATTTCGATCCACAGAAATGCCAACAAGTGAAAAGGACTCATTACTTTGAATAACTTGGTTGTTTATTGTGATGGGTCTAGGGCTGGTGTATCTCTTATGAGATAGAAAGCAAGACTGAGATTTGATGGAGTTGAATTGTACAAGATTTCTACTTCCCCAGTCTAATACTTTTTGGAGATCTACAGAGACAGAACCCTCCATGAGTCTGCGATCCTCATCTAATTGGTCTAAATAGACAGGCTTAGAATATTGTACATTTGAGTGGAGGCTGCTGTCGTCCGCGTAACTGTGAACTGGGTTGGATGTTCTAGAGAGGAGGTCATTGATGTGGGGAAGAAACAAAGTACGGGCTAAAACTGAACCTTGAGGGACTCCTGCATTAATTGGATACAGTTTAGAGGAATGGCCATCCACAACAGAAATGCTCTGGTTGGAGAGGAAATTTGCTGTCTAGGTACAGATGAGTTTTGGTGGTAGGCCATAGGCCTGGAGTTTATTAAGCAGCGCTACGTGCCAGATCTGGTCGAATGCTTTGGATATGTCTAGAGCGACAATCTGGGATTCAGCGTGTAGTTCCGTAGACTTGTTCCAAGAATGGGTGACAAAGGAGGTCGGCAGTTGATCTGCGCTGACGGAATCCATACTCTCTGTCGTGGATTAGACTGTGGTTTTCAAGAAATTTTAGTAATTCGGTGTTTATATACTTTTCCATTACTTTAGAGACGACTGAAAGGAGAGAAATAGGCATGTAGTTGCTAGGAAGCGCTTTGGGTCCTTTCTTGGGGACGGGTTGTACTCGAGCAGTTGCATACACATATAGACAATGGATATCACCCATAACTCATCAGAAGCGGGCCTTCCTACATTTGAATGAAAAAAGCCGACTGTTTGAACACGGGACTGGAACCCGCGACCTCCTAGTCCAATTCTAGAGGTTATTCGCAATCAATCAATCAGATCAATCAAACAAAACTTTATTAATGTTACAGGGAATATATACAATATGTACAGATAAATATTTTGATATACAGTGCTCCAGCTTAACATATAGCTATATCACTAATGTTTTAATTTTCATATACAATAATAATCTATACATTTGTGGAATACTTATGAGCTACACTTATAGGTACACATGTTTGTATAAATCTAATCTAAGACATTGGTACAATAAATTGAGGTTATTCGCCTCTCGTACTGAGCTATTCAGCCTGTTTAAATAGAAAGGAGTAGTTTCATATATGTACCTTAAAATATAAAACAACAGGAATGGGCATTATAAAACATAGTTGGAACCTAAAAGGAGGTTGCAACTGTCATACTATGACATTTGCAATGACGTGTTCGTTGTCGAAAATGAAATTAATCAATTAATTACCTATTATACAAGACAAATAACAATAATAGCACTACTTCACATTTCACACCAATTTGCCAACTAACGCAAGTGTAAGATATTCACTGACGGACACGAAACGCCAAAAATTAATCATCAAATAGGAGGTCTAAGATGTCTGACACGTCGCACGTCCTTCCATTAGTTCAAATATGGAAATGATCCTATACTGTTATTTTATATTCTAAGGTTATTATAGACACCATATAACTGATGACATTCTTCATCATTTTTTCCGGAAAACCTTGTCCGATTTTCCTTGTTAACAAACTCATCCAAGCCATTAACAAAATAAAGGCACTTGCCGAGTTTCATCGAAATCGGTTAATTATTTTTTGAGTTATCGCTCGAAGATGTCTGACACGTCGCACGTCCTTTCATTAGTTCAGATATGGAAATGATCCTTCTTATTGTTTTATATTCTAAGGTTATTATAAACACCATATAACTGATGACATTCTTCATCCTCAAAATATTCAAGGCAGTTGATATGGCAATGGGTATAATATTGTTGAATATAGCTCCATCTATATTTAGCTACTCATAAACTACCTGATGCATTGCTGCCTGTGTTTGACAGTAGTAGTTGCAGCATAAACGTGTTAGCATGAACTATTAAAGAAAGGGCACAGGCATTTATAAATCTGCACGACTGGAATCCGGAAGAGAATGGCCACATTGCAGACATAAATATGCTGCTAGCTGCATTTATTTATATTTATAATACTGGCCAGACTTTTTGAATGACTGGAATCGGGACATCTTATATCAAAACAATTTCTGTAATTCTTATCATAATTCATAATAAAAAACTCGGGACGGAGCAAGTGCGTTATGGTAGTGAATTTTCTTAAATATGTTTTTATTGCAAATATGTCTGTTTTCTTTTTATTTAAGAAAGCAGGCATCAATTTTGGTTACCAGTATAACCTATATAGTAAAAACAATGTGCCATGTTTCATAAAAATTACTTCATTGTGTGAAAATGTACAAAAATTTCCAAAAGTAAACTTAAAGTGTTCCCACAAAAACTCGTTTCTTGGTCAACCTTATAGGTTAATAGCAAATTGGGCTATTCAAATATGAAGCATTTGATCAAAATTCGCTACCATAACGCACTTGCTGCAACCAGAATTTCTTTTCTTACAAACATGCATTATATTTCGATGGAAAATGCAAAAATGCAATAACATAAGACGTGTTTGATTAAAAAAATAAGAAAATTTGTATCACCAACGACTTATGGGCCATCCTATGATTGTAAATATTTTTGTAAGATGTAGCTCAAGACACCCTATAATTAATATATAATTTTTTTTTCATATCTTGTATAATAACGGATATATTGAGCTTTATTGATTTTTTACGAAAATTCGACAAAAATTATATACCATTAAACGATAAACTCTATAGCTTAGGCTACTGTCAAGCATCAGAGAAAGGGTCTATTTTAAATTAATTTTCTGGAAACATTTTAGTAAAATGAAGGACAATGACGGTTGAAGCTAAGACTTCTGGGTTTGTGAAACATTCTTCTTGAGACATTTTCTTTCCATAGACCGTACTAGATTCAAGTTCTTTGCCTAAATTTTGCCAATTTTTGACGTTTTAAATCGCAATTTTGACATTTTGAGGAAAATCCCAATAATTTTTTATTTAAATGCCTATACCTTTTTTGTCTTTTGATCTACAGAGCTAAATTTTGGTAGGTAGCTTACGTATAATGATATAAACACGCGTACCAAATTTGGTTGCCCTTACTTTGTTAATTTTTGAGATATAAATTTTTTACAATTTTTTTCGAAAGAAAACTCAAAATTTTCCGGGAAAACCTGGGCGGATTTTCCTGGCTAACGAACTTATCCAAGCCATTTGTAAAAGGAAGGTACTCACCAAATTTAATCAAAATCGGCCTATAATTTTTTGAGTTATCGGTGTGATACATATATATATATATATATATATATATATATATATATATATATATATATATATATATATATATATATATATATATATATATATATATATATATATATATATATATATATATATATATATATATATATATATATATATATATATATATATATATATATAAATTGAAACTGACCCCGGATATGTGTTCTGGGGGGCCTAATTAGCGGTCATTTGAAGAAATTTTTTCAAAATTCAAAAGTCGAGATCTCCTCATTAGTGAATTTTTTTAAAGAAAATTCACTAAAAACACATTGTGACTTCGGCGATTGTCCACAGTCTTGGACTTACGCCCAGGTAAATGGAACGAAATATTTAAAAATCCAGCCGCAAGTGCGTTATGGTAGCAAATTTCTATTAAAATCTTACATATCCTAATTCATACTTTTAGCGAATTTGCATTAATAAACTGGATGATTATATCGATCGGTATCGATGGTGAAACCTTGCAAAATTTTCTTAAAATGAGCGCAAATAAGGGCCTCTAGAACCCAAAAGCAAGGTCCGTTTTAGTTTTTTCATATGTTTATATATATATATATATATATATATATATATATATATATATATATATATATATATATATATATATATATATAATTGGCTTACATGGACTGCAGTTTCGAACCGTCCTGGTTAATCATCAGCACGTTACTGACAATGATCGTTCCTGTGTGATCTATGTCTGAAATTATACGTGACGCCTGCGTGTTGAGCTTCTATTAGTCGGTTTCCTGTTCTCTGATTAGTTGTGTTTTCGGACTGTGTCGTGTGTATCGGTCTCCTGTCTTCATCACTGTGGTTATGTGCACTTATTCCAGGTTCCAATCTTCCCTTATTGGACTAAATTGTTTATAAAAGTCGTCTTTTTTTAAAATTTCAACAACACACCACGAGAGCTCACAGCCTAAATACTATCGTACCGTGGGTGTCGACAAGGAGGAAAGGGGCAACTTTTTCATTCTGGACTTGAAGGTTCGGAGGAGAAGGAAAAACATGTGCCGGTAAGGAATTCCACAACTTGGAAGTCCTCGGGACAAAAGAGCGGGCATAGTAGTAGTAGTAGTAGTAGTAGTAGTAGTAGTAGTAGTAGTAGTAGTAGTAGTAGCAGTGGTGGGGAGGCCAACAACAAGCCTACTGTGGAGCCACGGACACCGCAGGACACACAGTGTTTGTGTGTAATAGATGGACTCAATGGAGACACCAATTGGAGGCTGAGATAAACGCCGAAATAAGTGAAACCAATCTCATACAAATAATGTTAGAAATCTCGAAAAACTGGAGTAGAATATCCAGTTATATAAATCAAGCCCTAGAAAAGAAGAGAGCAGAAGAGCGTAGAACGGAAGTATAGAAAAATGACCGCCCGGCATTCCTGAAGTTATGTCACTGAGCGTGACCGTTTCCGGGTCTGCCATGGCGAGAAGAATAAGGGGGTTTTAGTCGGTAGGACTCCGACACACCACTTCGCGATAGAGCCATAGCGAGTGGCGTCCCATGCAGGATTTCCCCCTTCCTAAAAAAACAACAAGCAAGTAGGCCACAATGGGCCCTTTTTGCCAACCCGAGCAACCCAGCCACCATGCTCTACTCTTCATCGGTTCTGTCGCCAAACCGCCTCGCAATTGAACGGTACTTACCTGATTCCTCTGCAGAGTCCTCGATTCGAACAATTCTGCTCGAAGACTCCCAAAAGCCTCGCATTCACACAGGTAGTGGTAGGACGTTTCTTCATCCTCGCCGCATTCCTGGCAAGTGGGATTCCTCTCTACCCCTATCAATGTGAGGTGTCTTCTAAGGGCGCAGTGGCCTATGAGCACCCCGAGGATGCGGCGAAGCGTAGGTCGACTCCTTCCGAGTAGCCAGACAGCTTTATCTCTGTCCGGCCCCTCCACGAAGTCCCTCGCCTGCTACACAGCCACCAACCGACCCCCAGTGCCTCTCCATTGCTTCCTCTGTCCATCTGTCTAAGGCGACAGAGAATGTCTTCCTACTTATGCTTATCGCAGGCTCCGGGCCACAGAACGGCCGCCGGGAACCAAGCCTAGCGAGATTATTCGCCACCTCATTCCCCGCTACGCCACAGTGTCCCGGAACCCACACCAGTTGCACCTCCTTTGTCCTGGCTAATCCTTTGAGGGCTTCAGCGCACCCCTGAACCATTGTTGGCCTGATTCTTCCCGCAGACTGCCCGGAGGACAGCCTGGCTATCCGAGCAAATGTACACACATTTCTCGTGGCTCCTCCTCACATCCTGTCTATTAGCCACAGACAGGATAGCGTACACCTCTGTTTCGAATGGCGTGGTATATGAGCCAAGGGCATAACTCTCGCGCACCCCCAGGCTTTCGATGTATATTTCTGCCCTGGAGAATTGTTGAGCCTCCAGCCGCGATACGTCGGTGAAACATACCAGGCTTGCGGGCTGGAATGCAACCTCATTTTCCCTCCACTGATCCTTACTGGGATCCTGAGGGTATATGGCCTAGTCAACCTAATATCGTCCTCGGCATAACAAGATGTTCTATGTCTGGTGACCTAGACAGTAAAAGGGTGCATTCGCTCTGTTCCCCTGGTAGCTATGTTGGGGGGCAGCAGGTGGAGGAACTATCAAAGAAAGCTCCTCTGAGCAGTGCCCGTGCATATATCTATAAGAGAGAGAGAGAGGGAGGAGAGGTCACCAACGGCACGTCGGTGGGCAAGGGATGGCAGACTTAGGGTGAGGGTAGGGTCATCGATGAGACGTATAGCTCTCTTCTGAATGGAGTCCGGGATAGCGAGTGTAGAAGCGGCAGCGGCACCCCAGATGTGGGAGCAGTATTCGAGGTTTGGCCTTATTTGTGAAGTATATAAGGTATAGAGATTAACTAGTGAAAAGTATTTGCGAGCCCGGAAGAGGAAATCTAATTTCTTAGCAGCCGCTTCTGCAATTGATGTGACATGTTGATGCCAATTGAGATTTCGATCCACAGAAATGCCAACAAGAGAAAAGGACTCATTACTTTGAATAACTTGGTTGTTTATTGTGATGGGTCTAGGGCTGGTGTATCTCTTATGAGATAGAAAGCAAGATTGAGATTTGGTGGAGTTGAATTGTACTACTTAAATTTAACATAAATATGTTCGACTAACTTTTGAAAATGCGCTACTATAACTAACTTGCTGCGTCCCGACTTTTATGTTATTTACACTGTCGATCTGGCAACAGCTACAGGCCGTGTGTAGCCTGTTGAATGTTCCTCGGCAGTCGCCTATTTTGGTTAGACATAGAGACAACGGGACGCCTGCTGGACTTGGAATAGAGATTGGAAAGAATGTTGTTCCAACATGCGTTCTTCAAATGCAAAACATTACTCCTACTTCTAACCTTACGATAATTTACTATTATGATTTGGGTGTAAGGTCACTTGTTAAAGCTTCCTTGCCAGACGAATATACTTTTGGAGTTGTTATTGGATAAAAATTTGGGGAGCATGTGCGTTATAATACTGAATTTCATAAGAATTTTACACTATCAATACGGCATATTACTAAAAGTCTGGTCGCAGTAAGTGCGTTATGTTAATGAATTTTCATAGAAATGATCTGGCACCAAATATTTTTTATAACTTTTTTCTTTTAACATAGAAATATAAATTTTGGCGTATAGTTTCCCTATAATGTCGTAAACTTACGTGCCAAATTTGGTTACCATAGCTTTTCTATTTTTGGAGATAACAATTTTTTCCGAAAGAGAACCCAATTTTCCTGGAAAAGCTGGCTCGATTTTCCTGGATAACGAACTTATGCAAGCCACTTATAAAAGAAAGGTAAATGCTAAATTTTATTAAAATCGGTCCATTATTTTTTGAGTTATCGGTGTGATACATACTATATATATATATATATATATATATATATATATATATATATATATATATATATATATATATATATATATATATATATATATATATATATATATATATATATATATACAGGGTCTCCCAAAAGTCGTAAATCAAATGTCACACGAAGATAGGCTAGCTCGAGCCCTTTCAGAAGAACCCTATATGATCTTATCAAAAAGTTTACGGTTTTCAAGGTATTGACAATTTTATGAAAAAAAAATAACTTTTCTTCCCCATTTTTTAGTGAATTTTCTTTAAAAAAAATCACTAATGAGGAGATCCCGACTTTCGAATTTTGAAAAAATTTCTTCAAATTAGCGCTAATTAGGCCCTCCAGAAAACATATCCGGGGTCAGTTTCAATTTTTATATGTTTATATATATATTTATATATATATATATATATATATATATATATATATATATATATATATATATATATATATATATATATATATATATATATATATATTTATATATATATATATATATATATATATATATATATATATATATATATATATATATATATATATATATATATATATGTATCACACCGATAACTCAAAAAATAATGGGCCGATTTTGATTAAATTTGGTGAAAAAGTTCCTTTTGCAAATGGCTTGGATGAGTTCGTTATCCAGGAGAATCTGCCCAGGTTTTCCCGGAAAATTTTGTGTTTTCTTTGGAAAAAAATTTATATCTCCGGAATTAACAAAGTAAGGGCAACCAAATTTGGCACGCAGGTTTAGATCCTTATAGGTAAGTTACCTACCAAAATTTAGCTATGTAGGTCAAAAGGAAAAAAAGTTATAGGCATTTAAAGATAAATAAATTGGGGTTTTCCACAAAACGTCAAAGTGGCGATTTAAAATGTCAAAATTGGCAACATTTAGGCAAAGAACTTGAATCTAATACGGGCTATAGAAATAAAATGTCTCAAGAAGGACGTTTTACAAACCCTAAAGTCTTAGTTTCAATCGTCATTGTCCTTCATTTTACTAAAATATTCCCAGAAAATTCATTTCAAATAGACCCTGTCTCTGATGCTTGGCAGTAGCCTTAGCTATAGAGTTTATCGTTTAATGGTATATAATTTTTGTCTAATTTTCGTAAAAAATCAATAAAGTTCAATATATCCGTTATTATATAAGATATGAAAAAAATTTGTATATATTAATTATAGGGTGTCTTGAGCTACATCTTAAAATAATATTTCTACAATCACAGGGTGGCCCATAAGTCGTTGGTGATACAAATTTCCATTTTTTTTTAAATCAAACACGTCTTATGTTATTGGATTTTTGCATTTTCCATCGAAATATAATGCATGTTTGTAAGAAAAGAAATTCAGGACGCAGCAAGTGCGTTATGGTAGCGAATTTTGATCAAATGTTTCATATTTGAACAGCTCAATTTGCTGTTAACCTATAAGGTTGACCAAGAAACGTGTTTTTTCGGGAACACTTTAAGTTTACTTTTGGAAATTTTTGTACATTTTCACACAATAAAGTTATTTTGATGAAACAAGGCACATTGTTTTTACTATATAGGTTATACTGGTAACCAAATTTGATGCCTGCTTTCTTAAAAAAAAAACACACATATTTGTTAAAAACATTTTTATGAAAATTCACTACCATAACGCACTTGCTGCGTCCAGACTTTTATTTTTATTTGGAATCAACCTCCATGCTGAAAAAAATTCGTAAAATTTACTGGCTCATAATTCCATTAACTTCCCTGTTTTATGGAGATTATAAAATGGTATAAAACATTATCAATATATCTTAAAAGTAATTCACTGTCGACGATTGAAAGTAAATTTGGAAGTGAAATCAGGTAACTAATAAATAAAAATAAACATATTGTGACAATTACAAAAATTATTCTATTCATAACAGATGCTCTATTTGACGGCCATTTTGTCTTATACATAAACAATATTGTCTTAGGAACGATCCTCTTAGTCTTCTTAGACTGCTTCGTGAAATTTCTTGAGCTGTTGTTCTGATTCTTTGACGTCCACCTGTCCGGGTATGTCTGATTCAAGTATTGCCTTACTTCTAAGGCAGAGTGGGCTGGGCATCCATCATTTTGAAGCCACATTGTTCTCCGAAGTTCTAATGGGGTGTCTTCCAGCAGTTCTGGCAAATTGTTTTGTGAAAACGCCAAATATCTTTGGCCATTTAACGTAGCACGCAGTTCCACTGGTCCCAAAAGTTTTCCGTTAAAAATACCGGCCCAGAGATTTATCTCAAACTGATGCTGGGACAGATCCTCTTTGAACTCATGTGGATCTTAAAGTTTCCAACTATGAAAGTTATGGAGGTTCATGTAACAAATCATTTGTACATGCTGACTCGCCACTCCATAAAACTTTATCGAAGAAATTGGCATCTTGTATGAGTTTTCTTAACATAATTTCGCAAAATCGCTTGCGCCTTGCGTATTCACGCCGTTCCAAATTTTGGACCGTCTGAATATGGTACCCATACATTTTAAAAATTTTATGAGTAATAGACGTTGAGACACCAGTTCGTCTCTGTACTTTCCGCGTCGAGGTACCAGGTTCTTTGATAACAGCGCTGTTAGAATGCCTGGCATCGTTCGCGTTGATCGAACATCGAACTGGCGACCGGGAACTGCAGATGAGGATGCTGCCCTGGATGCTGTTATGTGTGGATGTCCTGTCCTGGATGCTGTTATATGTCCCAGCATCAATTTAGGTCATCTTCAGGTTGAAAAATTAGAGACAAGTGTGTAAATGTGACAATGCTTTTAAAGAAATTTTTGAAAAAAGTCAAATATCTCGAAAATGGTTGAGAAAAATGACATAACATGTTTGTGAAACCTACCACAAAATTCGACGAGCAATCTAGATCCGTAATGAAAAACACCATCTTCCATTTGAAGTAAGAAAGTTAACGTCTACTTCCGGTATAACCGGTAGTCTCATAGTAACGTCAATATTTTCAGTGAAGTGAAAATTTTGAGAAACCCACGTGCGTGAATTTTCAGAATTCAATTGTGAGGCGTACTCCAGAAACGGCTAATGGAAGGTCTACGTGAGACAGCCCGTATTGTGATGAATTGGGTTCTCCAAATTGTACCTATCAGTGCTTATCACAGGTTCCAATATTCACTCATTGGTTGTGAGGCCGACACACCATGTGTGAGTTTAGTATAAGATAATTAGGAGGTAGTTATTTCGTCTGTTTTTGTCAGTGTTTGGTTATATTCATCATTCACTAAGCTAAAAATAAATTGTGTAATGAAATGTTAATTGGACGACATGCTAGAAGTCGCTCCTCCCTTTTTAACATCTAATAAAGATAAATGTCCCCAAAAACACAGTCAAAACAACAGAACATAACGAATCCCGAACATCACTATAACTTACGGGAGGAGGTGATATATTTCAATCAGCTAAAATTAATTTTGTTTGCAGCCAAATGTTACCGAAGGTCTTGAACAGGCTAATTCGGTCTCGAAACTTATTTCTGTGTGTACGTAAGGTGCTTCAAAAGACTAATCAATTATTATTTTTTAAATCGGGACGCAGCGGGTGCGTTCTAATAGTGAATTTTAATAAGAATTGTACATTATCATTAAGATATATTATTAAAATGCTGACGCAGCAAGTGCGTTATGGTAACGAATTTTCATGAATACTACTCGAATTTTTTCAAATTCAAAATAATATATTTCTGCGAAAATTCACCAAACCTAAATTTTCACAATGTGCGAATTAAAAAATGCACAAACCAACTTGGGAAAAGTAAGAAAAAAAGGAGAAAACGAAAAGAAAAAAAGTTCGGAACGCAGCAAGTGCGTTACGGTAGTGAATTTTTATTAAATGCTTCAAACTTGAACAACTCAATTTTCCATAAACTAAGAAAGTTGTATTTTGGTATGTGATAAGGCCTTTCTCAGGGAAATATATCCACCAAATTTGATTAAAAAAGCTTTGTACTTTTCGGAGATAAAATTTTTTTTTCGAAAGAAAACTCAAAATTTAAATAACTCAATTTTTTATAAACTTAGAAAGCTTAATTTTGGTACGTTACAAGTTCCTTCTTAAGGAAATATGTCCACCTAATTTCATTAAAATATCTTTGTAATTTTTGGAGAAAAAATTTTTTTTCGAAGTAAAACTCAATTTTTTTCCTAAATACCTTGACCGATTTTCCTGGTTAACAAACTCATCCAAGCCATTAACAAAATAAAGGCACCTGTCGAGTTTCATCAAAATCAGGTAATTATTTTTTGAGTTATTGGTTGGATACATACATACATATATATATATATATATATATATATATATATATATATATATATATATATATATATATATATATATATATATATATATAATTCGGGACGCAGCAAGTGCGTTATGGTAGAGAATCTTCTTTAAATGCTTCAAATTTGAATAACTCAATTTGCTTTCAACCTATATAAGGTTAACCAAGAGACCAGTTTTTTTGGGAACACTTTAAGATTACTTCGGAAGTTTTTGTACATTTTAAGAGTTAGTTTGGTTAAACATGGCGCCTTGTTTCTACTATATTGATTATACTGGTAATCAAATTTGATGCATTCTTTCTTTAAAAAAAACACACATATATGCTATTAAAAACATTTTTATGAAAAGTCGTTACCATAACGCACCTGCTGCGTCCAGACTTTTGTTGTTTATTGGTTGCAAAAACCGATTTAAAGATATTTAAACATTGTTTGCGATAAGAAATAATTTTTAATTAGTTTATCAGGTTGCCTATGAGATGAATATTTTAAACGTCATATTCCGACATAAATAAAATATGCGACGACTTTTAAATATAACTTTTATTTACGAGGAGTATAATCGAATTATTAACAGAAGATGTCGTGTGATTGCAAAGAGATTTCCACATAAACACAGATCAACTCTTTACATGATCAGAATACTTCTAAAAATCTCGGGACGCAGCAAGTGCGTTATGGTAGTGAATTTTCATAAAAATGTTTTTATTGCAAATATGTGTGTTTTCTTTTTAAGAAAGCAGACATCAATTTTGGTTACCAGTATAACCTATATAGAAAAAGCAGGCATCAAATTTGATTACCAGTATAACATATATAGTAAAAACAATGTGCCATGTTTCATCAAAATAACTTGATTGTTTGAAAATGTACAGAAATTTCCAAAAGTAAACCAAAAGTGTTACTGAAAAAATCCGTTTCCTGGTCAACCTTATAGGTTAATAGCAAATTGAGCTTTTCAAATATGAAGCGTTTAATCAAAATTCGCAACCACAACGCACTTGCTGCCTCCAGAATTTCTTAACTTACAAACATGCATTATATTTCGATGGAAAATGCAAAAAAATAAGGCGTTTTCGACAAAAAAATTTTATTTGTATCACCAACGACTTATGGGCCACCCTGTGATTGTCGCAATAATTTTTTAAGATGTAGCTCAAAACACCGTATAATTAATGTATACAATATTTTTTCATATCTTGTATAATAACGAATATATTGAGCTTTATTGATTTTTTACGAAAATTCGACAAAAATTATATACCATTAAACAATAAACTCTATAGCTAAGGCTACTGCCAAGCATCAGAGAAAGGGTCTATTAGAAATGAATTTTCTGGAAATATTTTAGTAAAATGAAGGACAATGACGGTTGAAACTAAGAGTTCGGTGTATGTAAAACATTCTTCTTGAGACATTTTCTTTCCATAGATCGTATTAGATTCAAGTTATTTGCCTAAATGTTGCGAATTTTGACGTTTTCAATTGTCACTTTGACGTTTTGAGGAAACCCCCAATTTATTTTTCTTTAAATGCCCATAACTTTTTTGTCTTTTGACCTACAGAGCTAAATTTTGGTAGGTGGCACACCTATAACGATATAAACCAGCTTACCAAATTTGGTTGCCCTTACTTTGTTAATTTTGGAGATATAAATATTTTGCGAAAGAAAACACAAATTTTTCCGGGAAAACCTCGGCGGATTTTCCTGGCTAACAAAATTATCCAAGCGACTTGCGAAAGGAATGTACTCACCAATTTTGACGTTTAAAATCGCAATTTTGACGTTTTGAGGAAAATCCAAATTTATTTTTCTTTGAATGCCTGTAACTTTTTTATTCTTTAACCTACGGAGCTAAATTTTGGTAGGTAACTTGCCTATAATGAAATAAATCCGCATATGAAATTCGGTTGCCCTTACTTTGTTAATTCCGGAGATATAAATTTTTTTCGAAAGAAAACACAAAATTTTCCGGGAAAACCTGGACCGATTTTCCTGGCTAACGAACTTATCCAAGCCATTTGCAAAAGGAATTTATTCACCAAATTTAATCAAAATCGGCCAATTATTTTTTGAGTTATCGGTGTGATACATATATATATATATATATATATATATATATATAAATATATATATATATATATATATATATATATATAAACATATAAAAATTTAAACCGACCCCGGATATGTGTTCTGGGGGGCCTAATTAGCGCTCATTTGAAGAAATTTTTTCAAAATTCAAAAGTCGGGATCTCCTCATTAGTGAATTTTTTTAAAGAAAATTCACTAAAAACTAAAACCCAGCGGAGGGCTTTTGGAGAATGAAACAAGATTAGAGGCCCCTCCTGGATGCACAAACCACAAGAAAAATTTATTGCAAACAACCACCAAGACAGTTACGGGATCAGAAGTGAAATGGGGGTGCTGAGCATGGAGGAAAGATGAACAGAAAGTGCGAAAAAAAAAACAGCTTAGCCAGAACTCGAAAAACTGACTTTTTCACATTTTGCGCAGCCATCTCCTCCTTTAAACCCTGACTACTCCTCCACCACCCCTTTTGGCGCAAGGTCCCGTAACATTCTTAGGGGTTGTTCCCAAGAAATTTTTCTTGTGGTTTATGCATTGAGGGTTGTTGTAGGTATGCAGGAGGGGAAGGAAACCCCCCACTACGAAGTAGCGTAGACATCATCCCCACCCCGTCCCCTCACTTAAGTAACGGCTGGAATGTATGAGTGAAGATTGGAACCAGTAATGAGCACTATAATAAGTAGAATTTGCAGAACCCAAATCACCACAACACATATTTTTAAAGACCTGACGATCGTTTCACTAACAAAGTTAGTGTCATTCATCCCTCTGATGATGCTAACTTCGTTAGCGAAGCGATCGTCAAGTCTGAAAATCTATGTTATGATGATTTGAAATATATTTATGCAATTTTGCATTTTCTGCGTCAATGTTTTTTTAATGGATAATTATAAGCAGCCTTATCTCTAAAATAGTTACATAAAAATAATGTATTTGGCAGTGAAAATTATTCCCGCACATACCTACATTTAAGAAAAAGTATCTACGTACAGAAATAGACTGGAGATTTAAAAATACACCACAATGGAAAGCCAATTCTTATTTAGCCAAATAATTGCTGTTTCTAAGAATAAAATATACAATCTATCTATGTAAGTACATCCACATGTTTTGTTCAATGAACTTGCTTTGGGGCATTGTACACACATGTTTGCTTAATATTTTAATTGCATCTAGAATAAATGTTAGAAAATAATGTAGTCTGATGCAATTTTTAATAGACTTCAAGAAAAAAGGAGGCATCAAGTCGATACATATCTTTCTGGGAGGTTCTCAATTTTATACATATGTTTGTTATTTCCGATATACAGGGTGATTTATTGGGACAGGCCATTATAAGGATTGGGCGTCCTAAAAGTAATAAAGTTCTGTAAAATTGTCCGGGACCCTAGAGAAACAAAATCCATTGTATACCTAAGAGTCGCCGTTGAGAAGATGTTTTGACTTTTTAAATTTTTTTGGATTTACATCATGGTGCTTAAAATGTCTTACTATCGCCGTTTTTAAAGATAAAATGCTCAAATTGAGGTTATGAGTAGAAGAAGTTTTTACGTTTATACTACATGATGTCCAAAATTTAATTTTCGTTAGTGTACTAAAATTTTAAGTGTACCTTATGTATTTTCCAAGAAATATCTACCTTATTTCATAGTTTTTTTTTTGTTACAGGAAGGAGGAAAACAAGTAACAAAAACACGTATTTTTCAACACCCCGTTAGTGACGAGGATTTAGAAACCGTTTGGGACGAAGACACCTTCAAATTGCTGGTATGTCACGTTATGTTAATTTCCCAAGAGTCAATGAAAATATCTTTATCACGGTGTAAATGCAATGTCTCCCTGTCAACGCAAACATGATTCTTTACCTCCAGCAGGCTCTCTTCATTTGAATATAACTTCCACACTTGATCAGTTGTGCCAGGTTTTCCAGGAGTTTTGCGCTCTGCTTACCTCTTGCCTATGTTTCAAGCACGTGTCCTTCAAATAATGTTATCAAGTTATACTGTCCTACAAATTTTGCTTTCCTTTTAGTGAATTTTCTTATTAAAAAAATTCACTATTGAGGAGATCCCGACTTTTAAATTTTGAAAAAATTCCAGAATTTATGAAAACTCGTTTCGGCTCCTGTTTCGGAGCCATTTTCAAGAGGTAAAGGAAATATGTAAGGACATGAACTCTAACGCCTCAATCTGCCTACTCCTTAGAGCAGTAGACAAAGATGGGTTGGGTTGTTGTAGCTCGATTACGGGGCCTCAATCTGCCTACTCCCCAAGTCTCGCCGGAGATGGTCTCAGAGGTCTCAGTGTGTTCAACCCTAGGCCTAAGATCGATCTACACTAGATGAATCGGCAAAACAGGATGAATTAAAAAATGAAACAAGGTACGAGGTGTACCATTTGAAAAAGTGTAATTTGGTTTGTATCTAACTTATGCAACAGCGTGTATATGCAAAAATTAGTATTTGTATATGTTAGTACCTGCAACTTATGTTCAAACAGTTTTGTTATTATTGAATAATAAATGATATATTGAACTTGAACGTACTGTTGGGCCATCCTGTACATATAGCCTTACACTTTCATAAATATCAGTTGAAATTCTTCTCAGTTTGCTTTTGGTTTTCTGGATAAACAGGTACCTACTTCCGGACCTGTTTATGATTAGTACATATAGAGGGGGCTCATCAAAAAGGGTATTCAATTATACAGGCTGGCTCATTGAAAACGAAACAGACCGATTTGCGTCCAGATAATTGTTTTTTAAAAAACGCTGAAACATGTCAATTTTAATATTAAGGGGGACATGTTTTGACGTAAAACTTAACTTTGTCACATCAACCACTTAAGGGTGGTGATAACAACCCTTATATTTTAAATAGGGAACATAGGTCGAGTGTTACATCATTTGGAAGATCTTTCTTTTCTGAATTCAGCACACTAATTTTTTTGGAAGTCTTATCAACTCGTTTAAAAATTATTCACAGTTGGAGTTGCAAGAACGTATTTCATTCATTGTGATAAGAAATTCACTGATTAATCAATTTTTCGTTAAAAAAAACCAAACGATCAAAAATGTTTTTTCAGTTAAGTAAGTGTTCAAATTGTTGACCACCAGCCACAAAAGTACAAATTTTGTTCAAAACAAGCTCTGATATTCTGGAGCATTTGTGAAGTTATTAGACGGCATTCTTCAACAATGCATCGTCGTAATTCTTCCAGAGACTCCGGTTCTGTTGCGTAAATTCTACTCTTTAAATGGCCCCATAGAAAGAAGTCTAAAGGAGTTAAATCCGGTGATCTAGGGGGTAACTCAATATCACCTCTACGCCCAATCCATTGTTCTGGAAACTCTGTTAAAAAACTCCCTAACACGTTGTGAAAAATGCGGAGGAGCTCCATCTTGTTGAAACATTAATTGATTTTCTTGATAGCGATCATCATTTTCAACAATGTCAATTAGTAGAGGGAAAACGATATCTTCTAGTAACTCCAATTACGTTTCGCCACTCAAATTGCCATCAATAAAAATTGGTCCGATTAAACGGTCTCCAAAAATGCCAGTCCAGACATTCAATTTCTGTGGAGTTTGAGGGTGGACTTCCTGAAATTTTTTTCGATTATTATCTGCCCAATAACGACAATTATGACGATTGACTAGAGTTTAATAAAAACGTACACTCGTCTGAAAAACAGATATTGAACAGAGAGTTCCCGTTATCAGCTATTCGTGCAGTCATAACTTCACAAAACTCCAGCCGCCGATCAAAATCATCTTCATTCAATTGTTGTACAACATAAATTTTATACGGGTGAAATTTATTATGCTTCAATATTCGCTAAATAGTTCCTCTTTTGATGTTTTAAACAGTGGCCAATTTTCTCGTGCTCAAAGTTGGGTCTGCAGCAATTTGTCCTAAAACTTCAATGTCAGTAGTCTCATTTCTAATCGGAAATTCACGTTCAGGATCCCATTTTTGGTTGGCTACTGAACCACTTTGTCGAAACTTTGCAACTAACTCCAAAATGTATTTTCTGTTAACATGTCTGTTCGGATGTCGTTAATTAAACAAATTTGCGGTACGGTTGGCACAGTCATCGTTTTTGAAAAAAAGAGTAATTATTTCAACTCTTTCTTCTACAGAATACACCATTGTGAAATTAATTTTCGGTAGTACTATCAAGTATCAAACCGACCGATAAACTGAAATAATAAACCGCATTTCTCTCATTCCGATAAGAAATATTCTGATAGTCAATTTTTTGTTTACAAACCAACAAAACATTGACTATCAGCACATTTATTATCGGAATGAGTGAAATGCGTTTTTGCATCTTCAACTGTGAATAATTTTTAAACGAGTTGATAAAACTTCCAAAAAATTAGTGTGCTGAATTTAGAAAAGAAAGAGCTTTCAAATGATGTAACACTCGACCCATGTTCCCTATTTAAAATATAAGGGTTGTTATCACCACCCTTAAGGGGTTGATGTGACAAAGTTGACTTCTATGTCAAAACATGTCTTCCTCAATATTAAAATTGACGTGTTTCAGCGTTTATTAAAAAAAATTCTCTGGACGCAAATCGGCCTGTTTCGTTTTCAATGCGCCACCCTATATATCTGAATCTATATAAATATGCAGGTTGTTCCATTTAAAATAAAAAACTCATTTCCGGTGAAAACGGAAGTCATTTTAAGTTGACATTGGTGTTAGAAAATGGTCAGCTGATTAATTTCAGCGAGCCTTCGTGCGTACAAAATTTTTTCTCACTGTCAAAGCACTGTATATTATTGATATAGACACAAAATGATAAGAACATTACTTTTTCAAAATTTAAAAATATACATTAAAAAAATTTTGCTTTTCAAAGTTTTATCACAGTATGTATAACTAAACACATGTTTTCCACAGCTAGAAAACAGTACAGACTACGAAGAAAGAAGAAGGATCCGAGCCAAACTGCGCCAGATCATGGCGGAACAAGAAGGTAAGCTCGATCTGCGCATGATAAAACTTACTAACCCAATCTTCTCTGCCTTTCTTTATAGCTTGTACTGAACTAGTCGACAAGACAAGTCAGGAACAAACATCTTCTGGAAAACTAGAGGGTGAGTCTTTGCTCTTACCACTACTTCAAGGCTTGCTAGACGCACCTGAGAATGAAAACACAGCCGATTCTGGCACGGAATCCGGCGAAGACCAGCGTTACAGTCTGATTGCCGAAGTACAAAATGCCCTGGACAAATTGTCAGCTAGTCTCAGAGGTGACGCGACTGATATGACCCCTGAAAGGAAAAGCTCTCTTTTACAATTAGTCACAAAGCTCCAAGCAGGCTTAGCAACTTCTGCACCGTCTTCAGAAAGAAGAGCAAGTCAAGGGAGGTTCAACCGAAGAAAACAAAGACAAAATAGACACACAGTCGGTGTTAGTCGCGAGGAACTTGCACACGCACGGCAATTGATTGAAGAAATATCTCTGGGAGATGTTTTGCCGCAGGAAATAGCTAGGAATCTTCAGAAACAGAGGTCAGAAGGAAGCATCATCCAACATAGTGGTAGCAATTCTTCATTCAAATCCGTTACTTTAAGTAACAGTAAAAGTCATGTGAAGAACGCGGTTGCAAAACCATACAGCAGTTCTAACAGTACCACGCATAGCAAATCTGGTACTCCTTCCTCAGGGAACACACCTACTGATCCATCTGATCCTCTTAATTTTCTTCTCATCGAGGAACCTAAACCGGATGTTACTAATACCGGTTATGGAGTCAAGATGAGAGAAAAGAAAGCCATACCGGCGTATAGACAATCTACGTCATATGAAGAGAAACAGAATTATCCTAGCAACATACCAAAAAGGCCACTTTCAGAGCATATGACGTCAAATGTACTGTATAGACCACAAGTTAGCCAAGAAACTTATTTTAACGGACCTGCAAATAACAGAAAAGTTGATGTTGCGGAAAGCACGCAGAGTTCCGAAACGGACGATGATCCGAGCACTCTGAAAGGTCAACAACCAGACTTGATTATGCAGAGTAATTTAATTTACAACCCCCCTGGTAGTAAACCTTTGACACACGAAGAAAAGTGCAACAAATTTAACACGAAAAAGCTTAAAATGAAAAGAGCAAATACAATAGACATACCGAAACCTCTCAATTTCTATCAGGACGATGAGGAAACAGACACAGAAACTGAAGAAGACTACCAGCAAAGGAGACGTTCTAATTATTTGGCTTTAAGAGGTCCCATAAGGGTTGGTAACCCAAATCCTAAAAGTATAGTACCAGCTTTAGATCCTAAGACAGAAAGTGATAAGAAATTTTTAGCATTTATTAACAAACACAATGAAAATAACGTAAATAAAGGTTCACTTTGGTCGAATCCTAATAACAGAGGTTCCGTTTGGAGTAACAAATTTGGTAAAATTCAAAGAAACTTCGAAAAGGCTTCAAATGAACCCAAAACTCCAGGCTCTCAAAGTTCTGCGATGCAGTTTTGGAAAGCCACTGATGATTCCATAACCACTAGTGGAAGTGGGTCTAGAATTGGCCCTAAAATAAGCAAACAGAACGCCAGAAACTTGCAGCAAATGTTTGAAGAAAAACAGAGGCAATCTAAAGTAGATTACTATGGAGATGAGGGCAACATTGTTACTGGTTCTTTAAAAGTAAACACCAAGCCCCGAGATCAAGAAAAGGTATGTAAATTTGTACCTCAACCATTACCTGTCAATAAATTTTCCCATGCGCCTCAATCAGCTTTTCAACCTATACCTAAAAAGTTTCAACCAATAATTAACAAACCTGATGTCTTGAATTTATCAAAAGGGGTATTAAAGACTGAAATAAAGGAACAGAACCACAATAATGATCAACCATTATATTTATACAGTCCCAAATCTCTTCAAGACGATTCCAATAGTTCGTCTCCGATATCATTAAAACCATGGGCGGCCTCATCTAACGAACACAGAGTTCTAAGTATTGCCGCTTCGAAATTTGAAAATCCACAACCACAACCTGTCCACGCCCCACACAGAAGAGCAAGTAAAGATAAAATTGTAATACCAGCAAACTTGCAGTGTAAAAACAAAGACACTGAAAAACTCACAGCGCCATATCTGATAAAATCGGTGCCTTCTAAATCTAATACTGTCCGTAAATTGAGTGATCAATATGACAACTTAAAAGTAAAAAGCGATCAAGGTTTCGTAGCACAAAATACAGTAAGGTACTTACCTGCACAGCAAGAAAATAATCAGGTGTATAGCCCAAGCGCTTATCCACCTCAACAACAAAATAAATATGCATATAATAAACAATTTTCGCAGAATTATGGGCAGCAATATGGTGGTCCAAAATACCAACAAAATTATCTACAACAATTTAATCAGAATCAACCATATGTCAATCAAAATTATGCTCCAGCTCAACAGTACGGCAATTCACATCAATATCAACAAAACGTCGGACCTTATGGTCAAAACACGCAATTTCCACCTCATGACAATCGTGATAACTATAATAGACAATATTCTTCAAACCAGGGACAATATGACCAACAATATATTCCAAACGAAAGATATATTCAGCCCCAAAATCAACCATATCCCCAATACAATCAAAATTATAATATCCCTATCCAAGAAAATGTTCAAGATCAACAATTCACTTCAACGTGCCAATTTAAACCTCAGACTTTACCGGCTCAACCTCATGTATTTTATAACAATGTTGCTCCACAGGCCGTTCAAGATCAACCACATGTCTTCTATAATAATACTGCCTCGCAAAAACCACAGACTTATAACGTTAATATAACCACAGAGTCAACATTTGTACCTCAGCAAATCAAACAAGACGTACCCTCAAAGGTTAAAGTAAATAAAAAAGAAAAACATTGTCATCCAGACCAACTGGCTGGGCCGCCAAAGCTACAAACTCAAATGTCCAACGAAAGTATCCACGAACACACTGCAGTCAGCAGCAAAGTCATGAGTGGACCCGTCAGTCAACAAGCTGTTACAATACGACAAAAATCACCAATGAACAGAGAAGGCCATGAGATGGGAGCCGCCTTGAAAAATTCCCTCCAAAAAGTCAACAACAAAACTGAACCTAAATCCACTTCGCCAAGCTTTAAATACAAACAAACCGAAGAAACTAAACCTGTTTCACCCAGAGGAAACTTTTCTTTTACGACAACAGAAAAAGTCAATAACAAAAATGAACCCAAATCCACTTCGCCAAGTTCTATATGCAAGCAAGTCGAAGAAACTAAGCCTGTGTCACCTAGAGGAAGCTTTTCTTTTGCAACAACTGAGAAACCTGACCCAGCTTCTCCCAGACCGAGCAGTTTCAAGTACAAAACAAAAGAACAGCAGTCTAGCCAACTGTTCGTTAATAGCTCAAGGGTGCAAGAAGATACCAGCGCCAAAAGAGAGGTTACACAAACTGGTAAACCCATACAACAACAAATCAGCAAACCCAGTCCAGCTACTAATAGACCTTTGTCTTCGCAGTCGTTACATACGAATTCCAGGGGAGAGACGGTGCTAACCAGCAAATTTCAAATACCTATAATAAACACCCCAAAGGAAGAAGTGGCTAGGAAACCCTCACCCGCTCAAGTTCTGAGTAAATCAGATTCCTGGCATCAAATATGCATGCAGGCTCAAAATTTACCCAGTAAACCTTCCCCTAGAAGCTCTCCCAACAACAGAACAGTTGTTAAATCCAAATCCAGTCACTCTTTGGCATTGCCAAAGCTGTTTGAAGCCGGCATGTCAAAGGATGAAATGCAGCAAAAGAAGAAAACAATGGAAGCTTTCTTAACTGGCACCAAATCACCTACAAATACTCCAGGTGGTAATGAAAGCGGTGGCAAATCAGCTAAGAGCAGCATAAAAAGGATTAGAACGTCAGAGAAGACGTCTACGTACAGCAGGCAGTCTTCTGGTTTGTCTAGAAGCCGGACATTACCAGACATAGTCTGCCCCGACCTTTTAGATGAATCTAATGTAGACGAAGCCTTTGATGACTTGTTTAAGTCAAGCACATAACACATACTTGTCATAATAAGGAATATTTTCCTTAGTATTCGTTACCCATTCCATATTTTGTTGTGGAAGTTTTGTTTTTTTATACAGTTAGGTTTTAAGGTTTTTATAACACTTAGTACGAACGATTTGCATCACCTTGACGTCATCACTTGATCCCTGTTTCACGAAGAGAAGACACGTCAGAAGTTGCTTGTTGAGATTTCGGAGGAGAGCAGAGGAAGAAGAAGAAGGAGGAGGATGTGATTGGTGTGTGGTGCGCACACCAATCAGAAATGAGTATAGAGGAAAGTGAAAGAGGATATAAAGGGGTCTGAAGAAGTTGTTTATACAGGGTGAGATATTATTGGTGTGCGCACCCCAAATTAACATTACCCTATCCCCCCACTAAGCACGAGTAAATATAGACAACCAGCTATGCAATATGCCGAATGCCAGTACTGCGTGATTTTTTTTGTTTTGTTTTTTTGTTACGTCAATAATAAGTGAATGTACATGATTTTTACCATGATATATTTGTTAGATAATAACTGTAGATTAATCATCTCAATCTAGCCTTATATATACCTAACCATTTATACTTTTTTGCTTTGGTAACTGGATCAAAATCATAATAATTTAATTTTCGATGTACAAGTGAGATGTGGTTAAACTTTCTAAATATTCGACTTGAAAAAATGGTAATATAGAAGTAATAATTTAAATGAGCAGACCAAACTCATCACCCGGAGCGGGGCTACCTTACACATAAGTATTGTTACGTTCTTCGGGGTTCTGGATACCACTTCTACCGCAACATTGGTCATCCGGCTCGAAGGACCAATTTTGCACTGTTTATTGTTTAGGTTAGATTGTTGAAACTATGTTGTTTCAACAATCTAAACTAAACAATAAACACCACTCTTCTTGCTTAATTGGTACAGATGTCCCAGTTTCAATGCGATGGCGTCCTAGGTCGGTTACGAAAACGTTGCGATGTTTGGACAGCAATTTTGCCACTTCTTGTTTCTGCAGTGGAGAAACATTTCCACACTTCTGCTAAGACGTTGCGTAGATGTTCTGGAAGTGGTTCATCCGGGATGGACGAGGCTGGTTATTCTAGGCCGTGGCAACGCCGTACGATGTTTACTGGCGAGAATGTTCCGAGCCTTTGGGTATCTTCTGATCAAAGCTTTTAAGGTTGCCTATTCTGACAGCTGCTAGTTCTTTTGCTTGAACAAGAGTTTTACTGACTAGTAGAGCTTTCTTAAATAGATCATTGTCCTCTGGTTCTATAATGCCCACCACTTGTCCCGAAATGTCTCCAAGTATCTTCGCTGGGACAATACTCTCACTCTGGGCTCTCACCAATGACATATTTTGGCCGTGACTTTTCCACCTGCAAGGTTATTGACAGTCGACATAACTACTTCCTTATCACCGATATTCAAAACATTGTTCTCGAGATCTAACTTGACACCGAATTCTCGCAGAACGTCTAGACCAAGTATAATAGTCAGATATGGTGGCAACAATAACTTGCGGTTTGGTCTTCCAAGCTCCAATTTGTAGCTTGTCGTCAGTCTCACCAAATACACGACTCTGTGCGCCACTAGCTGCAGTCACTATGTAGACTCTTTCTTGATCTAGTACCCGTCATCTTGGTACCATATCACGACGGATTATCGTCCTGGATGTGGGAATGTAGCTTATAGTGGTGGTTTCCAAGTGGTATATTCCGAACGACTCACATCATACGTACGCACAAAAAATGGCCAGTCTGGATTTTTTTAGTAAATCGGTTAATTAATTTTATTTTAAACAAAAGTAGATATACCAAAGAAATAAATTATATTAAGAACGTAGCCGAATATAACGGATACACTGCTTGCCTAGTGGAAAAATTAATCAACAAACAAATGTTGACGGAATCAACGAAGTTTAAAAGAGAGAAATCTGAAAAAAACTTTGTATGCTTACCAATTGAACCTTGAATCTCGAGGGGTCTAGATAGCATTTTTTTTAAAGTCAACTTGCAGCTAACATTTTCGACAAAAGATACCTTAAAAACTTGCTAGGTTACCCAAAAGACAAGGATAGTACGGCCAAAATGTCGGGAAATTATGTAATAAGTTGTAAAGATTGTAATCTTAAGTACGTCGGACAAACAAAAAGATCGATTGGAATTAGATTCAAGGAACACTTAGCCCAATTACGATGCGGTACTATAGATAGATCTTCCGTCCCCCGACATATTTGGGATAATAATCATCACGTTAATGGAGATAATCTAAAAATAATAAAAAATGTTAGACAACCTGGACACCTAAACGCGTTCGAGAGTTTATATATTGCGAAATATAGTTAGAACAAAAAATTTATGAACGATTACGAGTCACCTGATCGATTGCTTTGTGAAATAAATTCCCACGTTTCAACACGTCCTAGAGATAACATAAGAATACAGATATTTCCGCCAAAGGAAACTATGTTAATTTAGTTGTCGTTGAACCTTCCCAAAATTATTAGAGATGGGCACTTTTTAGATAAGTTAATAAAGACAGTTCAAAGACCTCGTCCGGCGATAAAAATACAATACACTGCAGAATTTGCCTGCGACTAGGTCCCCTCTCGGTGCCGCCTCTTTACCTAAGATCCGGTATATAAAGTGATGTTAGTTCTTGAAGTAGTTAGAATTTTTCATTCTCTAATGACGCTAACTTGGTTAGTGAAACGATCGTCAGGTCTTTTTTAAATATGTTATGGTGATTTGGGTCCTCCAAGTGTACTTATCGGTGCACATCACAGGTTCCAATCTTCACTTAGTACCTCCAGTTGGTAAAGTAACACCGCTTGGTGGTACTGATTCTAGTTCTTTGGAAGAAAACTTTGCGAACGTACCACTAATGTACTTTTTGTGTTTACAACTTGTATATTTACTGGAAAATAAATAATAATAAGAAAGGAACAGAGTATTGTTAAGAAAGGAACAGAGTATTGTTAAAAAGGTTGACTGTCGCAGATTAGAGAGTGTACTTCATTATATAATTCAAGCTCTGACTACTAGAGGTGAAAAATATAACACAAAAACATTATTTTAAACGGTTTTTGCAAGTCGAGTATTTAGATCGATATTAGAAGCTTGTTATCTACAGGTGTCCACTAATTAATGGTACACAGCAAAATACAGATTATTTATGTGAAAATATTAGGATTTAACCATACGTACCTATATAGAAAATTTGGTAATAACCCAAGATACAGCGGGTGTCAAAGGTTAGTTTGAAATTCTTATTTTTCAGCATAACATCATAATAAATCGAGACACAACTACATGAAACTTCTTTAGGGATTCTTCAGTTCATTGAAGCGCAAAATTCCATCCAGCATAGTTTTGATGTCACCTATAGAGAACGTCACTTACGTCAAAGAGTGTGCCTTTTAAACGACAGAGCTTTGTTGTGTCTCGCTATAACGATTAAGCTTGTGAATAAATTTAATTCTATACTATTTTTTGCACAAAAAAGTATACCTTGCTAAAGTCCCTAGGGGTAACCGATTTCAAGAAAACAGCCAAAATGTTCTTTAATAAAAAAGAAAAGTGAGAATTTTTATGTTGGCTTACAAATTAACTACTAAGGGTAGGTATTGTACTTTTTTTCTCTCCCTTAGGGTTCGTGCGCGTCTTTGCCGCCTCCATAGCACCGCAGCCTCTGGCTTATTCTGCATGCCCTTAGTCTTTTCTATTCCACACTTTCCAAAATCATTGTGCCTTGAACTAGTCTCCACAGCAATTGGTAGGGTGAAGTTTTATATTGCTCTGTCTCCGGTCTAAGCTGTCCGTAGATCAGTTGTGTTTTGCCGTCCAGAGCTTTACATTCGCACAAGATGTGCTGGGCTGATCCCCCCCCCTCGCCGTAGAGTCTGCATGCAAGGTCCCCCTCGAACTGCCCTATTTTATGCAGGTGTTTCTTGACGGCCATGTGTCTCGTAAAGAGTCTTGTTATGTTCCTGAGCTGTCCTCTGCTAAGATTTAACATCTCGACAGATCTCTTTGGACTGGGTTGCCCAATTAGTGTCTTCCCGTATCTGAGCCCTGGACAATCTGCCCAGTATGCCTTATGCTGGTCCCTGACCCAGGACTTGATGGTTCGCCTGGCCGTGCCTTTCGATACGGGCCGGTTCTGGTCCTATAAATGGTTCCGCTGATCCTCTCTTCACCTGACCCGGCACCCAGATGAGGGTGACCTCATTCTGCCCAGCCAGGTCGCTCGTCTCGTCTCGACATTCACCAACAAGTCTGGAATTCACCCGTGGGCTACTTAGGGCCTTAAGGGCTGCCTGGCTGTCTGTGGCTATGAGGATCCGCTTGTTGGTGTAGCACCTCCTCTTGTTCTCTCGCACGCAGTGCAAGATTGCGTACATTTTCGGTTTTTTTTTTTAATTTCAATAACACACTATCGTACCGTGGGTGTTGAAAAGAAGGAAAGAGGCAACCTGTTAATTCTGGACTTGGAGGTTTGGAGGTTCGGGGGAGAAGGAAAAACATGTGCTGGCAAGGAATTCCACAACTTGGAAGTCCTCGGGACAAAAGAGCGGGCATAACAAGATGTTCTATGTCTGGTGACCTGGACAGTAAAAGGATGTATTTGCTCTGTTCCCCTGGTAGATCTGTTGGAAACAGCAGGTGGAGGAACTATGGAAGAAAGCTCCTCTGAGCAGACCCGTGCAGATATCTATAAAAGAGAGAGAGAGAGAGAGAGAGAGAGGTCACCAACAGCACGTCGGTGGGCAAGGGATGGCAGCCTTTGGGTGAGGGTAGGGTCACCGATGAAACGTATAGCTCTCTTCTAAATGGAGTACAGGATAGCGAGAGGGTGCTGTCATCCGCGTAACTGTGAACTGGGTTGGATGTGCTAGAGAGGAGGTCATTGATGTGGAGAAAAAACATAGGGGCTAAAGCTGAACCTTGAGGGACTCCTGCATTAATTGGATACAGTTGAGAGGAATGGCCATTCACGACAACAGAAATGCTCTGGTTGGAGAGGAAATTTGCTCTCCAGGTACAGAGTTTCGATGATAAGGCCATAGGCCGGAAGTTTATTAAGCAGCGCTGCGTGACAGACCTGGTCGAATGCTTTGGATATGTCTAGAGAGACAATCTGGGATTCGCCGTGTAGTTCCATAGACTTGTTCCAAGAATGGGTGACAAAGGAAAGGAGGTCGGCAGTTGACCTGCGCCGGCGGAATCCATACTGCCTGTTGTGGATTAGACTGTGTTTTTCAAGAAATTTTAGTAATTTGGTGTTTATATACTTTTCCATCACTTTAGAGACAACTGAAGGGAGAGAAATAGGCCTGTATTGCAGATTAGGAACAATACATACAAAAATTGGATAGTGCTTAATATGTTTCCAATTATTATTAAATTGTTTTAAGCAAAAAAATAATCAAAGTTCTAAGAAAAGGAGCAACAACTGTTTTAACACCATAACTTGAAACTAAAGTACGTACTTCATTTAAGTCACAAAAGGGTAAGAGATAATTGTTATAAGAATATGTCCTTATTCTGAAAAAAATGTTCAAAATTATTTCCTTTAACTTATCATTTGTGTGTTTTACCTAATCTTATAAATAACTGTCCGCTTCCAAGGGTCTCCGTTGCATTCTTAACTGCCATAACGCTTCTCGCGTGTTAACTACTTCGCCATACACCAGTGATTTCACATGGATCCATACACAAAAGTCAGTAGGGTTGAAATCTGGACTTGGCGCTGGCCAAGATATCTGGCGCTCACGACCGATCCAGCAAAGGAAAATGCGTATTTAGGTATTTTCTGACAGATCTAGAGAAATCTGTTGGCGCTCCATTATCACACGTGAAGAACATGTTTTGTCTGAGTTGTAGGGGAAGGTTATCCAAATATTCATATAACTAAGTTTGTAGAAAATTGACACACAGATCCCTGCTTATACTTGGTGGTAAATCGAATGGACCTAATAAATAATTGCCAATAAAACCACACCAAACATTTATTTTGAATTCGTGTTAGAAATAACGTCCTGATATTGAGTACAGAGTTTCCGACTCCCACACATGTTTGTTTCTAAAATTGAAGAAGTCTCTACATGTAAACGTTGCTTCGACTGTTAACAATATTTTTTTAACAACATCGGATCGGTATTTTGTTGGTTACGAGAGAAATGGGAAAATTCCAGTTTACCTGAGATATCATCTTCCAATAGACGTGGAGCGATAGGGATAAAGTCCCTCCTCGTGGAATACATTGCAGACCGTCGACTTGCTGACTCCAGTTTCCATAGCAATGCGTCTTGTGCTTACCTCGGGATTTTCAGCTACGCAGACCAAAACTTGTTTTCCCTGTCCAGGAGTTATATTCTTCGGGTGTTCTGCAAAATCTATTTTGGGAAGAAATGAACCTGTTTCTGTTAATTAAGTTCGAGGTTTTTTTAAATCCGGTTGTGTTTTATTTGGATACAGTTTCAAATATCTTCGATGGATTCTGCGTCCATAAACTTGTTCCTACGCATATACGCCAACCATATCCCGCATTTTCCTGCTAGAGGACAAATTATGTCTCGGAATTTGGTACCAAATTTTGGAAAAAATTTATTACAACGATAGAAATTGTTGACATTCAACAGGAAAGTTTGACATTTACAAAAATTTTGTTTTTGTTGCTATGGTAATTGTTTCAGTCAAAGGCTACTTTGAAAAAAAATATCCGTCGATTATAAAACTTGGATATGTAGGTACTCGAATTCTGTTTCATTGGTTATTTTAAACGCGATTAGCACAAAAACGGTTACTCGTATCGACTTTTCATGTAGAAAACGTAAAAGATTTCTTTACAGATTAAATCGATATACCGAAGCGCAAAAAAGTTTTGCCGTTTAAAAAAGACACTCTTTGACGTAGGTGACGCCATCTGTGAGAGCCAGCAAAACTATTCGAGAATTTGAGTTTTTCGCATCAACGAACCCAAGAATCCTAAATGTCCTGTGGTTGTCTCGATTTATTTAGATGTTATTTACATGATTATTCTGTGGTTTCGCTGCGCACCATTATCTAGTGCATATAGAAGAAAAACTATGAAAAACTAAAAAGTTATTTGTCACTTTGTTTTTTAGCTTTTCAACAGAAATGATATAAAATTAATTGTTATCACATTTTTAGATGATTATTCTGTGGTTTCGCTGTGCACCATTATCTAGTGGATATAGAAGAAATGACCATGAAATACCAAAAAGTTATTTGTCACGCCGTTTTTTAACTTTTTAGCAAAAATGATATCTAGTTAGTTTTTTTCACATTTTTCATTTACAAATCTATCAGCTCTTTTATTTTTATTTGGCAAAGCTACGAAAAGCACATGCTATAGCGTGCCTGCTTGCATTCATCTCCATTTAATCATAAACGTTCTGACACTGAAAATGCTTTACTTAGCAAACATTTGTAAAGAAAAGTTCCATACGCCACAAATCCAATTCTCAATCAAACTAAAAACTTTGGTACATATGATCGATTTATGGAGACATAAAATTATTTAAAAAACTATAAGTTTGTTTAGTAAACTAATCATATTGGACTGGACAACAATATTGTCCAAGCCATTAAGATACACTTACGAAAAAGTAAGTGTATCATACGTAAGATACACTTACGTTTTTTTTTTTTTTTTTTTCCCTCAGGGCTCGTCCGCGGCCTTGCCGCCCCGATAGCACCGCAACCCTTGGTTGATTGTGCATACCCCTAGTCTTACTCCACCCATTCCAAAATCACTGTGCCTTGAACTAGTCTGCACAGCGATTGGTAGGGTGAAGTTTTATATTGCTCTGTCTCCGGTCTAGAGTGACCGTAGATCAGTTGTCTTTTCCGGTCCAGAGCTATACACTCGCACAAGATGTGCTGGGCTGATTCCTCCCCCTCGCCGCAGAGTCTGCATGCGAGGTCCCCTTCGAACCGCCCCATTTTATGTAGGTGTTTCTTGACGGCCATGTGTCCCGTCAAGAGACCTGTTGTGTTTCTGAGCTGTCCTCTGCTAAGGTTTAGCAGCTCCACAGCTCTCTTTGAACTGGGTCCGTCAATTATTGACTTCCCATGTCTGAGCCCTGGACAGTCCGCCCAGTACACCTTGTGTTGGTTTCTGACCCAGGACTTAATGGCTCCCCTGGCAGTGCTCTTTGACACGCCCAGAGCCGGTTCTGGTCCCATAAATGGTTCTGCTGACCCCCTCTTTGCGAGACTGTCAGCTTCTTCATTGCCTTTGACCCCCGAGTGACCCGGCACCCAGATGAGGGTCACCTCATTCTGCCCAGCCAGGTCGCTCGTCTCGTCTCGGCACTCACTCACCAGCCAGGAATTTACCCGTGGGCTACTTAGTGCCTTAAGGGCTGCCTGGCTGTCTGTGGCTATGAGGATCCGCTTGTTGGTGTAGCCCCTCCTCTTTACACTTACGTTAAACTTTCCCGACCTCACTAACGACATAAACTTAAAATTGAATCTTAGTTTTCAATATAGTCCCCCCTGATGCCAATGCACTTATTGCATCGTTTCAACAACAATCCGATACCCCTGCAAATTATTCTTTAGGTTTGTCGTCAAAATGTGCCCAAACCACCGCAAATACCTAAATAGTGAAGACATCGAAGATAAGATGATGACAAAGGATGTGGGGATTAAGCTTACCAACAGGAACAAAAGGATCCTCTCCCTCTGATTCTGCTAATAAGGTCATACCTGCAACAGAGGAAGTTCCAGGTCAAACATCTGAGAACCAGATCTAGAACCTACTCAGTCACAGCTGGTCTCCCGCAGGGTTCTGCTATCTCCCCTTTGCTGTACAATATATTTGCGCAGACATTCCGACAGCGCCCCTAAACGTGACATACGCACTGTACGCAAACGACACTACCATCCTCAGCAGCTCCATTAAACCGAAGATAATAACCGAACGCCTTCAGATCGCCGTAGTCGAGCTGCAAGGCTGGTATAGGAAATCCTGTCTAGCCATAAACCCCAATAAATGTTCAGCAGTCCGATTTTCCAAAAGGAGACACACACCTCACGAACACGTATCATTAGCCAACCGTCTAATTCCCTGGCGAGATTCCGCCAAATACCTCGGGGTTTTCCTCAACAAACACTTAACATAGCGCTACCATGTCCAACACGCACGACGAAAAGCCTCGATGTTCATCTCGACATTTATTGCACGTGAAAATGATGTTAGTCAATCAACAGTTTTAAGGTGTCTCAAAAACGAAAAAATGCATCACTATAAACTATACGCTCAAGAGTGATTCTGATAGAAGACTGCAGTTTTGTGAACAACTGCTGGAGATGTTACATAGAAATGTTATTTCTTCTGCTGGCGTTCTGTTTACCGATGAAGCAACATTTCTTTTGAATGGCGATGTAAACAGGCAAAATTGCAGATACTGGGCTGCCGAAAACCCCCACTGAATGCGACAAACACACACTCAGCATCCTCAGAAGTTGAACGTTTGGGCTGGTATCATTGGTGATCACGTAGTTGGACCTGTTTTTATAGAACATCTAAACGGTCCAAGATATTTATAAATGCTAAGAGAACAGATTGTCCCAATGTTAGCAGAATTGTATCCAAATGTAATGGAACCTAATATTCCCCATGAAAGGATATGGTTTCAACAAGACGGTGCACCACCCCACTTTGCTCTTCAAGTACGGGAGTATTTACACGAAGTATTTCCACAAAGATGGATTGGACGAAGAGGTTTTGTAGAATGGCCCGCTACATCACCAGATCTTACATCTCTTGATTTCTTTTTATGGGGATACCTTAAAAACAGAGTGTATAAAACGCAACCTGCTGATTTAGACGAGTTGAAAATGAAAATAACAACAGAAATTAGGAACGTAACGCCTGACGTGTTGAACAGAGTTAGAGAAGAATTCCAGAGCAGATTATTTTGTTGTGTGCAAGTGAATGGAACACATTTTGAACATTTATTATAGGAAAGGAACGTTTTTATTAAGTTTATTTTCGAAATTTGAATTTCAGGGTAAATTGTTTAGTTTTCATGTTCCGGTATTAAATTTCCACCCTGTATTAAAAACTGTAATATTAGACCATACATATGGGGTATATCCGCATTCAGAAAAATGTAATCCATCGAATTGTGAAGAAAAATGGAGGGTTGCTATTTTAAAAAAATTGATAAAATGGTGGTGGGATAAAATGGTGGGAGTTTAATTTTTTTAACTAGGAATATAAGATAATGTTTGACAAATTAAACTTCTCGTGTCTCAGCGTTTTCCACAAAAACTATTTTTGCTGAATAATGAATATTATTCCATAAGTGTGTTTCACAATATATATATATATATATATATATATATATATATATATATATATATATATATATATATATATATATATATATATATATATATATATATATATATATATATTGTGATGATACATAATAAAACGTTGGACATTTTTATATGTTAATAATATTTCTATTTAACGCTCTTATATTTGCTGGGTACTGCAAAATATCAACAAAAGATGAATGTTCTGTCTACCTCAGTCCAATAAGTGAGTTAGTAAACGGCTAACTGGAAGGAAATCTATGCCATTGCACTTGATAACGTCAGGCACTTCATTCAACTGAGTTGCACAAGCCAGTGTCAGAAATTCCTTGTTTGCAGTTTTAAAAGGTGCATTTTAAACAAATAAGAGTTCCATTGCAAGATCGAAATTAGGACATTAAAAATACTGCATGATAATTTTTCATGTTGGAACACCTATTCTCAATCTATACAGAAATAAAAGTTACATAATAGAGATTAAGGCCATACTTATTTAATTTATTTATAAAAGACATTTCGATGTTGGGCACGTTAAATATCCCCACCTTCCATATAGAAAGAAAGGGGATTAGCAAAATTTGCAGGGTGATGAGATGAAAAAGCACCTTGGCGTTAGTGATTCGCCATAATCGAGTAAATATGCATAGGCCGGCGTTAAAAAAACTAAAGACAAGATTATACGACAATCGAGCCTTATGCCCTCCAGATCTATCAGACGCTTGTACGATTTGACAACACCAAAACATACTTGAAATCATCTAAACATCTGGCAAATCAAAACAAATTCTATTCTGCTATTGAGAACCTGGGTGGTCAAGTGGTAAGAACGCGTGCCTCTGGACCCAAGGATACTGGGTTCGATTCCCAGAGTTTCCTTTTCACTTTTTCAGTACATACTGTACAATTAACATCAACCGAGATTGTGGCATTGTATCTGAGCAAGTTGAATGTCTGCATGTTCCGCCTTTCGGATGGGGCGTAAAGCCGTCGGTCTCGTGTACCATGCGATGTTGGGCACGTTAAATACCTTACAGAAAGGCAGGGGTTCGGCAAAACTTCCAGGGTAGTAAGGTTAAACTGCTCACTGGCGTCGGTGATTGGCCATAGTCGCGGAAATGGACCGACGTTAAAGAAAAAAATCTGCTATTGTCACCTATTTCTAAAGTCACTATAAAAATATTCATTACATTTTCATCTACTGCATAAAAATACTAACCTACTTCCGTCCCTATTTTAACCCTACTAGTTTATTTATATATTTTTTTATTTTAGTTAATATATTTCGTTTGTTCTTTTTTTGTACCATTGATATCTTCTTTTTGTTTGAATAGTTTGCATTTTTATTTTGTATAGTCTAGTCGTAATGATTATTTTTAATAACAAGTGACTTTGATAAATGACCTTAAACAGTTCGTTTTCTTTTACAGAAAAAACAGAAATATCACAGAAAACCATCACCCAGGGATCTTCATCAAGCGCTACACAAGGTAATACATTTATCTTTGAATTATTGTTATATATTAGTGAATTTTTATTCAAAAAAATTCACTAATAGAGAGGTATCGATGGTGAGACTTTGCAAAAAAAATTTCAAATGATCGCGAATTTGGGCCCCTAGAACCCATATCCGGGGTCAGTTTCGATTTTTATATGTTTATATATATATATATATATATATATATATATATATATATATATATATATATATATATATATATATATATATGTGTGTGTGTGTGTGTGTGTATCCAACCGATAACTCAAAAAATAATTAACCGATTTTGATGAAACTCGGCCAGTGCCTTTCTTTTATTACTAGCTTGGATGAGTTCGTTAGCCAGGAAAATCGGACAAGTTTTTCCGGGAAAATTTTGAGTTTTCTTTCGAAAAAAAATTTTTTCTCCGAAAATTACAAAGATATTTCGATGAAATTTAGTGTACATATTGCATTGGGAAAGACCTAACTATGTGCCAAAATTCAGCTTTCTAGGTTTACAGAAACTTGAGCTATTCAAATTTGAAACATTTATTTTTAACATCACCGTGTTTCATTGACAATGGCAAACTGACTTATATGAGATCTAGTATGTCGTTGCCTGGCGACAGAACATTTGATATTATTGCGCAGGTCTGTTAGACGCTGTAACTGACGTTTATCGTATGGGATGAGATTGTTTATATGTTTATCCATTTCAGTCGACGAATTATTTGTGTTATTTGGGAAATTTTTATATACAAGTGCAAATTATTTCTTTATTAATGTTAGTGGGGGGACTAAACAGTGTTTGTTATGTTTTATCAACACATATAAGGGATCGAAGTTTTACAAAAGGAGCTGATATGCAGCAGGTTAGTTATCTTCTCTCTGATGCTTTGGCGGTAGTTTTAGTTAAGTTTATGGTTTAACGGTCCATAATTTTAAGCTAATTTTTGTACAAAAAATTCGTCAATGAGGAGACCGCGACTTTAGAATTTTAAAAAGATTTCTTCAAATGAGCGCAAACTAGGCCCCCTAGAATCTATATCCGGGTTTACATTAAGTTTTGATCTGCTTACATATATACAGGGTGACGCGTTTCTACGGTAAAGCTCAATATAATTATTATTATACAAGAGACGAGAAAAAATTGTATAAGTTAATTATAGGGTGTCTTGAGCTGCATTTTATAAAATTATTTTGACAATCACAGGCTGGTCCATAAGTCGTTGGTGATCCCTACAATTTTTTTCGAACAGCCTTATTTTATTGCATTTTTTATTGAAGTATGTTTGTAAGAAAAAATCAAGACGTAGTAAGTGCGTTTTGGTAGCAAATTTTCATTAAATGCTTCAAATTTCAATAACTCAATTTGCTATTAACCTAAAGTTTGTTGGCTAGGAAACCAACATTTAAAGTTTATTGTCGGAAAATTTCAAACAATAAGTTATTTTGATAAAATATGGCACACTGTTTCTACTATATAGGTTATACCGGTAACCAAATTTGATGCATGCTTGCATTAAAAAGACATATTTGATATTCAAAGGATTTTTATAAAAATTCACTGCCATAACGCACTTGCTGCGTCCAGACTTTTTTTTTCCTTACCCCTATTTATTTGATATGCCCGCTTATTAGATGAGAACTTTGCTTAGATCAAGACAACTTCTCGCTGACTCCTGTTGGAGATAATAAAGCTGTTAGAATTTGAATTTGGATGGCCTGGGGTTCTAGTCCGGCCCAATGCTGTTTTTAGCAAATTTTAATTATGAAAAATTCGCTAATAGAAAGGTCACGATGAAAAGCTTTAGAAAAATTTTCTTCAGATGAACGCGATTTTGAGTCCCTAGAACCCAAAACCAAGGTCCGTTAAAAATTTTATATACTAAGTGAGTGGTGGACGTGCCGCCACCTAGTTGCGGAACCAAGTAGTATGTTGTCACGCCAGCTCCAAATAACACAAAGTATTAAAACAATAGACTGTATACAACTAACTAACAATTTAAAAAATTGTCAGCCCTGGCCCCATTTCTACCCCAATATAGGGACAAAGTATGTAATTTTCTAAATTGTTAGTTAGTTGTATACAGTCTCTATTTTTTAACACTTTGTGTTATTTGGAGCTGGCGTGACAACATACTACTTGGTTCCGCAACTAGGTGGCGGCACGTCCACCACTCACTTAGTGTTGAAAGGCTGGCTATACTACAGCCGTATTACTTTAGGTGTATTTTTGCTACAATTAGTATGCCGTACTGAAGAGCTCTAATGAGAGCGAAACCGGTCTACGGTTTTAATTGTTGCGAGAATGCATCTAGCCTTACATAATTTTTATATGTTTATATATACAGAGCTTTCATTAATTCCCGAACACCACGTGACCGCTTAAGTTAGGCAACCCGGCATACACGGTTGTACAACCTGAATTAATGAAATCCCTAAGATGCCAGTGTTGTCTCATATTTCCTTTGGGGTTTTATAAAAAATATAAAAATTATAATAAGTTGAAACAGTAAATGTCTTAGATGTATTTATTATTTAGTATTTTTAACAGCAAGTCTGTTCATGTGTGGTTTACCGTTATTGATTATTAAAAAAATAAATTAAAAACATAATAAAATATTACTTTTATTTTGTATAGATATCAAAATTTTGTAATGTACGTAAACAAATTGAGGTCCGATTATTCAAAATTCTAATTTTCGGTTTTAGGAATGTGTATTGTGTAACATGTAACAAATTTGTACCTGTTTGGGCAGATTACCGACGAACAGATTTGGTAGGGCTTCGTTCCATGCGATGTCGAATATCGTCAACAACATAACCTTAACATACATACACTTTTAACTTACGTAAAAACACAATGAAAATGCTAAGTTTTGATAAAAACTGTTTATTTTTATTGTCCAACAGATAGAAAATTATTTGAAGAAATTAAAGACTGGTCGAACTTGGAAAATGCACAATATACATACAAAATAACCGTCAATAGGGAATTGAGCGCCAATGGACTGAACTGTCAATTGTCAATTGATTTAATAACTTTAGGATCCCTAGTCTAGTGGTTTTTTTGGTTACTTTTTGACTGCCAACTCATAAAATCATATTCCACTAAGAGAGAGACAGAATCCGGTCACGTGGGGTTCGGTAATTAATGGAAGCCCTGTATATATATATATATATATATATATATATATATATATATATATATATATATATATATATATATATATATATATATATGTATATATATATATATATATATATATATATATATATATATATGTATGTATGTATGTATCCGAGCGATAACTCAAAAAATACTACACTGATTTCAATCAAACTTGGCAAAACTTTTGTTTGGGCGAAAACTGAGGTCTAGTTTGATAATCAGCCTTAATGCTCAAGTTTTTCCGGTGGAAAATGGGGGAAAACTTTTTGAATATATTTATGTAAGTATCAGAGTAACTGGATGGGACTTTACATGTGGCTAGAAATGGTGAAAATAAATGTATGTTGTTAATTTAAAGTAATTTGGTGCACAATATTTAGAGTTTTTTGCAAATTAAAAATAAAATCCGAAAAACATGCCTTGAAACGACTTAGTGTTTAAAGTCGAATGCCTGGCAGACAGAGTAGTTAACTGCCACGCGTAGATTAATTAATACAACAGGTATAAACCATACATCAACAGTGTAATACACCTAAAATAGAAGTTCTAGTTATTGGACAATTTAAAGTTCATTTATTGGACACCTGTCCAATAACTAGTTAGAACAAAAATATTCCAAAATAATATATATTTAAATAAACCGCGTAAAACGGATGTATTCCTATCGGATAAGACTGAAAAATCTTACTCAGGTCAGTTATTGGACAGGTGTCTAATAACCAAAATAAGTGGATTTTTAATTTCAGTTATTGGATACCCCCTAAATTCTAACCTAACTACAATTACCGTGCTGGAAAAGTTGAAAACTTACCTTTTTTAAAACGAATATATATAATTCCTTAGGTTTTTATATCTGTGCTATTTAAACAAGATTGTCACAGTAGTATAACACACACTTTCTTAACAAAAGCACAAAAACACCGCCACTATTTACACATCGAGCAGAAACAAAGTTGGCGGGGAAAAACAGAAAGGACGCATGCATCGCGATAAAGAGCAAACGCGTAAAATTCATATGGCGCTGAAAAGTCAGAGAAACTAAATGGCAAGTAGGAATCTTATTTCTGGGTGACAAACTCAAACTGTCCAATAACTACAACGTGTCCAATAACTGGGTGATTTACCCCATTTTCATTCATGCAACAATGGTCTATGTATGAAAAAAATTAGGTAAATGTTAAATAAATTCGTGTAATGGAAAATTCGTGCAAATTGTCTATTAATGACTGTTCGATCCTGTTTTATTTTTTTAAAAGAAACTTTGATAGTTATTTCTAATAATTTCTTACTTTTTTGTGAGTATAGGTAATGTTAGGTTGCTTAATAATTTTCTTTTGTTTGTTAATTATTTCAGTAACATCTAGAGTTTCAAGCCAACAACAGATATCAAAGAAACCAATGTCTCCTTTTGCAAAGTTCCGGCAACTGGACAAACAGAACAGCCTAAACACCCCACCAAGGTAATATTACTGATAAAAAATGTCATAAAACTAACATATCCGAAAGCCACTCGAATAAATGCCAAAAACAAGATATCAAAAAATTATAGAGACTGTTTCAATTATGTAACATGATTCACTTATCGCAAACGTTACAACAAATAGTAATTTTTGGCAACGTTTGCGGTAAGTGAATTATGTTTATGTATGGGGGTAGTAACACCCAAGTTCTTACCATATCAATTTCAAACGGCAGAAAAAAAAATGAGACGGTTCTTAATCTGCCATGTTTTTTTTTTCGCCGTAATATATCATTGTAATGTTCTGTCTGTATGTGAATATTTCTACACGAATGAACTAACCCAGTCGAACGAGATCCTAGTTTTATTAATAAATTAACCCTTTCAGTCACAGTGTCCCCTCTGCGGGACATGAGACTAAATGCTTTCCATGGCGTAAAAACGACACCATACCTCATTAAGTCACATTGTACAGTCGAGAGTACACAATACTATAGACGTGCTGTCACATAGCGCCATCTATGAGTCTCATCTTCGGGCTCACGGAGACTAAGCTAATTGATCGGTTTAGTTGGTAGTAACCACATGATAAACGTCAGTTGTTCATTCATATTTTTTGTGAGTGGGTTTAATATACAGTGAGGATCTAAAGTACCCCCCCCCCCTATAATTTCTGAACCGTCCGGTATATTGTGATGAAATTTAGAACGATAATATATGAGCAAGGTCTGTATTTTTTGACATATCAATGACAGCTTTAAATAGCAAGGTGACAGCTGCCCGCGCTTTCGGAATAGAATAGAATAGAAATGGAGGTCGACTGATACCTCATTTTGAAGGTCTTTTAATGCTCAGAACATTCTCCAGTTTTGAAAGCATTTGGTTCAATATTTTCCAAATTAGAATCAATAATATCGGTTTCTGCGTTATGACTACCCTTGTTTATAATACACTTTTTTACCTGTTAGATGTCTTTATTGATTGTTCCTGTCGTACTGTTTCCCCAGTAAAGTACGCATAGATAATTTTTTATTATTTATGTTTCATAATAAAACACAATTTAACAGTAAACAAATAACAACTAATTAACCCTAACTAAGAAAATTGAAAAACAATTCAAATAAAATCTAAAGACACAAACTGTTGAAGTGGTTACTTCAACAGATGTTGAAAATGACCACCATGACCTCTTGACAAATAAATATTCTAGGGGTAAATTCTTCTCTGACATTATGAAGCATCTGTGGCGTTATTCTTGAACAAACATCTGTAATTCGTTGTCTAAGTTCATCTAATGAGCCGGGAGCCGTTTTATAAACCTCATATTTAACGTATCCCCAAAGATAAAATCTATAGGCGTAAGGTCTGGGGATCGAGATGGCCATTCTGTAAGACCTCGACGACCAATCCACCTATTTTCATAACTCTCATCCAGGTAATTTCTGACTTGTCTAAGATAGTGAGGTGGGGCTCAGTCTTGTTGAAATATAACCTCTCGAAGCTCATGTGGGTTTTGGACAACAACATCATCAATAAGTGGAGTAATTGTATTTTGCAACATATCCAGATATCTTAAGATTTTCTTCCTGAAAAATGGGACCTATGAACATTAATTTTCTGGGGGAACTGTGTTTGTCCCTCCCGGAAAACATGGAGGTTTTCCTCACTCCAGTACCTACAGTTTTGGGTATTAACTTTTCCATGTAAAAAAAAATACTCTCGTCGCTGAAACAGATATTCTGCAAGTATTGATGATTCCCTGCGATTCTTCCTGGCATAATTTCGCAAAGGTCGAGTCGTCTATCAGGACCGTCTTCTATTATTTCGTGTATAATTTTAATTTTATATGGGTGAAACTTATGACTTATCAAAATTCTTTTGACAGAAGTACGCGAAATATTACATGCCTCAGCCACGTGCTTGGTTGGCTGTTGGGGATTAACAATCATTTTAGCTAAGACCTGGACTTTTACATCTTCCACAATTTTAGGCCTCCCAGACCTTGGAGCGTCTTTCACCGTACCTATTTCTTGAAACTTTGAAATTAGTTTTCGTACAATTTTTGTGCATATTTGGCGTTCCGGATAGCGTACATTGAACATACGAACAGCATCATGGTAATTTCGCTTAGCTTCGCCAAAAATAATAACCGCTTCAAATTTATCTTGTAAAGAACGAGCCCTTTTAAACAATTTCGAACTAATACTTTCTGTCAATATTAAATCGAGATATTAAAAAACAGTATGGCAGGAACAGTCAACAATGACATGTAATAGGTAGAAAAGTGTAGGAAATGGAGAAACCACAGACTAGCTGAATAGCCTCTGTGTTTCTCCAAACAACATGTAAATGTGTGCATAATTTGCTACTGATGAATAGTAGTAATCTTTTTTTGGAAAAAGTGTTATATTTAACAATGGTAGTCATAACGTAGAAACCGATATTATTGGTTCTTATTTGGAAAATACTGAACCAAGTGTTTTCAAAACTGGAGAATGTTCTGAGCATAAAAAATACCTTCAAAATGAGGTATCACTCGACTCCCATTTCCATTTAAAAAAATATTTCGAAGGCGCGCGCGCAGCTGTCACCTTGGCATTTAAAGCTGTCATTGATATGTCAAAAAATGCAGACCTTTCTCATCATATATTATCGTTCCAAATGTCATCACAATATACCGGACGGTTCAGAAATTAGAGGGGGCGACGGACTTTAGGTCCTCACTGTATATTACCGAGTAATTAGCCGGATATCATCAGAAAGGACTGAAGTTAGATCTACTGTGAAGAACAGTAACAATTATCAGAACATGAATTATGTAGCACTCAATTTATGCGTACCGTCTGCGGGACATTGTGACTTCACGATATCTGAATACAATTCTTTCTGGGGTACATCATAATTCAGTACGTGACAAAATGCCACCTGGTAGAGGTTTTACTGATGAAGAGTTGTTGGAACTTATTGAGAAAGATGATTTTTCCGACATACGTGACCTGTCAGAGGAGGTGATGGATGGGACGAGTTGTCAGATTCTGAGAATCTTCCGCAAATGGAATCAGATGAGCAAAATGATGTGATGAGTTCTCATATATGTGCCGACTCGGCAAATAAAACCGCGAATGATCTAAAAGAGGACCTTCTAGGAAAGTTACAACTGGCCAAAAAGGAAAAGTGGAAGAAGAATATTGACTTTGAAACTCTACATGTACAATGGCATGAAACAGGTCAAGACCAGGAAATATTTCTGCCAGAGCCTATTGATTACTTCCAAAAATATACGAGTATACCAGGTTCAATATTTGAAGTAATGGTTGAAATGTCCAATTTGTATTCTACATAACAGAATATTACCAGATTTCCAAGCACGACTATCCATGAAATGCAAACCTTTTTCGGCATTCAGATAATCATGGGAAATCTGAGCTTTCCACGTTGTAGAATGTACTGAAGTCAACACTATGGAATACCTATCATAAAAGATAACATGGCTATCAATAGATTATCCAAGCTCAGGCAAACACTGCACTTGGTTGATATCACACAAAGAGGTGATTCTAAAGACAGGCTTTTGAAAGAGAGTTCAATATACAATGCCGTGAGGGAAAGATGTCTGCAGCTACCCCTTGAGCGAAACCTGTGTGTGGATGAACAAAGCCCGAATAAATATAAAACAATGTATAAAAAATAAGCCCAAGGAGTGGGGGATAAAACTATAAATCCTAGGTGGACAGAGTGGGCTGATTTATGATTTTCTGCTTTACCAAGGTTATACCACAGAAATAAAATAAGGGTATGCCCAGTTTGGTGCCGGAGCTGATACATCTAGCAGATAGAATTTCAGAAAAGAATCACGGATTATTCTTTGACAACTATTTCAGCTCTTATCACTTGTTTCAATATTTGCAATCGAATTGTATATTTGCTGTTGAAACTATACGAAGAAATCGGTTCCAAAACCCTCCCTTACCAACAGACAAAGACATGAAGAAGAAAGGTAGAGGTACATCAGACATGGTTGTGAGTGAGGATGGTGTAGTAATAACGAAATTGTATGACAATAAGGCATTCTCATGGGATCTAATGTTGTTGGAGTAGGAGAAAAATACACTTGCAGAAGGTGTGATAAAACAGGTAAGAAGTTCATAGAAATAGAAAGATCAGAAGCAGTACGAACTTATAACACTAATATGGGAGGAGTTGATAAGATGGACTTCTTGTTGTCGATATACAGGTCTTATGTACGGGGCAGAAAATGAACAGTGAGAATGATAACCCATGCAATAGATCTGGCACTGGCGAACTCCTGGCTCGAATATAAGAAAGCGGCCAAAGCTCTGAAAATTCCGAAAAAAAGGGAAATGGATCTCCTGAGTTTTCGAGAATAGTGACAGAAAATCCCATCTATAATGAATGCAGTCGAAAGAGAGGCAGGCGAAGTCGGGACGATGCGCAAAGTGAAGACAAGAAGATGAAGAAAATGTGTGAAGTTAGGCCAAATAAAGACGAAAGGTACTATGGTTTTGATCGTTATCTTGTTTATGACGAACAAAAAAAAACTTGAGATACAAAATAGACAAATGCAGTAGCAAAACACATACAAGGTGGCGCATTGAAAACGAAACAGACCGATTTGCGTCCAGATAATTTTTTTTTCAGAAACGCTGAAATACGTCAATTTTAATATTGAAGGGGGCATATTTTGACATAAAACTCAACTTTTGTCACATCAACCCCTTAAGGGTAGTAATAACAACCCTTATATTTTAAATAAGGAACATGGGTCGAGTGTTACATCATTTGAAAGATCTTTCTTTTCTGAATTCAGCACACTATTTTTTTTGTAAGTTTTATCAACTCGTTTAAAAATTATTCACTGTTGGAATTGCAAGAACGTATTTCATTCATTGTGATAAGAAATGCACTAATTAGTCAATTTTTCGTTAAAAAAAACAAAACCAAACGTTCAAAAATGTTTATTCAGTTAAGTAAGTGTTCAAATTGTTGACCACCGACTTCCATACAAAAGTACAAATTTTGTTCAAAACGAGCTCTGACATTCTGAAGCATTTGTAGAGTTATTAGACGGCATTCTTCAACAATGCGTCGTCGTAATTCTTCCAGAGACTCCGGTTCTGTTGCGTAAATTCTACTCTCTAAATGGCCCCATATAAAGAACTCTAAAGGAGTTAAATCCGGTGATCTAGGGGGCCACTCAATAGTACCTCTACGCCCAATCCATTGTCCTGGAAACTCTCTGTTTAAAAACTCCCTAACACGTTGTGAAAAATGCGGAGGAGTTCCATCTAGTTGAAACACGAATTGATTTTCTTGATAGCGATCATCATTTTCAACAATGTCAATTAGCAGAGGGTAAACTATATCATCTAGTAACTCCAAATACGTTTCGCCACTCAAATTGCCATCAAGAAAAATTGGTCTGATTAAACGGTCTCCAAATATGCCAGTCCAGACATTTAATTTCTGTGGTGTTTGAGTGTGGACTTCGTGAAAATTTCTTGGATTATTATCTGCCCAATAACGACAATTATGACGATTGACTGTAGAGTTTAATAAAAACGTACACTTGTCTGAAAAACAGATATTGAACTGAAATTTCCCATTATCAGCTATTCGTGCAGTCATAACTTCACAAAACTCCAGCCGCCGATCAAAATCATCTTCATTCAGTTCGTGTACAAGATGAATTTTATACGGGTGAAATTTATTATGCTTCAATAGTCGCTGAATAGTTCTTCTTTTGATGTTTGAAACAGTGGCCAATTTTCTCGTGCTCAAAGTTGGGTCTGCAGCAATTTGTCCTAAAACTTCAATCTCAGTAGTCTCATTTCTAACCGGAAATTCACGTTCAGGGTCCCGTTTTTTGTTGGCTACTGAACCAGTTTGTCGAAACTTTGCAACTAACTCCAAAATGTATTTTCTGTTAACATGTCTGTTCGGATGTCGTTCATTAAACAAATTTGCGGTACGGTTGGCACAGTCATCGTTTTCGAAAAAAAGAGTAGTTATTTCTACTCTTTCTTCTACAGAATACATCATTATGAAATTAATTTTCGGTAGTACTATCAAGTATCAAACCGACCGATAAACTGAAATAACAGACCGCATGTCCCTCATTCCGATAAGAAATGTTCTTATGGTCAATTTTTTGTTTACAAACCAACAAAACATTGACTATCAGCACATTTCTTATCGAAATGAGTGAAATGCGTTTTTGCATCTTTAACTGTGAATAATTTTTAAACGAGTTAATAAAACTTCCAAAAAACTAGTGAGCTGAATTCAGAAAAGAAAGAGCTTTCAAATGATGTAACACTCAACTTATGTTCCCTATTTAAAATATAAGGGTTGTTATCACCACCCTTAAGGGGTTCATGTGACAAAGTTGAGTTTTATGTCAAAACCTGTCCTCCTCAATATTAAAATTGAAGTGTTTCAGCGTTTCTTAAAAAAAATTCTCTGGACGCAAATCGGTCGGTTTCGTTTTCAATGCGTCACCCTATATATATATATATATATATATATATATATATATATATATATATATATATATATATATATATATATATATATATATATATATATATATATATTGTTCTAAATGTAAAGTACATTTATGTTGTATGAAAGAACGAAACTGTTTCTATAATTTTCATAATAAAAAGTAAGACATAGTGTTCAATTTAATTTATACCGTCAAGTCACAATGTCCTTCACAAGGGACATTTCATAAAAACAAAATGGCGATAGATATACAAAAATTGCATCGCAGAAAGAGAATGTAGTTGCTTCACAATGCCCATTATTATTTTTTTTTAATTCAAACTGGTCATAGGTGCGTGACTGAAAGGGTTAAAGTGTCTCTACTCGCCAGAAGATCGCGTAGAGTATTTTCATAATCGAGAAGTAACCAGCACAGACAGTTATTTTAATATCCATAATTACGAGGTAAGCGCCAAAATTTCCCGATCTGACATAGAACCAGGCTAAGACATCGGTTCAAGTCTTATTAGCCTTGGAGAAAACAAAAATGGCTTTTATGTCTATTAGTTTTCTTATAGCTAACACTTGTTGGTGGCATGTCATAAGTCACGTAAATTGAGTATAGAGTTGTTGATATATTGCCTCCTCTAGAAGGTCTTCCTCCTCAAAGAATCAAAGATCGGCTGGATGGGGTGTACGCGGAGAATTCTCCGTCTCTGAATGGTCGTTCTTTCAGCACGGTAGAATAAACTGCAACTCAAGCTGCATATGTTCTTCTGTCCACTAAGGGGTTTTAAGTACAGGGCGAGTATTATAAATGATAACCCCCTTTTATTTTCGTTATTTCTGGGCGAATTGATCCGTTCAAAAACTCATTTTGAACAATTTTCAACGTAGTTTCTGAATCTGCTATCGCTTTTCAAGAATCTTGAAAATGTAGGAGGTGGAACAAAAATATTTTTTTAAATTACATATTATAATTTGTCGATTTTTTTTTATTACATAATTATATGGTTATAGCACATTTGAATAAGCAGTTTTTAAGTTATGATGAAATATGTAAAACGACAAATCTGTTTACGTATTACTCAATAATATACGAAGTAGCCTTTGAAAATAAAATTGTAACTTTGTATAAACGTCAAAAAGGTTAAGATTTGTTAGTGATTTTTCTATTAGGAATCTCTATTGTGTGCAAAAAAGCGATCATGCCTTATCATAGTTTAGAGAATAGGCGTAGAATTTTAGAAATATTCTTATATTGTAATAAAAACATGAGTGCTTCACAAAGGGAGTTTAGAAGACTGTATCCGAATGAGACTGTGCCTGGCAAAGGAACATTCAAGAAAATTTACAATAAATTTTGTGACACAAATTCATTAAAGAATGCAAATAGAAGAAAAACGAGGAATACTATTGGTGAGGAAATACAAATGAATATTCTATTATCGGTTATAGAAGAGACAAGTCGGTCTACTTATTTTGTATCTAAAGATTTAAATGTAAGCCAAAGCAGCGTTATGTAACTTTTAAAAATAAATAAGTATAAACCTTTTCACATTCTTTCTGTTCAACACTTAACCGAAAATGATCCTCGACAGAGAATACTATTTTGCCAACAAATTATTGAAAAATATAATGAAAACAATGATTTTTTGCGAAATGTGTTTTGGACTGATGAGTCGTCCTTTTCTACAGCTGGTTTGTTTAATAGACATAACAAACATCATTGGTCTACAGAAAATCTACATATGGTAAAGCAAATTAAAAAAACAAGGACGTAAAACTGTTAATGTGTGGTGTGGGATATACCAAAACAAAATAATTGGTCCATTTTTTTACATACAAATCTCAGAGGTGTAGTTTATCTCTATTAGCTACAAGAGCAAGTTGAGGAATATTTGGATGACTTGCCAGTTATTCTAAATTTAAGAGCAATCTGGCAGCAAGACGGAGCTCCCCCACATAATGTTAGACCTATGACGAACTGCTTAAACCAAAAATATGACCTCTGGATAGGAAAAAATGGTCCCATCTATTGGCCGGCTAAAAGCCCCGATTTAAATCCGCTACATTTTTTCCTTTAGGGTGCTCTCAAGAACAATATTTATAGTGAAGAACTGTCGGGGGACACTGTGCAATTAAAACAGCTTATACGACGAGAAATAAATTGTTTTAACGAAAATGCAGCGGTATTTGAAGATGTGCGATCAAATTTTTTACGTCGATGTTTCAAATGCTTAGAAAACAACGGAAGTTATGTAGAAGATACAATGTAAATCTTTATATTATTTTCTAATTGTTGTAAGTTTCATACTTTTATTTTATTTGTTTCCTTGTGTATGATTTCGTTATATATTTTGTTGTAACAATCATTGTTCAGAGAACAGGTAATGTCTCATAACGGCCCTAATAGCCTTAGAAACATAATTGGTAAAAACCCTAAAATATTTATTAAAAGTAGTTCAGTTTAATTCTTGAAGCAAGGAATGTAAATATTGCAGTTAATTAGAGGTCAGCATTGTATCGATTGACATTTAAAATATCACGTAAACAATAACAAGCAAATTTGCAAGATATACAGGAATGTTATAGTCAGCAGATCAGAAGGTTAAGAATTAAAAATGTGTTATTGTTTTGGAAATATAAATGAGATTACTTTTAGTGAGAAAAATAAGTTAATTAAATAAGCTTCTACAATGTAGACGGTTAAGATTAGATTGCTTCAAAATATAACGCCGCGATACTTATAATTTAATTATGTAAACATTAAGACACTGTTAAAATTAATAGTCATCATGTCATTATCTACGTAAGTTCATTCATTTTGTTATATCTTTAATATTATTGTTAAGTTTTGTGCGTTAATATAGTTATCAATATCCCGTTACCTATGTCTATATATGTGCCTAGTTCAACGATTTTATCCCTATAATTCTCCTACGCTCCCTTAACAATCATTGAATAGATATCTTAGCTAGTTTTGTATAATAATTTATTTATTATTGACCAATCATATTTTTAGGATAAACTAATAGTTTGACGTTCGTATACAACATTAAAATTTTGTTTCCAAAGGCTACTTGGTATATTATTGAGTAATACGTAAACAGATTTGTCGTTTTACATATTTCATCATAACTTAAAAACTGCTTATCCAAATGTGTAGCTATATATTTTTGTAATCAGAAAAAATCGACAAATTATAATATGTAAAACAATACAGGGTGTTCCATTTAAAAAAGCTATATTTTTTGTTCCACCTCGTACTTTTTCCAATATTCTTGAAAAGCGATAGCAGATTCAGAAACTACGTTAAAAATTGTTCAAAATAAGTTTTTGAACGAATCAATTCGCCCAGAAATAACGAAAATAGAAGGGAGTTATCATTTATAATACTCACCCTGTACACTAGGGCTAACCCCGGTTCAATTTCCGACTGGTAGACGCCAGCTCGGGAAATTTAACACCTGATCCAGCGGTTTTGTATTTCAGGCTACTTTGTGGCAATTCTAACTAAAATAGTTCTGTTAATAATATAAATCAACTGAAAGACAACTTTATTTCAAATTTTATAGGCCGTAAAATAATACATGATTTAATTATTTCGCAATATTCTAAATTGATTGTATAAAAGTAGTAAAATATACTAATTAAATTATTACTTGGCGACAGCTAGAATTAACCGGCTGTCCCATAGTCATAACCCAAATTGGAACCTAAGCTTTACTCCTTCAGATGTACTAATAGGATGACAAGGTTAATTAAATAGATGAAAATTACCTAAAATACAAATACCTAAGCAAGTACCTTGCTTACAGTCGGGTCGAGAAATTTTGGCGCTTACTTCGTATGTTTGGCCTAGTTAATGATTGATATCTCATTGAATGAAATGGCTGCTTTTAGTATTCATTATCACATTGATACAACTAACCTCCCATCAACGCTTTGCGCATGAGTAACCACTAATCACTGAACCCTTTGCTTGGTCTGCAGTACGCCCAAAACCCCCTCGAGTGGCGGGCCCATGTTTAGATTCACCGACCCAGCTGTCAGCCAGAGTGCCAGCACCATCAAAGAAAGACTGCTTCACTGGTGTAGAATGAAAACTAAGGAATATGAGGTATTGATAATGCTTTTTTGTTGCTATTATTGCTGTTGTCTAAATAACCCCCCGATTGTTCTGGGAAGATATATCAACTAAGTGAAGATTGGAACCTGTGATGAGCACTGATAAGCACACTTTGAGAACCCACATCACCACAACACATTTTAAAAGACCTGACAATCGTTTCACTAACCAAGTTACGGTAACTTGGTTAGTGAAACCAGAGGATGAAAAATTCGAACTACTTTAAAAACTAAAATCACCTTATATACCATATCTTAGGTAAAGAGACGGAACCTATGGGGAACTAGTCGCGGGCAAACTCTTCAGTGTACTGTATTTTTATCCCCGGACGAGTCTTTAATAACTTATCTTAAAGGTGTCGATAATAATGTTGGGAAGGTTCAACGACAACTACATATATACATATACATACATAATATATATATATATATATATATATATATATATATATATATATATATATATATATATATATATATATATACCCTTGAACGCGTTTAGTTGTCCTGGTTGTCTAACATTATTTGTTAATTTTAGATTATCTTCATTAACGTGATGACTATTATCCCAAATATGTCGGGCGACGGAAGATCCATCTACAGTACCGTATCGTAATTACGATAGAACTTCCGTCGCCCGACATATTTGGGATAATAATTATCACGTTAATGAAGATAATGTAAAATTAATAAAAAATGTTAGACAAACAGGACAGCTAAACGCGTTCGAGAGTATATATTTTGCGAAATATAGTTACAATAAAAAATGTATGAACGTTTCACCACCGTCGATTACGAGTCACCTGATCAATTGCTTTGTGAAATAAATTCCCACGTTTTAACACGTCCTAGAGATAACATAAGAATACAGATATTTCCGCCAAAGGAAACTATGTTAATTTAGTTGTCGTTAAACCTTCCCAAAATTTTTAGAGACATAAAGACAGTTCAATGACCTCGACCGGCGATAAAAATACAATACATTGCAGAATTTGCCCACGACTAGTTCCCCTCTCGGTTCCGTCTCTTTACCTAAGATTCGGTTAAGGGAGTAAAACTTTCATGCAAAAGAGTATAAACACTTTTTAAGTGCTATTCAAAGTGTCCTTTAAAATTGTTTTAGGCAAAGCTTAGAAGCAACTGCAGGCCGATATATTGTGTAATTTGTTGAGGAAAGCAAGCTGTCCCTTGGAAAAAAACTGCAGGTGTTTCTGGCAACAAATGATCTCGACTTAAGTTCACAACGATGCTAAAATAAATGTTATCCCACATTTTACTTACTATAATTTACACAGTCCAGATAATTTTTAGTTTGATGTTAGTTTTTAAAGTGGTTACAATTTTTCATCCTCTGCTGACGCTAACTTGGTTAGTGAAACGATTGTGTTAAAATGTGTTGTGTGATTTGGGTTCTCCAAGTGTACTTATAAGATATATCAAAGTAAAATGCACTACTCAACACTCAAAGCATCGTTCGCGAGAATTTTATGTACCATCGAGTGCCGCGATCAACTTGAACTCTATTGAAAGCGTTTGCAAGCACCCTCCTTTCACTATTAGCCCCTCGTTGAACATTGAACATTTCCTAAACGGTCCAGAAGATCCCGTTTGAGAAAAAAAATTCTTTCTTGAATTTCATATAAAAACATGTTAAAAGAGAACCGAAGCTACAAGACGGTGTTTTAATTCTCCGTTTATCCTTATTAGTGAATTTTCATTAAGAAATTTTTTATTACGAAAATTAACTAATAGAGGGGGATCGATGGTAAGGCTTTTGGAATTTTTTTTTCAAATGAGCGCGATCTAGAGCCCCTAGAACCCAAATCCAAGGTCAGTTTAAAAGAAAATTTATATATATATATCCCCTTCATTTTGTTAATAGCTTGGATGAGTTCATTAGACAGTTTTGACACTTAATTACTTTTAGAAACAATTTTTATATGTTTAATGTTTATATATATATATATATATATATATATATATATATATCCATCTGATAAGTCAAAAGATAATTAACCAATTTCGATCAAACTCGGCACGTGCCTTTCTTTTATTAATGGCTTGGATGAGTTCGTTAGCCAGGAAAATCGAACGGGGTTTTCCGGAAAAATTTTGAGTTTTCTTTAGGAAAAAAAATTTTTCTCCAAAAATAACAAAGTTGTTTTAATGAAATTTACTACATATATTGCCTTGAGAGATACCTTATTACGTACGAAAATTCAACTTTATAAGTTAATAGAAAATTGAGTTATTCAAATTTTAAATTTTCATTCGAAAAAAACTTTTTTCTCCGAAAACTACAAAGTTATTTGAATGAAATTTGGTGGACATCTTGCCTTAGGAAAGACCTTACTACATGCCAAAATTAAACTTAATAATTTTAGTAATTTAAAAGATATTGCGATTTCAAGCAGTTTTTTGCATTTTTTTCTAAAAGTAATTGAGTGTCAAAACTGTCTAATGAACTCATCCAAACTATATATATATATATATATATATATATATATATATATATATATATATATATATATATATATATATATATATATATATATATATATGTATGTATGTATGTATGTATCCAACCGATGACTCAAAAAATACTTGACCAATCAAATCTAAATTTGGAAATCCCATTCATCTTGTTAATAGCTTGGATGAGTTCGTTAGACAGTTTTGACACTCAACTACTTTTAGAAAAAAATGCAAAAAACTGCTTGAAATCGCAATATCTTTTAAATTACTAAAATTATTAAACTAAAACTTTACAAGCACGTAGATATCATATAAGTGGTCCTATCTACCAAATTTGAACCCAATCGGTTTAGCAAATCTTGAGTTATAACAAAATACAAATAAATAATCTACTATATGACCTGAAATTACCTCTGAATGGATGCCTATAATGTTAGACAAGGTCAGACAGATAAATCAGGGTTCCGCTGTCATTGCAAACAAAATCTCCAAATTAGGCTTTAAACGGACAGGCTACGAAAGTATGTCACAATAAACAATCAGCGGGGTTGCCATTTGCGACAATTTTCATCTAAATCTGAAGATAGAAAAATGTTAATAAATAAAGATTTCAATGAAAGTGATTCAATTTGTTAAAAAGCAATCTAGAACTACGTTTTATTATGTATTAATATTAAGCTTCTTATTTTCACGGTATTTAAAAGCCATCTCCCTCCCATAGTTTAATCTGTCAACGCCACTATTTGTCATTTGTTAACTGACAGGGGTCATGAGAGAAACGTGCGCGTTCTAAGCATAACCTCGAAACTAAGAGACGTCATTACCAAAGAAGAAGAAGATAACCTCGAAATCGACTCCGTTAATACTTTAGAATCTTACAATATAAAATAACGACCTATATTCTAAGGTTAATACAAACAGGAGGAGGTAAATAATAATCCAACTTTTAATTTTAACCTAACATTAACAAATGCCTTCGGCCGTCGACTGTAGTATAATATTATGATTTTAACGTCCAATCAAACAAATAAGAAAGTGATTGATGGCATCAGATTCGGGTTGTTAATTGATGCATGTAGGTACTGTATTACTAAACAGTAATAGTAAATATATGTTGACAAGAGTTTAGGTGCGGCAAGTGCGTTATGGTAGCGAATTTTCGTAAAAATATTTCAAATTGTGATAACTCAATTTCCCAGCAAACTAGAATCTTTAGTTTTGATACATAGTAAAACCCATATAAAGGCAGCTTGTGTGCTAAATTTAAAAAATAACTACAAATTTGTTTCAAAAAAAATTGTTAAGTATTTTATTTCCAGAAACTGGTTTGATTATGTTGACTAAAACGGATCATCCAAGCGATTAATAAGGAAAAATACCTGCCATGTTTATAATTTGGCAGGTACATTCCTTTTGTAAAAAAAAAATTCGTTAAATTTGCAGTTTAGCACAAGGGACTTTTAGAAAAAAAAATCAGAAACATGCTTAGAACCCTTTCTGGCTGCACATACCACAAGAAAAATTTCTTGCAAACGACCCCTAAGAAAGTTACAGAACCAGGAGTGAATAGGGGTGCTGGGCGGGGAAGAATATAAAATGGAAATGTGAGCGGAAAGTAAAAAAACTCTGGACGCAGCAAGTGCGTTATGGTAGTGAATTTTCATAAAAATGTTTTTAATTGCAAATATGTGTGTTTCCTTTTTAAGAAAGCAGGCATCAATTTTGGTTACCAGTATAACCTATATAGTAAAAACAATGTGCCATGTTTCATAAAAATAACTTTATTGTGTGAAAATGTACAAAAATTTCCAAAAGTAAACTTAAAGTGTTCCCGGAAAAACTCGTTTCTTGGTCAACCTTATAGGTTAATAGCAAATTGAGCTATTCAAATTTGAAGCATTTAATGAAAATTCGCTACCATAACGCACTTGCTGCGTCCCGAATTTCTTTTCTTACAAACATGCGTCGCTGAAAAATTCAAAAATTCAATAACATAAGGCGTGTTTGATTTAAAAAAAAAAGAAAATTTGTATCACCAACGACTTATGGGCCATCCTGTGATTGTAGAAATATTTTTTTAAGATGTAGCTCAAGACACCCTATAATTAATATATACAAATTTTCTTCATATCTTGTATAATAACGGATATATTGAGCTTTATTGATTTTTTACGAAAATTCGACAAAAATTATATACCATTAAACGATAAACTCTAAAGCTAAGGCTACTGCCAAGCATCAGAGAAAGGGTCTATTTGAAATGAATTTTCTGGGAACATTTTAGTAAAATGAAGGACAATGACGGTTGAAACTAAGACTTCAGAGTTTGTAAAAGATCCTTCTTGAGACATTTGATTTCCATATCCCGTATTAGATTCAAGTTCTTTGCCTAAATGTTGCCGATTTTGACGTTTTAAATCGCAACTTTGACGTTTTGAGGAAAACCCCAATTTATTTTTCTTTAAATGCCTATAACTTTTTTGTCTTTTGACCTACATAGCTAAATTTTGGTAGGTGGCTTACCTATAAGGATATTAAATAGCGTACCAAATTTGGTTGCCCTTACTTTGTTAATTCCGGAGATATAAATTTTTTTCGAAAGGAAACACAAAATTTTCCGGGAAAACCTGGGCAGATTTTCCTGGCTAACGAACTTATCCAAGCCATTTGCAAAAGGAATTTTTCCACCAAATTTAGTCAAAATCGGCCTATTATTTTTTGAGTTATCGGTGTGATACATATATATATATATATATATATATATATATATATATATATATATATATATATATATATATATATATATATATATATATATATATATATAACATATAAAAATTGAAACGGACCCCGGATATGTGTTCTAGGGGGCCTAGTTCGCGGTCATTTGAAGAAATTTTTTCAAAATTCAAAAGTCGGGATCTCCTCATTAGTGAATTTTTTTTAAGAAAATTCACTAAAAAAACAGTTTGGGACGCAGCAAGTGCGTTATGATAATGAATTTTTATTAAATGCTTCAAATTTGAATAACTCAATTTTCTATAAACTTAGAGAGTTTAATTTTGGTATTTAGTAAGATCGTTGATAAGGCAAGATACCAACCGAATTTCATTAAAATAGCTTTCTAATTTTCGGAAAAAAAATTCTTTTCGAAAACAAATCAAAATTTTAATAACTCAATTTTCTATAAACTTAGAAAGTTGAATTTTGGTACGTAGTAAGGCCTCTCCAAAGGCAACATATTCATTGAATTTCGTTAAAACAGCTTTGTAATTTTTGGAGAAAAAATTTTTTTTCTAAAGAAAACTCAAAATTTTTCCGGAAAACCCCGTTCGATTTTCCTGGCTAACGAACTCATCCAAGCGATTAATAAAAACTCTGGACGCAGCAAGTGCGTTATGGTAGTGAATTTTCATTAAAATGTTTTTAATAGCAAATATGTTTTTTTTTTAAGAAAGCAGGCACCAAATTTGGTTACCAGTATAATCTATATATTAAAAACAATGTGCCATGTTTTATCAAAATAACTTTATTGTTTGAAAATGTACAAAAATTTCCGAAAGTAAACTTAAATTGTTCCCGAAAAAACTAGTTTTCTGGTCAACCTTATAGATAAATAGCAAATTGATTCAAAATTTGAAGCATTTAATGAAAATTCGCTACCATAACGCACTTGCTGCGTCCCGCATTTCTTTTCTTACAAAGATGTATTATATTTCGATGGAAAATACAAAAAATCAATAACATAGGGCGTGTTCGAATAAAAAAATTCACTAAAAAAAGAAAATTTGAATCACCAACGACTTATGGGCCACCCTGTAATTGTGGAAATATTTTTTTAAGATGTAGCTCAAGACACCCTACAATTAATGTATTCAACTTTTTTTTTGTAACTTGTATAATAACGGATATATTGCGCTTTAAAGATTTTTTACGAAAATTTGACAAAAATGATATACCATTAAACGATAAACTCTATAGCCAACACTACTGCTAAAGCATCAGAGAAAGGGTGTATTTGAAATGAATTTTCTGGGAATATTTTAGTAAAATGAAGGACAGTGACGATTGAAACTAAGAGTTCAGGCTTTGTAAAACATTATTCTTGAGACATTTTCCTTCCATAGATCATATTAATTTCAGGTTCATTGCCTAAATATTAACAATTTTGACGTTTAAAATCGCGACTTTGACGTTTTGAAGAAAACCCACATTTATTTTTCTTTAAATGCCTGTAACTTTTTTGTCCTTTAACCTACAGCGCTAAATTTTGGTAGGTAGCTTACCTATACTGATATAAACCCCTTACTTTGTTAATTCCGGAGATATAAATTTTTTTCGATTTTTTTTGAAAGAAAACACAAAATTTTCCGGGAAAACCTCGGCGGATTTTCCTGGCTAACGAACTTATCCAAGCCACTCGCGAAAGGAAGGTACTCACCTAATTTTATCAAAATCGGTCCATTATTTTTTTAATTATAGGTGTGACACATAAATATATAAACATATATATATATATATATATATATATATATATATATATATATATATATATATATATATATATATATATATATATATATATATATATAAACATATAAAGTCTGAAACCGACCTCGGATTTGGGTTCCAGGGGTCCTAAATAGCGCTCATTTGAAGAAATTTTTTCAAAAGTCGAGATCTCCTCATTAGTGATTTTTTTTTTAAGAAAATTCACTAAAAAAAGGCACTTGCCGAGTTTGATCGAAATCGGTTAATTATTTTTTGAGTTATCAGATGGATATATATATATATATATATATATATATATATATATATATATATATATATATATATATATATATATATATATATATATATATATATATATATATATATATATAAACATATAAAAATCGAAACTGACCCAGGATATGGGTTCTAGGGTTCCTAGTTCGCGCTAATTTGCAAAAATTTTTGCAAAGTCTCACCATAGATACCTCTCTATTAGTGATTTTTTTTAATAAAAATTTACTAAAAAACAGATTAGTTGGACCTATATAAGTTACCTTTTACTCATTTTGCACCTATACATCCTTAAAATCCTGTTTACTTCGCTCAGAACCCTTATTCATCGCAGGTCCCGCAACTTTCTTCTCATAATTCTACCATTTCCTTGGATCATTTAACTGTCTGTATTTTCAGCCATACCTCCTTAAAATCCTGTTTACTTCGCCCAGAACCCTTATTCATCGCAGGTCCCGCAACTTTCTTCTCATAATTCTACCATTTCCTTGGATCATTTAACTGACTGTATTTTCAGCCATACCTCCTTAAAATCCTGTTTACTTCGCCCAGAACCCTTATTCATCGCAGGTCCCGCAACTTTCTTCTCATAATTCTACCATTTCCTTGGATCATTTAACTGACTGTATTTTCAGCCATACCTCCTTAAAATCCTGTTTACTTCGCCCAGAACCCTTATTCATCGCAGGTCCCGCAACTTTCTTCTCATAATTCTACCATTTCCTTGGATCATTTAACTGTCTGTATTTTCAGCCATACCTCCTTAAAATCCTGTTTACTTCGCCCAGAACCCTTATTCATCGCAGGTCCCGCAACTTTCTTCTCATAATTCTACCATTTCCTTGGATCATTTAACTGACTGTATTTTCAGCCATACCTCCTTAAAATCCTGTTTACTTCGCCCAGAACCCTTATTCATCGCAGGTCCCGCAACTTTCTTCTCATAATTCTACCATTTCCTTTGATCATTTAACTGACTGTATTTTCAGCCATACCTCCTTAAAATCCTGTTTACTTCGCCCAGAACCCTTATTCATCGCAGGTCCCGCAACTTTCTTCTCATAATTCTACCATTTCCTTGGATCATTTAACTGACTGTATTTTCAGCCATACCTCCTTAAAATCCTGTTTACTTCGCCCAGAACCCTTATTCATCGCAGGTCCCGCAACTTTCTTCTCATAATTCTACCATTTCCTTGGATCATTTAACTGACTGTATTTTCAGCCATACCTCCTTAAAATCCTGTTTACTTCGCCCAGAACCCTTATTCATCGCAGGTCCCGCAACTTTCTTCTCATAATTCTACCATTTCCTTGGATCATTTAACTGACTGTATTTTCAGCCATACCTCCTTAAAATCCTGTTTACTTCGCCCAGAACCCTTATTCATCGCAGGTCCCGCAACTTTCTTCTCATAATTCTACCATTTCCTTGGATCATGTAACTGACTGTATTTTCAGCCATACCTCCTTAAAATCCTGTTTACTTCGCCCAGAACCCTTATTCATCGCAGGTCCCGCAACTTTCTTCTCATAATTCTACCATTTCCTTGGATCATTTAACTGACTGTATTTTCAGCCATACCTCCTTAAAATCCTGTTTACTTCGCCCAGAACCCTTATTCATCGCAGGTCCCGCAACTTTCTTCTCATAATTCTACCATTTCCTTGGATCATTTAACTGACTGTATTTTCAGCCATACCTCCTTAAAATCCTGTTTACTTCGCCCAGAACCCTTATTCATCGCAGGTCCCGCAACTTTCTTCTCATAATTCTACCATTTCCTTGGATCATTTAACTGACTGTATTTTCAGCCATACCTCCTTAAAATCCTGTTTACTTCGCCCAGAACCCTTATTCATCGCAGGTCCCGCAACTTTCTTCTCATAATTCTACCATTTCCTTGGATCATTTAACTGACTGTATTTTCAGCCATACCTCCTTAAAATCCTGTTTACTTCGCCCAGAACCCTTATTCATCGCAGGTCCCGCAACTTTCTTCTCATAATTCTACCATTTCCTTTGATCATTTAACGGACTGTATTTTCGGCAATTTAAAAAATCTCCATAATTCTTACTTAATTTTTACAATTTGACATATTTCCAAACATAAGTAAAACAAATTGGTTATGTAGGTTAAAAATGTTATTATAAATCTTGGAACAATTTTATATAATTTAATCCAAAAATCTGATATGTGATGTTTGAATTGCTTTTTTAACACCTGCTTTTGTGCTCTGAAATTAACATTGTAAATAATTTGTTTTGCTTGTAACTTAATAATGTTCAGGTTTTTCATTGTTTTTTAGCGAATTATCATAGAAAAAGTGCATTGTCCTAGATGATTACATTTTCACATTCTTTTAAAGAAGTTTTGTGAACGTACAAAAATTACATAACCTAAAAAACTCAATCTAAAAAAATTGATAATAGCTATTGGCACTTTTTTTATACAGATTCGCTAAAACTTATCCTTTAAATACCAGCATCATATTCAGTCTTTTTGAAGCTTCGTAGAATTTAGTGATTACTTAATTTTATGCACTTTGTGATATCAAGGTTTTTCTTTTTCAACTGTATTGTGATTGCATTTTATTGTGTTTGTTTACCAATATTTTTTCTAGGCTTTCACTTGTATTATTTTTACAGAACATTCAACTAGACAACTTCTCAACCAGCTGGGCAGACGGACTGGCCTTTTGTGCACTAGTACATCATTTCCTTCCGGATGCGTTCGACTACCATGCGCTTTCACCCAAGAATCGCAGACACAATTTTGAACTTGCCTTCAAAGTGGCTGAGTAAGTATGACAGACACACAGGATTTGTCTATTATTGCGGTCTATACAGGGTGATTCATAAGTGGTGACTAAAAATGAAACCCCATGTTCTTTGAACAATTTTAGAGAGGGTATGCCCTATAAACATTTTTCCTATAATGCTTCATTAAAAAGATACAGGGTGTTGAAGTTGAATTTCAAAAAATAAAATTTCCAATTTTTTAAAAAGTAGTACATATTTTGCTGAAACTTCGCACGTGTGGGCTGTTATGTAAGGCGCGTATTCTACCATAACAATTGAATCGGCTAATCCAGCAGTGGCGCGCGTACCCACATGTCATTGGTTATCACTCAAGAAAAAAACCGGTACGTCAATGATAATTTTTTTTATTTTTCATTTTTTGAATCTTGCTTTCATTCATGAACAAAAGGACTCCCTTGATAATTTTCTTTACGACGCTTATTTTACGAGTAAGCAATGAATCAGGTAAGTGTTTTAGAGCACAGTTCATGATTTTTAACCAGTCGTTGTTTGGTAGAAAATGGCAATGATACACTTTTATGCCTCCATTGGCCTGAATACACGCACGACATCTTTTTAATATGGAAAATTTAATGTCTTGATAATTTTTTGTACGACGATTATCTTTGTTGTATTTTAGTTAGTAGTAGTCTGGTTTGCCAAAGTTGTCATTAAGTGTGACTTGACGTTTAGGTTAACAAGTTATTATTTTGAATATGTGTAAGTGGCAAACTTTATAAAATTGCAAAATTTTCTACTCTTTTACTTCTTATAATGAAGTACACCTCAGAAGAGTATGCAGATATAATTTTTATCTACGGATATGCGGATGGAAATGCTCTAGCTGCTTGTCGGGAATATCAACGTAGGTTTCCCACTCGCCGTCAACCTACACCAAGGGTTTTTTCTCGATCGTTTTCAAGACTTCGGCAGTGCGGTATTGGACAACGTCCTGACGCTAGACCTAATGGTAGAAGACAACATCAACTTGAAGACGAAGGGAGAGTGGTGGATGCAGTGATGGATCAACATTCTACAAGTACTCGGAGGATTGCCACGCAGTTACAATATTCTCACAGCTTTGTTTGGAGAACTTTACATCGAGAAGCCTTACATCCATATCATCTACAGAATGTTCATTGCCTTCTACCTGGAGATAATGTGCATTGACGAGTCTTTTGTGAATGGATGTTGGAAATGAACAATCAAAATATCTTATTTCCTAATCTAATCTTCTGGTCTGACGAATCAACATTTACAAGAAATGGTATTTATAATTATCATAATGAGCATGTCTGGTCATTGGAAAATCCACATGCAACAAGGACTCGCACATTTCAACATATAGATTTTCCATTAATTTATGGTGTGGTAGTTTTAACGGCTCACTGTTCATGGAAGTCCTGCCACAACGTTTAAATGGATCTTCGTACTTAGCGCTCCTAGAAAACCGAGTAGAAAACATTCTAGATGACATTCCACTAGCAACAAGAGGTATAATGTGGTACCAGCATGACGGTGCACCAGCGCATCATAGTCGAAACGTTGTTACATGGCTACATTAACATTATAATGAAAGATGGATTGGCAGAACTGGACCAATACATTGGCCTGCAAGATCACCGGACTTAAACCCACTAGACTTCTATCTTTGTGGTGATTTTAGGCGACTGGTCTACAGTGAACAAATAAATACACCAGAGCAGCTACAACAACTGATAAATAATGCTTTTCGTCATATTCAAGCAACAATGAATCCTCAAGATATTAAATTTTCCATATTAAAAAGATATCGTGCGTGTATTCAGGCCAATGGAGGCATTTTTGAACATTTATTGTAATAAATAAATTACTATAAGCCTGATAAAAGTGTATCATTGCGATTTTCTACCAAACAACGACTGGTTAAACATCATGAACTGTGCTCTAAAACACTTACCTGATTCATTGCTTACTCGTAAAATAAGCGTCGTACAGAAATTTATCAAGAGAGTCATTTTGTTCACGAATGAAAGTAAGATTCAAAAAATGAAAAATAAATAAATGTATCATTGGCTTACCCGTTTTTTTCTTGAGGGATAACCAATGACATGTGGGTACGCGCGCCACTGCTGGATTAGCCGATTTAATTGTTATGGTAGAATACGCGCCTTCCATAGCAGCATACACATGCGAAGTTTCAGCAAAATATATGTGCTACTTTTTAAGAAATTGGGAAATTTTATTTTTTGAAATTCAACTTCAACACCCTGTATCTTTTTAATGAAGCTTTATAGGACATACCCTCTCTAAAATTGTTCAAAGAACATGGGGTTTCATTTTTGTCAACCACTTATGAATCACCCTGTATACTATATTTGATATAATACTATTACGTCAAATATAATGTTGTTAGCAAAAAGATCGCCGAAAGCAATTTTTAGCACAACTTTCAATTAACTGTTGCTTCAATGAGTGAAGATTGGAACCTGTGATGAGCACTGATAACTAAAATTTGGAGAACACAATTCACCATAATACAGTTTTTTAGACCCGACGATCGTTTCGCTAACAAAGAAACATTTGCAGAATAGAAGATTTCGTTGCCAAATTAAACAATAGATTTGATTCTATAAAATTTACCCACGATTTACAAATTGATAATAAATTACCCTATCTAGATGTAGTAGTTATCAAAAATTAAGACACTTTAGAACTGGATGTACATAGAAAGGAAAGATGGTAGTGGACTTTTCCTTTACGTAATAGTAAAGGATTTTTTCACGCCCGAGGAGGTACCACCCCTCACATCAAGGGGGCCGGTGAAGTCCCAACGGACGTTTCCGGTTCTGGTGTATGAGTCGGTTTCCCTTATAAACAAAAAGTCTGGGCGCAGCAAGTGCGTTATGGAAGTGAATTTTCATAAAAATGTTTTTAATTACAAATATATCGCTCTAATGCGAGCAGGCATCAATTTGGTTACCGGTATAACCTATATAGTAGGAACAGTGTATCATATTTTATCAAAATAATTATTTGAAAATGTACAAAACTTTTCGGAAAATAAACTTTAAATGTTTCTGAGAAAACTGGTCTCCTAGCCAATGAACCTAAGGTTAATAGCAAATTGAGTTATTGAAATTTGAAACATTTAATGAAAATTCGCAACCAAAACGCCCTTGCTGCGTTCATACAAAAAATTTCCGAAAATACAGTTAAATGTTGGTTTCCTAACCAACAAAACTTACGTTAATAGCAAATGAGTTATTGAAATTTGGAGGACTTAATGAAAATTTGCTACCAAAACGCACTTACTGTGTCCAAATTTTTTCTTACAAACATGCATCATATTTCGATAAAATATGCTAAAATGCAGTAACGAATTTGTTCTACGAAAATTAGCTAAAAATTATAGACCGTTAAACCATAAACTTCACTAAACCTACAGCGAAAGCATCAACTTAACTAAACCGACAGGCAAAACATCAGAGAAAGGGTCTATTTGAAATGAATTTTCTGGGAATATTTTAGTAAAATGAAGGACAATGACGATTGAAACTAAGACTTCAGGCTTTGTAAAACATTATTCTTGAGACATTTTCCTTCCATAGCTCATATTAGTGTCAGGTTCATTGCCTAAATATTACCAATTTTGACGTTTAAAATCGCGATTTTGACATTTTGAGGAAAAGCCAAGTGTATTTTTCTTTGAATGCCTGTAACTTTTTTGTCCTTTAACCTACGGAGCTAAATTTTGGTAGGTAACTTGCCTATAATGATATAAACCCGCGTGTGAAATTTGGTTGCCCTTACTTTGTTAATTCCGGAGAAATAATTTCGATTTTTTTCGAAAGAAAACACAAAATTTTCCGGGAAAACCTCGGCGGATTTTCCTGGCTAACGAACTTATCCAAGCCACTTGTGAAAGGAAGGTATTCACCAAGTTTTATCAAAATCGGTCCATTATTTTTTTAGTTATAGGTGTGACACATAAATATATAAATATATATATATATATATATATATATATATATATATATATATATATATATATATATATATATATATATATATAAACATATAAAGTCTGAAACCGACCTCGGATTTGGGTTCCAGGGGTCCTAATTAGCGCTCATTTGAAGAAATTTTTTCAAAATTCGAAAGTCGGGATCTCCTCATTAGTGAATTTTTTTTAAGAAAATTCACTAAAAATGATGATGGCTCCTTCTTGTACAAAATATTCCGGAGATAAAATACCCCTCCTTTCGGATCTCCGGGAGATGGGTGTGCAGGGGGCGCCGGCATGAATAATTAACATATCCTTCTCGAATATATGTGGCCTAAATTCTAACCTGAACTCCCTCCACCATTTCCTTCAGGCTAATAGGTCCCAACTCCTCTTCCTCACCGAAACCCAAATTAGTGCCAAAACAGCTACTAATCACCTTCATTTCCCGGGGTATGAGCTCCTTACTTCCTTTAGATTGCATTGAGATGTGTGCGCGTACGTCCTTAGAAATATACCCTGCACCAGACTCCTCAATCTGGAAGCTGCAAGAAAAGACATACTTTGGAAGAAACTCTCTCTCAGGGCTGCAACTAAATTCATCTGTTGCATTTACCGGTCACCTTCTGACAACAACTTTGTCCAACTCTTTGACTACCTTTCTGAAAAAACGACCATCTGATTTCTGAATATCCTTCCTCCAAGGTCACTATTCTTCGTGACTTCAATGTCCATAATAAGGAATGGCTAGGATCTTTAAAAACCGATCCACAACTAAGAGCAGCGGAGGCCTTTGCAGGCAGCAATTCTTTAGCCAATATGGTTCAGCAACCTACTTACTTTCCTCGCATCCCAACACACAGCTTAAATCCCTTGGGTCTCCTTCTTACTACAAAACCTGACATCAGTCAACCCGCTCTTTTGTCCCGAGGACTTCAAAGTTGTGGAATTCCTTGCCGGCACATGTTTTTCCTTCTCCTCCGAACCTCCAAGTCCAGAAGTAACAAGTTGCCTCTTTCCTCCTTGTCGACACCGACACGATATGTTGCCTTGGGAGAGGCCTTACTACGTACCAAAATTCAACTTTCTAAGTTAATATAGAATTAAGTTGAATAAATTTTCAATTTTCTTTCGAAAAAAATTTATTTCTCCGAAAATTACAAAGTTATTTTAATGAAATTTGGTGGATATCTTGCCTTAGTAAAGACCTTACTACATACCAAAATTAAACTTTCTAAGTTTATAGAAAATTGAGTTATTCAAATTTGAAGCATTTAATAAAAATTCACTACCATAACGCACTTGCTGCGTCCCGAACTTTTTTCTATCAATTTTAATTTATTTTAATGGCAGCCTCGGTGGTAAAAGAATAACGTGGGCCTTCAATTCGCGCTCAAAGTAGATTTATTTGTAATGATTAAATTCTGCAACAATCGATTCAGCAGATTGAAATACATAAAAAAGTTCGGGACGCAGCAAGTGCGTTATGGTAGTGAATTTTTATTAAATGCTTCAAACTTCAATAACTCAATTTTCTATAAACCTAGAAAGTTTAATTTTGGTATGTAGTAAGATCTTTCCTAAGGTAAGATATTCACCAAATTTCATTAAAATAACTTTGTAATATTCGGAGAAAAAAATTTTGTCAAAAGAAAATTCAAATTGAATAACTCAATTTCCTATGAACTTAGAAAGTTGAATTTTGGTACGTAGCAAGGTCTCTCCCAAGGCAACACATCTAGTAAATTTCATTAAAACAGCATTGTAATTTTCAGAGATAAAAATTTTGTTCGAAAGAAAACTCAAAATTTTCTCTGAAAACCCTGTCCGATTTTCCTCGCTAACGAACTCATCCAAGCCATTAATAAAAGAAAGGCACTTGCAGAGTTTCATCGAAATCGGTTAATTATTTTTTGAGTTGTCGGATGGATACATATATATATATATATATATATATATATATATATATATATATATATATATATATATATATATATATATATATATATGAGACATGCTTGGTTCTCGGGTTAAACCGGGTCCAGAATTTATGGAAACTCGACGTTTCGGCTCCTGTTTTGGAGCCATTTTCAAGAGGTAAAGGAAATATGTAAGGACACTCTAAGGCCTCAATCTGCCTACTCCTTAGAGTGATGGACAAAGGTGGGTAAAGGAAATATGTAATGACACTCTAAGGCCTCAATCTGCCTACTCCTTAGAGTGGTGGACAAAGGTGGGTAAAGGAAAATATGTAAGGACACTCTAAGGCCTCAATCTGCCTACTCCTTAGAGTGATGGACAAAGGTGGGTAAAGGAAATATGTAAGGACACTCTAAGGCCTCAATCTGCCTACTCCTTAGAGTGGTGGACAAAGGTAGGTAAAGGAAATATGTAAGGACACTCTAAGGCCTCAATCTGCCTACTCCTTAGAGCGGTGGATAAAGGTAGGTTGGGTTGTTGTAGCTCGATTACGGGGCCTCAATCTGCCTACTCCCCAAATCTCGCCGGAGATCGTCTGTGAGGTCTCAGTGTGTTCAACCCTAGGCCTCAGAGAGATCTGGGTTGAACACACTGAGATTGAGGCCCCGTAATCGAGCTACAACAACCCAACCTACCTTTATCCACCGCTCTAAGGAGTAGGCAGATTGAGGCCTTAGAGTGTCCTTACATATTTCCTTTACCTACCTTTGTCCACCACTCTAAGGAGTAGGCAGATTGAGGCCTTAGAGTGTCCTTACATATTTCCTTTACCCACCTTTGTCCATCACTCTAAGGAGTAGGCAGATTGAGGCCTTAGAGTGTCCTTACATATTTTCCTTTACCCACCTTTGTCCACCACTCTAAGGAGTAGGCAGATTGAGGCCTTAGAGTGTCATTACATATTTCCTTTACCCACCTTTGTCCATCACTCTAAGGAGTAGGCAGATTGAGGCCTTAGAGTGTCCTTACATATTTCCTTTACCTCTTGAAAATGGCTCCAAAACAGGAGCCGAAACGTCGAGTTTCCATAAATTCTGGACGCGGTTTAACCCGAGAACCAAGCATGTCTCACATTAAAGACCGCGGAAATCTTTCTGAATATATATATATATATATATATATATATATATATATATATATATATATATATATATATATATATATATATATATATATAAACATATAAAAATTGAAACTGACCCCGGATATGAGTTCTAGGGGTCATAGTTCGCGCTCATTTGAAAAAACTTTTGCAAAGTCTCACCATCGATACCTCTCTATTAGTGATTTTTTTTAAATAAAAATTCACTAAAAAACAGACGTTTAGAACACGCCAAAACGGAGCTTTACCAAAGATTTTACGAAATATTTGTGGTGTTTTTACTGATTTCCTTTTTTTTTTTTGTTAGTGAGAGAGCAGACATCGCACCCCTTCTTGACGTGGACGATATGGTAGCCACCCGCAAACCCGACTGGAAATGTGTTTTCACATATGTACAAACTATCTACAAAAGATTTAAAGATGAAGACTAAAATGCTAGTCCAAAAATTATTACTAACAACTTCCACCAAATATTTAATCGAGATTCAATTGACGTTTTTCACTATTTAACAAAACAATAGACAATATGTTTCGGCTGTCTATTATAAACCGTATTATGTGTATGTTGGCGGCAATTGTGCTGGCCGCACTTGACGTTACATGTGACATTTTTAAAATATAAGAATTTTAGACTATTACACTAAAATTAAACAAGATTTTGATTAATTTAGCTGGTGTTAAAACGTTTCGATTAAATATTTGGATAGTCTAGCTTTGATTATGTATTTAAATTGTAATTTTTCATGTTTTGTAAAATTGTATAGTTCCTTGATGTGATTTTGTGTATTTGTATCCTATTTGTAAAAGTTGGTTTTTGTATTTGTAATTGTACAATTTCAATTGTAATACTTGTTTCGTATTAATACATGCACTGTGATGAAAACTCTTTACGTTTGAGGTGGCATTTTTATATTGTTTTAAATAATACTGAGAGTCAGATCTCTTGTTGAGTGATAATACTATTATAATTTTTATTTTACATACACACATTAGCTAACCCACAGTTCTGCCCAGCTGTTTTATATTTGTCATTATTATTACTTTTAAGTTTTACACTAATACAGACTGTATTGCGCTTATAATATTAACTTATATATTCAGATTAGTCAAGAAATGTTATGATATGGGTTGTTGCTTTTTTGCTATATGATTATAAATAACATTTAAAATTTTATTTATTCAGAAAATATAAATATTAGAACATACGTTACGAGGCATACAAATTAGATAAATATGTAAAACAATTTATATTGTTGTAAAGTTTAAATGTGCCTTTGTAAATCTTTATATACATTTTATAAAGTGAACTTATATAAAAGATCTAACAAATACAAATAATTAAATAAAGGAACATGTGTTTCATTTATACATTGTAACGGTCCTGACAAATTTTTAAAATTGGAAAGTCCTTAAGAGAGAAGACCGTTCAAAAGATATTTAAGTGAAGGACCTATAAAAGACCGAAAATATTTATTTGGTTCTTGTTCGCAAGTGATCTCACGATTTACCTCAAGTGGATCCAAATCCGGACCATAGTGAGGTCACCATCAGCTACTAAACCCTACCTAAATGTAACTATATTTCAGATTTATTATTTACAAGATAAAGAACACTTTGTATGGTTTGAAGATGTTAAGATAAATAAATACTTACTCTTCTTTTAAGTTGTTCTGCCCAAAGTCTCACATAGCACATGGACGTCCATTAAATATCCAATGGATTTCCACGATGGATATTGTTACATATGTCACCAGAACTGGATGACAGAGAAGATAATTCAGAAATTTTTACAATAAATCTACTTGCAGTAAATTCTTTGAACACTCAGAAGATTAATATTGACTTAGCTATAGATAACAATAAATGCACTATGGAACTTGATACCGGTGCAGCAGTCTCTACAGATTCTTACAAGAAATTTAAAGAAATTTGCCCAAATAAGCACTTAAACCATACAGAAATAAAGCTCAGAACTTACACTGGAGAAATTATTAAACCATTAGGAACTTGTAACGTACAAATTAAATACAAAGGTCAAGTTGCCCAAGGAAATCTTTACGTAATACAAAAGAATGTTGATGCTATATTTGGAAGAGATTGGTTACGAAAACTGAAGCTTGACTGGTCAGAAACAAACCAAATCCACTCTGTTTTACAAGTTGATTCCGATACAGCTTCAACTAATCTACTTGCGAAAAATTAAGATATATTTTCAACAGAAGTTGGGGAAGTACCGAACTTACAGTGCTCAATAAAAATTGAAGAAACCTGCACTCCTATATTTATTCGACCTAGACCAGTGCCATACGCTTTACAGTCTAGAATCGAAGAAGAGATAAATCGACTAGAGAAGCTGAAAATAATAGAAAAGGTGAATTACTCATCGTGGGGTAGTCCAATAGTACCTGTAGTCAAAAGCAATGGCGAGATAAGGTTGTGCGCCGATTACAAAGCCACAGTAAATAAATTTATTACAGATGATAATTATCAAATTCCAAAAGTACATATTCGCTAAGATGAGTGGAGGAAACTATTTTTGCACTTTAGATATTAACCAAGCTTACTTACATTTGAAAGTAGATGAAAACAGCTCCATGATACAAGCCATCAGTACACATAAAGGTATATTCAAAGTCAAAAGACTCATGTTTGGAATAAAAATAGCTCCAAATGTGTGGCAACGTTTTATAGATCAAGTACTTCAAGATTTACCAGAAGTTGCTTGTTTCTTTGATGATATTGTTGTCAAAGGTACTACATATCCAGACCTACTACATAATTTAGAAAAAGTTTTTAAAAGGTTAAGAAAACACAACTTACATTTGAACAAATCGAAATGCCAGTTTTCGCAGCGCTCAATAAGATACTTAGGTCATATCATTGACAGTACAGGTATTCGACCAATGCCTGATAAAGTCGAGGCTATTGTGAAAAGTCAAACTCCAAAGAACGTAAATGAATTAAGAGTTCTTACTAGGCATGATAAATTATTACCAGAAGTTTTTACCAAACCTTGCAGCAAAGTTACATCCCTTAAACTATCTTCTACAGAAGCATGTTAAATTTAAGTGGACAGATGAATGTGAAAAGGTAGTTCAGATGTTCAAGAAAGAAATTTCAAGCTCAAAAGTGCTAATACCCTACAACCCAGATTTACCGCTGATATTAGCAACAGATGCATCACCAAGTGGGTTGGGAGCAGTAATTTCACACATTACAGATCAGGGAGAGAAACCTATAGCTTTTGCATCCAGATCACTTACAAAGTCTGAAAATAACTACAGCCAACTTGATAAAGAAGCTACAGCAATTGTATGGGGGTTAAAGAATTTTTTTCAATACTGTTATGGAAGACAAATTATTTTAATTACAGACAACAAACCGTTAACAAGAATATTACATCCTACTAAAGACTTACCTTCATGCTCTGCAACAAGATTATTACATTACGCAAATTTCATGGATGGATTCAAATACGAAATCAGATACAGGAATACCAAAGAACATGCTAATGCTGATTTTTTGTCAAGATTCGCTCTGAAATGCAAGCAAAAGAATAAACTGGATGAAGACTCAATATTTTATATGAATCAATTAGAACAATTACCAGTTACGAAAGAAGAAATTAGAAGAGAAACACTCAAGGATCCTGAATGCAAACGAAAATATGAAATGCTTCAAACGGGAAATTACTTACCAGGAGAAGATGTGGCCAAGTTTAGTCTTCAAGATGGATGCATATTAATTGGGTAAGAGTAATGATTCCAAAAACACTACAAAAGAGAGTACTTACTGAATTACATACAGCCCATACAGGGATCGTCAATATGAAACACTTAGCTAGAAGTTATGTTTGGTGGATAGGAATCGACAAAGATATAGAATCTACAGCTAATAAATGCAAAGATTGTTGTAAAATAAGAAACAATCCAAGTCAAGAATTGCCAATTCATCCGTGGGAATATCCAAAATACCCATGGCAAAGATTGCATATAGATTACGCCGGACCATATTGTAACACCTATTTTCTTATAATTATAGATGCATATACAAAATATTTAGAAGTTGTACCTACTGATACTACGACCACAAAAGCCACTATAGGAATACTACGAGAGACATTTGCACGTTTTGGATTGCCCATTACTTTAGTAAGTGATAACGGAAGTCAATTTAAATCATTGGAATTTCAGCAATTTCTTAAATCCAATGGTATACAGCACAAAACTACAGCACCTTATCATCCTGCAAGTAATGGGCAAGCTGAGAGATACGTCCAGACATTCAAGCAAGCTTTACGTGCCATGATGAATGAACCAGGTGATTTGAAACTAAAGTTATGCAGATTTCTAATGCAGTATAGGAAAACAGTTCATTCTACTACAGGCTCCAGTCCTGCAGAACTTATGTTTAAACGACAATTTAGAACAAGAATAGATCTAGTTAAACGAGACCTTTCAAAGGAAATGACTGAACGACGTCTAGATGAACAGAGATTTATAAAGTTAGGTTAGGTTAGGTTAGTTTGTGAGTGGTCCATATCGGTCCCTCCACCGCGACCATAAGGTCTATTGTGGCTCACGCCTAATGTCTATATTTCGCCCAACAAATCCAGCCTCCTACAGAGGTCGATAACCTTTGCGGGCGAAAGCTGATCCAGATCCTCTGGAGCAAGCTTTACCTTGCCAAAGAGCAGGTGTCTAGTCCTATCCGCTGCCGGACAGGAACACAGCACGTGCTCTGCTGTTTCGTCATTCTCCATACACAGCCGGCACTCGGTCTCCTGACCGATCCCAATACGGTGCATGTGATGCCGCAAGCGACAGTGTCCTGTATACAGGCCGACTAGAGTACTCAGTTGTTGTCTGTTCAACTCTAGAAGTTTCTTAGCCCTTGACTCAGACAGGCCATTTATGAAGGCCTTAGAGTGAGCTAATCCTGGAAGATTTTGCCAATATTGAATTGTCCTTCTATCTGTCCAGGTCTTTAAGGTGCGTTTTGCTGTGCAAGATGTTATTCCCAGCACCGGTTCTGGTCCGACAAAGTCATCGTTAAGGGCAGATTTACAACTCCATACCGTCTTTGAATTACACCGGTAGGAACCAAGAGCCTTTATTGCAGCTTGGCTATCTGCAAATATCTTTATCGATTTGTTTGTGCATAGGTCTTTTAAGCTTTCCCTTGCACACATCTCGATGGCATAAACTTCTGCCTGGTGTATGGTTGCGTACTTGCCGAGGCTAGCTGATAGTCTAGCATCGGTGCTGCCCCCATATGCGCCGGCTCCTACTCCCATATTGGTTTTGGAGCCGTCAGAGTACCAGCAGAGGTCCACTCTCAACAGGGTCGATTGGTTCCGGTCCCAGTCCTCCCTTTCCGGGAGGACGGTTTTGAAAGACAGATCTCTGCTGATTTTTGTAGGCATCAAGTCCGAGACCATTCCCAGAATCCTGTGACAATCACTGTCATCAAGGAGTCCGGACCCCCTCAGACTGACTTCCCTCGGCATGTTATCTGCCGTTTGTATTAGTCTGTACGTTGTCCACCTCGCCACCCTCTCCAGCCATATGTGAAGTGGGGGAATATTGAGGAGGACCTCCAGAGCGACTGATGGTGCGGTGCTTATCGCTCCCGTTATCATCAGACATGCTTGTCTCTGTAGATGAGCCAGTTTGGCCCTCGCGGTACCACGAAGTACCTTAGGCCACCAAACTATGGCTCCATATGTTATCATAGGTCTGATAACCACTACATAGAGCCAGTACATCTGTTGGGGGTTTGTTCCCCAGTTGTTCCCACAGATTCTCCGGCAGGTCCACAGGGACATCTTAGCCCTGCGGATAACATTTTCTAACTGTCTGTCCCAGTTGAGCTTCTTATCTAGGATAACTCCCAGATATTTTGCTTGGTCCGAAAATGGAATGTTTTCCCCCATAAGATTAGGTGGTTTTAATTTGTCCAACCTTCTTCTTCTGGTGAACGGGACAATGATCGTTTTGCGAGGGTTCACAGACATCTGTTCCCTACGGCACCAATCATTGACTACATTTAGTGCTTCTTGAAGAGTACTAGACAGTTCCTCCTCAGATTTGCCTCTAACCATTATGACAAGATCATCCGCATACGCCTGGACCTCAACCTCCCAGAGTCCGAGGATAGCCAGCAGGTCGTCCACAAAGAGGGACCACAACAGGGGGGATAGAACGCCCCCCTGAGGACACCCTCTCGCAGCCCTAACGCTGACCACCTCTCCCCGTAATGAGGTAATAATGGTCCGATTGTGCAGCATGTTTCCGATCCAGCCACAGATGGTAGGTTCCACCCCCCTAGCGATAGTGGCCTCGTAGAGGGAGATCGGTAATGCATTATTAAATGCTCCTTCTATGTCGAGAAATGCCGCCACCGCAACCTCTCCATTTTTCAGAGAGTGTGTGATCTTCTCGACGAGGTTATTGAGCGCTAACTCAGTTGATTTGCCAGTTTGATAGGCATACTGGTGGGTATTTAGGGGGTTCTTGGGTAAGATGTTCCCCCTAATGTGTCCGTCCAGTATTTTTTCCAATCCCTTCAGGAGGAATGATGTAATACTGAGAGGTCTCAGTGAAGTATGTAGGAGGTCATTACGTCCCAATTTGGGAATGTAAACCCCCCTAACCACCGTCCAGCTGGAAGGAATATAGTTCCAGGCCAGACTGGCTCTGAACAGCCTGATAAGGAAGGGTAGGAGAATCTCCAATCCCTTTTGTAGTAGGACCGGTACCACCCCATCCTCCCCTGGCGACTTGAATGGCTGGAAATGATTCACAGCACACTCCACTGCCGAGGCTGTAACTATTCTCCGAGCAACTAGCCAGTCCTCCCTTTGGGGGCGTTTAGATCGTCCCTCAGCTGGTAGGACCTCACCGTTGCTCAGGATCAGACAATCTGGGAAGTGTGTGTGTGCTAAGAGCTCTAACGTTTCTTTCCGAGATTCAGTAAAGGAACCATCTGGTCGTTTTATCGATCCCAGTTCCTGTACACGGTCGCGTGAGAGATTCCTGTGGATTCTGGCGCTGCTGGGCAAATTATTAATGTCCCCGCAGAACCTCCTCCAGGACTCCCTCTTAGCGTTCCTGATCTCTTTATTATAATGTGTTAGAGCAGTTTTATATTGCTCCCAGTTGCCTGTAATCTTAGCACGATTGAAGAGACGTCTAACTTCTCTTCGTAGTTTATCGAGGTTATTATTCCACCAAGTAGACCCCCGACTGTCTCTCTTTGACCTCAGTGGACAGTTTTCGTGATAGGCAGAGACCACAGCTTCCCTAACCTGTTCGGCCGCAATCTCGATCTCATCACGATCCCTCACTGTGGGGATTGCGGACCCAAGTCTGCCGGCGAGGGACTGTTTGTATCCCTCCCAATCCGTCCTCCTCGGGTCCCGATACTCCAACACAGGTCTGGGGCCTGTTTCAATTTCAAATAGGATGTGGGCATGGTCTGAACATGAGGGTTCAGACGACACCCTCCATTTGGGGATTTTTGAGCTCAAAAGCCTTGAGCTGATCGTAAGATCTAAAACCTCTCTCCGATTAGCTGTAAGAAAGGTGGGTTCCGAGCCTATGTTGTTGACAACCAGCTCCTCCCCTAAAATGTATTCAAATAATGATTCACCTCGTCTGTTAGTGTCCGTGCTCCCCCAAGCCAAGTGATGGGAGTTCGCATCACACCCCATTACGAGGTGATAATTGTTCCTCTTGCAGTAGGCGATCAATTTCCGCACCTCTGCTGGAGGTGGTTGTTCTGCATCTCTGTCTCCAGGGAAATAGGCCGAACAGGCCACTACTTCCAGCCTGGTCCCCCGGATGTGATCACGAGATGGATGGATGCCATGTCCTTGGTGCAGTACTCTGAAAGTGTAAAATACTGCAAGTTGTTTCTGATCCAGATACAGGCTCTGGGGTTAGTACCAGAGCCCACCTCTACTATCTTACCAGAAGTGTTACCCAGCCCTTTAGTTCGTTCCGACTTAGCGGTCCAGGGCTCTTGGAGAAGAGCGATATCTATTTGCTCTTCCTTTAATTTCATGCAAAGGAGGTATGTCGCAGCCTTAGCATGATGCAGATTAGCTTGAATGCACCTTAAGTTGGTGGGCATGGGGGTAGGAATATAGGAATGTATGGAGGAAAAAGGAGTAGTTTAAGGAGCTTAAAGGAAAAGGGAATTATGGTGCAGGTTCCTCCTCCTTTTTAGGAGCTCGATAACCAAGCTTCCTGTAGGAGGGTCTACCTTTGGTAGTCGTCCTAGGGGTGGACTTTCCTTTCCCCTGTTGTTTCCCTCTGGAGGTTCCAGTGGAAGGTTGAATCCTGCCACCTCCTCTATTGGGTCTGTGTAAGTCGTGTCCATGTTTGGTCCCACGAGCAGCAAGGGAAAATAGACCTCCATGGAAGAGCCCCGCATCCCATGAATAGGCATTTACACAGGGAGGTCGCCCGGTTTCCCTGGGGAGGGTTAACGTTAGCGACAGAATTACCATCCTGCCAATGCTCGGCCATATCGGCCAGAAGCATCATCGCCTCGGCACCAACCCGCCAACGACCTTGCGATGTGGGTTTTTTATAGAGGACTCGCCTCGCAATGCCGGCCAATTAAGGCAAGCATTCCCGGCCCTCCTAAGACATGAATAGGAAGGGTTACAACTTAGAAAGACTGAATGCGAAGGTCCAAATGATTTACAGATACCGTATGTTCCAGTACCTGAGATTAGCAGCAAGGAGTCGAATAAAGAAGAGTCAATTACAGAGGAAGAAAAGCTTCCAAGCAACTTCGAAAATGAGAATGAATCACCTTCCAAGGAAGAAATCGTCACTGAGCCAATTCACATACCATTGACGTCTACACCAAGGGCCGAAGAACCATTACGAAGATCGACTAGAATAAAAAAGAAGCCCCAGCGTTTGAATTTATAGCCGAGGGGAGAATATTACATATGTCACCAGTTTGAAATAAGACTTTTCAGCCGGCAACATTGGAGAAGAAAAGGAGAATAGAATGGGGTACCTACGAAGGTTGTGTTGTGGAAGTGCCGCTCATTGTTTTACAAACGTACATAATCATTTAAAATTACATATTTAATCTACGTTATATTCACTAGTTCACGAATCGTTATTTATGTTAGTTGTAGCAATAAAGAATTAGTAGTTCTGTTATTGGTCTTGTTTAATCACTTCGTCAAAGACATAACAGATATCCAGGACATCCAATGGATATACATGGATATCCAATGGACACCTAATGGACATACAGATGTCCTACCAATATCCATCAATCTGGATATCCATGTGGATATATATTGGACGTTGTATGGATATACATGTGGTCATGAAATGGATATCCCTTATACATCTAACAGATATTGTATGGATATACATGTGGTCATCAAATGGATATCAGTTTTACATGAAATGGATATTTGATGCTAACCAACCACCATATTCTCTTTCTAATCCCACCCCTCCAATGAAACACTAATATAAGCAAAGAAATATTTTATTGTGTTCTAAGATCATTTAAATAACTTTATATTCTTGATCTATGATCTGGCTCTGGTCTGCATTCTTGCTTTAAAGAAAAAAGACACTGCTTATAATCAAGGTCATAAGACAATCCAATAATTAATATAATATGAACAAATGTTTATAAATATTATTTTAATTATTATAGCTATAACTACAACAGTTTATCGGTTATTTCAAAATAATAGGTATTAGTTGCTAATGTTGAGTATCACGACGGACTGACTATATGCTCAATAGTTTTAATCACCTGAATACGTTTCTATTAATGAAGTAAATAAAAATTCTGAACAAAAAACTTGTTTAATACACAAACATCATCAAAAACATAAATATGCTTATTCTTTTAAACTTCTAAAGAAAACTGATAGCTTTCTACTTAAAAGAATGAGTATTACACGTTTTTGCAGTAACTACTAAATATTTTCACGCCCGAGGAGGTACCACCCCATACATCAAGGGGCCGGTGAAGTCCCAACGGACGTTTCCGGTTCTGGTGTATGAGTCGGTTTCCCTTATAAACAAAAATGATGATGGCTCCTCCTCGTACAAAATATTCCGGAGGCAAAATACCCCTCCATTCGGATCTCCGGGAGAGGGGTGTACAGGGGGCGCCAACATCGAAATTTAACATATCCTTTTCGAATATATGTGGCCTAAATTCTAACCTGAACTCCGTCCACCATTTCCTTCAGGCTAACAGACCCCAACTCCTCTTCCTCACCGAAACCCAAATCAGTGCCAAAACAGCCACTAATCACCTTAATTTCCCGGGGTATGAGCTCCTTACTTCCTTTAGATTGCATGGAGGCGTGTGCGCATACGTCCGTAGCAATCTACCCTGCACCAGACTCCCCAATTTAGAAACTGGAAGAAAAGACATATTATGGATAAAAATTTCTCTCAGGGCTGCAACTAAATTCATCTGTTGCATTTACCGGTCACCTTCTGACAACAACTTTGTCTCTTTGACTACCTTTCTGAAAAAACCGACTATCTGATTTCTGAATATCCTTCCTCCGAGGTCACTATTCTTGGTGACTTCAATGTCCATAATAAGGAATGGCTAGGATCTTCAAAAACCGATCCACAAGGGAGAGCAGCGGAGGCCTTTGCAGTCAGCAATTCTTTAGCCAATATGGTTCAGCAACCTACTTACTTTCCTCGTATCCCAACACACAGCTCAAATCCCTTGGATCTCCTTCTTACTACAAAACCTGAATGCTATAACATATCAGTCACCGCCCCCCTTGGTCGCTCAGACCACGGCATGGTCACTGCTTCCTGCGCAATGCAACCCGAGGTCACACAGTCATCACACCCACGTATCGTTTGGCACTACAACTCCGCAAACTGGGACGAAATGCGGGATTACTTTTCCTCATTTCCATGGGCGTCTGTCTGCTTCTCTCATCCTGACCCCTCTAATATCTCACAAAACGTCACCGAAATTATCCAAGCTGGCATGGAATTATTTATTCCACGAACACAGAAAACCTCTTCAGCCACTCAAAAGCCCTGGTTCTCTAAATCTTGTGACAAGGCCAGACTTGAAAAGATTAAAGCTCACAAAACGCTTCTACACAATCCCAGTCAAGAAAATCGTCAAGCATTTAACGACGCAAGAGACTGCTATGTCCGCATTCTTTCTGAGGCAAAAAACTCGTTTAATAACCACATCAAAAACAAAGTCCTCTCAAGCTCCAACGGCACCAAACCCTTCTGGACTCTTGCTAAATCTATTGGGAATAATTTCTGCAAAAGCACGTTCCCACCTCTTGTCTCAGAGGATGAAATTGTTTCTACCGCCCTGGGCAAGGCTGAACTTTTTGCTTCGTTGTTCGCCAGCAATTCTACTCTCAACCCACTTCCAAATGTTCAACCACCAACAGTGCCCAATGTCGCACATAAAATGACGGATATCATTTTCAAAACTAAAAAGGTACGAAAGATGCTCTCTTCTTTTAATACCAGGAAAGCCTCTGGCCTTGACGAGATCCCAGCAATTGTTCTCAAAAATTGCACACCAGAACTTGCTCCTGTCCTGACTTGTCTGTTTCAGATATCTTACAATAAAGGCATATTCCCTAGTAACTGGAAAACTGCTCGAGTACAACCCATCCCCAAGAAAGGATCCAAAGCGCTTCGCAGCAACTACAGGCCTATTTCTCTCCTTTCAGTCGTCTCTAAAGTGATGGAAAAGTATATAAACACCGAATTACTAAAATTTCTTGAAAAACACAGTCTAATCCACGACAGGCAGTATGGATTCCGTCAGCGCAGATCGACTGCCGACCTCCTTTCCTTTGTCACCCATTCTTGGAACAAGTCTATGGAACAACACGGTGAATCTCAGATTGTTGCTCTAGACATATCCAAAGCATTCGACCAGGTCTGGCATGCAGCGCTGTTTAATAAACTTCCGGCCTATGGCCTACCACCAAAACTTTGTACCTGGACAGCAAATTTCCTCTCCAACAGGAACATTTCTGTTGTTGTGGATGGCCATTCCTCTAAACTGTATCCAATTAATGCAGGAGTTCCTCAAGGTTCAGCTTTAGCCCCTACTTTGTTTCTTCTCCACATTAATGACCTCCTCTCTAGCACATCCAACGCAGTTCACAGTTACGCGGACGACAGCACCCTCCACTCAAATATACAATATTCTAAGCCTATCTCTTTAGCCCAATTAGATGAGGATCGCAGACTCATGGAGGGTTCTGTCTCCGTGGATCTCCAAAAAATATTAGACTGGGGAAGTAGAAATCTTGTACAATTCAACCCCACCAAATCTCAGTCTTGCTTTCTTTCTCATAAGAGATACACCAGCCCTAGACCCATCACAATAAACAACCAAGTTATTCAAAGTAATGAGTCGTTTTCTCTTGTTGGCATTTCTGTGGATCGAAATCTTAACTGGCACCAACATGTCACATCAATTGCACAAGCGGTTGCTAAGAAATTAGGTTTCCTCTTCCGGGCTCGCAAATACTTTTCACCAGCTAATCTCTATACCTTATATACTTCACAAATAAGGCCAAACCTCGAATACTGCTCCCACATCTGGGGTGCAGCTGCCGCTTCTACACTCGCTATCCTGGACTCCATTCAAAAGAGAGCTATACGTCTCATCGGTGACCCTACCCTCACCCAAAGGCTGCCATCCCCTGCCCACCGACGTGCCGTTGGTGACCTCTCTCCCTTTTATAGATATCTGCACAGGCACTGCTCAGAGGAGCTTTTCTCCATAGTTACCCCACCTGCTGCCCTCAACAGATCTACCAGGGGAACAGAGCGAATGCACCCTTTTACTGTCCAGGTCACCAGACATAGAACATCTTGTTATGCCCGCTCTTTTGTCCCGAGGACTTCCAAGTTGTGGAATTCCTTGCCGGAACATGATTTTCCTTCTCCTCCGAACCTCCAAATCTTCTAGTCCAGAATTAACAAGTTGCCTCTTTCCTCCTTGTCAACACCCACGGTACGATAGTATTTAGGCTGTAAGCCCTCGTGGTTTTGTTAAAATTAAAAAATAAAAAAAAAGCTTTACTCATTTTAATCTAACCTAGATCAAACTACAGGAGCCATATTATAACCACTGTTCAAGCATTCGATAAAGACACATCTTGATTAAAAAACAATAATAATAAAGTTTCTTGAACAACGAAAATAAATATCAAATGTTTACTAGGGGATTCCCAGAATTCTTCAAGTATTTCTTTCTGGACGTAACTAACATTGCGTGTGCGCTGTGCCGTGCATCATTGCAGTAATTCACTATGCTATATTCTCAAATGTATGGAAACAAGACGGAAAAGGGCACTTTTGTTTTAATTTTCCTCATGAACATGTCGTGATCATGAACAAAGAACAACTTATTAACAAATATTTAGATATACACTGAAAAACCTTTGGAAATGGCTTTTTAAAACATATACTACATTTTCGACAATATTGCACATTTTCTACAATATTCGACAGCTTCAATCCTGAGAAGTGCAATTTTCTCATTCTTGGCACCTCCTATAATGTTCAACAGGTCCGCAGTCTTCAACTGTCTGTGTTGCTTGGGTCTGATGCCTTGTCCCATTCGGATAATCCCAGTAATTTGGGATTGATACTGGATGGGAACCTGCAGTTCTCCAGACATGTCGACCATCTCTGCCGCTCTATAGACTGTGACACCTGTATCAGTACCGTGATTGTCTTCCCCAAGATGCATGTAAACTTTTGGTGAACTCACTAATCCTGCCACTGTTCACATATGGTGCAATTTTCTCATTCTTGGCACCTCCTATAATGTTCAACAGGTCCGCAGTCTTCGACTGTCTGTGTTGCTCGGGTCTGATGCCTTGTCCCATTCGGATAATCCCAGAAATTTGGGATTGATACTGGGTGGGAACCTGCAGTTCTCCAGACATGTCGACCATCTCTGCCGCTCTATAGACTGTGACACCTGTATCAGTACCGTGATTGTCTTCCCCAAGATGCATGTAAACTTTTGGTGAACTCACTAATCCTGCCACTGTTCACATATGGTGCAATTTTCTCATTCTTGGCACCTCCTATAATGTTCAACAGGTCCGCAGTCTTCAACTGTCTGTGTTGCTTGGGTCTGATGCCTTGTCCCATTCGGATAATTCCAGAAATTTGGGATTGATACTGGATGGGAACCTGCAGTTCTCGAGACATGTCGACCATCTCTGCCATTCTATAGACTGTGACACCTGTATCAGTACCGTGATTGTCTTCCCCAAGATGCATGTAAACTTTTGGTGAACTCACTAATCCTGTCACTGTTCACATATGGTGCAATTTTCTCATTCTTGGCACCTCCTATAATGTTCAACAGGTCCGCAGTCTTCAACTGTCTGTGTTGCTTGGGTCTGATGCCTTGTCCCATTCAGATAATCCCAGAAATTTGGGATTGATACTGGATGGGAACCTGCAGTTCTCCAGACATGTCGACCATCTCTGCCGCTCTATAGACTGTGACACCTGTATCAGTACCGTGATTGTCTTCCCCAAGATGCACGTAAACTTTTGGTGAACTCACTAATCCTGTCACTGTTCACATATGGTGCAATTTTCTCATTCTTGGCACCTCCTATAATGTTCAACAGGTCCGCAGTCTTCGACTGTCTGTGTTGCTTGGGTCTGATGCCTTGTCCCATTCGGATAATCCCAGAAATTTGGGATCGATACTGGGTGGGAACCTGCAGGTCTCCAGACATTTTGACCATCTCTGCCGCTCTATAGACTGCGACACCTGTATCAGTACCGAGATTGTCTTCCCCAAGATACACATAAACTCTTGGTGAACTCACTAATCCTGTCACTGTTCACATATGGTGATTATGTGTATGGTCCTTGCCTGACGCGTCTGGACGGGTACCGTATCCAGAAGGTGCAGAATTGGTGTGTGAGATTTGTTCTACACGTACCCCGTTTTGCTCACGTTACGCTGTACATGCGGGCACTGGACTGGCTGAACATGCAAGAAAGGAGACTTGTTCACTATGCCACCTTAGTAATCAAGGTTGTTCGGGAAAGGAAACCTGATTACCTATATGACTGTGTCAGCCTTCGAACTGATGTACATGACAGACTCCTGCGAGGCACGAGTTACTTGACTGTTCCTATACATAGAGCTGCAAGTTTTAAAAGATCCTTTTGTTACTTAATATCTTACCTATTCAATTATCTGCATAGAAAGGGTATAGCTTCCCTTTCAATAAGGGCTGTAAAACATGCTTTGGGACAGAGTCTGTTAGCTGGGACACATGAACTTGATATTACTCTGTTTTAATTTGTTTCTGTACCTGGATATGTTGAAAAACAGTTCGCTGAACATGTCCATTTGTACTGTGAGTGCAATAAATATTGTTATTATTATTGTTATTGTGACGGAGTTTTCGTCATGAGCGTCGAAAATTAATTTTTGGGGCATCATTACCCACCTGAGTATGATCTAACAAATGATGTTTATACACACTTGCATAATTACATGATCAACACTGATAAGGCTTTTCTCTGGTGTGCTTAGCTTTAATATGATTTAACAAGGTCTTTTTCCATGCACACGCATAATCACATGATGAACATTGATAAGGTTTTTCTGCTGTGTGTATCGATTTAATATGATTTAACAAATGATCTTTCCTTGCACTGCAATAATCACAGGATACACATTGATATGGCGTTTCTCCTGTGTGTTTTGCTTTAATATGCATTGAGAAGGCGTTTTTCCATGCACTTGCATAATCACAAGATGAACATTGATAAAGCTTTTCTCCTGTGTGTTTTGATTTAATATGATTTAACAAATTTTGTTTCGTTACACTTGCATAATCACATGATGAACATTGAAAAGGTTTTTCTCCTGTGTGTTTTGATTTAATATGATCTGACAGAACACCTTTATGTACACTTGCAAAATCACATGAAGAACATTGATGAGGCTTTTCTCCTGTGTGTTTTGCTTTAATATGATTTAACAACTGGTCTTTCCTTACACTTGCATAATCACACAATGAACATTGAAAAGGTTTTTCTCCTGTGTGTTTTGATCTAATATGTCTTAACAAATTACGTTTCTGTACACTTGCATAATCACATGATGAACATTGATGACGCTTTTCTCCTGTGTGTTTTGATTTAATATGATCTGACAACTGCTGTTTCTTTACACTTGCATAATCACATAAGGAACATTGATGAGGTTTTTCTCCTGTGTGTCTTGATTTAATATGATTTATCAAGTAGTCTTTCCTTCCACTTGCATAATCACATGATGAACATTGATGAGGCTTTTCTCTTGTGTGTCTTGATTTAATATGATTTAAGAACTGGTCTTTCCTTGCACTTGCATAAGCACATGATGAACATTGATAAGGTTTTTCTGTTGTGTGTTTTGATTTAATATGATTTAACAAATTTTGGTTTGTTACACTTGCATAATCACAGGATGAAGAGTGAAAAGGTTTTTCTCCTGTGTGTTTTGATTTAATATGACTTAATAAATGTTGTTTGTACACACTTGCATAATCACAAGATGAACATCGATAAGGCTTTTCTCTTCTGTGTTTTGATTTAATATGATTTAACAAATCCCGTTTGTATACAGTTCCATAAGTACATAAAGAACACTGATAACGCTTTTCTCCTGTGTGTTTTGATTTAATATGTTTTAACAAATGATGTTTCTGCACACTTGCAAAATTACACATGAAACCTTGATAAGAGCTATTTTTGGGATGTTGTAATTTAATACAGTCGACAGAATTCTTCTTATCTTCATCTATAGTACATTGAGGTTTCTCTCTTTCAAACTGGTTAACATCCTTGAATATTTTATGTACCTGAGATATCCCATCTTCATCCCCATGCACATCATCCTTATTGTCCGAAGTAGGACAAGGCCAGGAGTCTTGATTATTAGCAGAACTTTCATTTTCGTTCCATTGTTCTCTTTTTAAATCTTGACATAATACAACACTGTCCAAGGTATGCTCTTCTATTTCCAGTTTTATTAAAGATTCATTTGAATGCAGACTTAATTCCGTATGATGGTCAAATTCACAGGAAAGAATTTCAGGAGCACCATTAACAAAATTTTCTGTTTCAGTTTTAATGACAGTTTTACAGTAAGGCTCTTGTTTTATATGTTCCATGACCGTGTCGTATTGTGTTGCCTTTAGGCAGCTACTCTATTTTTATTAATTAATGTTATTTCGAAAGTGACCCTCCATCGACAGAACCTTTAAAATTTCCCAAATGACCATTATCACCTGTCACCTAAACGTTGAATACATGTTGAATATAAGGTACAGAGAACAGAGAACTAGTGATGGGTTGTTATTTAACAGTCTGTTAAATTTAAACTGTTGTCGAGCAGCAACAGTAACAACCTGTTATGGATATATACAAATAACAGGTACAGTGGAGGGGATGCTGTTGCGCTTTACACTAGAACTCGGAGTCGTATCTGTTTCTGTTGCACTGCTACGATGAAGCAACTTCTGTTTTCATCCGCAACTGTTATAACAGGATGAATGGACATGAGACTGGGATTGGGGTATAGAGCGGACTTTACTTCATAACATACTACTTTATACTAGTGTGCTCACAACTTTGGGAACGTAGGGTCGTCGGTACAATGAAACTGTAAAATTTTGACAGGTTGTTGATTCACACAAAACACACACATATATTTACAATTTATAAACAAACACAACATATGAAAAATGTAAATAAAATCAACGATGTTTCTTTTTTTCTTTGAGATAAATTGTCTTACACTAAAAAATACTTTTCTAACAAAACACTTTCAAAGTTCTGAGTTTTTGTTGATGAACATTATTTGACTGACTTTGGTCGACGAAAGTCTGTTACGTTACTGATATGTATACAAACGTACAGTTATGCTTTAACATGAGTCCTTAGGTATTATATTATACCTATTAGGTAGTTTCTTTGCTCATTCTTCTTCGCCTTATGTAACTAATAAATCAATATTCCTTTTTACTTTTCACTTTGGAAATCTAAGAAATAGGTCCGATTTTAAACATCTTTTTTTTATTACTACTGCAAAATAAAAAATCGCTGAAACTTAAAAAATCTCAGAAACAGTACCAATTTTAATGAAATTATAAAAATATTCCCTGTACCCGGTATAGTTGAAACCAGACACACTTCGCCCTATAGGTAGAGAGAAAAAAATTAGTTTTAATTTTTTTTAAATTATTTATTTTATTTTTTGCTTACAATAATTCATGTATTTCACGAGTCTCATTTTCAAGGAAAAGATGGCTATAGAGGTTTTCAAGCTCAGTGATTAACTAATACTTAATTAGTAAAGAAAATTCGAAAGAAATTCTGCATTGTTGAATTTTTTACCAAATTATTATTAGTGATAAATACCCAAAAAAAAAAACCTCCATCATTTTTTTAATAAAAAATTAATTAATTGTTTTAAACATAATACAAGAATATTTTTTATTTTAAACATTACCCAACTACACCACCGGACGGGTTCAGCTACTGTTACTACGTCTACGTGGAATTCTTAATAATTCATACTGTTATTTTCAACCTGTTATATTTAACTGTTATTTTTTAATAACAGTAACAGTTGCGACCTGTTACAGCAATATAACAGTTTTTCCCATCACTACCTGTCACCTAAACGTTGAAGGTACAGAGAATATTGACAGTTACGAAATTCGAATGTCAACTCCTAAATTTCTTACATGGTTGCCACATTTATTTACCCCAATATATTTATTTTTCTCGATAGTCGCATTCAGTCTCTCGCTTATCAAACGTTAATTTGATATAGTGCAGCTGTTTTATAAACTAATTTAATTTATTGCATGTGTCATTCCAGCTTATGTTTGATGTGTATTGCTGTTATAATTTCAATAGTAAAATAGAGGTTAACTTAGTATCTTTTGTGAGCGTTACGTTAACTTGTGTCTAGCGATACCAATTCTAATGCTACTAAGTTTTTTGCCGTTATAACGAAATAAACGACCTCCCTGACGTGCTGCTTACACACATTCCTCCCAACTGACCTGTCCTGGCATCAGTTTGCCTAATTAACAGCTAAAAGAAGGAAATGTATACTCACATGCATGATATAATTACAATGACTTAGAAGAGATATGATATTGCGCATATGCCCCGCCCTCTCCTATGACGTCACGTGGTGAGTAACGTTATAAAAGTCCAACTACACACTTAAAACAAAGTCATTCGCAATCAAAAAGTTTCTATACGTCAGTTTAATGCGGTTGAAGTTACGCCTATATTGTCTTTTTCCGATAAGATATAGATCGCAGCACTAAATTTAATCTTTCTCATTTTTATTACTTCCAACTGTATGCACTTAAATATTAGTAAAATACGTAATTCGTTAAGAAGTTGTGATGAAACGTCAAACCACACTGCACTACAGCATGTTATTGTTGTATTGGACTTGACACCATGCGCGTGACAGGTCTAAAAATAGGTAGTCTTAATATCATATCTCTCGTTATTTGTATCATGATAATGACTTAGAAGAGATATGATATAGCGCATATGCCCCGCCCCCTCCTATGACGTCACGTGGTGAATAACGTTCCAGAAGTTCAACTACACACTTAAAACAAAATCATTCGCAATCAAAAAGAGTCTATACGTCAGTTTAATGCGGTTGAAATTACATTCAACTTCGTCGCCTATATTGTCTTTTTCAGTTAATATAGGACACAGCACTAAATTTAATCTTTTTAATTTTTATATTACATATATATATATATATATATATATATATATATATATATATATATATATATATATATATATATATATATATATATATATATATATATATATATATATATATATATAGTACGCACAAGACAAGTATAATAATTAGTGGAGCCCTGAATTAGCATTGGGGATACACAAACTTAAAAAGTAGAGAACACGTTTGCAGACATTTAGAGGGCGTTAACATTCATAAACTTGATTTCATCATCATGCCACATAATCAGTATAGTATTCTGATCTTAAAAAATTACTTCCCACTATATGCACTTAAATATTAGTAAAATACGTAATTTGTTAAGAGGTTGTGATGAAACGTCAAACTCCACTGCACGACAGCATATTGTTACAAAACACTTCAATAGACGTAGGTGCGGTGTTACCACATCTCCAGAACTTCCCCAACATCTGGGAAATTTTGCACAATCTGGCAACATCGCCTCCCCTGGGGGTGACCCCCCGCAGGCGAAGTCTCAACCCTCTAGGACCAGAAATAACGAAGTTACCAACTTGTACCCCGTCGGAACGGATAACTGAGGTCTGCACATTCCGAACACCCTGTATATACACCCTGTATGCGCAGAGAACCCTTACACCCTGTATACGCAGAGAGATCTTATATTACGAGAAACACCTCTTGTGTAACATAGGAGTGATGACCACATTTGAATCACCTGTATATACATCCCCCTGTATACACACGGGACCGATCTGTATTCTCAGAACCTTCTAGTAAAAGAAGGTCCTGGAACATTCTGGAATGGAACGCTACAGAAAGGTGGTGGAAGGTACGGCGAGTATATAAACGCGAAAGCAAGCCAGCCAGTTCAGTTCAGTAAGATAATGTTTAAGTGACTCGAAGAAGCAGTAACTAGTGTGAAGTGTTAAACTGTAGTTCTAGTGTAGAGACTTGTGTGCAGATTAGTAACCAGTGTAAAGCCAGATAAACTTAGTGTTTTGTGAGAGATATATTCTAGACCTTTATTGTATCCATATTTAGACAGTAAATTAAGTGTTGTGTGAGAGAGACATTCTAGTACGTTTATTGTATCCATATTTAGATAGTAAATAAAGTTGTTTTGTTAAAATTTAAAATCTTACTTATCCAGAACCCGGAGAAAACGCAACAATATTATTGTTGCATTGGACTCTTGACACCATGCGCGTGACAGTTATAAAAATAGGTAGTCTCATTATCATATCTCTCGTTATTTGTATCATTACTCACATGACCTTGATGTTTGTCATGATGGTAAATATTACACAATAAATTATCTTCTGCGAACTGTACATATTGGCATAAAAGTGATTCTGAATTTGCCTTCTGCTTCAAATCATATTCACGTTTCGCCATCCTTTGGAAACATATAAAATGTCTTTGATAGTTTTAGCACGTTATAATTCAAACAATTATTAATTGCACACACCCAACCACTAACATTCATTGTTAAAAACACAGCTCAAACTTAATTATACACAGTTAAACACCAGCAATTGCTAGTGTTACACGTTCTCGAACGACGTAACATCAGTACTATCCGCTAGAAACGCTGATATTCTTGAAACACGAAATCAGCCGGAGTGTCCTGTATTGTCATTATATATTATTTGATAGGCCCCAGGGCATGAAGAAAAGTATCCCTGTGCATTTCCCAATTATTTTTAGTAATTAAAAAAAAATTATGTATAAAATAAAATATTCATAATTCAATAAAATATGTATATAGATAACCAACTAGAGATTATGCAAGCCAAGTAACATGTAGGTCATGACTGTAAGGATGGATAGAGGTCGGTATCCAGAAGTTCATGTAAAAAAAGTCCGTGGCCATATGAATGAATGCGCGAGTGTAGTTAAAAAAGATAATAAGCATCTTGCAAGTCAGCTGTTGGCACTGTGCTTTGTTGAAGATCAACACCGGTCTCATCAAGCTACTCAGCTTCATCATTTCTATCAGCAGTCGAGGTTTTTAAACTCGTTGGGGAGTTAAACTGCAAATTCACCGTATATTTTTTACTTACCCTTTGGTTGTATATTATTCTGTTTACAAACATTTCTAAGGCTCAGTTGTCTTTTCTTGTCTGTATTTTTTAGGGTTTTGTCTCAGTAGCTGCATAAAGCTGTACATTTCCCCTTAATTTTAATTAAATCAAAACCATATTATTTCCAAAGTCTATGTTAAGGGCTCCGAGCCATTATGATAAATATATTTTTAATATCAATTCCGATCTGATATGCTATTACATCAATCTACACAGACTTACACTGCACTACACTACACAAATACAGTACATGTATACACTAAACTAAACTAATAGAACAAAAAAAATCACCCTTTACAACAAGTACTGTTCACTGGAAAATCAAATAAACTGAATGGAAATTACCACTCGTCCACCATATGTCCATTATCATATCATATTTATTCACCATCAAAATTACATGGTCAGTCAAACAAAATAAAATGAACACCATGAACAAAACAAACATACAAAACCACAACAATAAAATTCAATGTATACAGACTCACACTTCTTAAACACAGTTACACAAAATACATAAAAATGTATAAAATATCACTACATTGCAAGCCAAAAGCAGCCACACAATGATACAGGAAAATTAACTCAAACACCCTGACTATAATCAAAATATTCAACAATGCTATAAAAAGTCCCATTCAGCAAACAGTCCTTAACTCTATTATAAAAAATATTTCTAATTTTGAGTGTTTAAAAAAGGAGGCAGTGCATTAAAAAAACTTCACTCGCAGATGATTTGTTCCATGCTGCGAGGCTCCTATTCAGTGCAGTGGAATGGACAATTCATCACCATATCGTGTATTATATGAATTATGTTGGTTATTTCTTCCCATTGTGTTTTATTGTCCCATATATACAAAATGCAGGTAAGTATATAAGCACATACTATTGTCCAAATACCATGTTGCCTAAACAGCTTTCTGCAACTCTCCAGTGGTCCAACATTACTCAGCGCTCGAATAGCTTTTTTTTTTGTTCCCGTAGGACCTTCGCTAACTGAGGTGAAGAGCCCCATATGAGGATCCCATACGTTGCCAGAGATTGAAAGCTTGCAAAGTACGCTGTCCTCGCTGCCCGGTAAGTTGCAACCCTCATCAGTCTCTTCACAACATACACCATACTCGACAGCCATCCACACAAACAGTCGATGTGCACATACCATGTAAGAGAGGTAGCCAGAACAATGCCAAGAAACTTAGCTGTTTCAGGATTACCACTAGGTTTTACATCAAATCTCATTATCTGAGTTTTACTTTCGTTTAGCTTCAGTGCATTAGCCTCGAACCAGCTCCTAGCATGGCATATATAATTTTGCATAATTAACCCTGCTTCCCGAGTACTGCTTGCCCTGGTCATAAAACTCGTATCATCTGCATATAAATACGAACCATATGCATTAACACTGTGTGTTGGGTCATTTATATATACAATAAATAGTATTGGACCAAGAATTGAACCCTGTGGTACTCCTACTTTCAGTTGAACACTGCTAGATGTTTTGTTGTTCCAATCTACTATTTGTCTCCTGTTTGTCAGATATGATTGCAAGATGTCCAGGGCAACACCTCTCACACCATAGTAGTATAGTTTACCAAGCAATATCTGGTGATTGACGGTATCAAATGCTCTGTTCAAGTCCAAGAGAGTTACTTGCACTTTATTGTTGGTTTCAAAACCTTACAGTATGCCTTCCACTACACTAACTAAAGCAGATACTGTGGACCTAGTTCTATACGCATACTGGTTTTGATTAAACAACTCATTTTTTTCAAAGAAATCCACAATTCTGTTTTTTCGTAGTCTTTCCAGAATTTTTGATATTGCAGGCAGAATAGAAATGGGTCTATAGTTGCTACACAAATCTGGATTACCCTTTTTAAAAAGTGGAATTGCCCTTGCCAGTTTCAAAAGGTCTGGGAACACACCCGCACTGAAACATTTATTTATGACTTCCGTTAACAGCTTTACAATTACTTCGATAACAGCCTCTCAGCAGTTTAGTTGAAAAACCATACACGTCTCGGGATTCTTTACTTTTGATGTCTCTGACTATTTGCATCGCCTCTTCTTCAGTTACTGTGCCTAGGAATAGTGAACTACCACTGGATCTGGCTTTTTGAATTAACACTGACAGGTTCAGTGTGTTGTTAGAAGCATCTGTTGAGCTGTCATTACTTGAAAAATATTTGCTAAAGTCTTCTGCAGATAAATGAGAGTTACTAGCTTTGTTAGTTCTATGTTTGTCTCTTGATGTATAATTCTCCACATAGGCTGGGATTTGTTTTCCGGCCTATTTATAAGTTCTTCATTTGTTCTTCTTTTTATTTCAAGTTTAGTACTGTAGACATTCTTCAGATATTTATAACAGACCTCTGATTCCTTATCCCCTCTCACTTTATTGACTGTTTGAAAAGCATCAAGAATGTTTTTCAGTCTTCTAATTTCATTGCTTTTATAAGGTACTTTGCTTTTGCAGTCACGTTTTACTTTAATAACTTCTTCTGGAGAACATACATCAAATTCTCTTTTAATAATGTCATGAAATCTGACAAAAGACTCTTCAGCATCGTGACATTCTAAGACTGATGTCCAGTCAATCTGCTCCAACTTCTCTATGTATAATTTGATCTTTGTATCATTTACTTTTCTAATTTTTAGTGAATTTTCTTAAAAAAAATTCACTAATGAGGAGATCCCGACTTTTGAATTTTGAAAAAATTTCTTCAAATGAGCGCTAATTAGGCCCCCCAGAACACATATCCGGGGTCGGTTTAAATTTTTATATGTTTATATATATATATATATATATATATATATATATATATATATATATATATATATATATATATATATATATATATATATATATATATATATATATATATATATATATATATATATATATATATATATATATATATATATATATATATGTATCACACCGATAACTCAAAAAATAATGGGCCGATTTTGATTAAATTTGGTGAATAAATTCCTTTTGCAAATGGCTTGGATAAGTTCGTTAGCCAGGAAAATCGGTCCAGGTTTTCCCGGAAAATTTTGTGTTTTCTTTCGAAAAAAATTTATATCTCCGGAATTAACAAAGTAAGGGCAACCAAATTTCATATGCGGATTTATATCATTATAGGCAAGTTACCTACCATTTTACCAAATTTAGCTCCGTAGGTTAAAGGATAAAAAAGTTACAGGCATTCAAAGAAAAATAAATTTGGATTTTCCTCAAAACGTCAAAATTGCGATTTTAAACGTCAAAATTGGTGAGTACATTCCTTTCGCAAGTCGCTTGGATAATTTTGTTAGCCAGGAAAATCCGCCGAGGTTTTCCCGGAAAAATTTGTGTTTTTATTCGCAAAATATTTATATCTCCAAAATTAACAAAGTAAGGGCAACCAAATTTGGTAAGCCGGTTTATATCGTTATAGGTGTGCCACCTACCAAAATTTAGCTCTGTAGGTCAAAAGACAAAAAAGTTATGGGCATTTAAAGAAAAATAAATTGGGGGTTTCCTCACAACGTCAAAGTGACAATTGAAAACGTCAAAATTCGCAACATTTAGGCAAATAACTTGAATCTAATACGATCTATGGAAAGAAAATGTCTCAAGAAGAATGTTTTACATACACCGAACTCTTAGTTTCAACCGTCATTGTCCTTCATTTTACTAAAATATTTCCAGAAAATTCATTTCTAATAGACCCTTTCTCTGATGTTTGGCAGTAGCCTTAGCTATAGAGTTTATTGTTTAATGGTATATAATTTTTGTCGAATTTTCGTAAAAAAACAATAAAGCTCAATATATTCGTTATTATACAAGATATGAAAAAATATTGTATACATTAATTATACGGTGTTTTGAGCTACATCTTAAAAAATTATTGCGACAATCACAGGCTGGCCCATAAGTCGTTGGTAATACAAATAATTTTTTTTTGTCGAAAACGCCTTATTTTTTTGCATTTTCCATCGTAATATAATGCATGTTTGTAATTTAAGAAATTCTGGAGGCAGCAAGTGCGTTATGGTTGCGAATTTTGATTAAATGCTTCATATTTGAAAAGCTCAATTTGCTATTAACCTATAAGGTTGACCAAGAAACGGATTTTTTCAGTAACACTTTTGGTTTACTTTTGGAAATTTCTGTACGTTTTCAAACAATCAAGTTATTTTGATGAAACATGGCACATTGTTTTTACTATATATGTTATACTGGTAATCAAATTTGATGCCTGCTTTTTCTATATAGGTTATACTGGTAACCAAAATTGATGTCTGCTTTCTTCAAAAGAAAACACACATATTTGCAATAAAAACATTTTTATGAAAATTCACTACCATAACGCACTTGCTGCGTCCCGAGATTTTTTATAAATTTATTTGTTTTAGGTGGAGAAAACGATGGGATCTCCAGATCAACAATTTGCCCATAATGGCCTGATAAATGCAACTCCACTGTCCTGGGATCAAAGACAGACAGTGATTCTGTTACAAAGACATTATCTATACAGCTTGCAAAGACTCCATATACTCTAGATGGTTCCTTGATTGTGTAAAACATGCCATGTCTATTCAATAAATTATTGAGATGTGTTTTTTCTTTACTATCTTTTAATATATCAATATTGCAATCCCCTGCTACAATTATCCTTCTGCCCGGATACCTCTCCTCTATCAAATAAAGAACTTGCTCCATGCTTTGCATGAAGCTGACCAAATTCCCACTTGGTGCACGGTAGACTCCTAAAACTATAGTCCTAAACTGAGGGATATCTACACCTACACACTCAAAATTCTTTTCCACACAAAGATTTTGAAATTCTACAGGATTTACACTTGGTTTTTTTTTTCGATTATTAGCCCTCAACCTCTGATGGCATCAGTTCTATAGTATGAATTCTTCACTTCATATATTCTGTTACCAAAAACATTCATCCCTGGAGGGTCAAGTCAATGTTCCATTACGACTGCAATATCTATTCATTCATTATCTAGAGCCTCCAATAGTATTTCGTCCTTTCTGTTTATGCCCTGTACATTTTGATTTAAAACTGAAAAGTGTTTTATATGCTTATTTGAGCTCTTAGGCTCAATTCTAAAAAATCACCTCTCTCATCACATTGTGGTCTATCTGATCTTCTACCTGCATCAGAAAGGAGTTGTACTGTGCTGCTATGATTTCTGGGAAAATCATACACTTTCCTACCCAAAAGTTCTTCCACTCTCCCATTCAATTTGAAGGAAGGGGATTCCCAGAATTCTCCAAGTATTTCTGAACGTTACTAACATTGCGTGTGCGCTGTGCCGTGCATCGTCCCACTAAGCATGGTAACTTACAAATCTTACCGCAACGTTAAATAATCTACCATTAAGTAAGTTAAGTTTGCAACATTTCTAAATGTTTGCAGGCAAAAAACCAATGCAAACTTACAAATGAAACTTTAACGTCACTTTCAAATATAATATCTCGTTTGTCGGCTTGTTGTTTTCTCCATTTGTAAGCTCACATAAAGTTACAATTGTAATGTTTCTGAAAGTTTGTTTTAATTTGTAAACAACATTTATTTGAATTCCCTCCGTTTTGGTGATCGTGATGGTTCGATCGTATGTCATCGTCGTCCAATAGCAACACCGACGCCAACACCGAACTGACTCTGACAAAGCGCCCGGCATTAATTAATGGCGGTTTGTTTACATTTTTTATAATTGCGTCATCATAAGCTGTTATTTGATCTATGTCTATTTATTTTCCTGGAAGTTTTAAAGATTGAACAATCTTATTGTAGCCTGAATTGTTTGAATTTTGGGTAATTAAGTAATTCGTTGTCTGGAGTGTAGATAATGAAACATGAAGTATATCCACAAACATTTCAGGTAAGAATCCCTAAAACAGCAATACAATTAGTCACTTTTCTGTTGCATAATTATTTTGGTAGGTGGCTATTGGTGAATTATTATAAAATGGCTGCATTTATATTTTTGTTTCTTTTTATGAAATATACTCTACAAAAAAGAAAACCTAATTGTTAAATACGAATTTTGTTATGTCCTTAGAAGCAGCCTGGAGATGTCTTACCTGGTCAGACCAATTCATGTTAGAACGTTAAATATGATTGACCTATGGAAGCATGTGGCTTATCCATAGCAATCGACATCATAAGAACAGTGGAACAGTATCCTATGCTATGGAACATTCATATGGGTTAACTAGTCAGCAGCGGAACATGTATTTATCATGCAAAAAAGAGCAATAAGGACTGCAACAAGAAAGCTGCCCAAATGTGTTCGAGGCTATATCATTCTTCAGTTTATGTATTCAAAATATCCAGTGAATGATGAAGCTCGCAACAATACCAGGTGCAGGCATGAATTAAAAATACAGTTGCACAAAAAGGAGAAAACAAAGCAGATGTTTGATTACTTGGGAATCAAATTCCTCAGTTTTTTACCTAATGTTATTAAGATGCTCCCACTAACAAGATTACAGTAGGCACTAGTGGATGTTATAAAACAAAAACCAAGGTGAAGGAATTTATTGGTGCTCTAAACTAATGTGTATAGTGTCTGTGTGTGAGTGAGTGCGCTAGGCAAAAGCTTTGGAAGGCAAGTTCCACTAGCCACAGACTTTTTATATATACGTAATTCATTGTAGTCATAATTTTGCTTTATTTTAACTCAATGTTTCTGAATGTACAGACATTGGCGGTACTATACTTACTCGATAGGGATAGTTACGACATGTGTGAACACTTTCAGAGACTGTCGCCATATTTAAGCTATTTTCGCAGTAAAGTTGTATTCATTTCACTGCGCTTGATTTATCCATTGCATATCTTACGTTTGCTTAATTAAACTTTTTCTAAAATCGAAATGAACGCACCATTTTAGATATTTCTTTTTCACAATAGTATTTGACATCTTGACTTTATTTTATGTAACATGTTACCACATATTTTAGAAGCTAAAAAAATTCTCGCCTCTCAAAACAAGTAATGCTGCAGAATACTTTGTTTTTGTTATTGGTGTTTCACACGTTTTTCTAGATGACTAAAGAGTTATTTAGTAAAACAATATCAAAAACAATTAATTGGTATTCATTTAGAAACAAGAATTTTTGAAATCGGTCTATTAATAACGATATCACGAGTTCAAGTTATCTATTTTGTCGCTGAGCTTTGACTAGAACTGCATTTTAGGCTAAACATGGACACTCGCTATATGTCTTACTATCTCTATCTAGTAACTATAGTCGGTACTTATCAAGACAGTGACTTACCATGTACATTTGATGGTCAATAAAGTCTATATATCTATCTATCAGCAGAAATGAAATGTGTTGTAAGTCTTTAATTTTTTTATGTAATAAAGATTTTATTCTAATTAACATTCTCTTAAGTCATTTTTTAGTTTTACAAGAAATATATATTATGTATAAATACACCTATACCTATATTCTGTATCAGTTCGTAACTTGAAATAAATTAAGTTAATCAAATAGTTTCCTTTTTTCAAAAATGCTTGGACATATTGGTTAGTATTTCAAGTTGCAGTCTTTTAAAAAAGCTATACAGTATGTACCATATTTGAAAAATGACTTCATTGATAATTTCTTTAAATCAACCCTTATGTTTTTGTTGGCTTTTTTAAAGTTCTTACATGTGAAGTTGTAGAAAACGAGCAGTTTTAAAATTTTTATTCATTAATAACTACACAATTTTTTTCCGTGCTGTCAACTCAAGATTTATAATAAAAATTTGAAATTTGGTGGTTTTGTGTCGCTTGGTGTGTATTTTAAAAATAGTCAACAAAAAGCTAAGGTTGTCATTTACTAAAATTATCAATGACATTTGACACAAATTGTATAATACATTTTTGAAAAGATTGTAACTGAGAATATTATCAGACTCCGAGCATTTTTGAAAAAAAGCTGAAGTAGATTAATTGGAATTATCCCAAGTTACAAACTTGCACTGTATATATAATATATACAATTGCAGATAAGTTGCTAATGTAAGTTTAAATTTTACAATTTTGCCAGGCCCTTTTAAAATTGAAGCTTGCTGTAAGGTAACATGTGTAAGTATAAAGAATGTTTGTAACAGCTCACTACAGTAAACTTGCAGTAAAGTTACAAAAGAAACACTTACATATGTAAAGTCACTGGGGGGAAGATTTGCCATTTGCAACAAACTTGCAGGAGGCTTTCTGTAAGTAATCTATCAAACTTACACTTGCTTTGGAAAATATTCTGCAATGTTAATGCAATATTACCTTGCTCAGTGGGGTTGCAGTAATTCAGTATGCTATATTCTCAAATGTATGGAAACAAGACGGAAAAGGGCACTTTCGTTTTAATTTTCCTTGTAAACATGTCGTGATCATGAACAAAGAACAACTTATTAACAAATATTTAACCTTTGGAAATGGCTACATTTTCGACAATATTTGACATGAACATTGAAAATTAATTTTCGACGCATCATTACCCACCTGAATATGATCTAACAAATGATGTTTATACACACTTGCATAATCACATGATCAACACTTATAAGGCTTTTCTCTGGTGTGCTTAGCTTTAATATGATTTAACAAGGTCTTTTTCCATGCACACGCATAATCACATGATGAACATTGAAGAGGTTTTTCTACTGTGTGTTTTGATTTAATATGATTTAACAATTGGTCTTTCCTTACACTGCAATAATCACAGGATACACATCGATATGGCTTTTCTCCAGTGTGTTTTGCTTTAATATGCCTTGAGAAGGTGTTTTTCCATGCACTTGCAAAATCACATGATGAACATTGATAAGGATTTTCTCCTGTGTGTTTTGATATCATATGATTTAACAAATTTTGTTTCTTTACATTTGCATAATCACAAGATGAACATCGATAAAGCTTTTCTCCTGTGTGTTTTGATTTAATATGATTTAATAAATTTTGGTTCGTTACACTTGCATAATCACAGGATGAACATTGAAAAGGTTTGGCTCCTGTGTGTTTTGATTTAATATGATTTAACAAATGATGTTTCTGCACACCTGCATAATCACAATATGAACATTGGTATGGCTTTTCTCTTGTGTGTTTTGATTTAATATGATTTAACAAATTTTGGTTCGTTACACTTGCATAGTCACAGGATGAACAGTGAAAAGGTTTTTCTCCTGTGTGTTTTGATTTAATATGACTTAATAAATTTTGTTTGTACACACTTGTATAATCACAAGATGAACATTGACACAGCTTTTCTTTTGTGTGCTGTGAATTGATATGATTTAACAAACACTTCTTGTACACACTTGCAAAATCACAAGATGAACATTGATAAGGTTTTTCTCTTGTGTGTTTTGATTTAATATGTTTTAACAAATGATGTTTCTGCACACTTGCATAATTACACATGAAACATTGATAAGAGCTATTTTTAGGATGTTGTAATTTAATACAGTCAACATAATTGTTCTTATCTTCATCTATAATGCATTGAGGTTTCTCTTTTTCAAACTGATTAACACCCTTGAATAATTTATGTACCTGAGATTTCCCATCTTCATCTCCATGCACATCATCCTTATTGTCCGAAGTGAGACAAGGCCAGGAGTCTTGATTATTAGCAGAACTTTCATTTTCATTCCATTGTTCTCTTTTTAAATCTTGACATAATACAACACTGTCCAAGGTATGCTCTTCGATTTCCAGTTTTATTAAAGATTCATTTGAATGCAGACCTAATGCCGTATCATGATCGAATTCACAGGAAAGAATTTCGGTAGCACCATTAATAAAATTTTCTGTTTCAGTTTTAATGATAGTTTTACAGTAAGACACACTGACCTCATGCTCTTGTTTTATATGTTCCATGACCGTGTCGTATTGTGTTGTCTTTAGACAGCTACTATATTTATAGAAACTCCACTCTCTTCTCTCTAAATAATTTTTACTATTTATATTTTCTTTGCGTGGTTTCATTACTTCTGTCTACAATGGACGACATTCTTAGACTATAACTATAATATTTTAACTATTAACTATTACCCCAATTCCAAATATAATCAGAACTGACTTTTATTTAACAAATAAAATGAAGCAAAGAACTACACAACACAATGACATATATCATATTATATATAATGTATTGGCAATAGAGCGGTCCAAGATGCTGTCATCACAATTCTAATATGGCTGCTGGTAGGCACACATTTGGAGCTACTCTATTGTTTTGAATAGCGGCGTATGGCGTTCTCGTGTTTTTTAAAGAGTCTAGTTTGTAAATTTTTTATGAATGTTCCCATTAGTTTAAAATTTATGTAAATATAAATATAGTAGACAGTGTGTGTTATCAAATAAAGTACTATTTTTTTTAACTTCAAAAACATGCCTACGACGTGTTGTGTTGTGAAATGCGGAAGTCCTGCTAATCGCGATAGAGACCACTTTTTCAGAATACCGAGTATACTACAATTTCCACATAAACCAGAGTTGAATGAGCTCTCCAAAATCCGGAGATTAAGGTGGATACACGCAATTAAAATAAAAGCTATAACATAATTTATACTCAAGTATAGCAGAGTATACAGTAAGCATTTTATCACAAATACAACTTCATGTATTAATGCTAATTAACTTCACTTCTTAAAGCAATATAAAAAAAGTAAGTCAGTAAATTCTAATCAAGCCACAAATCAAGTTTATTACCTAATATGCAAATAAATTATTTTTGAGCACAAAAGAATTCAGGTATATATGTATATTTTTCAAATAGGTATGAACATAAACATAAATATTATATTTATTACTAGAGTCCGTTTAATTGAATTGGGGTAATTTAAAAATTATACATCTTGTTCAAAGTTCATAACATATTTCATGAGACCTAAAGCTAAGTAAAAAATTCGATATTAATATAATAATTATTATTAATGTAAAATATGGATTATAATATTGAAACTTTATACGATAAGGTAGATACATATCCACAAAATAGTACATAAATGTAAATGAAATCAATACTACTAGCCAAATGCTAATGAAACCATCACATTATTTCATTGTAAGCAGAGAGACTTTTATGGGCTTCCATTTGTTAATTAGTGTAAAAACTGTGGGTAAGCACTAAATAGTTAACGATATCGACATCATCAACTGGTGGGAAACTATATAGTTCTTCACAAGGAGGCATTGGGCCCGTCGTCAGAGTATAGGGATCAATTCCTTCAATAATACAAATTTTCTCTCGATATCTTCTAGCAACGTCTTCATTTTCGTTTTCCAGTGATAATAGATATTCATTCTTGTCAACACAGGCCATTTTAAACACGCGCAAAGCATAATTTCAAAAGTTAACATCCACGAAACACGAGTTTGTGTGCCTACCAGCGGCCATATTGATGGTATTTAAATCACGTTTTCTGGACAGCTCTATTGGCACTATTCTGTGTTCGCATCAGATATAACAGAATTACGCAAAATAGAGAAATACGTTGCTCTTTGAGTAACCGTCATTGCAAGAAGAATCTTGCAGCTAACCAGTGTTGCTAACTCGGTAGAAATTCTACTAAATTTAGTAGAATTTTGTACAGCTTTAGCGGACACAATTAATATTTAGCAGTTAGCGGATATGTTGGTAGAATATTTTTATTTTGGTAGAATTTCATCAGCGTGTTTGAAACATAAATTAGTAAATTTTAAGAAAATATAAATATTTTAAAGATTTAAATCATACATACAGGCCTAACGGCAAGTGAATAATATCGAATTTCGTGATATTATTTGTAGTTTGCAATATCAGATCAAGCAGCTAAATGTGATTATGAGCCATGAATGATAACTAAGTCCTCTTATTATAGTAGAAAGTGACGTATAACGTGAACTTGTACGTGCAGTGCACGATACAAATAACGAGAGATATAATAATGAGACTCATGATATAATGACTTAGAAGAGATATGATATTGCGCATATGCCCCGCCCCCTCCAATGACGTCACGCGGTGAGTAACGTTACAGAAGTCCAACTACACACTTAAAACAAAGTCATCCGCTATCAAAAAGTTTCTATATGTCAGTTGAATGCGGTTGAAGTTACGCCTATATTGTCTTTTTCAGATAATATAGATCGCAGCACTAAATTTAATCTTTTTCATTTTTATTACTTCCAACTGCACTTAAATATTAGTAAAATACGTAATTTGTCAAAAGATTGTGATAAAACGTCAAACCTCACTGCACGACAGCATATTATTGTTGCATTGGACTCACCACTTGACACCATGCGCGTGACAGGTCAAAAAATAAGCAGTCTGAATATCATATCTCTCGTTATTTGTATCATGAGTGAAACTAGCTATTTTTAGAACTGTCACGCGCACGGTGTCAAGTGGTGAGTCCAATGCAACAATAATATGCTGTCATACAGTGTGGTTTGACGTTTCGTCACAACCTCTTAACAAATTACGTATTTTACAAATATTTTAGTGTATACAGTTGGAAGTAATTTTTTAAAATAAGAATACTATACTGTGGTTATGTGACATGATGATTAAATCAAGTTTATGAATTTTAACGCCCTCTAAATGTCTGCGAAGGTCTTCTCTACTTTTTTAGTTTGTGTATCTCCAATGCGAATTCAGGTCACCCCTTAATTATTATACTATCTTGTATATATATATATATATATATATATATATATATATATATATATATATATATATATATATATATATATATATATATATATAAATGAAAAAGTTTAAATCTATTGCTGCGTTCTATATTATCTGAAAAAGACAATATAGGCGACGAAGTGGAATGTAACTTCAGCCAGATTTAACTGACGCATAGAAACTTTTTGATTGCCTATGACTTTGTTTTAAGTGTGTAGTTGGACTTCTTTAACGTTGCTCACCACGTGACGTGATAGGAGAGGGCGGGGCATATGCGCAATATCATATCTTGTAAGTTCTTCATGCGTGCAGTGTACAAAGCACAGCTGACAGCTTTATTATATAGGAATAACCATTTTAGTAATGAATTAGGGGTACTGTATATCTACCATCACTATTATCAAATACTATATAATGACAATACGGGACACCCATACGCTTTAGCATTGGTGATATTTATGACAAGTACACTAGCGCCACCTCGCGTGAAGTACTGACAACTGAGCGGGTAACTTGAATTGTAACAAGTATACAGTTATTGCCGCCAAAGGAACCGTTGTTAATTTAGCGGGCGTTGAACTTTCTCAAGACTATTACAGATGGACACTTTTAGATAAAGCAATAAGGATAGCGCAAAGACCTGGTCAGGCGATAAAAATACAATACACTGTGGAATTTGCCTACGACTAGTGTCTCATCTCGGTTCGATCTCTTTACCTGAGATCCGGTATATAAGTTGATGTTAGTTTTTAAGTATTTAGAATGTTTCATCCTCTGATGACGCTAACTTGGTTAGTGAAACGATCGTCAGGTCTTTTTAAAATGTGTTGTGGTGATTTGGGCTCTCCAAGTGTACTTATCAGTGCTCATCACAGGTTCCAATCTTCACTTAGTATATTTACCTGCATATTCTTAATTTAGACATTTGGTTTATTATAGATGAATATAAAAACTTGTACATGACAAAACAGTGAACATTTTCTGATTATTAGTGAATTTTCGAAGAAAAAATTCACTAATGGGGAGATCCCGACTTTTGAATTTTGAAAAAATTTTTGCAAATGAGCGCGAACTAGGAACCCATATCCGGTGTCAGTTTCAATTTTTATATGTTTATATATATATATATATATATATATATATATATATATATATATATATATATATATATATATATAAACAATATATATATATATATATATATATATATATATATATATATATATATATATATATATATATATATATATATATATATATATATATATATATATATATATATATATATATGTATCACACCGATAACTCAAAAAATAATGGGCCGATTTTGATAGAATTTGGGATGTACCTTCCTTTTGTAAGTGTCTTGGATAAGTTCGTTAGTCATGAAAATCGAACGAGGTTTTCCGGGAAAATGTTGAGTTTTCATTCGAAAAAAAATTTTATCGCAAAAAATAAAAAAGCTATGATAACTAAATTTGGTAGTTGGGTTTACAATATAAAAAGTAAACTATACACAAAAATTTAGATTTCTATGTTACAAAAAAAAAAAGTTATAATAAAATATTTGGTGCCAGATTATTTCTATGAAAATTCACTACCATAACGCACTTGCTGCGTCTTTGGGTTTATAGTTATAAATACAACTTGTATCAACAATCAGCTTGAAACCTAAATGAATTCAGCATGAATAATTATGCAAATTTCTCTTACCCATAATCTTATTTCATCATAATTTAAAGTACTACCTTGAAACCGTCGTTAAACTACTATTTCAAGGGTAGGTATAGGAATATACTGAAACCTGTTTCTGAGGATATTAAGTTACAATCTGTACTTACCTATAAATAATTGTTCTAGGTATAAATGGTAGCACAGTACTCAATTATATATATCTCTATATGAAAACTGTGTTATTAATCTAATATTTTAAAATATGTAACAGATATATTTAGTACATAATTAAGAAATTGTGCAGACGAAAGGTGAGACTAACTCTTACTTCCGTGAATAAATCTATTATAGAGCTGAATCTGCTATTTCTACTTGTCTCTTTAAAAACTTGTCTTGGAAAGATAATTAAAAGCCTTTACCAAGTAAAATAATTTTAAATGTGAAAAACTGACAATTTATGCCATACTGAAATAAAAAAAATGTTTTTAATAGCAAATATGTGTTTTTTTTTCAGAAACAGGCATCAAATTTCGTTACCAGTATAATCTATATAGTAAAAACAATGTGCCATGTTTCATCAAAATAACTTTATTGTTTGAAAACATACAGAAATTTCCATAAGTAAACTTTAAATGTAACCAAAAAAATCCGTTTCTTGGTCAACCTTATAGGTTAATATCAAATTGAGCTTTTCAAATATGAAGCATTTAATCAAAATTCGCTACCATAACGCACTTGCTTAGTCCAGAATTTCTTAACTTACAAACATGCATTATATTTCGATGGAAAATGCAAAAGCATAAGGCGTTTTCCACTAAAAAAAATATTATTTGTATCACCAACGACTTATGGGCCACCTGTGATGGTAGCAATAATTTTTTAAGGTGTGGCTCAAGACACAGTATAATTAATGTATACAATATTTATTCATATCTTATATAATAACGGATATATTGAGCTTTATTGATTTTTCTATTTGAAATGAATTTTCTGGAAATATTTTAGTAAAATGAAGGACGATGACGGTTGAAACTAAGACTTCAGTGTTTGTAAAACATTCTTCTTAAGACATTTTCTTTCCATAGCCCGTATTAGATTCAAGTTCTTTGCCTAAATGTTGCGAATTTTGATGTTTTAAATTGTCACTTTGACGTTTTGAGGAAAACCCCAATTTATTTTTCTTTAAATGCCCATAACTTTTTTGTCTTTTGATCTACATAGCTAATTTTTGGTAGGCACCCCACCTATAATGACATAAACCAGCGTACCAAATTTGGTTGCCCTTACTTTGTTAATTCCGGAGATATAAAATTTTTTTGAAGGAAAACCCAAAATGTTCCGGGAAAATCTGGGCCGATTTTCCTGACTAAAGAACTTATCCAAGCCATTTGCAAAAGGAAGGTATTCACCAAATTTAATCAAAATCGGCCCATTATTTTTTGAGTTATCGGTGTGATACATATATATATATATATATATATATATATATATATATATATATATATATATATATATATATATATATATATATATATATATATATATATATATGTATCACACCGATAACTCAAAAAATAATGGGCCGATTTTGATTAAATTTGGTGAATACCTTCCTTTTGCAAATGGCTTGGATAAGTTCTTTAGTCAGGAAAATCGGCCCAGATTTTCCCGACTAATATATATATATATATATATATATATATATATATATATATATATATATATATATATATATATATATATATATATATATATATATATATATATATAAACATATAAAAATTGAAACTGACTCCGGATATGTGTTCTGGGGGGCCTAATTAGCGCTCATTTGAAGAAATTTTTTCAAAATTCAAAAGTCGGGATCTCCTCATTAGTGAATTTTTTTTAAGAAAATTCACTAAAAGGACACAGAAGATAGAAAAACAATTTTCTTATATTATTATTAATGCAAAACTTTTTTTGCCTTCATACTCCTTTTTAGTAAATTTTCGTAGAAAAAATTCACTAATGAAAAGATCCCGAAAGTGACAGAAGAAAACCGTTTGACAGTTTGATTTTTTTGGAAGAAGTTTAAAATTATGTCATTTGCAAGCGCAAGCTAAGCTTTTTTGTGAGACATGCTGTATAATTAAGATAAGAATAAATAAGGTAAATATATATATATATATATATATATATATATATATATATATATATATATATATATATAATCACACCAATAACTTAAAAAATAAGAAGCTGATTTTAATGAAATTTGGAAAGTACCCCCCTTTTGCAAGTAACTTGGATAAGTTCGTTAGTCAGGAAAATCTGCTTAGTTCAAATCGAGTTTCAAATAGATTTAACAATGCTTTGTGTTAATGAGATAGTCGGATTCCCCCGGTCCGTGCCAGTTCTGAGCTGACTTTTAATGTATCGAATTTCGACCACGAAAATATAATGCACGTTTGTAAGAAAAGAAATTGCGGACGCAGCAAGTGCGTTATAGTAGCAAATTTCTATTAAATGCTTCAAATTTATATAGCTCAATTTGCTATTAATCTATAAGGTTCGTTGGTCAGGAAACTAGTTTTTTCGGGAACATTTTAAGTTTATTATCGAACAATTTTTGTACATTTTTAAACAATAAAGTTATTTTTATGAAATATGGAACATTGTTTCTACTATATATTAGTGATGGGTCGCTATTTAACTGTCAGCTATTTTTAAACGGTTACCGAGCCGTAACGGTAACCACCAGTTATGGATTTATAAAAATAGCAGCTTAAAAAGTAACGCTTTTTACACTAAACTAGATTTCGGAGTCGTGTCTGTTTCAGTTCTACTGCAACTAGTTCGGCTTCGATGAATAAACATCGGTTTTCATCGGCAACTGTTTATTTAACTATTTAACGGGATGAATAGCCTTGAGATTGGGAATGCTAAACACGTTATTTATACTAGTGTGCTCGCTCTCGCTAACAGCTTTAGGAACGTAGGATTTTCGGTACAATAAAATGGTTTAATTTTAATTTTAACTTTAACCGGTTGTTGATGGGGATACGGCATACGGACACTACTACACAGAGTTATTCTGTTAAACTGAGAAGCTGTTATTTTTCAAACGGTTGAGTTTCCCACTTATATGTAAAGCCAAATATTTAATAATAAAAAATGTTGGGTGAAAAGATGAATTTCTGTAAAAACGTGTTATTACTTTCACTATAGACAACGCAAAATAGGGTTATTTCACGTGAAATTAAAGTAGTTATTTATTTAAATTTATATACATTACCTAAGAAAACAGTTAACACGTCATTTTCGTTTGTCTGATAATAGTTATCAAATTAATTAAAAAAATATAATGATAAAACATTTTTTAATATCTATATACATTTAAATATAAAAAATTAAATGAATATATATATATATATATATATATATATATATATATATATATATATATATATATATATATATATATATATATATATATATATATATATATATATATATATATATATATATATATATATATATATATATATATATATACAGGGTGATTCTTTGGTGAAAAATAAGGGGTGTCTTTTTATTAAGTTTTTCTTGAAACCCCTTCTCCTCTAAGTTACAGCCCTTTGAAATTTTTGAAACTAATTTTAAAACAACGAATATTAAAATAAGTAAATAAACAATTAATACTATATATCTTCAAATTTTTTTAAAACTCAAACTCAATTTTTTATACTGTTTCTTTACCGAAATTTTATTAGCTGCGTTATGTTATGGAGTTCTTAGAATCACTCCCTGTGTAGCAATAAAAGTTCTAACGTCTAACGTCCCAAGGCGTGATAAACAATGATATTTATTGATTCTTGCTGTGGCATTGACATTTACGTAAAGACCCATCATAAAATAAATTTGTTAGAAATGACTAGTTTATAATTCCTAAAACATTTAAGTAAATACTGATATAAGACTCCTTTCTGATTTCTAACAGTTTCACTTCAGAGTGGCAAAAGATTTACGACACGCTTATTATAATTTCTTAACCCTTTGTTTCCTTTTCATATCGATAAAATTTGAGATTTATACACTACGTGAAATAACGGGGTAAAAATACAATGCATTTATACTAGTGTGCTCGCTGTCGCTCACAGCTTTGGGAATGTAGGATACTATTGATCGACTATCCAGTTTAAAATAACTGAAGCCGTTATTTTCAACGGTTATTATTAAATAATGTTAACGGCTTCAACTGTTAACAGAAAATAACCGTTTTTCCCATCACTACTATATATGTTATAGTGGTATACAAATTTGATGCCTGCTTTCTTTTAAAAAAAAACACATATTTGCTATTTAAAACATTTTAATGAAAATTCACTACAATAACACACTTGCTATGTCCACACTTTTTCATCTGCGTTATGACTATTCTTATGCCATTTTTGTATGGACTTAACATTACAATATACTAACAATTTATCAGAAATTGTGTAAACAGAGATAAGGCTTTTCTCCTGTGTTTTGATTTAGTATGATCTAACAAATGTTTATACACACTTGTATAAGTACATGATCAACATTGATAAGGCTTCTCTCCTGTGTGTTTAGCTTTTATATGATTTAACAAGGTCTTTTTCCATGCACATTCATAATTACATGATGAACATTGATAAGGATTTTCTCCTGTGTGTTTTGATATCATATGATTCAACAAATTTTGTTTCTTTACATTTGCATAATCACATGATGAACATTGATAAAGCTGTTCTCCTGTGTGTTTTGATTTAATATGATTTAACAAATTTTGCTTCGTTACACTTGCATAATCACAAAATGAACATTGATAAGGCTTTTCTCCTGTGTGTTTTGATTTAATATGATTTAACAAAACACCTTTGTGCACACTTGCATAATCACATGATGAACATTTATGAGGCTTTTCTCCTGTATGTTTTGACTTAATATGATTTGACAATTGCCGTTTGTGTACACTTGCATAATCACACGATGAACATTGATGAGGCCTTTCTCCTGTGTGTTTTGATTTAATATGACTTAACAAGTTACCTTTCTTTACACTTGCATAATCACAAAATGAACATTGAAAAGGTTTTTCTCCTGTGTGTTTTGATTTAATATGATTTAACAAAACACCTTTGTGTACACTTGCATAATCACATGATGAACATTGATAAGGCTTTTCTCCTGTATGTTTTGTTCTAATATGCATTAACAAAACTTGTTTGTGTACACTTGCATAATCACAGGATGAACATTGATAAGGCTTTTCTCCTGTGTGTTTTGATTTAATATGTTTTAACAAATGATATTTTTGCACACTTGCATAATCACATGATGAACATTGATAAAGCTTTTCTCTTGTGTGTTTTGATTTAATATGATTTAACAAATTTTGTTTCTTTACATTTGCATAATCACAAGATGAACATTGATAAGGCTTTTCTCCTGTGTGTTTTGATTTAATATGAATTAATAATTTTTGTTTGTACACACTTGTATAATCACAAGATGGACATTGACACAGCTTTTCTCTAGTGTGCTGTGAATTAATATGATTTAACAAACAACTCTTGTACACACTTGCAAAATCACAAGATGAACATTGATAAGGTTTTTCTCTTGTGTGTTTTGATTTAATATGTTTTAACAAATGACGTTTCTGCACACTTGCATAATAACACGTGAAACATTGATAAGAGCTATTTTTGGGATGTTGTAATTTAATACAGTCAACAGAATTGTTCTTATCTTCATCTATAATACATTGAGGTTTCTCTTTTTCGACCTGGTTAACATCGTTGAATATTTTATGTACCTGAGATATCCTATCACCATCCCCATGCACATCATCCTTATTGTCCGAAGTGGGACAAGGCCAGGAGTCTTGATTATTAGCAGAACTTTCATTTTCGTTCCAATGCTCTCTTTTTAAATCTTGACATAATACAACACTGTCCAAGGTATGCTCTTCTATTTCCAGTTTTATTAAAGATTCATTTGAATGCAGATCCAATTCCGTATCATGATCAAATTCATAGGAAAGAATTTCGGTAGCACCATTAATAAAATTTTCTGTTTCAGTTTTAATGATAGTTTTACAGTAAGACACATTGACCTCATGCTCTTGTTTTATATGTTCCATGACCGTGTGGTATTGTGTTGCCTTTAGGCAGCTACTCTATTTTTGTCAAACTCCACTCTCTTCTCTCTAAATAATTTTTACTATTTATATTTTCTTTGCGAGGTTTCATTACTTTTGTCCACAAGCGACCACATTATTAGAATATAACTATAATATTTGAACTATTACCCCAACCCCAAATGTAACCAGCACTGACTTTCATTTAACAAAAATATAATGAAGCAATGATAAATGTCAATAGTCAATGAACCACACAATGACATATATAATGTAGTGGCACTATTCTGTGTTCCCATCAAATATAATAGAATACGCAAAATAGAGAAATACGTTGCTCTATGAGTAACCATCATTGCAAGAGACTACTGATCTACGGTCAGTCTAGAGCGGAGACCGAGCAAAATAAAACTTCACCCTACCAATCGGTGTGCAAAATAGTTCAAGGCACAGTGATTTAGGAATGGATAGAGTAGAAAGACTAAGGGTATGCACAAGAAGCCAAATGCTGCAGTGCTATCGGGACGGCAAAGACGCGGACGAGCCCTGAGGGAGAAAAAAAAAACCATAATTGTAAGAAGAATCTTACAGCTAACTCATGATACAAATAAAGAGATATAAGATATTCGGACTACCTATTTTTAGACCTGTCACACGCATGGCGTCAAGTGGTGAGTCCAATGCAACAATAATATACTGTCGTGCAGTGAGGTTTGGCGTTTCATCACAACCTCTTAACAAATTACGTTTTTTACTAATATTTAAGTGCGTGCAGTTGCAAGTAATAAAATTGAAAAAGATTTAAATTTAGTGCAGCGATCTATATTATTTGAAAAAGACAATATATGTGTACCTTCAACCGCATTAAACTGACGTATAGAAACTTTTTGATTGCGAATGACTTTGTTTTAAGTGTGTAGTTGGACTTCTATAACGTTACTCACCACGTAACGTCATAAGAGAGGGCGGGGCATATGTGCAATATCATATCTCTTCTGTCATTATATCATGCAGCTAACCTTCCCCCTTCCCTGTTTTCCATCAACCGCGAAAGTGAACACACGTACTTTAACGCTCTGTCTGTTAACTACTGCTGGTGTAATTGTTATGATAGTCAAATATATTTCAGCGTTGAACCATTACCGTATCTTATTACTTATTATTACAGGACACTTCTGATATTCAGTGTTAAGTGCAAATCACATAACAATTTGAAACAACTTCATTGATTTGAACACTATTGGTGCGCTGAGTGGCTGAAATAGGAACTAATGCCACTTGGCGGGCTATTTGAAAACATTGCATCTGTACTGGATTAGTAAAATTTAATTATCATAATTATTACCATAAGTAATAAATGAGTTCAAATCACGTATACTTTTTCATTATAATTGTAAAAATAATAAGAGCTTTAAATGTTGTTTGTAGGATAATTACATATTAGTTTAACTATTACAATCAAGAAAAAATTGTAATTTTAACCCATTTTCACCTACAGTAATAATAACAATAAAAAATAACATTATTTTATTTATAAAAATTATACTTTCTAAAATTGTTAAAAGAAAAAATAAGGTATAGTTAAAATACAGGAAGTATGAAAATGGATTTTGAGTTAAAAAAGAAAAGGTTTCTGACTAAAGTATTTGAGCAATAAGACGACATAATGTAAAATGTATAGTATTATAAAGGTCTGGACGCAGCAAGTGCGTTATGGGAGTGAATTTTCATAAAAAGATTTCTAATAGCAAATATTTCTCTCTAATGCAAGCAGACATCAATCTGGTTACCGATATGGTCTATATAGTAGAAACAATGTACCATATTTACCAATGCACCATTTGAAGCTGAAACTTAAGGCTTTGTAAAACATACTTTTTACGATATTTTTTCGACATAATCCGTATTTGCTTCAAATTCGTTGTTTGCATATTGCAAATTTTGACGTTTCAAATCGCGACTTTGACGTTTTTGCGTCAAGAAAACTTAACCGTGATTAATTGGTTTTGTTAATCACACAAAATATTTTGTTCTTGTGCTTTCCTCTGATCACCAGTGGCACCCAATTTTTTTTCTTTAAATGCCTATAACATTTTTTCTTTAAACTTGAGAGATCTGGATTTTGGTACGTAGGGTAAGTTTGACAGTAGAAACGTATATGCCAAATTTGGTTCTCATAGCTCTGTTATTTTCGGAGATACAAAAATTTTCCGATAGAAAACCCAAATTTTCCCGGAAAGGCTAGTCCGATTTTCCTGGCTAACGAACTTATCCAAGCCACTTACAAAAGGAAGGTACGTACCAAATTTTATCAAAATATGCGTATTATTAGTGAATTTTCGTAGAAAAATTTTTTGTAAATGAGCGCGAACAGACCCCTAGAACCCATATCCGGGGTCAGTTTCAATATATATATATATATATATATATATATATATATATATATATATATATATATATATATATATATATATATATATATATATATGTCACACCGATAACTCAAAAAATAATGGGTCGCTTTTGATGAAACCTGGCATGTGCCTTCCTTTTGTAAGTGGCTTCGATAAGTTCGTTAGCCAGGAAAATCGGATGAGGTTTTCCGGGAAAATTTTGAGTTTTCTTTTGAAAAAAACTTTTATCTCAAAAAATAAAAAACCTTTGATAACCAAATTTGGTAGGTAGATTTATGATATGAAGAGTAAACTACACACCAAAATTTAGATTTCTATGTTACAAGAAAAAAAAGTTACAATAAAATATTTGGGGCCAGATCATTTCTAAGAAAATTCACTACCATAACGCACTTGCTGTGTCCAGACACTTTCATTCTGTTGAGTTATCATATATATATATATATATATATATATATATATATATATATATATATATATATATATATATATATATATATATATATTATATATATATATATATATATATATATATATATATATATATATATATATATATATATATATATATATGAGGTGTGCGAACCCATGTTTTGTTCGAACCGAACTATGAACGAACCCAAGCAAATATGTTGTCTCGAACTTCGAACCTCTGAAATAGTATGTCTAAGGTTCACAGTCCAACTTCGAACTTTTTAGAAATTTAAAATCGAACATCGAACTACCCAAAATTCTTCAGTGTTCATATATCATTTTCTTAGACACAAAATTTAGGAATATTGTACCATACAATATTTGATATGTGAAAGATTCCCATTCTTTTAACAAAAAGGAAGAGTTCGGTAAATTTGCAAGTTGATTGGGTGAAAATGCCTTCTGGTGCTGATCGTTTGTGCTCATGGTGAAATAAATCATGTTGAAACCAATGTTTTCCAACGTCAATCTGCAATTATCCTCATAAATTCTGAAAATTCACGTTACTGATCGCTTTCGAACACCGCCATCATAATGTTGTTACTAAAAAAGGTGATGGGAGGCTAGGATATATAAGAAAAATAATTCTGTTATTGCTAAATGGCTCCGTCGTGTCTCAATGTGCCCACCAACTGTCAAAAATATGCATGAGTGATCTCCTAAAATTATGCTATCCACTCAATGATACCGATAACGAGTTTAAAGCGCCGCTACCGAGTTAACGGGGCCGCAACTTCGCCATCTTTGGCAGCATTCAATGCCTGTAAAGTTAAATTTCGAAGTATTTTTGAGCAACGAACTTCGAACTATTTTGGAGAATTACATATTTCGAACTTCGAAAAACTTCAACATCACTAGTGCGAACATATTTTCGAACTGAAGGCTCGGTTCGAGTTCGGTTCGAAATTTCGAAGCTTCGCACACCTCTAATATATATATATATAATATATATATATATATATATATATATATATATATATATATATATATATATATATATGGATGCGCAGGTGCAATTGTTCCAGGCGGAGTTCCCAAGGTCATGTAGTCTTTGAACATTTTGTCTTGGAAATATGAGAAATGGTGGAACTGAATTCCGAGCAGCATTTATTTATAGTACAACATACTGTAACTGTCTGGCCCCTTTCAGCAGAAGTAGCTTTTGACCTTTCTTTGAAATCATCTTCTGTGGTTTGTGAACCATCTGCACCCCCTGTTTGTTACCGTCCTTAAACAAAAACTTGAGACGTAGTATGTGGTGATTGACCTCAAGTGGATTTGAATCTGCTTGATAGTGAGGTCACTTTTGCCTATGAGCCCTACCCTAAAAGCACCTATCTATCAGATTATTATTATTATTAAGACCAGAAACACTTTAGGAGGTTGTCAGATCTTGACATGGTTTGATACTCACGCTCTTTTCTATGTTGCCCTGCCTGAGGTCTTATATTTGTGAGCGCCCCAGGCTAGGGTCTGGTTATATAAAATTTAAGAAATCTAGATAAACGATAATTGGAATCTATTAATTGTATTGCAGCCAAAACAGGGGAGATATTAGGGAGGAATTTCTCTTCAATTAAAGAGATATGTTAATGTAACAATAATATTAAATTTATTCATATAAATAAATTTGGGATAATAAACAAAAATAAATTGACATGGTTGGTAAATTTCAAATAAATATTAACTCATACACAAATAAATATCAAAATTTTCAACTAGATTTTGAAATTACTGCTGTAATTGTAAAATTGTAATAGATTTCGGAATTTTTCAAATTGTAGTAATGATGTAATGAAAGTGTGTAAATTGTAATAGATCTATTACAATTGTAATGACAGGAGCAACCCTGCTTTTCCCCTGTGTGTTTTAATCGAATATGGTCAAACAGTTGTTTTTTTTTCATTGATTGTTGTTGCCCTTACTTGGTGAAACTTGTCCATACTACATACAGACTTGGAGACTACTTCTCTGGCTTCACTGTTGGGTTTTGTAGGTGAAGGACGTAGCAAGCGCGTGAGCTAACTGGAGCAAGTGGCCCTACGAATTCTGGAAGTTCTTCAGCGTTTCTGTGACTATAGTTTCGCTGCTTGACAGCATTCTCAGACAGATTAAAATTGAATCAGTACGAAATCATGACAACTACAAATAAATATCTGTTGCTTATGTTATGATATGATGTTTTGATCAAAAATTTTTATCAAATTGAAAATAAAATGAAACACATATGACAGATGAAGTTTTCAAAATGTCTATGTGATGTATGTCAATATTTAACATAAAAACTAGAACTAGCCTATAATAACTATGATAACAGTTACAACAATAAAATAACTAAATAATAACAGTATAAAAGTAGTCACTATACAACGAAAATATCGACATACATCAACTCATTATTTTACTACAACTTTTTTGAAATAATAGTTAAATTTATTTTCTTTGACTTATTTAATTAGAAAGAAGAATATCCAAGAAAGGGGAATTCATTAAATCAGTTTGCTCATTTAAAACAAGGTAGTTATTGTCGTGTGTGTGCCTTTTGACTTCTAAAGCTTCAAAAAAGTCTAGTTTACGTTTGTCATTATAAAAATGTTGTGGTTGTATGCGGTTATTTATTGTAGGTCTATGTTCGGTATCAATAATATGTTTTGCAAATGTAGATTTGTCAGCGTGGTTATTTCTAAATGCAGAAATATGTTCTTTGTATCGGGTGTTAAAATTTCTAGAAGTTTGACCTATGTAGATTGCGTTAAAATATGTACAAGCTAATTTATAAACTCCAGCTTTTGTCAGGAAACAAGATTTTTCTTTCGCGTTAAATAACAAATCATGCGTCGTATTGTAAGATTTAAAAGCTACCTTTGTATTTGTACAAGTGTTTAAAATTTTTGAAATGTTTTCTGAAATGGTTCCAAAATAAGTTATCGAAACGTATCTGTTGTCTTCTTTGTCTCTAATATTTGGATAAATTAAATTAATCGCTAATTTGTATTCTTTTCTCTCTATCATTTTATCTATTATTTTAACAGAGTAGCCATTATTAAATGCTGTTTGCTTAATTATTGAAATTTCGTTTTCAAAATTGTTTTGCGACATAGGTATTGAAAATGCACGATGTATCATAGAATGGTAGGCTGATAGTTTTTGTGAAAAAGGGTGACATGAATCGTATGGTATAGTTGTGTCAGTGTAAGTTGGTTTCCTATATATTGAAAAGTCAAATGAATTATTTTCTAACTGTCTAATTGTTAAGTCTAAAAAATTTATACAACTGTTAGCTTCTTCTTTTAAAGTAAACTTAATATTTGTGTGACAGTTATTAATAAAATTTAAAAATTCATTTAATTCTGTATGACTACCTTGAAAAGATGCTAAAATATCATCTACGTATCTGTACCAAAAGACAATATTATGCGAAAGTTCTGATGTTAAAATTTGGTTTTCTAAGTTTTCCATAAATATGTTGGCTAATAAAGGTGACAACGGACTACCCATAGGCAGACCTTTATTTTGCATATAAATTTTATTATTAAATTTAAAATAGTTTTGTTTTATACATTCATTGAAAAGATTCATTATTTCATTAAAAAAAAATCTCGGGACGCAGCAAGTGCGTTATGGTAGTGAATTTTCATAAAACTATTTTTTAATAGCAATAATGTGTGTTTTTTTAAGAAAGCAGGCATTAAATTTGGTTACCGGTGTATCTATATAGTAAAAACAATGTGCCATGTTTCATCAAAATAACTTTATTGTTTGAAAATGTACAAAAATTTCCGAAAGTAAACTTAGTGTTCCCGAAAAAACTCGTTTCTTGGTCAACCTTATAGGTTAATAGCAAATTGAGCTATTCAAATATTAAGCATTTGATCAAAATTCGCTACCATAACGCACTTACTGCGTCCAGAATTTTTGTTCTTACAAACATGCATTATACTTCGATGGAAAATGCAAAAATGCAATAACATAAGGCGTGTTTGATTAAAAAAAAAAAGAAAATTTGTATCAACAACGACTTATGGGCCACCCTGTAATTGTAGAAATAATTTTTTAAGATGTAGCTCAAGACACCCTATAATTAATATATACAATTTTTTTGATATCTGGTATAATAACAGATATATTGAACTTTATTGATTTTTTTTACGAAAATTCTACAAAAATTATATACCATTAAATGATAAACTCTATAGCTAAGACTACTGCCAAGCATCAGAGAAAGGGTCTATTTGAAATGAATTTTCTGGAAACATTTTATTAAAATGAAGGACAATGGCGGTTGAAACTAAGACTTCAGGGTTTGTAAAACATCTTTCTTGAGACATTTTATTTCCATAGCCCGTATTAGATTCAAGTTATTTGCCTAAATGTTGCCAATTTTGACGTTTAAATCGCAACTTTGACGTTTTGTGAAAAACCCTAATTTATTTTTCTTTAAATGCCTATAACTTTTTTGTCCTTTGACCTACGGAGCTAAATTTTGGTAGGTAGCTTGCCTATACTGATATAAACCCGCGTATAAAATTTGGTTGCCCTTACTTTGTTAAGTTTTGGAGATATAAATTTTCTTCGAAAGAAAACACAAAATTTTCCGGGAAAACCTCGTCGGATTTTCCTGGATAATGAACATATCCAAGCCACTTGCAAAAGGAAGGTACTCACCAATTTTGACGTTTAAAATCGCGATTTTGACGTTTTGAGAACCCAAATTTATTTTTCTTTGAATGGCTGTAACTTTTTTGTCCTTTAACCTACGGAGCTAAATTTTGGTAGGTAACTTGCCCCTAATGATATAAACCCGCGTGTGAAATTTGGTTGCCCTTACTTTGTTAATTTTGGATATAAATTTTTTTTCGATTTTTTCGAAAGAAAATACAAAATTTTCCGAGAAAACCTCGGCGGATTTTCCTGGCTAACGAACTTATCCAAGCGACTTGCGAAAGGAAGGTATGTGCCAAATTTTATCAAAATCGGTTCATTATTTTTTAAGTTATAGGTGTGACACATAAATATATATATATATATATATATATATATATATATATATATATATATATATATATATATATATATATATATATATATATATATAAACATATAAAGTCTGAAACTGACCTCGGATTTGGGTTCCGGGGGTCCTAAATAGCGCTCATTTGAAGAAATTTTTCAAAATTCGAAAGTCGGGATCTCCTCATTAGTGAATTTTTTTTAAGAAAATTTACTAAAAAAGAAAAATCTTGTTTCCTGACAAAAGCTGGAGTTTATAAATTAGCTTGTACATATTGTAACGCAATCTACATAGGTCAAACTTCTAGAAATTTTAACACCCGATACAAAGAACATATTTCTGCATTTAGAAATAACCACGCTGACAAATCTACATTTGCAAAACATATTATTGATACCGAACATAGACCTACAATAAATAACCGCATACAACCACAACATTTTTATAATGACAAACGTAAACTAGACTTTTTAGTGAATTTTCTTAAAAAAAATTCACTAATGAGGAGATCCCGACTTTTGAATTTTGAAAAAATTTCTTCAAATGACCGCGAACTAGGCCCCCTAGAACACATATCCGGGGTCAGTTTCAATTTTTATATGTTTATATATATATATATATATATATATATATATATATATATATATATATATATATATATATATATATATATATATATATATATATATATATATGTATGTATCACACCGATAACTCAAAAAATAATAGGCCGATTTTGACTAAATTTGGTGGAAAAATTCCTTTTGCAAATGGCTTGGATAAGTTCGTTAGCCAGGAAAATCTGCCCAGGTTTTCCCGGAAAATTTTGTGTTTTCTTTCGAAAAAAAAATTATATCTCCGGAATTAACAAAGTAAGGGCAACCAAACTTGGTACGCTAGTTAATATCCTTATAGGTAAGCTACCTACCAAAATTTAACTATGTAGGTCAAAAGACAAAAATGTTATAGGCATTTAAAGAAAAATAAATTGGGGTTTTCCTCAAAACGTCAAAGTTGCGATTTAAAACGTCAAAATCGGCAACATTTAGGCAAAGAACTTAAATCTAATACGGGCTATGGAAATAAAATGTCTCAAGAAGAATGTTTTACAAACCCTGAAGTCTTAGTTTCAACCGTCATTGTCCTTCATTTTAATAAAATGTTTCCAGAAAATTCATTTCAAATAGACCCTTTCTCTGATGCTTGGCAGTAGTCTTAGCTATAGAGTTTATCATTTAATGGTATATAATTTTTGTCGAATTTTCGTAAAAAATCAATAAAGCTCAATATATCCGTTATTATACAAGATATGAAGAAAATTTGTATACATTAATTATAGGGTGCCTTGAGCTACATCTTAAAAAAAATATTTCTACAATCACAGGCTGGCCCATAAGTCGTTGGTGATACAAATTTTCTTCTTTTTTTTTAATCAAACACGCCTTATGTTATTGCATTTTTGAATTTTTCAGCGATGCATGTTTGTAAGAAAAGAAATTCGGGACGCAGCAAGTGCGTTATGGTAGCGAATTTTCATTAAATGCTTCAAATTTGAATAGCTCAATTTTCTATTAACCTATAAGGTTGACCAAGAAACGAGTATTTCCGGGAACACTTTAAGTTTACTTTTGGAAATTTTTGTACATTTTCACACAATAAAGTTATTTTTATGAAACATGGCACATTGTTTTTACTATATAGGTTATACTGGTAACCAAAATTGATGCCTGCTTTCTTAAAAAGGAAACACATATTTGCAATTAAAAACATTTTTATGAAAATTCACTACCATAACGCACTTGCTGCGTCCCGAATTTTTGAAGCTTTAGAAGTCAAAAGGCACACACACGACAATAACTACCTTGTTTTAAATGAGCAAACTGATTTAATGAATTCCCCTTTCTTGGATATTCTTCTTTCTAATTAAATAAGTCAAAGAAAATAAATTTAACTATCATTTCAAAAAAGTTGTAGTAAAATAATGAGTTGATGTATGTCGATATTTTTGTTGTATAGTGACTACTTTTATACTGTTATTATTTAGTTATTTTATTGTTGTAACTGTTATCATAGTTATTATAGGCTAGTTCTAGTTTTTATGTTAAATATTGACATACATCACATAGACATTTTGAAAACCTCATCTGTCATCTGTGTTTCATTTTATTTTCAATTTGATAAAATTTTTTGATCAAAACATCATATCATAACATAGCAACAGATATTTATTTGTAGTTGTCATGATTTCGTACTGATTCAATTTTAATCTGTCTAAGAATGCTGTCAAGCAGCGAAACTATAGTCACAGAAACATTGAAAAAATCCTAGAACTTCCAGAATTCGAAGGGCCACTTGCACCAGTTAGCTCACACACTGGCTACGTCCTTCACCTACAAAAACCAACAGTGAAGCCAGAGAATTGGTCTCCAAGTATGTATGTAGTTGTTTTTTTTACCACACTTGCATAATCACACAATGAATATTGCTAAGATGGTTATCATGCGTGTTTTGATTTAATATGCTTTGACAATTGGTATCTGTGCACACTTGCATAATCACACGATAAACATTGATATGAATTTTCTCTCGTGTGTTTGGCTTTAACATGACTTAACAAAGCACTTTGCCATGCACTCGCATAATCACACGATGAACATTGATAAGGCTTTTCTCCTGTGTGTTTTGCTTTAACATGCCTCGACAAATCTTGTTTGAGCCCACTGGCATAATCACACGATAAACATTGATAAAGCTTTTCTCCTATGTGTATTGATTTAAAATGAGTTAACACAGCATCTCTCCTAACACTTGCATAATCACATGACGAACATTGATAAGGCTTTTCTCCTGTATGTTTCGATCTAATATGATTTAACAAATGCCGTTTGCCCACACTCGCATAATCACAGGATGAACATTGATAAGGCTTTTCTCCTGTGTGTTTTGATTTGATATGTCTTAACAGACTACGATTCTCTACACTTGCGTAATCACATGATGAACATTGATATCGCTTTTCACTTGTGTGTCTTGCTTTAAAATGTTTTAACAAAACATGTTTGTGTGCACTTGCATAATCACACGATGAACATTTGTGAGGCCTTTCTGTTGTGTGTTTTGATTTAATGTGACTTAACAAGGTAGATTTTCGTGCAGTTGCATAATCACATGATAAACATTTATGGGGCTTTTCTATTGTGTGTTTTGCTTTAACGTGACTTAACAAGGTGGATTTTCGTACACTCGCATAATCACATAATGAACATTTATGAGGCCTTTCTCCTGTGTGTTCTGATTTAATAAGACTTAACAAGGTAGGTTTCGTTATATTTGCATTATGACATGATGAACCCTGATAAGGCTTTTCTAAAGTGGGCCAGGTGTCGTGATTATTTGTAGAACTTTTATTTTCATTCAAGTACTCTTCTTCTAAATCTTGATCTAATACAAAACTATCCAAGGCAAGATCTCCTTTTTCCAATTTTATCGAAGAATCATGTGGTTGTAGATCTGATTTTGTATCGTGATCAAATTCACAGGAAAGCATTAACTTTTGGTGAGTAGATACATCATCATTGTCTTCGTCAACTTTAATACTTCTACAGTAAACTTCACAGATCTTATGTTCTTGTTTTATATGTTCCATAGGTGTGTTTAGACAACTACTCTCCGTATCAGGTTCTCTTCCATTACTAGCCATGTCGTCCATTTCAGTCTTTATTATATCTGTAAACAGGAAAGCATTAGTTAATAAAATTAACAAATAAATTACATGTTACAAAATTGTGTTTTTCCTACATTCTCATTTGCCAAATTGTAATCTCCACTTAATTAGAATTATGGAATATTATATCCGCTTAGTAAAAAAAATGTTCGGGATGCAGCAAGTATGTTATTGTAGTGAATTTTCATAATAATTATATATTATACTGATTTAGCCTGATTTTTTATTATTTCAACACACCACGAGGGCTCACAGCCTAAATACTATCGTACCGTGGGTGTTGACAGGGAGGAAAGAGGCAACTTGTTAATTCTGGACTTGAAGGTTTGGAGGTTCGGGAGAGAAGGAAAAACATGTACTGGCAAAGAATTCCACAACTTGGAAATCCTCGAGACAAAAGAACAGGCATAACAAGATGTTCTATGTCTGGTGACCTGGACAGTAAAAGGGTGCATACGCTCTGTTCCCCTGGTAGATCTGTTGAGGGCGGCAGGTGTAGGAACTATGGAAGAAAGCTCTTCTGAGCAGTGCCCGTGCAGATATCTATAAAAGAGAGAGAGGTCACCAACGGCACGTCGGTGGGCAAGGGATGGCAGCCTTTGGATGAGGGTAGGGTCACCAATGAGACGTATAGCTCTCTTCCGAATGGAGTCCAGGATAGCGAGGTTAGAAGCGGCAGCGACACCCCAGATGTGGGAGCAGCATTCGAGGTTTGGCCTTATTTGTGAAGTATATAGGGTATAGAGATTAGCTGGTGAAAAGTATTTGCGAGCAAAGAAGAGGAAACCTAAATAATTAGCAGCCGCTCCTGCAATTGATGTGACATGTTGGTGTCAATTGAGATTTCGATCCACAGAAATGCCAATAAGTGAAAAAGACTCATTATTCTAAATAACTTGGTTGTTAATTGTGATGGGTCTAGGGCTGGTGTATCTCTTATGACATAGAAAGCAAGATTGAGATTTTGTGGAGTTGAATTGTAAAAGATTTCTACTTCTCCAGTTTAATATTTTTTGGACATCCACAGAGACAGAACCCTCCATGAGTCTGTGATCCTCATCTAAATAAGCTGAAGAGACAGGCTTAGAATATTGTATATTTGAGTGGAGGGTGCTGTCATCTGCGTAACTGTGAACTGGGTTGGATGTGCTAGAGAGGAAGTCATTGATGTGGAGAAGAAACAAAGTAGGGGCTAAAGCTGAACCTTGAGGGACTCCTGCATTAATTGGATACAGTTTAGAGGAATGGCCATCCACGACAACAGAAATGCTCTAGTTGGAGAGGAGATTTGCTGTCCAGGTACAGAGTTTTAGTGGTAGGCCATAGGCCAGAAGTTTATTAAGTAGTGCTGCATGCCAGACCTGGTCGAATGCTTTGGATATGTCTAGAACGACAATCTGGGATTCACAGTGTAGTTCCATAGACTTGTTCCACGAATGGGTGACAAAGGAAAGGAGGTCGGCAGTTGATCTGCGCTGACGGAATCCATACTGCCTGTCGTGGATTAGACTTGTTTTTCAAGCAATTTTAATAAATCAGTGTTTATATAGTTTACATCACTTTAGAAACAATTGAAAGGAGAGAAATAGGCCTGTAGTTGCTAGGAAGCGCTTTGGATCCTTTTTTGTGGACGGGTTGTACTCGAGCAGTTTTCCAGTTACTAGGGAATATGCCTCTATTGTAAGATGTCTGAAACAGACGAATCAGGACAGGAGCAAGTTCTGATGCACATTATTTGTGAACAATTGCTGGGATCTCGTCAAGGCCAGAGGCTTTCCTGGTATTAAGAGAAGTGAGCATGTTTCGTACCTTTTTAGTTTTGAAAATGATATCAGTCATTTTATGCAATACACTGGGGACTGTTGGTGGTTAAATATTTGGAGGTGGGTTGACAGTAGAATTGCCGGGGGAAAAAAGTTCAGCCTTGCCCAGGGCGGTAGAAACTATTGCATCCCCTGAAACAATAGGTAGGAACGTTCTCTTGCAGAAATTATTCCCAATAGATTTAGCAAGAGTCCAGAAGCGTTGGCTGTCGTTGGAGCTCGAGAGGACTTTGTTTTTGATGTGGTTATTAAATGAGTTTTTTGCCTCAGAAAGAATGCTGACATAGCGGTTTCTTGCGTCGTTAAATGCTTGACAGTTTTCTTCACTGGGATTGTGTAGAAGCGTTTTGTGAGCTTTGACCTTTTCAAGTCTGGCCTTGTCACAGGATTTAGAGAACCAGGGCTTTTGAGTGGCTAAAGAGGTTTTCTGTGTACATGGAATAAATAATTCCATGCCAGCTTGGATAATTTCGGTGAGATATGAGAGAAGCAGACAGACGCCCATGAAAATGAGGAAAAGTAATCCCGCATTTCGTCCCAGTTTGCGGAGTTGTAGTGCCAAACGATACGTGGATGTATGACTGTGTGACCTCAGGTTGCACTGCGCAAGAAGCAGTGACCATGCAGTGGTCGGAGCGACCACGGGGGGCGGTGACTGATGTTTTTTAGCATTCAAGTTTTGTAGTAAGAAGGAGATCCAAGATATTTGAGCTGTGTGTTGGGATGTGAGGAAAGTAGGTTGCTGAACCATATTGGCTAAAGAATTGCTGACTGTGAAGGCCTCCGCTGCTCTCCCTTGTGGATTGGTTTTTGAAGATCCTAGCCTTTCGTTATTATGGACATTGAAGTCATCAAGAATAGTGACCTCGGAGGAAGGATATTCAGAAATCATATGGTTGGTTTTTTCAGAAAGGTAGTCAAAGAGCTGGACAAAGTTGTTGTTAGAAGGTGACCGGTAAATGCAACAGATGAATTTAGTTGAAGCCCTGAGAGAGTGTTTCATCCAAAGTACGTCTTTTCTTCCAGCTTCCAAACTGGGGAGTTTGGTGCAGGGTAGATTGCTACGGACATATGCGCACACACCTCCATGCAATCTGAAGGAAGTACGGATCTCATACCCTGGGAAATTAAGGTGATTGGTGGCTGTTTTGGCACTGATTTGGATTTTGGTGAGGAAGAGGAGTTGGGGCCTATTACCCTGGAGGAAATGGTGGACGGATTTCAGGTTGGAATTTAGGCCACATATATTCGAGGATATGTTAAATCTTGATGCTGGCGCCCCCTGTACACCCCTCTCCCGGAGATCCGAATGGAGGGGTATTTTATCTCCGGAATCTTTTGTACAAGGAGGAGCCATCATCATTTTTGTTTGTAAGGGAAATCGACTCATACACCAGAACCGGTAACGTCCGTTGGGACTTCACCGGCCCCTTAATGTAAGGGGTGGTACCTCCTCGGGTGTGAAAAAATCCTTTACTATCACATAAATGAAAAGTACACTACCACCCTAATTTAATTTTAGCACAGAATACCAGATGTTTGATGAAATTGAAAGTTTTCTAATAAACACACCCTCAAACCTTATATTACTCAAGTTTTAATGAAAAAATGTCACCCCCATTTCATCCCCTACCCCCAGAGCGATTTTACCCACAAACACTCCGAACCGTTCTTTGTGGGGTGCTAACTGTAATACCAAATTTCAGGATGATATCTCAATTCGTTCTAAAGTTGTTGCGGCTAAAAACACCGACATACAGACGACAAAAAATTTCGTTCCCAAATCATGTTTTCTATATGTTTTGACACTCTTTACGACGTTTAAGCGAAAAAAAAATGTTGAAATTTTTGTCGCCTATGACATACTTACACACGCGACGATGTGGAAGTAATATAATAATAAATGAAAAGTCGAAGACGCAGCAAGTGCGTTATGGTAGTGAATTTTCATAAAAATGATCTGGCACAAAATATTTTATAATAACTTTTTTTTCTTGTAACATAGAAATCTAAATTTTGGTGTATAGTTTACTTTTTATATCGTAAACGTACCTACCAAATTTGGTTATCATAGAGTTTATTTTTAAGATAAAATTTTTTTTCAAATGAAAACTTAAAATTTTCCGGAAAACCTCGTCCGATTTTTCTGATTAACGAACTTATCAAAGACATTTACAAAAGAAAGGTACATGCAAAATTTTATCAAAATAGGCCCATTATTCTTTGAGATAAAAATTTTTTTTGAATGAAAACTCAAAATTTTCCCGGAAAACCTCGTCCGATTTTCCTGGCTAACAAACTTATCAAGGCCATTTATAAAAGGAAGGTACATGCCAAATTTTATTAAAATCGTCTTATTACTTTTTGAGATAAGAATTTTTTTCGAATGAAAACTCAAAATTTTCCCGGAAAACCTCGTCCGATTTTCCTGGCTAACAAACTTATCAAGGCCATTTATAAAAGGAAGGTACATGCCAAATTTTATTAAAATCGTCTTATTACTTTTTGAGATAAGAATTTTTTTTGAATGAAAACTCAAAATTTTCCCGGAAAACCTCGTCCGATTTTCCTGGCTAACAAACTTATCAAGGCCATTTATAAAAGGAAGGTACATGCCAAATTTTATCAAAATCGGCCCATTATTTTTTGAGTTATCGGTGTGATACATATATATATATATATATATATATATATATATATATATATATATATATATATATATATATATATGTATATATGTATATATGTATATATGTATATATGTATATATATATATATATATATATATATATATATATATATATATATATATATATATATATATATATATATATATATATATATATATATATATATATATATATATATATATATATATATATATATATATATATATATATATATATATATATATATATATATATATATATATATATATATATATATATATATATATATATATATATATATATATATATAAATATATATATATATATAAACATACAAAAATTGAAACTAACCCCGGATATGGGTTCTAGGGGTCCTAGTTCGCACTCATTTGCAAAAATTTTTTCAAAATTCAAAAGTCGGGATCTCCCCATTAGTGAATTTTTTCTACGAAAATTCACTAAAAACTAAGGTATGGTATCAATACTCGGTAATTCTGCAGTTCATGCCTGTGAACCTCAAGCACTACAATTTCATCGTTGGAGTTCACACGCTGTTGATCCTTCTCGTAGTAGAAGGAGACGGCTGCCTGAACTGACCTATACTTTAGGTCAGGCAGTCCCCTAGAGCAATGAGCACCGTCCGGCAATGCCGCTCTCTCAATGCATGGATGTTTGCGGGCATAAACTGCAGAATTTTCCAATACTTTATTGATACCACAAATATTAACACTGAAATGGTATATGTTAGTTATGGTTAAACTAAACAAAAGAAGGATCAATGTCACAGCATATTTACAAAGCAGATAAATGACAAATATACTGTTGGAAACTATGAAATAATCTTTGTTTTCTCCCTCAGGGCGGGTCCGCGACCTCGCCGCCCCTATAGCACCACAATCTTTGGTTTCTTGTGCATGCCCTATGTTCCACTTAATTTGCAATCAGATTATTAGAGCTGGGTTACCTCACAAACTTAAGGTTTTCAGTCGGTGATTTTGAAAATGTGCGAATGGCTAAATAAGCCGCAGCCAAGCAATTTCGACTATACATACATACATGATAATTTAATAATCATTGCTGTGCTATAAGGCCTACAATCGAATCTAGGTAAATTTGCAGATTTACCATATATAATGAAAAACAATATAAATGTAACTTACTTGCCTGATACCCAAACAAACTAACAGATCTTTACTTTAACCACAACACGTTTAATAAGTAAACATCATGTTACAAAATGGTGTTTAGTTTTCATATATTTCAATTTGCCAAATTTCTGTACTTTATATTAGAATTAGGGCATATTCTATAAATTTATTTTAATATGTAAATTCTAAATACGGTATACGGTCCTACTATTACAAGAAGTAACTGTGAACTGTAAACCATAAACTAAACGTTAAACGTTGAATATAGACAAAGACCTCTTTGATAGTGATGGGTTGTTATTTAACAGTCTGTTATATTTTAACTGTTGTCGAGCCGCAACAGTAACAACCTGTTATGGATTTATACAAATAACAGGTACAGGGGAGGGGATTTTGTTGCGCTTTACACTAGAACTCGGAGTCGTATCTGTTTCTGTTGTCGCATCTGTTTCTGTTGCACTGCAACTAGCTACGATGAACAACTTCTGTTTTCATCCGCAACTGTTATAACAGGATGAATGGACATGAGACTGGGAATGGGGTATAGAGTATAGAGCGGACTTTACTTCATAACATACTACTTTATACTAGTGTGCTCCATGATATAATGACTTAGAAGAGATATGATATTGCGCATATGCCCCGCCCCCTCCTATGACGTCACGCGGTGAGTAACGTTATAAAAGTCCAACTACACACTTAAAACAAAGTCATTCGCAATCAGAAAGTTTATATACGTCAGTTTAATACGGTTGAAGTTACGCCTATATTGTCTTTTTTAGATAATAAAGATCACAGCACAAAATTTAATCGTTTTCATTTTTATTACTTCTAACTGTATGCACTTAAATATTAGTAAAATACGTAATTTGTTAAGAGGTTGTGATGAAACGTCAAACCTCACTGTACGACAGTACATTATTGTTGCATTGGACTCACCACTTGACACCATGCGCGTGACAGGTCTAAAAATAGGTAGTCGGAATATCATATCTCTCGTTATTTGTATCATGAGTGTGCTCACAGCTGTGGGAACGTAGGGTCGTCGGTACAATGAAACGGTTAAATTTTGACAGGTTGTTGATTCACACAAAACACACACATATATTTACAATTTATAAACAAACACAAAATATGAAAAATGTAAATAAAATCAACGATGTTTCTTTTTTTCTTTGAGAAAAATTGTCTTACACTAAAAAATACTTTTCTAACAAAACACTTTTAAAGTTCTGAGTTTTTGTTGATGAACATTATTTGACTGACTTTGGTCGACGAAAGTCTGCTACGTCGGTCACTTAAGATTTGTCGTGTTTTAGAAAAAAGTCTTTCGCACGGAACAGACGTAACGACAGTCCCAAACTTCTCCTTCACCATTTTACTTAAATGTGGATATTCATAAGAATGAATTTTCCGCCATTTAAGTGGATCTCCATTTCTAGGCAAAAGCGGTTCGTTGTTTGCACAGTTTTTAAAAGCGTACTGATTAAGAAGACCGGTGAGTCACCGGCGGTGAACCGAGAATCGAAAATGTAACTATAGAGATCCTTCTAACAAAAATAAAAGCGTAATGTAATAAAGAACCATATGTGCAGAATAAAGGCAAATTTCTTTACCGAAATTTTATGACAGGTGCAGCATGTTGGAGCTTCCGGTTTTTGCGGAAACTCCAACTTTCATTATTCAAATGGAACACCTTTTATATTACCTCATTTTATTAATATTACAAGTCGTGCTTGTAAAAAGTGAGCTAAATTTCCTTCACTTCTGACATTTATGGTCGCTAAAAAATTCGTTCTTAATTTTTCAATATGTGAAAGGCTGTATATGTAGCAACTGAAAATTATTAAAAATGAACTATATTACTGTAAAAATAAAATCAGGTCACCGCGTATATAAAAAAATAATCACAGTCGTTGACGTAAACTCAATCTTCATTAGATAACTCGATATGCTGATGGCATTTTTGTTTTAAGAAAAAACTGATATGTATACAAACGTACAGTTATGCTTTAACGTGAGTCCTTAGGTATTATATTATATTAGGTAGTTTCTTTGCCCATTCTTCTTTGCCTTATGTAACTAATAAATCAATATTCCTTTTTACTTTTCACTTTGGAAATCTAAGAAATGGGTCCGATTTTAAACATCTTTTTTTTTATTACTACTGCAAAATAAAAAATCCCTGAAACTTAAAAAATCTCAGAAACAGTACCAATTTTAATGAAATTATAAAAATATTCCCTGTACCCGGTATAGTTGAAACCAGACACACTTCGCCCTATAGGTAGAGAGAAAAAATTAGTTTTAATTTTTTTTAAATTATTTATTTTATTTTTTGCTTACAATAATTCATTTATATCATATAGCTCTCATTTTCAAGGAAAAGATGGCTATAGAGGTTTTCAAGCTCAATGCTTAACTAATACTTAATTAGTTAAGAAAATTCGAAAGAAATTCTGCATTGTTGAATTTTTTACCAAATTATTATTAGTGATGAATACCCAAAAAAAACCTCCATCATTTTTTTAATAAAAAAGTTATTAATTGTTTTAAACATAATACAAGAATATTTTTTATTTTAAACATTCCCCAACTACACCACCGGACGGGTTCAGCTACTGTTACTACGTCTACGTGGAATTCTTAATAATTCATAGTTCATACTGTTATTTTCAACCTGTTATATTTAACTGTTATATCTAAATAACAGTAACAGGTGCGACCTGTTAAAGCAATATAACAGTTTTTCCCATCACTATAAACTAATTGTTAAACGTTGAATATAGTCATACTCACGACACACTGCGCAGGTCGCAAGTTGCAAATGATGTCAATCACGAAAAATATGAAACAGTGTTGCCACATATAAAAATTTAAATCTAAATTACATTACAAAAACGTAATGTTTCGATTTATTCCGAATGAAAATTAATTTTTGAAATAATAACTACATGAACATATCCCTAAATAATAATAATAATTATTATGGTAAAGGTTTACTTTCGGGGCGCGTGTTCGGTTTTAATGAAATTTTGTATATAGACGTGTTTTTGGGCGTAGATGACGAAAATCACAATAAAAATGAGGGCAGAAGTCAACTTTTGGAGTTATTTGGACATTTTTGTAGGAAAAACGTAGGCTATACTCACTTTTGCGGCATGCTTTTGTCATATTTTATAAATTTTCGGGGGTCGTTCGTTTTATATCAAGCTAAAGAAGGGTATATTCCACTATCCTATTTCATTTTCACATAGTTAGTGCACGTCCCTAACTATTTATGTGTCTCTGAAAATTACTCTTCTTTTCATCCTATATAAGTTGAAATTGACATTTGACATTAAGTTGGCTTTATGTGTCAAATGTCAGTTTCAACTTAGGATCGGTTTTATGATGAAAAGAAGGGTAATTTTCAGAGACACATAAACCGTTAAGGGGGTGCACTAACTATGTGAAAATGAATTAGAACAGTGGAATACACCCTTCTTTAGCTTGATATAAACCGAACGACCTCCGAAAATGTGTAAAACATGCCACCAAAGTGAGCACAACTTACGTTTTTCCTACAAAAATGTGCAAATAACTCCAAAAGTTGGGTTCTGCCCTCATTTTTATTGTGATTTTCGTCATCTATGCACTAAAACACGTCCATATACATAACTTAATAAAAATTGAACACGCGTTCCGAAAGTAAGCTTTTGCTATTACTATTAGACCGGATATTGTTGATTTAAAAATACTAAAAAGTTTGCCGTTTTAACGAAATTAAAGACCTTCCTGACGTGCTGTTTACACACAATCCACCCAACTGACCTGTCCTGGCATCAGTTTGCCTAATTAACAGCTAAAAGAAGGAAAAACCAACCCTGTCATACATGAATACTGCTCCCACATCTGGGGTGCTGCTGCCGCTTCTACACTCGCCATCCTGGACTCTATTCAGACAAGAGCTATACGTCTCATCGGTGACCCTACCCTCATCCAAAGGCTGCCATCCCTTGCCCACCGACGTGCCGTTGGTCACCTCTCTGTCTTTTATAGATATCTGCACGGGCACTGCTCAGAGGAGCTTTCTTCCATAGTTCCTCCACCTGCTGCCCCCAACAGATCTACCAGGGGAACAGAGCGAATGCACCCTTTTACTGCCCATGTCACCAGACATAGAACATCTTGTTATGCCTGCTCTTTTGTCCCGAGGACTTCCAAGTTGTGGAATTCCTTGCCGGCACATGTTTTTCCTTCTCCTCCGAACCTCCAAACCTTCAAGTCCAGAATTAACAAGTTGCTTATTTCCTTCTTGTCGACACCCACGGTACGATAGTATTTAGGCTGTAAGCCCTCGTGGTGTGTTGTTGAAATTAAAAAATAATCAAAAAAAATTAATAGGTCACGTGAGTATACATTTCTTTCTTTTAGCTGTTATTTATGCAAACTGATGTCAGGACAGGCCAGGCAGGTCAGTTGGGAGGATTTTGTGTAAATAGCACGTCAGGAATGTCTTTTACTTCGTTTAAACGGCAAAAAATTCAGTAGAACTGGTATCGCTGGACACAAATTAACCTAACGCTCAAAGGATACTAAGTTAACCTCTATTTTACTATTAAAATTATAACAGCAACACACATCAAACATAAACTGGAAAGACACATGCAATGAATTAAAACAATTTATAAAAACAGCTGCACTATATCAAATTAACGTTTGATAAGCGAGAGAAGCGAATGCGTAGAACAAGAAACAAATATATTGGAGTAAATAAATGTGGCAACCATGCATGCAATTTAGGAGTTGACATTCCTATTTCGTAACTGTCAACATTCTCTGTACCTCATATTAAACATTAAACGTTTAGCGAAGTAACAATAATTAATGCGATGGGTGAAAAAAAAAGTGCTATAAATAATATAAAATATAAGAATTAATGTTAATTAAGGCTGTCGACAAGCTTGACATTTCTAACCAAGAATATGTCATTCAGTCATACATACATATTCGCAGATCCCACTCAGTAGTGCATATACCTGGATGCTTTATGGTGCTAATTTCGTCGGGATGCGAGTAAAGACGGATCAAGATCTATAAAACTTATACTTTATAGATGTTGAAGACGGATGGGTATCGGATGTTGACATTTGAGTGGGTGGATGCATGATACAATACAAATACCTATCTAGAGACTAGAGATATGATAATGTAGCTGCCTATTTTTGGACCTGTCACGCGCATACCGTCAGATGGTGAGTCCAGTGCAATAATAATATATTGTGGTTTGTGGCTTTGACTATATATCAGAGAATAGACTGGGCACACAGCCAAATTGTTTGAAGCCAACATTCAAGGGACTCTATGTTTATATCGGTCCTCTGCTCTGATTGGGTGGTGGCTCAAGCGTTGCCGCTATGTGATAATTCATTCTTAAATCGCCGAATATGATGACACATGGAGAATGATAAATTTATTACTTTTCTGTTACTTAAGACATTACACTTACATTAGGGCTTATTTATGAATGTAAATATTTACTAACGTTATATTACTTGGTTTCTCCCTTCTTTATGTAAATATAACCAGAAAACTCAATTTAAAATCTTTATCTTGCTGCATGTGAGATATCTAGATTTGTATTAACCGACAGTTGTGGCTTGTATTTGTCTGTGAATAGTATGCAAGTATACTGAGAATTTATTTTTGTGTTACCTTGATTTGCAATAAAGGTTTTGAGTTTTGTTTTTGCAAAATGATGAAAACGTATATTGCTTGTAGAAGATTAGCTGGGAATGTGGCAACGATGTCTCTGCATGCCTAAGGACGTTGCTGTTTGCGATTTTCAGTGGCGGCACGTCAGTTTGGCACTATTTTAGGTTTCGATCTACTAAAAAAAGGAGATAAACATGGTGCGCTGCCTTAAATAGAAAATCGCATACGCTGCCGAAATAGTCTTATTTATGTTCACAGCATTTTCATAAAGACTTTTATTATTTACCAAAGTGGACGAAGAGTATTAAAAACGCAGCGTCTCCATTAGTTTTAAGTTCTCCAGTGCCTTCTACTTCTGGCATGAATAAGCTCTTGCTCATGCGGAAAGAAGGTGAATAATTCTTCTTAGCTTCCAATTTTGTAAACCTTTATTATTGTTAAAATTAATAAATTACCCGATAAAAATTGCAGTCATAGTTTTGAAGAAAATAGAGATAAATCATCGTTATCATCAACTCTCACTGCCTTGGAACTGTCATGCTCAACACGTGCGGCACTTGGCAGTCCTCCTGAATTAACACCAAAAGATAACATTACTCCAGGTCAAAAGTAAGTTAATATGCCTGGACTTAGAATTGAGGGAAAAATACTAGAAACCGTTTTTTTTTTTAAACTATACTCCGTTCACTGAAAACTTATCAAATATCGTCCATTTTTTTTTAGGAAAAAAAATTCGTTATTTTGTAGATATTTCCAGTTTATCAGGAACTCCAAAAACATCTTTAAAAAATGGTCTATTGCTAAACAAGTAATAAAAAAAGCAAAATAGGAAAATAAATATATTGCGCCAACAGAAAAGACGTCTTAAGAGTTTGTCACCAAAAATCGCTAATTGAGAATTTTAAAAGTCGTATTGCTTTTACGGAAAATACAGAAACATCCCTGAACGTCTCACTTTTGAGTGTTATTGAATTTATATCATTGCTTGTAATATTTTAGGCCTCTTTACCCACACAAATAGATCTGATTAAACAGCTTTTAAAATGTCCACAACGGAACTATTTACCAAACGTAAGGTCGTTTGGTATTACCCTAAATTTTTATTCAAAGAAAGCTTATAATTACGTTAGAGAAAAATGTATGCAATCTTTGCCACATCCTCGAATTATTTCTAAATTGTTCTTGGATTATGCAAAGAAGCATTAGCGGTTTTGGATTCAAAAATACGAGTAGCAGCTGAAAAAGGTCGCAAAATACTTTGTTAAATACCTAGTCATCGACGAGATGTTCATAAGACGTCAAGTTGAGTGCACAGAAAAAAAGGGTTGTGGTAACGTAGATATTGGCGTAGATATGAATAATTCAAACGAGCTTCCAGTGGCTGAAGAAGTTTTGCTTTTCTTATTAGTTGCTTTAAATGGTCACTGGAAAGTTCCAGTGGGTTATTTCTTCCTAGCTGGCATTTCTCGTGAAGAAAAAGCAAGCCTATTATTTAATCGGGCTTTAAGTTTTATCCATCAAGCAAGAATAGTCGTTACTTCCGTAAGTTTTGATGGAGCAGCTGCAAATATAAGCATGGTTTAATGTTTGGGAGCAAATTTAGATACATTTATTCAAGAAGGTTTAAAGGCTTATTTGCCGCATCCTATAACCAATGAAAATGTATATATTTTCCTAGATGCTTGCCACATGATGTAATTAATAAGAAATTATCCGGTAAGTTGTAGATCTATCAAACATGGCAGCAGACAAATCAGGTGGTCATTTCTAGAAAAACTGGTAGAGCTGCAAGGTTTTTTCTTAAATTTTTGTTGAAAACACTGTTTACTGAATTTGCATAGAAACAAATCGCTTGTGACGAGATCATAACATTGCAACATTAAGACTTTCGAACATTTTATTCGAGAAATCATTTCTATAAAAATTCACTACCATAAAGCACTTGCTGCGTCCAGACTTTTTAGTTAATAGTATACTTAAATAATGTATAGGTAGTTAAACATCATTTAAATTTTATTTTATTATTTTAATCGTATTTATGAAAATTTCAATCCTATTTCTCGAGACGCCTATGGTGTCGAGGACCATGTAAACAAACATTTTATTCAATGTTGGCTTCAAACATTACAACGCATCACATTGGGTGATGCCTGGTCTAACCGTAGGTAGATAGTCAAAGGTTTGTGGTACAGCAAAGTATAGATTAGAGTCGTACAGTGGAGTTTGACGTTTCGTCACATCTCATAACCTTTGACGTACAGTATTTTTTTGATTACGAGTAACTTTGTTCTAGGTGTGCAATTGGACTTCTATAACCACGTGGCGTCATAAGAGGGGGCGGGGCATATGCGCATTAACATACTTTATAAATCATTATATCAGGAGTGGGGGAATCAGAATCGATAGGGATGTAAAATTACCGGCAATCTCAAAATGGGTAATATTCATGATACAAATAACGAGAGATATGATATTCAGACTTTCTATTTTTAGACCTGTCACGCGCATGGTGTCAAGTGGTGAGTCCAATGCAACAATAACATGCTGTCGTACAGTGGGGTTTGGCGTTTCATCACAACCTCTTAACAAATTACGTATTTTACTAATATTTAAGTGCATACAGTTGGAAGTAATAAAAATGGAAAAGATTAAATTTAGTGCTGCGATCTATATTATCTGAAAAAGACAATATATGTGTAACTTCAACCGCATTAAACTGACGTATGGAAACTTTTTGATTGCGAATGACTTTGTTTTAAGTGTGTAGTTGGACTTCTATAACGTTATTCACCACGTGACGCCAAAGGAGGGGGCGGGGCATATGCGCAATATCATATCTCTTCTAAGTCATTATATCATGGGTAATATTAGCGGTAACTTACAGGTAATATTACCTAAACTCATACAAAACACCCTATTAAATTAATTTATAAAAAAGTCTGGACGCAGCAAGTGCGTTATGGTAGCGAATTTTTTTAAAATGTTTTTAATAGCAAAAATTTTTCTTTGATGAAAGCAGGCATCAAACTTGGTTGCCCATATAGTAGAAACAATGTACCATATTTCATCGAAATAACTTTATTGTTTGAAAATATATAAACATTTTCCAAAAGTCTGGATGCAGCAAGTGTGTTATGGAAGTGAATTTCCATAAAAATGTTTTTAATAGAAAATGCGAGCAGGCATCAATTTGATTACCGGCATAGCCTATGTAGTAGAAACAATGTACTATATTTTATTAAAACTACTTATGGTTTGAAAATATACACAAATTTTCCGAAAATAAACTTAAATGTTGGTCTCCTAACCAACAAAGCTTACGTTAATAGCAAATTGGGTTATTGAAATTTGAAGGATTTAACAAAAGTTCGCTACCAAAACGCACTTACTGGGTCCAGATTTTTTTCTACAAACGCATTATATTTCGATAAAAGATGCAAAAATTCTTTAACGAATTTGTTCTACGAAAATTAGCTAAAAATTATAGGCCGTTAAACCATAGACTTCACTAAATCTACAGTGAAAGCATAAACCGACAGCCAAAGCATCAGAGAAAGGGTCTATTTTAAATGAATTTTCTGTAAATATTTTAGTTAAATAAAGGGCAATGACGGTTGAATCTGAAACTTAAGGGTTCGCAGAACACTCTTCTTGTAACATTTTCTTTTCACAATCGGTATTTCTTTCACGCTATTTGCCTAAATATTGCCGATTTTGACGTTTCAAATTGCGAGTTGACGTTTTGAGGAAAACTCCAAAATTTGTTTATTTAACTGCCCATAACTTACTTGTCTTTAAAGTTAGAGAGCTAAATTTTGATACAGGGTTCACGCTTTATAATACAAACAGGCGTACCAAATTTGGTTTCCCTTACTTTGTTATTTCCGGAGATATAATTTTTTTTAGAAAGAAAACACAAAATTTTCCGGGAAAACCTGGTCCGATTTTCCTGGCTAAGGAAGTTATCCAAGCCACTTGCAAAAGGAAGGTACTCACCAATTTTTTTAAGTTTCGGTCGGATATATATATATATATATATATATATATATATATATATATATATATATATATATATATATATATATATATATATATATATATATATATATATATATATACAGTGGCGAATTTGCAGTCTTGGTCGCCCTAGGCCCCAGGCCATGTAGTAAGTACCAGCCGCCCCTTTCTCAGCACCCATCATATAGACTACATAATGAATTTACTTTATTGGCCGCCCCTAATATCTGGACGCCCTAGGCCCGGGCCTACTGGGCCTAGGGCAAATCCGCCACTGTGTGTGTGTATATATATATATATATATATATATATATATATATATATATATATATATATATATATATATATAATATGTATCCTCTTTAGCGATTTTTTTTAATTCGCTACAAATTGTAAGGGGACAAAGGATGTATACTGTGATAATAATTAATAATGTAGCCTTCTTATTAAAACAATTTATTTATAGCATCATAGCAAAAACGTATCAAAAGAGTAACAAAGTTAAAAAATAAAAGATAATACTAATAAAAAAATGATGATAAAAGGTAAAACAAAAAGGATACAATTAATAAAAATAAGTGAAATACTACTAATGGTGGACTTAAAATCGATGCAGACAAAGGGATCTCATCTACGTCCTCATCTTCTTTTGTGAAACAGTAATTATCCAAGACCAAGGTGTCTTCATCTGGCCCGTCTATTTCGTCTACCGCTCCTCATCTTTCCAACTCAATGGAATATTGGCGATCTTACCAGTAATATTACCAAAAACTGTAGTTGGTAACTTTACCTAATATTACTTAAATTACCGGTAATATTACAACTTTCATCACCAGCAATGAATGATTGTTATTATCTAAAATAAGAAATATTTGTTCATAAGTGTTATGTCCACACAAATAAGTTAGTTGTTACTTTGCAACTTGATTTTTTCATATTAATTGCAATATATTATCCCATGAGAGATATGATATTCAGACTATCTATATTTTTAGACCTGTCACGCGCATGGTGTCCAGTGGTGAGTCCAATGCAACAATAATATGCTGCCGTGCACGGGGGTTGACGTTTCATCACAACCTCTTAACAAATTACGTATTTTACTAATATTTAAGTGCATACAGTTGGAAGTAATAAAAATGAAAAAGATTAAATTTAGTGCTGCGATCTATATTATCTGAAAAAGACAATATAGGGGTAACTTGAACCGCATTAAACTGACGTGTAGAAACTTTTTGATTGCGAATGACTTTGTTTTAAGTGTGTAGTTGGATTTCTGTAACGTTACTCACCACGTGACGTCATATGCGCAATGTCATATCTCTTCTAAGTCATTATATCATGATATTCTCCATTATGACATTCCGTGAACCGTGGCAGCTGTATGCGCCTGGTGAACTAGAATGAATTCCATACTAAGCTTAGTGGTTAAATTCTTTAAATCCCTTCCATTTTATAATATATATAAGTGATACATTAGAGTGTCACGCCGGACGAAGTAGTCTGGAGCATAAACCTTTGTTTATAAAAAAAATTAAGTTGCTTTTGTTCTGTGCCATAGAGAAACAAAATTAGTCTTGGATTCTTACTATTGTATCAATTGTCAATAGCCTAATCTGTTTTAGATAGACAAAATCGAGGCCACTGACAAATGGTTAAGTTCACCTGGCGACCAACAGTTGAATTTTGAATTGTGTCAACATTTAACATTTTTTGACATAACAATTCAACTGCTGGCGCTTGGTGAACTCGGCCAATTTTTGTTCATTAATATTAATGATAAAAGTAAACTGCAAACGGTAGTCATATAAGTTTCCAATAATGTGATAAAATCATTAACTTACCACAATGGAGTTGAAAGAAGAAAGTCGAAGACCTTCTTGTAAATATTATAATGGCAGTCAGGGTGGCTGACATTCAAAAAAAGGAGGCCCCCATATTAATAGTAATAATACTGATTTGTATGATGCCTTAGGAGACTGGTAGGGTCGATGATTTTCATTTTGGCATTAATTGTCTGCAGAACAACTGGAACGCCACTGCCTTGTGTTTTTTATGTTAATATGCCTTAACACACCTTGTTTGTAAACACTTTTAGATGGTTCTAAACCTTGTAACCGTCCTGAAAAATTTTTAGAAAATTTGTAAGGTCCTTGAGTCGGGGCGGCAAGGCCGCGGACGAGCCCTGGGGAAAAAAAAGGTCCTTGGAAGGGATGACCGTTCAAGAGATATTAAAGTGAAGGACCTATAAAAGACCGAGAGTATTTATTTGGTTCTTGTTCGCGAGTGATGTCTCACGATTTATCTCAAGTGGATCCAAATCCGGACGATAGTGAGGTCACCATCACCTACTAAACCATAACCTAAATGTACATATCTTTCAGATTTATTGTTTACAAGATAAAGAACACTTTGTAAGGCTGGAAAATATTAAGATAAATAAATACTTATTCTTCTTTTAAGTTGTTCTGCCCAAAGTCCTAGATGTATGAGATCTTCAAGTCAGAACACTGTTACTGGGATGCTAAATTAAGTATAATTTATAGGTATCTAGCTGAACGATATAAAGAATCTTCAATTTGTGTCGCCAACAGCTTTAAGGAATTTCAGGGAGGGATTGTTGTTCAATTAAAACAGATATTAAAAAATATAAATACTTAAATTTATTGATATAAATCATGGAGGAAGCAAATCAATTTAACTCTCCTGGTAAATTAAAATAAACATTACACTTAACAGAAAAAGAAAACAAATATTAAATGTCACCGGAAAGAACTTAACTATTGCATATGACAAAAAAATGGATATTGTTACAAGAAATAAAGTAAGTTTTACCTGTTTACACGAAAGAAATCAAATGTGACTCATTACAAATACAAAAATAAACATTATTTGTTAATATAATTGTTTTTCTTTTAAAACTACTGATGCTGTCAAAATTTCAACAAGTTTGGAAGGAATTCCTAGATTTTGTCCCGATCAGGTTGGTTTTATTGTTTAAATAAAATTGCCCAAGAGAAGCTCAGTCAATCTCAAAGTTAAATTGTTGTTTACTGATTATAAATGAAAAATTTGAAACACTTTAAGTTAGATAGTTCATTAACAAAACAACGACTGATCTTAAATTACACAGTGAAAGTTCTGAATCTACATTACTGGCAAAATATTGAAAAAGAGATACAAAATACAGTTATTTTCAAGCAACAATCTCGCTGACAAAAATTTCAATCCAATTTCGCTAGGTCAAAGTTCATATTGCAAATTGATTGAAAAATTCTAGCTGATGTATGTAAGTTTGAAAAATCACACACAGATAAATCTCAAAATGGCTCACCAAAGCTGGGTTGTATTTGGCTCTCAGGACTTTGGTTGTTTACGGATGTTACACAGGTAGATGTCGACTATCAGGGCCCAACACAGGCTTTTAATTTCTCCCAGAGAAAAGTCAAGACGTGGTAAAGAAGCTTTTCTTAGGTGTCGACCAGACAAACTCTTAGGCACCATTGTATTGCAAAACGGAATGGGTAAATCCGTAGTTTAAAGCTACAGCTGTTGAAATGACATCATCGGCAGGAAATTTAACTGTGACTTTTACGGCCAAAAATATATCAGAAGGTATGCAGAATTTACTAACGTTGAAAGCTAATTGGCTATAGAGATCGAAAAATTTTAGATATGCACTTGAGATAGCATTAGAAAAAGAACAAAGTTTCACTCGCATTTTCTTTAAAACGGATTATTAATCTCTACGAAAAACGATATCAAAACACTTATAACACCCACTGATAACTATATTAAGCGATATTAGCGGTAAAAGATAAGATATTAGACCCCTTTTTGGGTTATATAGCGCCTTAGCACTTTCCACGGTGTTAACTGTACGGTTACCTAAGAGCGTCTCCTCTTCGAAGCAAGTATCTACCTCCCCACCTTATTGACTTTTCACGCCGTTTTTCATGGCTGTGTAATGAAGCCCGATTTATTACGGTTATTTGAATAGCTAATAATTCATTTATAACGGATATTTGCTAGGTAATAAATCTGACTCATTTTAGGTACACTTCAGAGTATGAAAAGTCGCCACAAGCGGAACGTGGATTTTGTAGGATGGAACGCATAGCGCCGGTCTGACAAGCGCGATTCATCCTGGACGCGTCATGAGGCGCATGGCAAGTAAGTAAACAGAGAAACGGAACGCGGTCCGGGAGAAGCCTTCAGCCTGTGCTCGCGACTAGAGGTTCCGTCGGTCGTACGTTGATTGTAAAGATTTTTAAAATGTCAGTTAGGTGTAATACCTGGAAAGTTTATTTCGCTGTACTACGGAGTAGTGATAAGCAGCGGGTTTTTTTTTTTTTTTTTTTGTTCCCTCAGGGCTCGTCCGCGGCCTTGCCGCCCCGATAGCACCGCAACCCTTGGTTGATTGTGCATAAAGCAGCGGGTTAGTCATTTAATAGTAAAGAACCAGAGTCTAGGAAGACTGTGTTCTATTATAATAGTTTGCAAGGTTAGTTATACTTCAGAAAACTTGAAGAAGTATAATTTGCAAACTGGTAAAATTGTTTGGGTGTTTTATTAATGCTGTTCTATGCAAAATGTTAACAGCGTGTTAGGATTTCACGCATATACAGGTGTACTGTATGTAGGAGTGACAAAAATGGTCACAGGTTACCCATTTAAGGGAGGTCGAAGTCAGGTAAATAATTATACCGTATTTTGGTTTTAATAATTTATGGCTTTTATTGTTGTCAATTTCTTTTGTGAATATTTTAAATATTATTAGAGGATTTTATGAAATTAGTTGCGTTTCACTGCACTGCCTGTAGATATTTGCAATAGTGTACGTGTGTTTGAGCTAGAATCCTGTGACGGATTGTTACTAGCTGCGGTGTATCGTAATTGATATTTACCTGTTTGTAATATTTCTGCTTCCAACTTTGTAAGCTAGGAAAACAGCCATTATTCGGGAGTAAGTAATTAATGCCTACTTACCTCCCGAGGACTCTACGGGATATAATAACTTACGACCCCTGGCTATAGTATTCTTCTCCACTTGAGTTACCCTAGGACAAGGCTGTTATGAAACAGTAGCTTTGTGGTGTTCTACGAGGACCTTAGCAGAAGTCCTCACGGGGATCTGACCTCGTCCTATTTAATAGGGAATAAAGATGGCGCCCGAGGATATTTAACTTAGAATATTTAGGTCACGCCCGAATGACGATTTGGCAACTTATCCGTCGGGCCTCTGCTTAGCCGGAGCACATCACAACTGTATAAACCTGATTATCATTTAGGCCCATATGTGTGAGAGAGATAGATAGATTGAACTCCCCTTGATACTACAATGGACACGGTCCGTTCTCTTTGAACTCCCCTTAATACAATGGACGCGGTCCAATTCCTCAACCGACTTTTGGATTACATCATAATGATGTCAGTTTGTTATTTACCGAGAGTTCCAGAACAATAACGATATTGTTTTTCCTTAAGCAAAATATTCCGTCTGATATTTTAATTTTAATGTATTTAAAAGGAACCCAGTACAGATGTTACGATATAAAAGTTGTTAGCGACTTTTCAATGAATAATTTTGAAACTAAAACTTGAATTGCTTTTTAGAGATAAAGTTAGCTGCCACTATTTAGGCTCCTTGGGGGTTCTCCTTCAGTCTTCAACGTACTAACGTTGGTAATTAAAAAAGTCTAGACGCAGCAAGTATGTTATGGTAGTGAATTTGCATAAGAACTGTACACTATTAGTAAGATATATTATTAAAACAAATTCTTTAAATTTAAATGGACCTTGGAGATCGGTTTTAGTGTCCTAGTTAGCGATTATTTGAAAAAATTTATATTTTATATGGAGCTACTAAATTAAAATTTGGTCTTAGATATAATATGTAAGTACTACAAGTGCCTTTAAAAAAAATGGTATTACAAATTAATTAAAGTTACAAACGTTTTTCAGAAAAAATAAATCATTTACAAAGGGAATGTACCTGTCAAATTATAAAAATATGTAAATACTGCAAGTGTCTTAAAACATTGTGTTACAAATTTCATTAAAGTTACAAACGCTTTTCAGAAAAAATAATTATTTACAGAGGGAATGTACCTGTCGAATTATAAATATGGCAGGTATTTTTCCATATTAATTGCTTGGATGGTTTTGTTTTAGTCAATCCATCCAGTTTTTGCAAACAATAATCAAAAAAGATTTTTTTATGTTATGGTAGAAAATTTTCGTAAAAATATTTCAAATCCGACAGCTCATTAAATTTACCATTAAGCCAGAATCTTCAATCTTGAACCTTAGTAACACCTATGTAAACGCACGTGGGTAATAAATTAAAGAAAAATAACATATTGAGCTTCGTTTTGTTTTAAAAAAACCTTTTTTGTTTATTGTTTGCAAAAACTGGATGGGTTGACTAAAACAAAACCATCCAAACAATTAATAAGGAAAAATACCTGCCATCTTTATAATTTGACAGATGCATTCCCTTTGTAAATAATTAATTATTTTCTGAAAAACTTTTGTAACTTTAATGAAATTTGTTAACACAATTTTTTTAAAGACACTTGCAGTATTTACATATTATATCTAAGATCTAATTTTTATTTAGTAGCTCCATATAAAATATAAATTTTTTCTAATAATCGCTAACTGGGACTCTAAAATCGATCTCCAAGGTCCATTTAAATTAAAGAATTAGTTTTAATAATATATCTTATTAATAGTGTACAATTCTTATGAAAATTCACTACCATAACGTACTTGCTGCGTCTAGAGTTTTTTGTGATACTGGAACCAATAAGTATAAGTTAGTATTTGTTTCACTTGCCAGGTTGTTAAAAATATTGAAGAACACAAATAACGATAAGCATGCGTTACTTACATTTGATCAACAATTATTGTGTCAGAAACTTTAGGACCAAATCAAAAGAACACTTTTTAATAACAACTCTAACATAATATGTAGAGATATAATATAAAGAGCTTTATAACACAAACGTGGCTAGTGGCTTCTACTCCATGTAAGGATGGATGCCTTGCAAAATAAAACCATAAACAATACTAACGAATCTTCGAATGTTTTGAGGTTAGAATGATATTGAAGAAATATATTTCTGGATTATAATGCTACTGGCGCTGAAGCATCGGAAATTAGTACTGAGTTTTAAACCATTTCATTGAAGTGAAACTTCTATTTGGTATATTCTGTAATATAACAAATCATTTCAGTTTTATTAAATGTAAATAACACGTTGAGTGTCTCGCGTTTCGGCGTCGGCAATCGGCGGCTCCCGTTTCGCGATGACAGTTGGCCTACCATGCAGCGGTGTCAGATTGAGTAACTTAGAATTTATGATAAATTGAATGAGAAATTATTGGTAACTCAACATTTATTAATATTAAGCCACATTTATTAGATGGATTAAATTTTTTGACGAACTTTTATTTGTCATTAATAAGTACAAATACGTGTTATTACCCTATGTTTTACATTTTAAGATTTAAATTAAATTTTATTAAACCTGACAACCCGGCTCCTTTATATTTAATTGTCAGGTGACTGTGACTCTATTTGAATTATCTCTTCAAAATTACACATTCACAGTCTAACCATCCGTATCAACATTGAACCTAGGAAATGCTGTATGGAATTTGAACTGATATCTTGGACTGTTCATTCCTGTTCATTCATTTATTATTTTGATTTTTTAATAACTCCTGTCCTCGTATGCCATTTAATTTGAAATTTGGCTAGCTGTTATATTGTATCGTCTCCTATATATGGGCAAATTTTCATTCGAAACACTTCAATATTTCAAAAAATATTGCGTTTTCAAAATTTTCTTTTCATTTTTTTCCAAGAAAAATTAGACGAGCCAAGCCATTAACAAAATCAAGGTAATTCCCAAATTTGGTCGAAATGGGTCAAGTATCTTTTGAGTTAGCGCTTCGATATATATATATATATATATATATATATATATATATATATATATATATATATATATATATATATATATATATATATATCTTTTAGACTATTGGCCACGGTTTTGAACCATTAGCACATTTAAACCCGAATTTTTAGTTAGAGTGGCTGCCCCGATTCTGTGAATAAATTTAATATGTTCATCGGATCTTTACACATCACATTTTAGCTTTTTATTTAATCTTATCTAAACTTTCTAATTACTCAGCCATCTACCTACGTATTTAAATAAAGATCCACTCACACATGCGCGAGCTTATACTCATATTCACACAAGTACACATAATGTACAGAGCTATATTTACAATTTGCACCTGCAATATTCTGTATCTATTTAACTAATTATTACTAGACTATATTAAGGGAAAATAAAATACAGGGACACAAATCTTCTGCGTCTTAGGGGTCTATCTAGACGACTTTATATAACTTAGACAGATGGTTGACCCTGGATAAATTAGGAAAAACAAATGGTTAGACAGAAGGATAGCTAAAACTATGTACAAAGTTCTAAGTAGCTACTACAAAATAAAATTAGAACCATTAAATATTTATACCCAAGTTATAAATATGTGTATTTATAATCAAATATATATATCAATATTTCCCGTTGCAAGTAAGTGTGCCAAGTTAAAAGGACACGCAACACAGCGTGTCCGCACGATATTTTCAACAAATATTTGAACCTGTACCCTAAAATTTGTACAACCCATCAACATATACTGTATGTCCCCCAACTCGCCACACTCGCAATTGGGATCGTCTTTTTAATTTATTTTATATAAGTATCAAGGTACCAATGCATGTCCAAATCTTAATTACAAATATTTACTATGACTAGTCTATCAAATATTTCGTTTTTAAACCAGGGTATCCTAGGTGGAAAAGGTTGTAGCTGTTTATAGTAAAATCCCGTACTATTGTTTTTGTATCGTGTCCATTTTTCTTTAATAGAATTAAATAGGTAAGGCAAAACGTCGGAGCCCGGACATAGATAGGGTAATTCTTCTCCTGTGTAAATAGATTCCTTAGCCAATGTATCCACTGTTTCATTCTTTAATATCCCACAGTGTCCTTTTATCCAGCATAAGGTAACGTCCTTGCCTTTTCTTGTAACAAATACAGCTGTTTTATTAACTCAGCTATCAAATAGTTGTTTACTTTTGTATTTGCAGTAAAATTATTAATTTTATCAAGGCAACTCTTACTATCTGTGAAGATAACCACTCTTTGCTTGCACTGTTGTTTTACATACTGTAATGCTTCTAAAATTGCAACTATTTCTGCTGAATATATGGACAATTTAGCATTTAGTCGAAACATTTTTCTAATTTCACCTTCCGGGACATAATAGGCACAGCCAGTGAAGTTGTTTTGTTTAGAACCATCGGTGAAAATATGAAGGGATTGTGGAAATTTAGACATTACATCACACTTAAATACCAGATTACAAACGTTACAGGGGAAGTCACTGTAATTCTGTAAATATATTACTTTCAGTGGTTTCTTTGTTTGTATATTTATGCTATATGTCGGACATACTCTATTTTGATATAGATCACCTTTATGTGACAAAATATTGTGGTAAGCTGTTACAATTAGAGAAGGGGGTTTATAACCCTGACGTGAAGATGTTGTATTCAATATATATGCTTGGTTTAGTTTTTCTATCAAGTCACTCCCTCTTGTATATTCTTTTATAAGAAACCTAGTAGCCAAATTTTATGCACGTATTTTTGGGGGCGTTTCTCCCACTTCGGCTAACAAGCAGTCAATTGGTGTATATATATATATATATATATATATATATATATATATATATATATATAAATTGAAACTGACCCCGGATATGGGTTCTAGAGGCCCTAATCCGCGCTCATTTGAAAATTTTTTCCAAAAGTCTTACCATTGATACCTCTCTATTAGTGAATTTTCTTAATGAAAATTAACTAAAAAAATCTCGGGACGCAGCAAGTGCGTTATAGTAGTGAATTTTCATAAAACTATTTTTTAATAGCAATAATGTGTGTGTTTTTTTTTAAGAAAGCAGGCATCAAATTTGGTTACCAGTAAAACCTATATAGTAAAAATAATGTGCCATGTTTCATCAAAATAACTTTATTGTTTAAAAATGTATAAAAATTTCCGAAAGTAAACTTAAAGTGTTCCCGAAAAAACTCGTTTTTTGGTCAACCTTATAGGTTAATAGCAAATTGAGCTATTCAAATATTAAGCATTTGATCAAAATTCGCTACCATAACGCACTTACTGCGTCCAGAATTTTTTTTCTTACAAACATGAATTATATTTCGATGGAAAATGCAAAAATGCAATAACATAAGGCGTGTTTGATTAAAAAAAAAAGAAAATTTGTATCACCAACGACTTATGGGCCACACTGTAATTGTAGAAATAATTTTTTAAGATGTAGCTCAAGACACCCTATAATTAATATATACAAATTTTTTTCATATCTTGTATAATAACAGATATATTGAGCTTTATTGATTTTTTTAATGAAAATTCTACAAAAATTATATACCATTAATCGATAAACTCTATAGCTAAAGCTACTGCCACGCATCAGAGAAAGGATCTATTTGAAATGAATTTTCTAGAAACATTTTATTAAAATGAAGGACAATGACGGTTGAAACTAAGACTTCAGAGTTTGTAAAACATTCTTCTTGAGACATTTTATTTCCATAGCCCGTATTAGATTCAAGTTCTTTTCCTAAATGTTGCCAATTTTGACGTTTAAATCGCAACTTTGACGTTTTGTGAAAAACCCCAATGTATTTTTGTTTAAATGCCTATAACTTTTTTGTCTTTTGACCTACAGAGCTAAATTTTGGTAGGAAACTTGCTTATAATGATATAAACCCGCGTATAAAATTTGGTTGCCCTTACTTTGTTAATTTTGGAGATATAAATTTTTTTCGAAAGAAAACACAAAATTTTCCGGGAAAACCTCGTCGGATTTTCCTGGATAACGAACATATCCAAGCCACTTGCAAAAGGAAGGTACTCACCAATTTTGACGTTTAAAATCGCGATTTTGACGTTTTGAGGAGAACCTAAATTTATTTTTCTTTGAATGCCTGTAACTTTTTTGTCATTTAACCTACGGAGCTAAATTTTGGTAGGTGACTTGCCTCTAATGATATAAACCTGCGTATGAAATTTGATTGCCCTTACTTTGTTAATTTTGGAGATATAAATTTTTTTCGATTTTTTTCGAAAGAAAACACAAAATTTTCCGGGAAAACCTTGGCGGATTCTCCTGGCTAACGAACTTATCCAAGCGACTTGCGAAAGGAAGGTCTGTGCCAAATTTTATCAAAATCGGTCCATTATTTTTTAAGTTATAGGTGTGACACATAAATATATATATATATATATATATATATATATATATATATATATATATATATATATATATATATATATATATATATATATATATATATATATATATATATATAAACATATAAAGTCCGAAACTGACCTCGGATTTGGGTTCCGGGGGTCCTAAATAGCGCTTATTTGAAGAAATTTTTTCCAAATTCGAAAGTCGAGATCTCCTCATTAGTGAATTTTTTTTAAGAAAATTCACTAAAAAGTTCTGAGGTAACACATAAAAAACATACAGGCGAATTGAGAACCTCCTCCTTGTTTGAAATCGGTTTAAAAAAAAGCAAATAAAATGTAATTGGGCTTGACCGGGATTTGAACCTGGCAGCTCCCGCACTCTAAGCGGAAATCATACCTCTAGACCAACGAGTCAGTTGTTGGAAGTTTGTTTTAATGTTGTATTCCAGCGGGCGTTCTAATCATTTTAGTCATAATTCATGTTTAATCATTTATTTATATAAAAATTATAAATTAATACCTAGTTATTAAATTAAATAAAACATTCTTCTTAAGACATTTTATTTCCATAGCCCGTATTAGATTCAAGTTCTTTTCCTAAATGTTGCCAATTTTGACGTTTAAATCGCAACTTTGACGTTTTGTGAAAAACCCCAATGTATTTTTGTTTAAATGCCTATAACTTTTTTGTCTTTTGACCTACAGAGCTAAATTTTGGTAGGAAACTTGCTTATAATGATATAAACCCGCGTATAAAATTTGGTTGCCCTTACTTTGTTAATTTTGGAGATATAAATTTTTTTCGAAAGAAAACACAAAATTTTCCGGGAAAACCTCGTCGGATTTTCCTGGATAACGAACATATCCAAGCCACTTGCAAAAGGAAGGTACTCACCAATTTTGACGTTTAAAATCGCGATTTTGACGTTTTGAGGAGAACCTAAATTTATTTTTCTTTGAATGCCTGTAACTTTTTTGTCATTTAACCTACGGAGCTAAATTTTGGTAGGTGACTTGCCTCTAATGATATAAACCTGCGTATGAAATTTGATTGCCCTTACTTTGTTAATTTTGGAGATATAAATTTTTTTCGATTTTTTTCGAAAGAAAACACAAAATTTTCCGGGAAAACCTTGGCGGATTCTCCTGGCTAACGAACTTATCCAAGCGACTTGCGAAAGGAAGGTCTGTGCCAAATTTTATCAAAATCGGTCCATTATTTTTTAAGTTATAGGTGTGACACATAAATAAATATATATATATATATATATATATATATATATATATATATATATATATATATATATATATATATATATATATATATATATATATATATATATAAACATATAAAGTCCGAAACTGACCTCGGATTTGGGTTCCGGGGGTCCTAAATAGCGCTTATTTGAAGAAATTTTTTCCAAATTCGAAAGTCGAGATCTCCTCATTAGTGAATTTTTTTTAAGAAAATTCACTAAAAAGTTCTGAGGTAACACATAAAAAACATACAGGCGAATTGAGAACCTCCTCCTTGTTTGAAATCGGTTTAAAAAAAAGCAAATAAAATGTAATTGGGCTTGACCGGGATTTGAACCTGGCAGCTCCCGCACTCTAAGCGGAAATCATACCTCTAGACCAACGAGTCAGTTGTTGGAAGTTTGTTTTAATGTTGTATTCCAGCGGGCGTTCTAATCATTTTAGTCATAATTCATGTTTAATCATTTATTTATATAAAAATTATAAATTAATACCTAGTTATTAAATTAAATAAAACATTCTTCTTAAGACATTTTATTTCCATAGCCCGTATTAGATTCAAGTTCTTTTCCTAAATGTTGCCAATTTTGACGTTTAAATCGCAACTTTGACGTTTTGTGAAAAACCCCAATTTATTTTTGTTTAAATGCCTATAACTTTTTTGTCTTTTGACCTACAAATCTAAATTTTGGTAGGTAACTTGCCTATAATGATATAAACCCGTGTATAAAATTTGGTTGCCCTTACTTTGTTAATTTTGGAGATATAAATTTTTTTCGAAAGAAAACACAAAATTTTCCGGGAAAACCTCGTCGGATTTTCCTGGATAACGAACATATCCAAGCCACTTGCAAAAGGAAGGTACTCACCAATTTTGACGTTTAAAATCGCGATTTTGACGTTTTGAGGAGAACCTAAATTTATTTTTCTTTGAATGCCTGTAACTTTTTTGTCATTTAACCTACGGAGCTAAATTTTGGTAGGTGACTTGCCTCTAATGATATAAACCTGCGTATGAAATTTGATTGCCCTTACTTTGTTAATTTTGGAGATATAAATTTTTTTCGATTTTTTTCGAAAGAAAACACAAAATTTTCCGGGAAAACCTTGGCGGATTCTCCTGGCTAACGAACTTATCCAAGCGACTTGCGAAAGGAAGGTCTGTGCCAAATTTTATCAAAATCGGTCCATTATTTTTTAAGTTATAGGTGTGACACATAAATAAATATATATATATATATATATATATATATATATATATATATATATATATATATATATATATATATATATATATATATATATATATATATATATATATATATATAAACATATAAAGTCCGAAACTGACCTCGGATTTGGGTTCCGGGGGTCCTAAATAGCGCTTATTTGAAGAAATTTTTTCCAAATTCGAAAGTCGAGATCTCCTCATTAGTGAATTTTTTTTAAGAAAATTCACTAAAAAGTTCTGAGGTAACACATAAAAAACATACAGGCGAATTGAGAACCTCCTCCTTGTTTGAAATCGGTTTAAAAAAAAGCAAATAAAATGTAATTGGGCTTGACCGGGATTTGAACCTGGCAGCTCCCGCACTCTAAGCGGAAATCATACCTCTAGACCAACGAGTCAGTTGTTGGAAGTTTGTTTTAATGTTGTATTCCAGCGGGCGTTCTAATCATTTTAGTCATAATTCATGTTTAATCATTTATTTATATAAAAATTATAAATTAATACCTAGTTATTAAATTAAATAAAACATTCTTCTTAAGACATTTTATTTCCATAGCCCGTATTAGATTCAAGTTCTTTTCCTAAATGTTGCCAATTTTGACGTTTAAATCGCAACTTTGACGTTTTGTGAAAAACCCCAATTTATTTTTGTTTAAATGCCTATAACTTTTTTGTCTTTTGACCTACAAATCTAAATTTTGGTAGGTAACTTGCCTATAATGATATAAACCCGTGTATAAAATGTGGTTGTCCTTACTTTGTTAATTTTGGAGATATAAATTTTTTTCGAAAGAAAACACAACATTTTCCGGGAAAACCTCGTCGGATTTTCCTGGATAACGAACATATCCAAGCCACTTGCAAAAGGAAGGTACTCACCAATTTTGACGTTTAAAATCGCGATTTTGACGTTTTGAGGAGAACCCAAATTTATTTTTCTTTGAATGCCTGTAACTTTTTTGTCATTTAACCTACGGAGCTAAATTTTGGTAGGTGACTTGCCTCTGATGATATAAACCTGCGTATGAAATTTGATTGCCCTTACTTTGTTAATTTTGGAGATATAAATTTTTTTCGATTTTTTTCGAAAGAAAACACAAAATTTTCCGGGAAAACCTTGGCGGATTCTCCTGGCTAACGAACTTATCCAAGCGACTTGCGAAAGGAAGGTCTGTGCCAAATTTTATCAAAATCGGTCCATTATTTTTTAAGTTATAGGTGTGACACATAAATATATATATATATATATATATATATATATATATATATATATATATATATATATATATATATATATATATATATATATATATATATATATATATATATATATATATATATATATATATATATATATATATATATATATATATATATATATATAAACATATAAAGTCCGAAACTGACCTCGGATTTGGGTTCCGGGGGTCCTAAATAGCGCTTATTTGAAGAAATTTTTTCCAAATTCGAAAGTCGAGATCTCCTCATTAGTGAATTTTTTTTAAGAAAATTCACTAAAAAGTTCTGAGGTAACACATAAAAAACATACAGGCGAATTGAGAACCTCCTCCTTGTTTGAAATCGGTTTAAAAAAAAGCAAATAAAATGTAATTGGGCTTGACCGGGATTTGAACCTGGCAGCTCCCGCACTCTAAGCGGAAATCATACCTCTAGACCAACGAGTCAGTTGTTGGAAGTTTGTTTTAATGTTGTATTCCAGCGGGCGTTCTAATCATTTTAGTCATAATTCATGTTTAATCATTTATTTATATAAAAATTATAAATTAATACCTAGTTATTAAATTAAATAAAACATTCTTCTTAAGACATTTTATTTCCATAGCCCGTATTAGATTCAAGTTCTTTTCCTAAATGTTGCCAATTTTGACGTTTAAATCGCAACTTTGACGTTTTGTGAAAAACCCCAATTTATTTTTGTTTAAATGCCTATAACTTTTTTGTCTTTTGACCTACAAATCTAAATTTTGGTAGGTAACTTGCCTATAATGATATAAACCCGTGTATAAAATGTGGTTGTCCTTACTTTGTTAATTTTGGAGATATAAATTTTTTTCGAAAGAAAACACAACATTTTCCGGGAAAACCTCGTCGGATTTTCCTGGATAACGAACATATCCAAGCCACTTGCAAAAGGAAGGTACTCACCAATTTTGACGTTTAAAATCGCGATTTTGACGTTTTGAGGAGAACCCAAATTTATTTTTCTTTGAATGCCTGTAACTTTTTTGTCATTTAACCTACGGAGCTAAATTTTGGTAGGTGACTTGCCTCTGATGATATAAACCTGCGTATGAAATTTGATTGCCCTTACTTTGTTAATTTTGGAGATATAAATTTTTTTCGATTTTTTTCGAAAGAAAACACAAAATTTTCCGGGAAAACCTCGGCGGATTCTCCTGGCTAACGAACTTATCCAAGCGACTTGCGAAAGGAAGGTCTGTGCCAAATTTTATCAAAATCGGTCCATTATTTTTTAAGTTATAGGTGTGACACATAAATATATATATATATATATATATATATATATATATATATATATATATATATATATATATATATATATATATATAACATATAAAGTCTGAAACTGACCTCGGATTTGGGTTCCGGGGGTCCTAAATAGCGCTCATTTGAAGAAATTTTTTCAAAATTCGAAAGTCGGGATCTCCTCATTAGTGAATTTTTTTTAAGAAAATTCACTAAAAAGGCAATAGTTACAACCTCACTTGCTTTGTAAATTTGAAAGGTCAAAGACATAGTTAATTAAATGGGCATAATACTCACTTGTGAGCACTGTCACTATTACGGGATTAACACTGATTAGGCTTTTCCCTCGTGTCTTGATTTAATATGCTTTAACAAAACATATTTCTGCACACTTGCATAATCACATGATGAACATTGATATGGCTTTTCTCTTGTGTGTTTCGATTTAATATGATTTAACAAAACATGTTTGTGTACACTTGCATAATCACATAATGAACATTTATGTGGCTTTTCTCCTGTATGTTTTGATTTAACATGTCTTAACAAATTACGTTTCTCTACACTTGCATAATCACAGGACGAACATTGATATGGCTTTCCTCTTGTGTGTTTTGATTTAATATGACTCAACAATTGGTCTTTCCTTACACTTGCATAATCACATGATGAACATTGATAAAGCCTTTCTACTGAGTGTTTTGATTTAATATGTCTTAACAAAATATATTTTTGTACACTTGCATAATCACATGATAAACATTGATACGGCTTTTCTCTCGTGTGTTTTGATTTAATATGACTTAACAATTGATCTTTCCTTGCACTTGCATAATCACATGATGAACATTGATATGCTTTTCCTTTCGTATGTTTTGATTTAATATGATTTAACAAATTTGTTTTGTATGCAGTTGCGTAAGTACATGATGAACATTTATGTGCCTTTTCTCCTGTGTGTTTTGATTTAATATGATTGATCAAGTAGTCTTTCCTTCCACTTGCATAATCACATGATGAACATTCGTAAGGCTTTTCTCTTGTATGTTTTGATTTAATATGCATTAACAAATCCTGTTTGTATACAGTTCCATAAGTACATGATGAACATTTATGTGGCTTTTCACCTGTGTGTTTTGATTTAATATGATTTAACAATTGGTCTTTGCGTACACTTGCATAATCACATGATGAACATTGATATGGTTTTTCTCCTGTGTGTTTTGATTTACCATGATTTAACAATAGCTGTTTTTGTACACTTGCATAATCACATAATGAACATTGATGGAGCTTTTCCCTTGTGTGTTTTGATTTAATATGATTTAACAAAGTAGATTTCCTTGCACTTGCATAATCACATGATGAACATTGATATGGCTTTTCTCCTGTGTGTTTTGATTTAATATGATTTAACAATCTGTCTTGCCGTACACTTGCATAATCACATGATGAACATTGATATGGCTTTTCTCTCGTGTGTTTTGATTTAATATGATTTAACAATTGATCTTTCCTTGCACTTGCATAATCACATGATGAACATTGATATGCTTTTCCTTTCGTATGTTTTGATTTAATATGATTTAACAAATTTGTTTTGTATGCAGTTGCGTAAGTACATGATGAACATTTATGTGCCTTTTCTCCTGTGTGTTTTGATTTAATATGATTTAACAATTGGTCTTTCCTTACACTTGCATAATCACATGACAAACATTGATAAGGCGTTTCTCCTGTGTGTTTTGATTTAATATGATTGATCAAGTAGTCTTTCCTTCCACTTGCATAATCACATGATGAACATTCGTAAGGCTTTTCTCTTGTATGTTTTGATTTAATATGCATTAACAAATCCTGTTTGTATACAGTTCCATAAGTACATGATGAACATTTATGTGGCTTTTCACCTGTGTGTTTTGATTTAATATGATTTAACAATTGGTCTTTGCGTACACTTGCATAATGACATGATGAACATTGATATGGTTTTTCTCCTGTGTGTTTTGATTTACCATGATTTAACAATAGCTGTTTTTGTACACTTGCATAATCACATAATGAACATTGATGGAGCTTTTCCCTTGTGTGTTTTGATTTAATATGATTTAACAAAGTAGATTTCCTTGCACTTGCATAATCACATGATGAACATTGATATGGCTTTTCTCCTGTGTGTTTTGATTTAATATGATTTAACAATCTGTCTTGCCGTACACTTGCATAACCACATGACAAACATTGATATGGCTTTTCTCTCGTGTGTTTTGATTTAATATGATTTAACAATTGGTCTTTCCTTGCACTTGCATAAACACATGATGAACATTCATATGTTTTTTTCCTCATATGTTTTGATTTAATATGATTCGACAAATGATGTTTCTGCACACTTGCATAATTACACATGAAACATTGATAAGTTTTAGGATGTTGCGATTTAATACAGTCCAAAGAATTTTTCTTATCTTCATTTATAATACATTGATGTTGCTCTTTCACAGACTGGTTAACATTGTTGAATAATTTATGTACCTGAGATATGCCATCTCCATCCCCATGCACATCATCCTTATTGTCCGAAGTGGGACAAGGCCAGGAGTCTTGATTATTAGCAGAACTTTCATTTTTGTTCCAGTGCTCTTTTTTGAAATCCTGATATAATACAACACTGTCCAAAGCATGCTCTTCTATTTCCAGTTTTATTAAAGATTCGTTTGGTTGAAAATTTAATTTCCTATCATGATCAGTTTCGCAGGAAAGCGTTTCCGTAGATACATTATCATAATTTTCTGTTTCAGTTTTACAGTAAGCTGGATGGAGCCCATGTTCTTGTTTTATATGTTCCATGGGGGTGTTTTGGCAGCTACTATTTTTATTAGATTCTCTCTTTAAATTTTAAATAGTTTTCAATATTTATAATTTATATTTTCTTTCTGGCTTTTGAGGTTTCATTACAGAACACTTTTGGCGTTTTGACAGTGACTTGTGTCTACTGTCTAAATCAGTGACATAAAGATTAAGAGAGACGACCGGCTAAAACTTTGACTATAAATCAGAGAATAGACTCGGCACACAGCCGAATTGTTTGAAGCCAACATTCAAGGGACTCTATGTTTACATCGGTCCTCTGCTCTGATTGGGTGGTGGCTCAAGCGTTGCCGCTATGTGATAATTCATCCTTAAATCCCCGAATATGAGGACAAGTTGAGATTCATAAATTTATTACTTTTCTATTACTTAAGACATTACACTTACATTAGGGCTTATTTATGAATGTAAATATTTACTAACGTTCTATTACTTGGTTTCTCCCTTCTTTATGTAAATATAACCAGAAAACTCAATTTAAAATCTTTATCTTGCTGCATGTGAAGTATCTAGATTTGTATTAATCGACAGCTGTGGCTTGTATTTGTCTGTGAATAGTATGCAAGTATACTGAGAGTTTATTTTTGTGTTACCTTGATTTGCAATAAAGGTTTTGATTTTTGTTTATGCAAAATGATGAAAAAGTATATTGCTTGTAGGTTACCCGTGGCAACGGTGTCTCTGCATGCGTAAGTACATCGCTGTTTGCGATTTTCAGTGGCGGCACGTCAGTTTGGCACTATTTTTAGGTTTCCATCTACTAAAGAAAGGAGAGAAACATGATGCACTGCCTTGAATATAAAATCGAATACGCTGCCGAAATATTTTCATTTATGTTCACAGCATTTTAATGAAGACTTTTATTATTTACCCAAGTGGAAGAACGGTATTAAAAACGTAGCGTCTCTATCAGTTTTAAGTTCTACAGTGCCTTCTACTTCTGGCATGAAAGCTATTGCTCATGCAGAAAGAAGGTAAATAATTATTTTTAGCTTCCTATTTTGTAAACCTTTATTATTGTTAAAATTATAAATTACCCGATAAAAATTGCAGTGATAGTTTTGCAGAAAATAGAGATAAATCATCGTTATCATCAACTGTCACTGCCTTGGAATTATCATATTCAACAGGTGCGGCACTTGGCAGCCCTCCTGAATTGACACCAAAAGCTAACATTACTCTAGGTCAAAAGTAAGTTAATATGCCTGGACTTAGAATTGAGGGAAAAATACTAGAAACCATTTTAAAAAATTATACTTTGTTCACTGAAAACTTACCAAATATCGTCCATTTTTTAAGGAAAAAACTTCGTTATTAGATATTTCCAGTTTATCAGGAACTCCAAAAACATCTTTTTAAAAATGGTCTATTGCTAAACGAGTAATAAAAAACAAAAGAGGAAAATAAATATATTGCGCCAACAGAAAAGACGTCTTAAAAGTTTTTCACCAGAAATCGCTGATTGGGCATTTTAAAAGTGGTATTGCTTTTACGGAAAATAAAGAAACATCGCTGAACGTCTCACTTTTGAGTGATTGAATTTATATCATTTTTTGTAATATTTTAGGCCTCTTTACCCACACAAATAGACCTGATTAGACAGCTTTTAAAAGGTCCACAACTATTCACCCAACGTAAGGTTGTTTGCTGCTGCACAATAAACCAAAGGTTGCAGTGCTGCCGGGGCGGCACAGCCACGGACGAGCCCAGAGGGGAAAAAAGGTCGTTTGCTATTACCCTAAATGTTTATTCAAACAAAGCTTATAATTACGGGCGAGAAAAAGGTATGAAATCTTTGCCACATCCTCGAACCATTTCTAAATTGTTCCTGGATTCCGCAAAGAAGCATTAGCGGTTTTGGATTCAGAAAGAAGAGAAGCAGCTGAAAAAGGTCGCAAAATACTTTGTAACCTAGTTATCGACGAGATGTTCACAAGACGTCAAGTTGAGTGGTCAGGAAAAAGGTTTTGTGGTAACGTAGATATTAGCGTGGATATGAATAATTCAAACTAACTTCCAGAGGCTAAAGAAGTTTTGCTTTTCTTATTAGTTGATTTCTCGTGAAAAAAAAGCAAGCCTATTAAATCAGGCTTTAAGTTTTATCCATCAGGCAAGAATAGTCGTTAATTCCGTAACTTTTGATGGAGCAGCTGCAAATATAAGCATGGTTAAATGTTTGGGAGCAAATTTAGATACATTTATTCAAGAAGGTTTAAAGGCTTATTTGCCGCACCCTGTAACCCATGAAAATGTATATATTCCCTAGATGCTTGCCACATGATGAAATTAATAAGAAATTGTCCGGCAAGTTGTTGTAGATGTATAAAACATGGCAGCAGACAAATCAGGTGGTCATTTCTAGAAAAACTGGTAGAGCTGCAAGATATTGAAGGTTTTTCTTTTTTTTTCTTATTTTTTTTTGAAAACAGTTTTTACTAAATTTGCATAGAAAAAATCGCTTGTGACGAAATCAAAACATCGCCAGATTGAGACTTTCGAACATTTTATTCGAGAAATCATTTCTATAAAAATTCACTACCATAACGCACTTGCTGCGTCCAGACTTTCAGTTAATAGTATACTTAAATAATGTATAGGTAGTTAAACATCTTTTAAATTTTATTTTATTATTTTAATCGTATTTATGAACATTTCAATCCTAATTCTCGAGACGCCTATGGTGTCGAGAATCGTGTAAACAAACCTTTTAGCCAATGTTGGTTTAAAACATTACAACGCAGCGCATTGGGAGATGCCTGGTCTATCCGTAGGTAGATAGTCAAAGAGAGAGACGACCGGCTAAAAATCCTATTAGGTGCCGCCACGTTGCCAAATTCTACTGACTCATGGTCACCTTGGTCAGACGTGGTCATATTACTGTATCCTGCCCGAGGCGCTGCTGCTGGTGAATTGAATATCTTTTAGTGATAGACACTAATAAGGAGATCGCGACTCTTGAATTTTGAAAAATTTCTTCAAATGAGAGCGAACTAGACCCCCTCGAACCAATATCCGGGGTCAGTTTCAAAATATATATATATATATATATATATATATATATATATATATATATATATATATATATATATATATATATATATATATATATATATATATATATATATATATATATATATATATTGCTATGGTATTTTTATTTAGCAATTTTAATTGTAGAGCATAAGAATTCGATAATTTCGAATTTGCGTCTTTATAAAGGCTACCATTGATGAACCTGAAATTATGCCAAAGATTGTTTAATTACCGCTGTATTTTAAAAATTTGCTCTCATCTCATGGGTAGAGTTCTAAAATTGGGCTAGCATTTCTGCTTGATATATCTTAATTGAAAATTTTATTAATCCAGAGTGTTTAGAAATTCCAAAAAAAAATATTTAATTGAGTTCTTTTCATTTTACTTTTAATTGACAATGAAAAAAGCCTTATTTTATCATATTACTATTATTTGTTTGATTTGGGTCAAAATTAAACATACTATGTAAGTACAAGCTAATACTATAAATGACAATACAGGACACTCTGGCCGATTTTGTGTGACAAAAATATCAGCGTCCCTAGCGGATAGTACTGATATTACGTCGTTCAGGAACGTGTTCATATGTCAACATTAGCGATCGTTTTTGATTAACTGTGTATGGTTAAGTTTGAGCTGTGTTTTTAATAATAAATATGAGTGGTAGGGCTTGTGGAATATATAATTGTTCGAATTATAACTTAGCAAATCTATCAAAGACATTTCATCGGTTTCCAAAGGATCCTGAAACGTGAGTATGATTTTTTGTGTTTGCTTTTATTAGAAGCGAATTTGTTCACACATTAGCCTAATAATTAATTTTAAACAATAATTATAATATAGATTGACGTTATTTTTATATTATAGATGCAAGAAATGGATAATATTATCAAAAAGAGCTGATTTGGATCTAGTATTAAACAGACAAGGTTCACATAAGCTTAATTCTTGTTATAGTGTATGCTCTTATCATTTTCGGCAAGAGGATTATAATAATCCGGCAAATAAATCACAAGGGTAACTGATTCATGTTTTCACTGTTTTGTCATGTAAAAGTTTTTATATTCATCTATAATAAACCAATTGTCTAAATTAAGAATATGCAGGTAAATATACAATTCAAATTATTCGCTCAGTTATCAGTACTTCACGCAAGGTGGCGCTAGTGTACTTGTCACAAATATCACCCATGCTAAAGCATAGCAGTGTCCCGTATTGTCATTATATAATATTTGGTACAAGCTAGTATGTTTTATTACTGGTTGATTAAATTCAAAAATTTCCAAAAAAAACAGCTATATCGCGATTATCATCACTGATTATCGATAAATCATACAAATCAAATTTATTTGAAACAATGAATTAACTAACTATGATCTAGTGATTCGGCCTTTATCTAATATCTGCCTTAGCGAGCTTAAGATACATAAAAATCATCACTGGGACTGAAAATTCTTAAAAACTAAACACAATATAGAAAAAAGTCTGCACATTTATAACGATAAAGTTCTCAAAACGACTTACTGATTGATGTCTAATTGGTTCTTTTATTGGATGTGTACTAATTGTTTTCCAATGGATCTACTGTTTGGATTTTAAAGCTTGCCTGTAATTGCTAATTATTTTCCATTTTATATTGAAACGGTCTTAACAAACTGCGTACCAGTTGCTCATATATATTTTTCCCATTTCAACACTGAATATTCTCTTATTATGATGCACTTGTTCGCAGATTATACCGAGCCTTGACTGCCGTCACGCTCAATTCTCAATTCGTACATAACATGCTTCCTAATATTTTTCTTCATAAACATTGTACAAATGAATAAAAAACTATTTATGGTCGCAAATATCAAGTAAGTATATGTGTCATTGTTTTTTAATTTGTTGTTGCGATTTATTTAAACTGTCAGTTTGAAACCTTCTACTTGATTTATGCATTAAAAACATTTTATTTCAAGACTTGTGTTAAATTTGTACTAAAATGATATTTCCAAAATAGTTCGCTTTACTGTGAGTCGCGACATCAAAATAGGGCGAGTGTAAACGTTTGGTGTGGCCTTTTAGACGATACAGTTATAGAACAATTTTTCATAAGCAATAGGTTGAATGGCGATGGATACCTTCATGCGTTAACCCAGGCAACACAATTGTGATATTCACATCGCTGAGATGTTATTTTTAAGTAACCAATGCGACATATCCTGATACATGCATGTCATGTTTCTGGGATGGTTTTCTGTTACCTATGATTTTGCGCTTACACTGGTACATGCTAGCGATGTTAGCTGTTACTTTTGAGATACATGGCTAACCTTTACATGCCAAGTATGTAACAGCGACATAGCAATAATTTACATTTCAGAAGTTAATTTTAATGATATGCTAGCGATATTATAAACTATATCGCTGTTACTTCAGAAAAATAACATGCTAAGCATGTAATTAACACATGATGACCGTTACTTTATAGATTCACAGTTCATATTAACGCCACACCGTTTGTCATCGCTGGAATCGCATTGACACTTGGTTATTTTTAGTGAATTTTTATTAAAAAAAATTCACTAATAGAGAGGTATCGATGGTGAGACTTTGCAAAAATTCTTTCAAATGAGCGCGAATTAGGACCCCTAGAACCCATATCCGGGGTCAGTTTGAATTTTTATATGCTTATATATATATATATATATATATATATATATATATATATATATATATATATATATATATATATATATATATATATATATATATATATATATATATATATATATATATATATATATATATATATATATATATATATATATATATATATATATATATGTATCCGTCTGATAACTCAAAAAATAATTAACCGATTTAGATAAAACTCGACAAGTGCCTTTCTTTTATTAATGGCTTGGATGAGTTCGTTGGCCAGGAAAATCGGACGGGGTTTTCCGGGAAAATTTTGAGTTTTCTTTCAAAAAAAATTTTTTTTTCCGAAAATTTCGATAAAATTTGGTCTACATATTGCTTTGGGAAATACCTAACTATGTGCCAAAATTCAGCTTTCTAGGGTTACAGAAAATTGAGCTATTCAAATTTGAAACATGTTTAAATTATAAGTATGTGGTTGCTGTTGGTTAGTCAATGCTTTTCTTATTGACTCATGAGATTCATTTGTAAGTTTCCGAGAAATGTCAATAATACTGAATTCACTGATTGTTAATCATTGGAAGCATTTACGATTATATATAACCCTATTGTAATGTATTATCATTTATAACCTTTGTAGTATAATTATTTTTGCCTTACAACTCGCAGCGTTTTTAGTCAATTGTTGTTATTAATAGTGAATAGTTTCCCGAATACACAAACCTTCCATTGACTTCTGCTTCTGCCGCTGTTACAGTCCTTTTATTTAGAGCTAGAGTTGTAACCATTGACTATCTATCTACGAATAGACTGGGCACACAGCCGAATTGTTTGAAGCCAACATTCAAGGGACTCTATGTTTACATCGGTCCTCTGCTCTGATTGGGTGGTGGCTAACGCGTTGCCGCTATGTAATAATTCATCCTTAAATCGCCGAATATGATGACAAGGAAGTCATTGAGGATGACAAATTTATTACTTTTCTGTCACTTAAGACATTACACTTTCATTAGGGCTTATTTATGAATGTGAAGATGTACTAACATATATTTTCCTTGGTTTCTCCCTTCTTTATGTAAATATAACCAGAAAACTCAGCCCATTATTTTAAATCGTTTTCCTGCTGCATGTGAAGTATCTAGATTTTTATTAATCCTCAGTTGTGGCTTGTATTTGTCTGTGAATAGTATGCAAGTATACTGAGAGTTTATTTTTATGTGTTACCTTGATTGGCAATAAAGATTTTGAGTTTTGTTTTTGGCAAAATGGTGAAAAGGTGTATTGTTTGTAGAAGATTACCTGGGGATGTGGCAACGGTGTCTCTGCATACGTAAGTACCTTGCTGTTTGCTATTTTCAGCGGCGGCACGTCAGTTTGGCACTATTTTTAGGTTTCCATCTATTAAAGAAATGAGAGAAAAATGGTGCGCAGCCTTAAGTATAAAAACGGATACGCTGCCGAAATATTCTTATTTATGTTCTCAGCACTTTAATGAAGACTCTTTTAGTGAATTTTTATTAAAAAAATTAACTAATAGAGAGGTATCGATGGTGAGACTTTGCAAAAATTCTTTCAAATGAGCGCGAATTAGGACCCCTAGAACCCATATCCGGGGTCAGTTTGAATTTTTATATGCTTATATATATATATATATATATATATATATATATATATATATATATATATATATATATATATATATATATATATATATATATATATATATATATATATATATATGTATCCGTCTGATAACTCAAAAAATAATTAACCGATTTAGATGAAACTCGACAAGTGCCTTTCTTTTATTAATGGCTTGGATGAGTTCGTTGGCCAGGAAAATCGGACGGGGTTTTCCGGGAAAATTTTGAGTTTTCTTTCAAAAAAAATTTTTTTTTCCGAAAATTTCGATAAAATTTGGTCTACATATTGCTTTGGGAAATACCTAACTATGTGCCAAAATTCAGCTTTCTAGGGTTACAGAAAATTGAGCTATTCAAATTTGAAACATGTTTAAATCATAAGTATGTGGTTGCTGTTGGTTAGTCAATGCTTTTCTTATTGACTCATGAGATTCATTCATCAACCTTCCATTGACTTCTGCTTCTGCCGCTGTTACAGTCCTTTTATTTAGATCTAGAGTTGTAACCATCATACAAACAGTGTTTTTTAACCACGTAGCTGGGCGACTGACCGAATTCATTCCCAGTTGCTGTTGATTTACTCATATTCTCTTAATATGTTTGAAGATGTGGTGTCTACTTCATTCCAAGTCACTATTAACCGACTATTTATGAAATCAAATAAGTAAATTAAATCGATTGTCAAAAAATATGTAGTGTATTAAGACAAGGGAAAAAGAAATAAAACATATATAACTGTGCACATTTTGATTATATTTTAGGGTGCTTGAGAGAGCTATTGTCACAGCATAATATCTTATTAAAGTTCATTTGTAAATAGGTTTAATTTTTATATGTTTATATATATATATATATATATATATATATATATATATATATATATATATATATATATATATATATATATATATATATATATATATATATATATATATATGATAACTCAAAAAATAATTAACCGATTTCGATGAAACTTGGCAAGTGCCTGTCTTTTATTAATGGCTTGGATGAGTTCGTTATCCAGAAAAATCAGACGGGGTTTTCCGGAAAAATTTTGAGTTTTCTTTCGAAAAAATTTTTTTTCTCCGAAAGTAACAAAGCTGTTTCAATGAAATTTACTATATATGTTGCCTCAACCTTACTACGTACCAAAATTCAACTTTCTAAGTTTAGATAAAATTGAGTTACTCAAATTTTAAATTTTCTTTCGAAAAAAATTTTTTTCTCCGAAAATTACAAAGTTATTTTAATGAAATTTTGTGGATATCTTGCCTTAGGAAAAACCTTACTACGTATTGAAATTAAACTCTCTAAGTTTATAGAAAATTGAATTATTTAAATTTGAAGCATTTAATAAAAATTCACTACCATAACGCACTTGCTGCGTCCCGAGTTTTTTTAACTTTTATTGTGTATTGTATGTGACATGTGACGCAGGACAATGGCATACAAGAGTTCAGTGTTTTGTTGTGGATCTGGATTAATTATTGCAATTTAGCTTTTAGCAAGAAGATTTTTGTGTTTGTAGATTAAGCATTATCCTGCAATTACAATTACGAGGTAAGTACCTACCTATATAGAATAATCTATTACCCAGTAAGTACATTTCCTAGGTTAAGTGTACCTATACCTACTTATTATATGATGAACATCTAATATGTTTGGCAAATCAAATCGATTATTTACAAACAATACAGCATTTGTGTGCATGGCAGTAGGCAGGAAGTAACAGTAAAACCGCCACAGAAAATTATCTGCTTAAATCGCAAATCTAGACAAAATGTTTACTGCACGTATCTGTTACTGTGTCACTGGTTTTGTCAAGAGTTAGCGCCAATTTTTATTAATCCGCATTTCATGATAAGAATTACTTTTGTGTTTGCACAACGTAAGAAACAATTGTTATGCTGTGGTGTTTATGTTAACTATTTGAGTTAGATAATTTTATTGTCGTCCATTTCTTAATGTAAAATGTCAAAAGGTAATTTCACTGATTTCATATAGACAAAAAAGACGCGAAACCTAAAAGACAAACAAATTAACAGTCATGTTTCATTGCCATACAGGGAAATAATTTTAGATTGCAATAAAAATAATATAGGGAAGTTGCAACTTTTCCACATGTCGAGCCGAATTCGACTTCCGCTATTAATCAATTCCCACTACCTAAAAATATTGTTGATGATGCATTAGTAGTATCATCATTTATGTCTTTAATATTATCATCCATACATCCAGTGGACTCAAAGGTTGACACAGTGTTTTAATAAACCAACAATAAAAATAATACCAATTTTTCTAACAGCTCGTTTTTGAAATTTCAGATGTAATTCTGCAGAACAACCAACTAAAAGAAAAAGGGTATGAAATTTCTGGTCCGGAGTGGTTCCATCAAGCAAGACAGCAGAAACAGAGGAATGACAAAAAGCATATTTCACTAAAAAAAATGAAAATTTACAGCTTAACTTTTAATTTATATAGACAATATGGGATCATTGTTGTTTCTATGTTTACAAATTCCAGCAAGTTTATGCATATGTTTTAAATTCATTTTTATTTTTAGATTTGTATTACGAAAATTTGGTTTTTTATTTAGTGTTTACTGAAAAAAATTTATTGTTTTGTGGTCCATAAAATACATGTTAACATTTTTTAGAAGTTTGCATTCACCTACACCTTTGGAATTCATTTTTAGTTTTATATTTATTATATGCGACTTTGTTTTTTCTATAAATGTAAGGTTAGTTGGAAAATGCATTGTTTTGTGCTGCAGTAAATATATAATATGTTAAATTTTTTAGAAGCTTCTATTTATGCATATATTGACAATACTTTTTTTTAAAACTATATGAGAATTTTGTTTTTTCTTCATTTACTGAAAATGTTATAGTTTTTTATGTTGTATAAAATATATGTTTCCATTTTCTAGAAGTTTATCTGTTGTTTTTATTGTCCCATTCATTTTTTTAATAAATATTTTAGGCTCAAGTTAGATGCAGATTGAGTTTACTATTACCAATAATTATTAGTAACTTAGTATGTATATATATATATATATATATATATATATATATATATATATATATATATATATATATATATATATATATGTATATAATTTACATGGCAGCCATGAAGTATGAATTATATACTGGGAATATATCATAGGACATCTCAAGTACATTATTTAGTTACATGCTAGAGATAAATCTAGATACATGACTGAGATATTAGTAATTACATCTCCCTAACAGCACAAGTGATGTCTCCAGCATGTTAGACTGTGATGTCCCTGCGATGTATTGTCAATGTTGGCAGTTGCTGACATTTCCTAGTTCTGGTAACTTGCATAGACCTTACAAAGTACATATCTGAGATGTACAATGTCACGCTGTTACATGCTAAATACATGATTGTTATGTAGTTGTGTTGCCTGGGAACTAAGGACCTTATGGATTTTTTTATAACCTCCCTTTGCAACAAAGAGCCAACATATGGTTTCATCAAGACGGTGCACCTTCACACAATTGCCGAGCCGTAAAAGCTTATTTCGACCAGACGTTGGGAGATAGATGGATAGGCAATAATGGACCTGCTCGCATGCCGACAAAATCGAGTGCATATCGTTCGACCGATAGCGCCTACATGTATGCGAATTGAGCTATTCAAATATGAAGCATTTAATCAAAATTCGCTACCATAACGCACTTGCTGCGTCCCGAATTTTTAATCTTTGTGAACATGAAGTATGATATACTGCGTCACATTCTATACACTTTGCACCTTTTAAATCCACCTTTTGCAATAACTGCACAGCTCAGGAGAATTAATTTCACTGTCAGCCATCTTGTTGACATATATATATATATATATATATATATATATATATATATATATATATATATATATATATATATATATATATATATATATATATTAGAGGTGTGCGAAGCTTCGAAATTTCGAACCGAACCCGAACTCGAACCGAACCTTCGGTTCGAAAATATGTTCGCACTAGTGATGTTGAAGTTGTTCGAAGTTCGAAATATGCAATTCTCCAAAATAGTTCGAAGTTCGTTGCTCAAAAATACTTCGAAATTTAACTTTACAGGCATTGAATGCTGCCAAAGATGGCGAAGTTGCGGCCCCGTTAACTCGGTAGCGGCGCTTTAAACTCTTTATCGGTATCATTGAGTGGATAGCATAATTTTAGGATAGATAGATAGATAGGTGCTTTATTGTCCAAAGATAAAAATCTTATTGACAAGCAAAGTGTTAACATATAAAAGTAAAAGTTGTCAAAAGATAAAAACACAAAAATATAAGTTCACAACAAATAGTAATATAAGTGCATATGTAACTAGTATACCTATATATAAATAACAATATAAAAAACAATATAAACATAAATACACAGCTGACTAACAATATAATAAAAACACACAATATATAGAAAGCAGCTCAAATGAAAACAACCAATCGAATCTGTCACAGTAGTGCATCATTACAAAATTCATCTATTGAATAATAACATTTTTCAATTAAAAATTCCCTAAGCTCTTTCCTAAAAATTTCAATGTCACCAATCCTCCTCAAGTTTAGTGGTATCTGGTTAAATATCTTCTTACTATTATATATTAATGACCTCTTTAATAATGATGTGGACGGTATAGGAAGAGGAATGCAGTTCTTTTGTCTTGTATCACGAGAAGACACTGACCTGATTTCATCTTTATATTTTCCATGCATAAGGCATGCAGTCTCCAAAACAAACAGAGACGGTAGGGTCAATATCCGCGCAGAAACAAATAAAGGTCTACAAGAGTCACAGACACTAACCCCACACAAATATCTGATGGCTCTTTTCTGCAGAATAAATACAGAATTGAAAAGATAACCTGCACAAGAGCCCCAGTAACAAATGCCATGTCTTAGATGGGACTCCACAAGTGAGAAGTAAACACTTCTAGATGTACTCTTATCCAAGCTTTTTGAAACAACTCTTAGTGCGTGACAACCTGACGAAAACTTCTTACATAGATGATTTATGTGTTTCAAATTTTAGCGATTGATCAATGTACAGTCCCAAAAACCTAACACAGCTCTCGTTTCCAAGTTCCTCAGCTGCTAGAGTCACAGCAGGCAGACTACATTTAAAATGCATGATATTAGTCTTAGAGACATTCAAAGTTAACAGATTTGAAATAAACCAGTTTTCTATCATCTTCATATCCTCTGCCACAGTGCACTCCAGTGCTCCAACACTATCACTACTCCACAAGATGGCTATATCATCAGCATAGATAGTCATATGACCCTTAATTTTCAACATAGACAGGTCATTAATATAGAGTAAAAACAGCAGTGGGCCAAGAACAGACCCCTGCGGAACACCATGGTGAATATGTTGGTACCCAGAGCTAATATGACCAAGTTGAACACTCTGCTGACGATCAGATAAATAGGACCTCAACCATTCAAGCAAAGTCCCCCTAAAGCCATAAGTAGGAAGCTTGCGTAACAGTATCCCATGGTCAACACAATCAAATGCTTTAGTGAGATCACAGAACACTGCCGCAGCCACCTGATTGTTATTCAGTGAAAGGTACAGATTTTCAAGAAAAGAAAATATTGCATCATTTGTACCTTTTTTAGGTTGAAATCCAAACTGAGAAGGTGTTAGGATCTTGTGTTTACAAATAAATACCTGCATTCTATTTTTAATTAATTTCTCAACTATTTTAGAGATGGTAGGAAGTAGAGACAGAGCACGAAAACTATTTGGAGAATCTGTTTCACCTCCTTTATATGCAAGAATTACTCTAGCCATTTTCAGAGACGAAGGAAAAGATCCCGTTACAATCGAACTATTAATTGCATCTGCCAAGATTTCAAGAACCCAGTTAGGAAGGTGAAGAAGCAGTTTGACAGGAGATAGGAGATCACTCATGCATATTTTTGACAGTTGGTGGGCACATTGAGACACGACGGAGCCATTTAGCAATAACAGAATTATTTTTCTTATATATCCTAGCCTCCCAACACCTTTTCTAGTAACAACATTATGATGGCGGTGTTCGAAAGCGATCGGTAACGTGAATTTTCAGAATTTATGAGGATAATTGCAGATTGACGTTGGAAAACATTGGTTTCAACATGATTTATTTCACCATGAGCACAAACGATCAGCACCAGAAGGCATTTTCACCCAATCAACTTGCAAATTTACCGAACTCTTCCTTTTTGTTAAAAGAATGGGAATCTTTCACATATCAAATATTGTATGGTACAATATTCCTAAATTTGTGTTTAAGGAAATGATATATGAACACTGAAGAATTTTGGGTAGTTCGATGTTCGATTTTAAATTTCTAAGAAGTTCGAAGTTCGACTGTGAACCTTAGACATACTATTTCAGAGGTTCGAAGTTCGAGACAACATATTTGCTTGGGTTCGTTCATAGTTCGGTTCGAACAAAACATGGGTTCGCACACCTCTATATATATATATATATATATATATATATATATATATATATATATATATATATATATATATATATATATATATATATATAGGGTCCAGCAAGTTGAGAGGATCACATAATTTTCTTCACAACCTCTCTACCTATAAATGTCAAATGTGGTATCCATGGATATACCAGTGTTCGGCATAACCGGAAATTAGTTTCCGGTTATGCGGTTATAGAGAGTGATCAGTTTTGCTGTGCCACACCAAACTTTTTTTTTAATTGGACATATATATCTATATACATTTTATTGTTTGTATTATTCGTTTTTTCCAATTATCCTTTGATGAACTCTCCCCCCCCCCCCTAGTCTGGATAATCGATAGTATACTGTAGTTAGAAAATAAGAATAACCACATGATTTGATACTTGCATAATCACTTAATGAACATAAGATAGGACTTTATTCCTGTGTGTTTTGATTTAATATGTTTCACCAAATAATTTTTTTGCACACTTGCATAATCTTATGCTGAACATTGATAAAGCTTTTTTGCCTAGTTTTTGTATGTTAATATGCCTTAACAAACCTTATTTGTATGCACTAGAATAATTAAACAATTAACATTGATATGGCTTTACTCTTGTGTGTTTTGATTTAATATGATTTAACAAATGGTCTTTCCTTGCACTTGCATAATCACATGATGAACAATGATACAGCTTTTCACCTGTATGTTTTGATTTAATATGTCTTAACAAAGCCCATTTGTAAACAGTTCTATAAGTACATATTGAACATTTATATTGCTTTCTTATTCTATGTTTTGATTTAATATGCATTAACAAATCCCGTTTGTATACAGTTACATAAGCACATAATGAACATTGATATGGCTTTGTTCTTGTGTGCTTAGATTTAATATGATTTAATAATTGGTCTTTCCGTACACTTGCATAAGCACATGATGAACATTGATATGGCTTTTCTCTTGTGTGCTTTGATTTAATATGATTTAACAATTGGTCATTCCGTACACTTGCATAGTCACATAATGAACATTGATGTGGCTTTGTTTTTGTGTGTTTTGATTTAATATGATTTAACAATTGGTCTTTGCGTACACTTGCATAAGCACATGATGAACATTGATATGGCTTTTCTCCCGTGTGTTTAGATTTAATATGCATTAACAAATCCCGTTTACATATGGTTCCATAAGTACATGATGAACATTGATGTGGCTTTGTTCCTGTATGTTTTGATTTAATATGATTTAACAATTGATCTTTGCGTACACTTGCATAAGCACATGATGAACATTGATATGGCTGTTCTCCTGTGTGTTTTGATTTAATATGATTTAACAATTTGTCTTTCCGTACACTTGCATAAGCACATGATGAACATTCATATGGCGTTTCTCTTGTGTGTTTTGATTTAATATGCATTAACAAATCCCGTTTGCATACAGTTCCATAATCACATGATGAACATTGATATGGCTTTTCTCTTGTGTGTTTTGATTTAATATGATTTAACAATTTGTCTTTCCGTACACTTGCATAATCACATGACGAACATTGATATGGCTTTGTTCCCGTGTGTTTTGATCTAATATGATTTAACAAATCCCGTTTGCATACAGTTCCATAATCACATGATGAACATTGATATGGCTTTGTTCCCGTGTGTTTTGATCTAATATGATTTAACAAATCCCGTTTGCATACAGTTCCATAATCACAGGATGAACATTGATGAGGCTTTTCTCTTGTGTGTTTTGATTTAATATGATTTAACAATCGATCTTTGCGTACACTTGCATAGGGTAGAGTCACTAGTAGTCGACCAGTTTGTGACAGGGTTGGTTTGCATTAGCAATATTTCCCAAGATTTTAAGGTCAGTATTACAGAAAACTACTGTTTGTTTTCAAGTATATTCATGTTTCATATGGTACATATATTTGGTTAATAGATAGCGCTGCGAATGTAATACCTTCTCTTACATTTAAAATATCAGTATTCACCAGTAGTCGGCCATCAAAATCCAGTAGTCGATTTCTTAGGTACTAGTAGTCGACCACTTGGAAACAATCACATATTGTTTATTTTTGTGCAATATTTACAATAGTTTCGATTTTTTTTGTTTGATTTAAGCATAATTAGTAGATATATCGAGATCTTGTGTGTGTGTGTGGAAAAAGAAATAAAAAACAAAAGATTTATTTCAGTTTATTATTTTTATATTTATAACAACTTAGTCACTAGAGATGATTTTTTAAACAAGATTCGCAAGTAAAATCATTGAACACAACTTCTTCATATATTTTTCCTTGAAAACTCGTGCATTTTAAATGATACCAATTCGGGCATTCATCGCATCCTATATTTTTAAGGTCATTATCTTCTGTATCGCTTATTAATTCGTCTTCACAACTACTGCACTTGACACGTGATTTTTCTATTTCTTCTGTTTTTTGAATACTATTTTCGCAGTTATTATTAGCGCTTTGTGGGTTTATTTGATTCTTTTCTTCTTCTTTCTTCTTTACAGTTACTTTCACATTATGTCTTTTATTTATCTTTTCATCTCTCTTTCGGCGAATTTCTGCTTCCTTCAAAGCTTTTCTTTTTTGTATTTCCTCCTTTCGCTTCCGTACAGCTTCTTCTTTTGCTATTTTTGCTTCCTTTTTTTTATTTTCAAGTAGCCTCCATTTCTCAGAAGAAATCGCACTTGGTAGTTTCCCACTCGTCTTTCTCTTTGTTGTCTTTTCAATAGGGTTTGGATAAAATAGATGAGTAGGAATTGTTTCTCGCGCTTTATTATTGTCTTTATCATTTTGTTTTTTGTTTTCATATTTAACAGAATCAGCTTTGAAGGTGTTTACATGCAACGGAATTTTACTAATACCTAAAACATTAATATTCAAAGAGGCTAATGTCGATGGATTTTGGTCATTCTCTGGTGTGGTGATATCTCTTAGAATAGTGATTTTGTTTTCATCGTCTAATGTGTCTATTGTATCTCCTTGGGTATTAATTTTTATTTGTTGTATTATGTTTTCTTTGTTTTCCGTTTCTAAACCTTTAGAACTGTCAACATTAAAGTGAATTTTAGCGGGAGAAATTTTGATAACCTCTATTATGTTAATTTTAGGACAGTCAGAGGTAAATGTGTTCAAAACCGTATTACAATTTGTATCTACAGATTCTTCGAGATCATTTGAAGTTGGTGCGTCATTGTCGTTTGATATATTATTGATGTCGTTACCGGTCTCTGAATCGAAAGGGTTTTGAATATTGGTTTCGTTTAGTATAGTTGGGATAAGACAACCATTTTCATCAATATCACACCATTGCCCATCAGAAGTTTGTATTGAAAGAGGAGGAAGAATATCTTCAATGTTTGTAAGAGAGTTTAGGTCCTCTTCATTTGTAGAGATCTTTGCTTTTGTTATTTCTTGAAGTAGTTTTTCAACATTAATTCCTTCATTCTCCAGTGTCACTCGAAGGAATTGTATGGTTTTCTCAGTTACAAGATGATCACTCATGGTAGGATTAGGTTCCTGGTCTCGTTCCTGGTTTTGTAGCTGTAGATCTTCCAAAGTGTTTTGTACGCACTTTGTGTAATCAATTGCATTGGGATCAAATGGGTACAGTCCGCATTTGCGAAAACCGTTTTTTATACTCTGACCTAAGTTATTTTTCTCCAAGACTGTTTTCAAAAGTGGACAAAACCTTGCTTTTGTTAGAACTTGATTTGTGTTTTCTGCTAACATGTGCCATTCCCGTATCGTCTTTTGCCATTCTGATTTTAGGGCTTTAAAAACACTAACATCAGCTGGCTGAGTTATGTGTGTCGTATTAGGGGGTAAGGAGTATAAAATAATTTTTCTCTCGGAACAGAACTCACTCAAACTTAATGTTAAGTGACTCTTATGTCCATCTATTAAGAATAAAATAGGTCTCTTGATTTCCTTTTCATTTAACCACCTATCTAAAGTGTTGGCAACATATTCAAAAAACACCTCTGCTCTCATCCATCCTGTCTCACTTAACCCCAGGCACCAGCTGGGATCCATACTTCCTACTACATCTTTTGGGGGCCGTACATACGGAAAGACTACGCATGGAGGTGCTATCTCGCCATTGGCCGATATCACGAGCAAAACCGTCAAAGCCTCTTTTTCTTTACTTTTCACTATTTGGTATACATTTTTATAACCCCTAGGAGCTATAACTTTTCCAGCTTTAGGACAGAGCGTAAAACTAGTTTCATCGCCATTTAAAATTCTACTAGGTTCGAGTAATATGTCTTCTGCGTCCACCTCCTTTAAATAAACCTGAAGTTCTTTAAACCATAATCGGATATTTTGCTCGGTAATAACAGCACGTCCTTTCGATAAAGTTCCTGCGTTTCTATGAACTAATTCTGGATTTCTTTTCAAAAATGCAGAATACCATTTTTTCCCAGGGCGCCCATTTTTAAAAGGCGTCTTAATGCCCTTAGAGGTAACAATTTTCTCTACAGTATTGAGAACGTCGTCCATTTTTCTAGGAAAGCCGCATTTTGCCAGATTAATACACCACTCTACTAATTCCTTTTCGTCCTCAGTACTTAGAACAGACGGCGGACCCATTTTTCTTGGTTTTTCTGGAACTCTTCCACTAAGCCTGTCAATAATTGTCGTTTTAGGTACACCATAGCGTGCACTGGCTTTTCTAATGCTGAGATTATTTAACCTTATTTGAAGTAGTGCCTCATTAAGAGACTGTTCTGTATAAAGATGAATTGGACGCTTAATAAAATTAGCAACCTTTCTTTTTTTGCAAACTGCTTTTTCTTTAGTAACACCCGCTTTTATTTTTGCCATATTTCGTAGTTAATGTTTTCTGTGAAAAAAAAAGTATATATAGGTAGTGTACCCAATATCTATATGTAGTGGTCGACTTCAGGATTATTTATTTTAGTAGTCGACCACCCGTGTAAGAATATTTTTATATGCGGTCGACTACTGGGTAATTGATAATGAATAACATAACCTTTCTACTAGTTACATTTGGACATTTGTAAGTGTATTTTTGATACAATTTTGTTCTTTAATGACGTATACTCATATTTTCTAGTAGTCGACCGCTCTACGTCGACTACTAGATTTTGCTGGTTATTAATTACCCAGTACTCGACCACCATGATTTTATTATGTTTTATGATTCTTAACGGTTTTTTTAATATATTAAACTAATTATATACTCAATATAATGATTCTAAATAGTACTTACGCATATGTTAACAAAAATAGCGATAATATAAGCCTGGCAAAGAGGGGCATCCAGTAACGTTTTATGGACGATTCAAACAGGTCTGCACTGTTACACTACAATGGCCAACTAAAACTCCAACGGTAAAACGCATTTCACTTCAAACTCGACATCTCTCATTGGTCAATTTAAAATTAACCCTGGTCGACTTCTAGATATAAAAATTATTATCGAATATTGGTTTTAGACTTATTTAGACCCAAATTTGTAAAAAAGCGGACGACTACTGGAACTGGTCGGCTTTAGGGTGCTTTACCCTAAGCACATGACGAACATTGATATGGCTTTCCTCTCGTGTGTTTTGATTTAATATGATTTAACAATCGATCTTTGCGTACACTTGCATAAGCACATGACGAACATTGATATGGCTTTCCTCTCATGCGTTTTGATTTAATATGGTTTAACAATTGGTCTTTCCTTGCACTTCCATAATCACATGATGAACATTGATATGGTTTTTCCCTCATGTGTTTTGATTTAATATGATTTAACAAATGATGTTTCTTTACACTTGCATAATTACACATGAAACATTGATAAGAACTTTTGTTAGGATGTTGTGATTTAATACAGTTGAAAGAATTTTTCTCATGTTCATCTATAACACATTGAGGTTTCTCTTTTTCAAGCTGGTTAACATCGTTGAACAATTCATGTACCTCACTGTGAGGTACATAAATTGTGAGGTCCTTACATATCCCATCCTCATCGACATGCACATCATCCTTATTGTGGGAGGTGAGCCAGGAGTCTTGATTATCAGCAGAACTTTCATTTTTGTTACATTGCTCTCTTTTTAAATCTTGACATAATACAACACTGTCCAAGGTATGCTCTTCTATTTCCAGTTTTATTAGAGATTCATTTGGTTGAAGATCTAATTTCGTATCATGATCATATTCGTAAGAAAGCGTTTCCATACATACATTATCAGAATTTTCTGCTTCAGTTTTAATAACAGTTTTACAGTAAGCTTCACTGAGCTCATGTTCTTGTTTTATATGTTCCATGAGTGTGTTTTGGCAGCTACTATTTTTATCAGACTCTCTTTAAATATTTTTTAATATTTATATGTTCTTTATGGCTTCTGCAGTTTCATCACTGATCACTTTATAACTTGTTATGTCATATGTCATTGGCCTATTCCCACTGACATATAGAGTAGACGGATAACCGGCTGGATAAAATCAAATACTTTATAATGACAATACAGGAGATTCCGGCTGCTTTCGTGTTTCAAGAATATCAGCGCCCCTAGCGGATAGTACTGATGTTACGTCGTTCGTGTACCTGTAACACTAGCAATTGCTGGTGTTTAACTGTGTATAATTAAGTTTGAGCGGTGTTTTTTACAATAAATGTTAGTGGTTTGGTGTGTGCAATCTATAATTATTCGAATTGTAACGTGCTAAATATATTAAAGACATTTCATAGGTTTCCAAAGGATGGCGAAACGTGAATATGATTTTTTGTGTTTTCTTTTGTTACCAGCGAATTTTTTTTACAAATTCGCCTAATAATTAATATAAAACAATAACTTTAACATCGATTGATAGACGCCCTAGTGGCGCAAGTTGCTAGGTGCCAGCCTGCTAAGCGAGAGGTCCCGGGTTCGATTCCTGGGCGAGCCAAGCTGACTTTGTCTGGAAAATTTGTAAAAATCATTGAATAATGGGAAATGAATGTGCTAATGGCCTGAGATGCCGCAGCCAATAATATTAAATAAGAAAATATTGTCATATAGTATTTGTTTGTATCATCGCCAGCCTTCTAACACTCGGATGTAAGTGACAGTCAACGATTATTAACAGAGAAGGATTGCTTAATTCCTCAAATCTATCAGCTTCAAGGTCGTCGCCGTGACGTCATAACTGGTGCTGAAGGAACAGATACTCATTTAAAATGCATTGTTGTAAATGACTGGTCTCTTTATTTTTGCACACCACTCTTTTTATGAGCAACGGACAAAAAAATGCATAAGACCTAAATGAAAGTAAACTTAATGACAAATAAAATTACGCTAATGCGAACGCTCTACAACCAAAATAACGGTCAATCACCAGATATCAAATTAAGAATTGCTGGAATGTAAGATTACCTGGATTAACCACGATTTATTAAATTTTGATCACAATTAAAGTTTGATGTGTCTCGTTTTCTTGCGTCGAGTCGTTGACCAAGATAATAAAAATAGGCCCACGTCATTTTTTTATTGAAGAAGAAAAAAAATATTAATCTTGCGATAATTTTGTATGCCAGTATTTTGATACTTATTATGATTTATATTATTTTTAGCAAATTTCTCATTTAATTCAACTAATAAAAATATATGTAAATGAAGAAAACGTATAATATTTATGTAACGTATCTAATCTAATATCTTGGCCAATGGTCACCGACAATTTATTATATTCTTACTATTACATAATAATGAGCATAATAACTTCGATTTAATTGTCAAAATTATACAAAACAATGATAAGTCCTCTGCTTATACATATGCAACGTCTAAAATTTACAAAATAGTACATTGTGGGACAAGTGCAGAAATGGCAAATTTCTCACGAGTTTGAAGTTGTCGATATAGAGATAGACTTTATTTCTCGTATTAAGTTTTATTAATACAAGTAAAAAACTTCATCACCCTAGTCAAAATTCATCATCCATAACATGTAATCTAGTAATAAAAAACATACATTTACGCAATATGTTAACATACATAAAAGTACACCGTTTCAGTTTACAGAGGTCAGATTGCATGATTTCCTTTACAATAATAAAACAGATACAGCGTACAAATACGATAAAAATTACAATGAAGACAACTAAAATATCATAAATTAAAATAGTACAAGTAGAGTTACATATAAAAATAGAAATGATTTAAAAGAATTAAAATCATTAGTGTTGTTTTATCTCATAGATACCTTCAATCATGAATTAGAATTTCTTCAATCAAATAAAAAATATTTTTAATGAGAAAAGATTTGATTATTGATTGGCATCGTAGTCTAAAAACAATGAAACACTACCTGAGTATTTAAAATAAAAATTCTTAGTTGTGAAAATTATTTACCTACAGAAACAACAAAATGCTGAAAAAGACTACCACCAAAACACAAAAGTTAGGTTGGGAAGTCAGTCCGTTAAAGTTTAATAATACACAAAAATATAGTTTTAAAAGCCACAAAATTCTATTTTACAAATCACTGTGGTAAAAATCCACAAAGACCATTCACAAAATGCAACAAACAATCACGAAAACTAGAGAAAATACACGGTCTCTTATAGAGCAAATACGATTCTGCACCAGCTCTGACGTGACTTCCAATCGGTCCGACTCCAATACAGCAGCATAGGAATTAAGCTATGCCATGATATAATGACCTAGAAACGATATGATATTGCGCATATGCCCCGCCCCCTCCTATGACGTCACGTGGTGAGTAACGTTATAGAGGTCCAACTAAACACTTAAAACAAAGTCATTCGCAATCAAAAAGTTTCTATACGTCAGTTTAATGTGGTTGAAGTTACGCCTATATTGTCTTTTTCAGATGATATAAATCGCAGCACTAAATTTAATCTTTTTCATTTTTATTACTTCCAACTGTATGAACTTAAATATTAGTAAAATAAGTAATTTGTTAAGAGGTTGTGATGAAACGTCAAACCCCACTGTACGACAGCACATTTTTCTTGCATTGGACTCACCACTTGACGCCATGCGCGTGACAGGTCTAAAAATAGGTAGTCGGAATATCATATCTCTCGTTATTTGTATCATGAATAGTGATGGGAAAAACAGTTATTTTCTGTTAACAGTTGAAGCCGTTAACATTATTTAATAATAACCGCTGAAAATAACGGCTTCAGTTATTTTAAACTGGGTAGTCGATCGATAGTATCCTACATTCCCAAAGCTGTGAGCGATAGCGAGCACACTAGTATAAATGCAATGCATTTTTACCCCGTTATTTCACGTAGTGTATAAATCTCAAATTTTGTCGATATGAAAAGGAAACAAAGGGTTAAGAAATTATAATAAGCGTGTCGTAAATATTTTGCCACTCTGAAGTGAAACTTTTAGAAATCAGAAAAGAGTCTTCTATAAGAATTTACTTAGATGTTTTAGCAATTATAAACTAGTCATTTCTCACAAATTTATTTTATCAGGGTCTTTACGTAAATGTCAATGCCACAGCAAGAAACAATAAATATCATTATTTATCACGCCTTGGGACGTTAGACGTTAGAACTTTTATTGCTACACAGGGAGTGATTCTAAAAACTCCATAACATAACGCAGCTAATAAAATTTCGGTAAAGAAACAGAATAAAAAATTGAGTTTGAGTTTTAAAAAAAATTGGAAGATATATATAGTATTAATTGTTTATTTACTTATTTTAATATTCGTTGTTTTAAAATTAGTTTTAAAATTAGTTTCAAAAATTTCACAGGGCTGTAACTTGGAGGAGAAGGGGTTTTAAGAAAAACTTAATAAAAAGACACCCCTTATTTTTCGCCAAATTTTTCGCATCAATTTGAAAACACCCTATATATATATATATATATATATATATATATATATATATATATATATATATATATATATATATATATATATATATATATATATATATATATTCATTTAATTTTTTATATTGAAATGTAGGTATATAGATATTAAAAAATGTTGTAGCATTATATTTTTTTAATCAATTTGATAACTATTATCAGACAAACGAAAATGACGTGTTAACTGTTTTCTTAGGTAATGTATATAAATTTAAATATATAAGTACTTTAATTTCACGTGAAATAACCCTATTTTGCGTTGTCTATAGTGAAAGTAATAGCACATTTTTACAGAAATTCATCTTTTTACCCAACATTTTTGATTATTAAATATTTGGCTTTACATACTAGTGGGAAACTCAACAGTTTCAAAAATAACTGCTTCTCAGTTTAACAGAATAACTCTGTGTAGTAGTGTCGGTATGCCGTATCCCCATCAACAACCGGTTAAAGTTAAAATTAAAATTAAACCGACCGTTTTATTGTACCAAAGATCGTACGTCCCTAAAGCTGTGAGCGAGAGCGAGCATTCCCAATCTCAAGGCTATTCATCCCGTTAAATGGTTAAATAACAGTTGCCGATGAAAACCGATGTTTATTCATCGAACCTAGTTGCAGTAGAATTGAAACAGACACGACTCCGAATTCTAGGTTAGTGTAAAAAGCGTTACTTTTTAAGCCGTTATTTTTATAAATCGATAACTGGTGGTTACAGTTACGGCTCGGTAACAGCTTAAAAATAGCTGACAGTGAAATAACGACCCATCACTAATCATGAAGCTATCCTCCCTAGTGTATAATCGTTGAGTGACGGTGACAGGACAGAAAACATAGACATAAGTGGGTAATTTTCTCTGAAGGTTAGGAAGGCAAATACACGGTATCGATACTAATAAGATATCGCTACGAAAGTATCGATGCCCAAAGTACTAGGTATCGCTGCACAATCATCGATACTTTAATGGTATCGATGCATCATTCTTGTCCCTACATCTAGAAAGTAATAAGTAATGTCTAATAGTACTTAAGAGTGCAGTTGACGTGCATTTTAAAATAAGTTTACTATGGATGCCAGTAGCGATTTGGCATTGAAGTTTGAGTGCAAGGAGAAAGAAATAAAAACAGGTGAAGATTACAAAATAGAAATAGCAGAACATGATTTGACTAAACTTGTGGATTTAAAAAAGGAATACTGTAGTGATAGTGAAGGTTTGGGAAATAATGATTGTAAAACGAGATTAAATACTGATGCTTGGAAACAGTTGGAGAGAAAGTGTGATTACACTGGAAGTATTGGAGAGAGATCTTCTTTTAAAAGTGACACATGTGATTACACTACACCTAAAAACCGAAGTTTGTCGGAACACATTACCACCAAACACAGAAGTGTTGGAGAGAAACCTTTTAAATGTGAGTTGTGTGATTACACTAGTGTGTGGAAACCTAATCTGTGAAGACACATCATCTCTAAGCACAAAAGTATTGAAGAGAGAACTTTTAAATGTGAGTTGTGTAATTACACTACTGTACGGAGATCGGATCTGTCAAGACACATCATCTCCAAGCACAGAAGTATTAAAGAGAGACCTTTTAAATGTGACTTGTGTGATTACACTAGTGTACAGAAAGAGTATCTGTCATCACACATCATCTCCAAGCACAGAAATATTAAAGAGAGACCTTTTAAATGTGAATTTTGTGATTACACTACGGTATGGAAATCGACTCTGTCAAGACACATCATCTCCAAACACAAAGGTGTTGCAGAGAGACCTTTTAAATGTGAGTTGTGTGATTACACTAGTGTAATGAAAGCCAGTCTGTCAAAGCACATGATATCCAAACACAGAAATATTGAAGAGACAATACATGGTAAAGAAACAATCTACAACATATTCTCTAAACACAGCAGTACCACAAAGAGACTTTTTAAATGTGAGTTGTGTGATTACACTAGTGTACGGAAAGAACGTCTGACAGGACACATCTTCTCCAAACACAGAAGTATTGAAGAGAAACCTTTTAATTGCGAATTGTGTGATTACGCTACTGTACAGAAAGTGAATTTCTCAGCACACATCATCTCCAAACACAGAAGTGTTAAAGAGAGACGTTTTAAATGTGAGTTGTGTGATTACACTAGTGTACAGAAAGGACGTCTGACAGCACACATCTTCTCCAAACACAGAAGTATTGAAGAGAAACCTTATAAATGCGAATTGTGTGATTACGCTACTGTACAGAAAGTGAATTTGTCAGCACACATCATCTCCAAACACAGAAGTATTCAAGAGAGACCTTTTAAATGTGAGTTGTGTGATTACACTAGTGTAAGGAAAGGACGTATGTCAGGACACATCTTCTCCAAACACAGAAGTACTGAAGAGAAACCTTTCAAATGCAAGTTCTGTGATTACGCAAGTGTACAGAAAATGTATTTGTCAACACACATCATCTCCAAGCACAGAAATATTAAAGAGAGACCTTTCAAATGTGAATTTTGTAATTACACTAGTGTATGGAAACAATCAATGTCAAAACACATCTCTAAACACAGAAGTATTGCAGAGAGACCTTTTAAATGTGAGTTGTGTAATTACACTAGTGTGATGAAAAACAGTCTGTCACAACACATAATCCGTAAGCACAGAAATATTAAAGAGAGGCCTTTTAAATGTGCGTTGTGTGATTACACTAATGTAAGGAAAGGAGATTTGTCAAAACACATCATCTCCAAACACAAGTATTGCAAAGACACTTTTTAAATGTGAGTATTACACTAGTGTAGTGAAAGCCAATCTGTCAAAGCGCATCATATCCAAACACAGAAATATTGAAGAGACAATACACGGTAAAGAAACAATTTACAACATAGACAAACGAATACCACAAGATTTGGTACAAGGAATACATTATTGACAGCAGGAATCTTGGTGTACACCTCCCAGAAGAAATTAAAAACACTTCAAGAGATATGTTCAAAACATTAGTGAAAAAACACTCGATAGATACATAGATAAAGCATTTATTTAGCTCTGAGCTATTTGTTACCAAAGTTTGTTAGAAAAGTTTTGGTAGATAATTTAAAGGAGCCAGAAAAGAAGGGAATCATAGCATGGATTAGCGGCAATAGGTTGCTGATAGCAAATGAATACTTTACTTATCAGCAGCTTACAAAGCGGGAGATTGGGAAGCTGAGGCTGAGAATTCGTATGCAGTCTTCTCTTCACCTGCTCCTCAAAGGTCTGTGAGTGCACCGGGAACTTCTATGATGCCAGTTAAAGGTGAAGATGTTGAGGGTATCTGCGTAATGATTACAAGGAAACCGGATTAGTTGGGCCAGACCGTAAACGGGAGGATGAAAGTGCATGGTGTATCGGCGAGTATTATTGTCCCTTAGGGATTGCCCACGTCTGCCGCCCTGATAGCACTGTAGCCTTTGGCATACTGTGCATGCCCTTTGTCTTTTCTACTCCACCTATTCCAAAATCCCCGCGCCTTAAACTAGTCTGCACAGTGAGGGTGAAGTTTTATATTGCTCTGTCTCCGGGCTAGACTGACCGTAGCTCAGTTGTCTTTTGCGGAGAGCTTTACACGCACACAAGATGTGCTGGGGTGATTCCTCCCCCTCGCCACAGAGTCTGCATGTCAGGTCAGGTCATGGTCAGATGTTTATATCAGTATGTAGGAATTTTTACGCTCTATGGGATAGTGAAAACCGCATGTTTCTATCTTGCATGTCTTTAAAGATATCGGAATTTTTCTAAAGCGCTCCAATCGTAATTTTTTCTACAAAATGGCGAATAAATCCTAAACGGTACGAACTAGCCCGAATATATTGTCATCAAGTTGCCCTTAAATTGAACGTGTAATTCAAAAAGCAAATAATATACAGGGTGTTCCATTTAAAAAAAAACAAAGTTATATATATATATATATATATATATATATATATATATATATATATATATATATATATATATATATATATATATATATATATATATATATATATATATATATATATATATATATATATATATATATATATATTGCTATAGATAGCAAATATGTGAGAAAATAGAAACATTATTGAGGAGTAAAACGGGCCAATGTACATAAAATTAATAAATCCTAATATTTAAATGCCTTGTATAATTGACCGGCGTGAAGTTAGCAGCTAAATCCCAGCGGCTAAAATTTCCAGCGGCTAATTTATAAAATTCACTAATATATTAGAAATAATATTAATTTCGACCCTAAAAACTACAGTTGCATGCTTGCCGCCTAAATGGCAAAAAATCGAAAAAATAATAATAATAATTTCACCATATACAAAAGAAAACATTATTGAGGCCAAATAAGACCAAAACGAAAATAAAGTGCCAAAGTATTATTAAATTATAATCAAAAGTTTTAGGTATATTTAGGTAGCAACCCTGTACTAACATTTCAAACTCTTGCTTGTCGTCCTATATGGTGAAATATGCACGCAAATATAGACACAATTTTAAATGAGTAAAAAATTGAAAAAAAAAACACCTTTTTAGCCAAGACAAAAATGGGGTGCCAAGATATGTGACGATAATATCGAAAGCATATTTGCATAGCAACCTTGTGCAAAAATTTCAACCCCTTGCTTGCCGTCCTTCGTAGTAAAGTCAGCACCAAAATAGAAAGATTGATTTTAATTTACATGAAAAGTGAAATAAAATGGCTTTTTTAGCCAAGACAAAAATGAGGTGCCAAGATAAGTGATAATGACATTGAAAGCATATTAACATAGCAACCTTGTGCAAAAATTGTGACCCCTTGCTCGCTGTCCTTCATAGTGAAGTCGGCGCCCAAATAGAGCCATTGACTTTAATTCACATGAAAAGTGTTATAAAAAGGCTTCTTTAGCTAAGACAAAAATGGGGTGCCAAGATAAGTGATAATAATATTAAAAGCATATTAACATAGCAACCTTGTGCAAAAATTTTAACCCCTTGCTTGCCGTCCTTCATGGTGAAGTCGGCGCCCAAATATAGAAATTGAATTTAATTCACATGAAAAGTGGTATAAAATGGCTTTTTAAGCTAAGACAAAAATGGGGTGCCAACATAAGTGATAATAATATCGAAAGCATATTAACATAGCAACCTTGTGCAGAAATTTCAACCCCTTGCTCGCCGTCCTTCATGGTGAAGTCGGCGCCCAAATAGAGAAATTGACTTTAATTAACATGAAAAGTCTTTAAAAAAGGCTTTTTTAGCTAAGACAAAAATGGAGTGCCAAGATAAGTGATAATAATATTGAAAGCATATTAACATAGCAACCTTGCGCAAAAATTGTAACCCCTTGCTCGTCGTCCTTCATAGTGAAGTCGGCTCCCAAATAGAGAAATTGACTTTAATTCACATGAAAAGTGTTATAAAAAGGCTTTTTTAGCTAAGACAAAAATGGGGTGCCAAGATAAGTGATAATAATATTAAAAGCATATTAACATAGCAACCTTGTGCAAAAATTTCAACCCCTTGCTCGCCGTCCTTCACGGTGAAGTCGGCGCCCAAATAGAGAAATTGAATTTAATTCACATGAAAAGTGTTATAAAATGGCTTTTTTAGCCAAGACAAAAATGTGGTGCCAAGATAAGTGATAATAATATTAAAAGCATATTAACCTAGCAACCTTGTGCAAAAATTTTAACCCATTGCTTGCCGTCCTTCATGGTGAAGTCGGCGCCCAAATATAGAAATTGATTTTAATTCACATAAAAAGTAGTATAAAATGGCTTTTTAAGCTAAGACAAAAATGGGGTGCCAACATAAGTGATAATAATATCGAAAGCATATTAACATAGCAACCTTGTGCAGAAATTTCAACCCCTTGCTCGCCGTCCTTCATGGTGAAGTCGGCGCCCAAATAGAGAAATTGACCTTAATTCACATGAAAAGTGTTATAAAAAGGCTTTTTAAGCTAAGACAAAAATGGGGTGCCAACATAGGTGATAATAATATCGAAAGCATATTAACATAGCAACCTTGTGCAGAAATTTCAACCCCTTGCTCGCCGTCCTTCATGGTGAAGTCGGCGCCCAAATAGAGAAATTGACTTTAATTAACATGAAAAGTCTTAAAAAAAGGCTTTTTTAGCTAAGACAAAAATGGAGTGCCAAGATAAGTGATAATAATATTGAAAGCATATTAACATAGCAACCTTGTGCAAAAATTGTAACCCCTTGCTCGCCGTCCTTCATAGTGAAGTCGGCGCCCAAATAGAGAAATTGACTTTAATTCACATGAAAAGTGTTATAAAAAGGCTTTTTCAGCTAAGACAAAAATGGGGTGCCAAGATAAGTGATAATAATATTAAAAGCATATTAACATAGCAACCTTGTGCAAAAATTTTAACCCCTTGCTTGCCGTCCTTCATGGTGAAGTCGGCGCCCAAATATAGAAATTGATTTTAATTCACATGAAAAGTAGTATAAAATGGCTTTTTAAGCTAAGACAAAAATGGGGTGCCAACATAAGTGATAATAATATCGAAAGCATATTAACATAGCAACCTTGTGCAGAAATTTCAACCCCTTGCTCGCCGTCCTTCATGGTGAAGTCGGCGCCCAAATAGAGAAATTGACTTTAATTAACATGAAAAGTCTTAAAAAAAGGCTTTTTTAGCTAATACATAAATGGACTGCCAAGATAAGTGATAATAATATTGAAAGCATATTAACATAGCAACCTTGTGCAAAAATTGTAACCCCTTGCTCGCCGTCCTTCATAGTGAAGTCGGCGCCCAAATAGAGAAATTGACTTTAATTCACATGAAAAGTGTTATAAAAAGGCTTTTTCAGCTAAGATAAAAATGGGGTGCCAAGATAAGTGATAATAATATTAAAAGCATATTAACATAGCAACCTTGTGCAAAAATTTTAACCCCTTGCTTGCCGTCCTTCATGGTGAAGTCGGCGCCCAAATATAGAAATTGATTTTAATTCACATGAAAAGTGGTATAAAATGGCTTTTTAAGCTAAGACAAAAATGGGGTGCCAACATAAGTGATAATAATATCGAAAGCATATTAACATAGCAACCTTGTGCAGAAATTTCAACCCCTTGCTCGCCGTCCTTCATGGTGAAGTCGGCGCCCAAATAGAGAAATTGACTTTAATTAACATGAAAAGTCTTAAAAAAAGGCTTTTTAAGCTAAGACAAAAATGGGGTGCCAAGATAATTGATAATAATATTGTAAGCATATTAACATAACAATCTTGTGCAAAAATTTTAACCCCTTGCTCGCCGTCCTTCATGGTGAAGTCGGCGCACAAATAGAGAAATTGATTTTAATTCACATAAAAAGTAGTATAAAATGGCTTTTTAAGCTAAGACAAAAATGGGGTGCCAAGATAAGTGATAATAATATTAAAAGCATATTAACATAGCAACCTTGTGCAAAAATTTTAACCCCTTGCTTGCCGTCCTTCATGGTGAAGTCGGCGCCCAAATATAGAAATTGATTTTAATTCACATGAAAAGTAGTATAAAATGGCTTTTTAAGCTAAGACAAAAATGGGGTGCCCACATAAGTGATAATAATATCGAAAGCATATTAACATAGCAACCTTGTGCAGAAATTTCAACCCCTTGCTCGCCGTCCTTCATGGTGAAGTCGGCGCCCAAATAGAGAAATTAACTTTAATTAACATGAAAAGTCTTAAAAAAAGGCTTTTTTAGCTAAGACATAAATGGACTGCCAAGATAAGTGATAATAATATTGAAAGCATATTAACATAGCAACCTTGTGCAAAAATTGTAACCCCTTGCTCGCCGTCCTTCATAGTGAAGTCGGCGCCCAAATAGAGAAATTGACTTTAATTCACATGAAAAGTGTTATAAAAAGGCTTTTTCAGCTAAGACAAAAATGGGGTGCCAAGATAAGTGATAATAATATTAAAAGCATATTAACATAGCAACCTTGTGCAAAAATTTTAACCCCTTGCTTGCCGTCCTTCATGGTGAAGTCGGCGCCCAAATATAGAAATTGATTTTAATTCACATGAAAAGTGGTATAAAATGGCTTTTTAAGCTAAGACAAAAATGGGGTGCCAACATAAGTGATAATAATATCGAAAGCATATTAACATAGCAACCTTGTGCAGAAATTTCAACCCCTTGCTCGCCGTCCTTCATGGTGAAGTCGGCGCCCAAATAGAGAAATTGACTTTAATTAACATGAAAAGTCTTAAAAAAGGCTTTTTAAGCTAAGACAAAAATGGGGTGCCAAGATAATTGATAATAATATTGTAAGCATATTAACATAACAATCTTGTGCAAAAATTTTAACCCCTTGCTCGCCGTCCTTCATGGTGAAGTCGGCGCCCAAATAGAGAAATTGAATTTAATTCACATGAAAAGTGTTATAAAATGGCTTTTTTAGCCAAGACAAAAATGAGGTGCCAAGATAAGTGACAGTAATATTGAAAGCATATTAACATAGCAACCTTGCGCAAAAATTTCAACCCCTTGCTCGCCGTCCTTCATAGTGAAGTCGGCGCCCAAATAGAGGAATTGACTTTAATTAACATGAAATGTGTTATAAGAAGGCTTTTTAAGCTAAGACAAAAATGGGGTGCCCACATAAGTGATAATAATATCGAAAGCATATTAACATAGCAACCTTGTGCAGAAATTTCAACCCCTTGGTCGCCGTCCTTCATGGTGAAGTCGGCGCCCAAATAGAGAAATTGACTTTAATTAACATGAAAAGTCTTAAAAAAAGGCTTTTTAAGCTAAGACAAAAATGGGGTGCCAAGATAATTGATAATAATATTGTAAGCATATTAACATAACAATCTTGTGCAAAAATTTTAACCCCTTGCTCGCCGTCCTTCATGGTGAAGTCGGCGCACAAATAGAGAAATTGATTTTAATTCACATAAAAAGTAGTATAAAATGGCTTTTTAAGCTAAGACAAAAATGGGGTGCCAAGGTAAGTGATAATAATATTAAAAGCATATTAACATAGCAACCTTGTGCAAAAATTTTAACCCCTTGCTTGCCGTCCTTCATGGTGAAGTCGGCGCCCAAATATAGAAATTGATTTTAATTCACATGAAAAGTAGTATAAAATGGCTTTTTAAGCTAAGACAAAAATGGGGTGCCCACATAAGTGATAATAATATCGAAAGCATATTAACATAGCAACCTTGTGCAGAAATTTCAACCCCTTGCTCGCCGTCCTTCATGGTGAAGTCGGCGCCCAAATAGAGAAATTAACTTTAATTAACATGAAAAGTCTTAAAAAAAGGCTTTTTTAGCTAAGACATAAATGGACTGCCAAGATAAGTGATAATAATATTGAAAGCATATTAACATAGCAACCTTGTGCAAAAATTGTAACCCCTTGCTCGCCGTCCTTCATAGTGAAGTCGGCGCCCAAATAGAGAAATTGACTTTAATTCACATGAAAAGTGTTATAAAAAGGCTTTTTCAGCTAAGACAAAAATGGGGTGCCAAGATAAGTGATAATAATATTAAAAGCATATTAACATAGCAACCTTGTGCAAAAATTTTAACCCCTTGCTTGCCGTCCTTCATGGTGAAGTCGGCGCCCAAATATAGAAATTGATTTTAATTCACATGAAAAGTGGTATAAAATGGCTTTTTAAGCTAAGACAAAAATGGGGTGCCAACATAAGTGATAATAATATCGAAAGCATATTAACATAGCAACCTTGTGCAGAAATTTCAACCCCTTGCTCGCCGTCCTTCATGGTGAAGTCGGCGCCCAAATAGAGAAATTGACTTTAATTAACATGAAAAGTCTTAAAAAAGGCTTTTTAAGCTAAGACAAAAATGGGGTGCCAAGATAATTGATAATAATATTGTAAGCATATTAACATAACAATCTTGTGCAAAAATTTTAACCCCTTGCTCGCCGTCCTTCATGGTGAAGTCGGCGCCCAAATAGAGAAATTGAATTTAATTCACATGAAAAGTGTTATAAAATGGCTTTTTTAGCCAAGACAAAAATGAGGTGCCAAGATAAGTGACAGTAATATTGAAAGCATATTAACATAGCAACCTTGCGCAAAAATTTCAACCCCTTGCTCGCCGTCCTTCATAGTGAAGTCGGCGCCCAAATAGAGGAATTGACTTTAATTAACATGAAATGTGTTATAAGAAGGCTTTTTAAGCTAAGACAAAAATGGGGTGCCAACATAAGTGATAATAATATCGAAAGAATATTAACATAGCAACCTTGTGCAGAAATTTCAACCCCTTGCTCGCCGTCCTTCATGGTGAAGTCGGCGCCCAAATAGAGAAATTGACCTTAATTCACATGAAAAGTGTTATAAAAAGGCTTTTTAAGCTAAGACAAAAATAGGGTGCCAAGATAATTGATAATAATATTGTAAGCATATTAACATAGCAATCTTGTGCAAAAATTTTAACCCCTTGCTCGCCGTCCTTCATGGTGAAGTCGGCGCCCAAATAGAGAAATTGAATTTAATTCACATGAAAAGTGTTATAAAATGGCTTTTTTAGCCAAGACAAAAATGAGGGGCCAAGATAAGAGACAGTAATATTGAAAGCATATTAACATAGCAACCTTGCGCAAAAATTTCAACCTCTTGCTCGCCGTCCTTCATAGTGAAGTCGGCGCCCAAATAGAGGAATTGACTTTAATTAACATGAAATGTGTTATAAAAAGGCTTTTTAAGCTAAGACAAAAATGGGGTGCCAACATAAGTGATAATAATATCGAAAGCATATTAACATAGCAACCTTGTGCAGAAATTTCAACCCCTTGCTCGCCGTCCTTCATAGTGAAGTCGGCGCCCAAATAGAGGAATTGACTTTAATTCACATGAAAAGTGTTATAAAAAGGCTTTTTTAGCTAAGACAAAAATGAGGTGCCAAGATAAGTGATAATAATATTAAAAGCATATTAACATAGCAACCTCGTGCAAAAATTTTAACCCCTTGCTTGCCGTCCTTCATGGTGAAGTCGGCGCCCAAATATAGAAATTGAATTTAATTCACATGAAAAGTGTTATAAAAAGGCTTTTTAAGCTAAGACAAAAATGGGGTGCCAACATAAGTGATAATAATATCGAAAGCATATTAACATAGCAACCTTGTGCAGAAATTTCAACCCCTTGCTCGCCGTCCTTCATGGTGAAGTAGGCGCCCAAATAGAGAAATTGACTTTAATTCACATGAAAAGTGTTATAAAAAGGCTTTTTAAGCTAAGAAAAAAATGGGGTGCCAACATAGGTGATAATAATATCGAAAGCATATTAACATAGCAACCTTGTGCAGAAATTTCAACCCCTTGCTCGCTGTCCTTCATGGTGAAGTCGGCGCCCAAATAGAGAAATTGACTTTAATGAACATGAAAAGTCTTAAAAAAAGGCTTTTTAAGCTAAGACAAAAATGGGGTGCCAACATAAGTGATAATAATATCGAAAGCATATTAACATAGCAACCTTGTGCAGAAATTTCAACCCCTTGCTCGCCGTCCTTCATAGTGAAGTCGGCGCCCAAATAGAGAAATTGACTTTAATTCACATGAAAAGTGCTATAAAAAGGCTTTTTTAGCTAAGACAAAAATGGGGTGCCAAGATAAGTGATAATAATATTAAAAGCATATTAACATAGCAACCTTGTGCAAAAATTTTAACCCCTTGCTTGCCGTCCTTCATGGTGAAGTCGGCGCCCAAATATAGAAATTGATTTTAATTCACATAAAAAGTGGTATAAAATTGCTTTTTAAGCTAAGACAAAAATGGGGTGCCAACATAAGTGATAATAATATCGAAAGCATATTAACATAGAAACCTTGTGCAGAAATTTCAACCCCTTGCTCGCCGTCCTTCATGGTGAAGTCGGCGCCCAAATAGAGAAATTGACTTTAATTAACATGAAAAGTCTTAAAAAAAGGCTTTTTTAGCTAAGACAAAAATGAGGTGCCAAGATAAGTGATAATGATATTGAAAGCATATTAACATAGCAACCTTGTCCAAAAATTGTGACCCCTTGCTCGCCGTCCTTCATAGTGAAGTCGGCGCCCAAATAGAGAAATTGACTTTAATTCACATGAAAAGTGTTATAAAAAGGCTTTTTAAGCTAAGACAAAAATAGGGTGCCAACATAAGTCATAATAATATCGAAAGCATATTAACATAGCAACCTTGTGCAGAAATTTCAACCCCTTGCTCGCCGTCCTTCATGGTGAAGTCGGCGCCCAAATAGAGAAATTGACTTTAATTCACATGAAAAGTGTTATAAAAAGGCTTTTTAAGCTAAGACAAAATGGGGTGCCAACATAAGTGATAATAATATCGAAAGCATATTAACATAGCAACCTTGTGCAAAAATTTCAACCCCTTGCTTGCCGGCCTTCATGGTGAAGTCGGCGCCCAAAAAGAAATTGAAATTAATTTACATGAAAAGTGTTATAAAAAGGCTTTTTTAGCTAAGACAAAAATGGGGTTCCAAGATTAGTGGTAAATGTATTGAAAGCATATTTTCGTAGTACCATTCTGCAAAAATTTCAACCCATTGCTCGCCGTCCTTCATGGTGAAGTCGGCGCCCAAAAAATAGGAATTTAATTCACATGAAAAGTGTTATAAAAAGGCTTTTTTAGCTAAGACAGAAATGGGGTGCCAAGATAAGTGATAATAATACTGAAAGCATATTAACATAGCAACGTTGTGCAAAAATTTCAACCCCTTGCTCGCCGTCCTTCATGGTGAAGTCGGCGCCCAAATAGAGAATTTGAATTTAATTCACATGAAAAGTGTTATAAAATGGCTTTTTTAGCCAAGACAAAAATCTCGTGCCAAGATAAGTGATAATAAACTGAAAGCATATTAACATAGCAACCTTACGCAAAAATTTCAACCCCTTGCACGCCGTCCTTCATAGTGAAGTCGGCGCCCAAATAGAGGAATCAACTTTAATTAACATGAAAAGTGTTATAAAATGGCTTTTTTTAGCTAAGACAAAAATGTGGTGCCAAGATAAGTGATAATAATACTGAAAGCATATTAACATAGTAACCTTGCGCAAAAATTTCAACCCCTTGCTTGCCATCCTTCATGGTGAAGTCGGCACCCAAATATAGAAATTAATTTTAATTAACATGAAAAGTGCTATAAAATGGGTTTTTTAGCTAAGACAAAAATGGAGTGCCAAGATAAGTGATAATAATATTGAAAGCATATTAACATAGCAACCTTGTGCAGAAATTTCAACGCCTTGCTCGCCGTCCTTCATGGTGAAGTCGGCGTCCAAATAGAGGAATTGACTTTAATTAACATGAAAAGTCTTAAAAAAAGGCTTTTTTAGCTAAGACAAAAATGTGGTACCAAGATAAGTGATAATAATATTGAAAGCATATTAACATAATAACCTTGGGGAAAAATTTCAACCCCTTGCTCTCCGTCCTTCATGGTGAAGTCGGCGCCCAAATAGAGAAATTGAATTTAATTCACATGAAAAGTGTTATAAAATGGCTTTTTTAGCCAAGACAAAAATGGGGTGCCAAGATAAGTGATAATAATACTAAAAGCATATTAACATAATAACCTTGGGGAAAAATTTCAACCCCTTGCTTGCCGTCCTTCATGGTGAAGTCGGCGCCCAAAGAGAAATTGAAATTAATTTACATGAAATGTGTTTTAAAAAGGCTTTTTTAGCTAAGACAAAAATGGGGTGCCAAAATAAGTGGTAAATGTATTGAAAGCATATTTTCGTAGTACGATTCTGCAAAAATTTCAACCCCTTGCTCGCCGTCCTTCATAGTGAAGTCGGCGGCCAAAGAGAAATTGAATTTAATTCACATGAAAAGTGTTATAAAAAGGCTTTTTTAGCTAAGTAAAAAATGTGGTGCCAAGATAAGTGATAATAATACTGAAAGCATATTAACATAGCAACGTTGTGCAAAAATTTCAACCCCTTGCTCGCCGTCCTTCATGGTGAAGTCGGCGCCCAAATGGAGAAATTCAATTTAATTCACATGAAAAGTGTTATAAAATGGCTTTTTTAGCCAAGACAAAAATGAGGTGCCAAGCTAAGTGATAATAATATTGAAAGCATATTAACATAGCAACCTTGTGCAAAAATTTCAACCCCTTGCTCGCCGTCCTTCATAGTGAAGTCGGCGCCCAAATAGAGGAATTGACTTTAATTAACATGAAAACTGTTATAAAATGGCTTTTTTTAGCTAAGACAAAAATGGGGTGCCAAGATAAGTGATAATAATATTGAAAGCATATTAACGTAGCAACCTTGTGTAAAAATTTTAATCCCTTGCTCGCCGTCCTTCATAGTGAAGTCGGCGCGCAAATAGAGGAATTGACTTTAATTAACATGAAAATTGTTATTACATGTTATAATTAGTCTTTTTTAGCTAAGACAAAAATGGGGTGCCAAGATAAGTGATAATAGTATTGAAAGCACATTTTCGTATTGGCCTTCTGCAAAAATTTCAACCCCTTGCTCGCCGTCCTTCATAGTGAAATCGGCGCCCAAATAGAGAAATTTAATTGTATTCACATAGAAAGTGAAATAAAATGGCTTTTTTAGCAAAGACAAAAATGGGGTGCCAAGATATGTGAAGTCAATTTCTCTATTTGGGCGCCGACTTCACCATGAAGGGCGGCGAGCAAGGGGTTGAAATTTTTGCAGAAGGTTGCGCTGTTAATATGCTTTTAATATTATTATCACTTATGTTGGCACCCCATTTTTGTCTTAGCTTAAAAAGCCATTTTATACCACTTTTTATGTGAATTAAAATCAATTTCTATATTTGGGCGCCGACTTCACCATGAAGGACGGCAAGCAAGGGGTTACAATTTTTGCACAAGGTGGCTATGTTAATATGCTTTCAATATTATTATCACTTATCTTGGCACTCCATTTTTGTCTTAGCTAAAAAAGCCTTTTTTTAAGACTTCTCATGTTAATTAAAGTCAATTTCTCTATTTGGGCGCCGACTTCACCATAAAGGACGGCGAGCAAGGGGTTGAAATTTTTGCACAAGGTTGCTATGTTAATATGCTTTCCGTATTATTATCACTTATCTTGGCACCCCATTTTTGTCTTAGCTAAAAAAGCCATTTTATACCACTTTTCATGTGAATTAAATTCAATTTCTATATTTGGGCGCCGACTTCACCATGAAGGACGGCAAGCAAGGGGTTAAAATTTTTGCACAAGGTTGCTATGTTAATATGCTTTTAATATTTCTATCACTTATCTTAGCACCTCATTTTTGTCTTAGCTAAAAAAGCCTTTTTATAACACTTTTTATGTGAATTAAAGTCAATTCCTCTATTTGGGCGCCGACTTCACTATGAAGGACGGCGAGCAAGGGGTTGAAATTTCTGCACAAGGTTGCTATGTTAATATGCTTTCGATATTATTATCACTTATGTTGGCACCCCATTTTTGTCTTAGCTTAAAAAGCCATGTTATACCACTTTTTATGTGAATTAAAATCAATTTCTATATTTGGGCGCCGACTTCACCATGAAGGACGGCAAGCAAGGGGTTAAAATTTTTGCACAAGGTTGCTATGTTAATATGCTTTTAATATTATTATCACTTATCTTGGCACCACATTTTTGTCTTGGCTAAAAAAGCCATTTTATAACACTTTTCATGTGAATTAAATTCAATTTCTCTATTTGGGCGCCGACTTCACCGTGAAGGACGGCGAGCAAGGGGTTGAAATTTTTGCACAAGGTTGCTATGTTAATATGCTTTCCGTATTATTATCACTTATCTTGGCACCACATTTTTGTCTTGGCTAAAAAAGCCATTTTATAACACTTTTCATGTGAATTAAATTCAATTTCTCTATTTGGGCGCCGACTTCACCATGAAGGACGGAGAGCAAGGGGTTGAAATTTTTCCCCAAGGTTACTATCTTAATATGAATCAATATTATTATCACTTATCTTGGCACCCCATTTTTGTCTTAGCTAAAAAAGCCTTTTTATAACACATTTCATGTTAATTAAAGTCAATTCCTCTATTTGGGCGCCGACTTCACTATGAAGGACGGCGAGCAAGGGGTTGAAATTTTTGCACAAGGTTGCTATGTTAATATGCTTTCAATATTACTGTCACTTATCTTGGCACCTCATTTTTGTCTTGGCTAAAAAAGCCATTCTATAACACTTTTCATGTGAATTAAATTCAATTTCTCTATTTGGGCGCCGACTTCACCATGAAGGATGGCGAGCAAGGGGTTAAAATTTTTGCACAAGATTGCTATGTTAATATGCTTTCAATATTATTATCACTTATCTTGGCACTCCATTTTTGTCTTAGCTAAAAAAGCCTTTTTTTAAGACTTTTCATGTTAATTAAAGTCAATTTCTCTATTTGGGCGCCGACTTCACCATGAAGGACGGCGAGCAAGGGGTTGAAATTTCTGCACAAGGTTGCTATGTTAATATGCTTTCGATATTATTATCACTTATGTTGGCACCCCATTTTTGTCTTAGCTTAAAAAGCCATTTTATACCACTTTTCATGTGAATTAAAATCAATTTCTATATTTGGGCGCCGACTTCACCATGAAGGACGGCAAGCAAGGGGTTAAAATTTTTGCACAAGGTTGCTATGTTAATATGATTTCAATATTATTATCACTTATCTTGGCACCCCATTTTTGTCTTAGCTAAAAAAGCCATTTTATAGCACTTTTCATGTTAATTAAAATCAATTTCTATATTTGGGCGCCGACTTCACCATGAAGGATGGTAAGCAAGGGGTTGAAATCTCTGCACAAGGTTACTATGTTAATATGCTTGCAATATTATTATCATTTATCTTGGCACTCCATTTTTGTCTTAGCTAAAAAAGCCTTTTTATAACACTTTTCATGTAAATTAAAGTCAATTCCTCTGTTTGGGCGCCGACTTCACCATGAAGGACGGCGAGCAAGGGGTTGAAATTTCTGCACAAGGTTGCTATGTTAATATGCTTTCAATATTATTATCACTTATCTTGGCACTCCATTTTTGTCTTAGCTAAAAAAGCCTTTTTTTAAGACTTTTCATGTTAATTAAAGTCAATTTCTCTATTTGGGCGCCGACTTCACCATGAAGGACGGCGAGCAAGGGGTTGAAATTTCTGCACAAGGTTGCTATGTTAATATGCTTTCGATATTATTATCACTTATGTTGGCACCCCATTTTTGTCTTAGCTTAAAAAGCCATTTTATACCACTTTTCATGTGAATTAAAATCAATTTCTATATTTGGGCGCCGACTTCACCATGAAGGACGGCAAGCAAGGGGTTAAAATTTTTGCACAAGGTTGCTATGTTAATATGCTTTTAATATTATTATCACTTATCTTGGCACCCCATTTTTGTCTTAGCTAAAAAAGCCTTTTTATAACACTTTTCATATGAATTAAAGTTAATTTCTCTATTTGCGCGCCGACTTCACCATGAAGGACGGCGAGCAAGGGGTTGAAATTTCTGCACAAGGTTGCTATGTTAATATGCTTTCAATATCATTATCACTTATCTTGGCACCTCATTTTTGTCTTGGCTAAAAAAGCCATTTTATTTCACTTTTCATGTAAATTAAAATCAATCTTTCTATTTGGGTGCTGACTTTACTACGAAGGACGGCAAGCAAGGGGTTGAAATTTTTGCACAAAGTTGCTATGCAAATATACTTTCGATATTATTGTCACATATCTTGGCATCCCATTTTTGTCTTGGCTAAAAAGGCGGTTTTTTTTTCAATTTTTTACTCATTTAAAATTGTGTCTATATCTGCGTGCATATTTCACCATATAGGACGACAAGCAAGCGTTTGAAATGTTAGTACAGGGTTGCTACTTAAATATACTTAAAACTTTTGATTATAACTTAATAATACTTTGGCACTTTATTTTCGTTTTGGTCATATTTGGCCTCAATTATGTTTTCTTTTGTATATGGTGAAATTATTTTTTTTTTCGATTTTTTGCCATTTAGGCGGCAAACATGCAACTGAAGTTTTTAGGGTCGAAATTACTATTATTTCTAATATATTAGTGAATTTTATAAATTAGCCGCTGGAAATTTTAGCCGCTGAAATTTAGCTGCTAACTTCACGCCGGTGTATAATTGAGAGTGTAAAATATTTTAGGTTGAATAATAAATAGCATTAGGTAGCAGAATAGACAACAATGATTTTCTTTTCTTACATGTAGTCGTTAAAATAAAATAGAACAATAGCCTTTTTAGTGAATTTTCTTTAAAAAAATTCACTAATGAGGAGATCCCGACTTGAATTTTGAAAAAATTTCTTCAAATGAGCGCTAATTAGGCCCCCCAGAACACATATCCGGGGTCGGTTTAAATTTTTATATGTTTATATATATATATATATATATATATATATATATATATATATATATATATATATATATATATATATATATATATATATATATATATATATATATATATATATATATATATATATATATATATATATATATATATATATATATATATGTATCACACTGATAACTCAAAAAATAATGGGCCGATTTTGATTAAATTTGGTGAATAAATTCCTTTTGCAAATGGCTTGGATAAGTTCGTTAGCCAGGAAAATCGGTCCAGGTTTTCCCGGAAAATTTTGTGTTTTCTTTCGAAAAAAAATTATATCTCCGGAATTAACAAAGTAAGGGCAACCAAATTTGGTACGCTGGTTTATATCCTTATAAGTAAGCTACCTACCAAAATTTAGCTATGTAAGTCAAAAAACAAAAAAGTTACAGGCATTCAAAGAAAAATAAATTTGGATTTTCCTCAAAACGTCAAAATTGCGATTTTAAACGTCAAAATTGGTGAGTACATTCCTTTCGCAAGTGGCTTGGATAATTTTGTTAGCCAAGAAAATCCGCCGAGGTTTTCCCGGAAAAATTTGTGTTTTCTTTCGCAAAATATTTATATCTCAAAAATTAACAAAGTAAGGGCAACCAAATTTGGTAAGCTGGTTTATATCGTTATAGATGTGCCACCTACCAAAATTTAGCTCTGTAGGTCAAAAGACAAAAAAGTTATGGGCATTTAAAAAAAAATTGGGGGTTTCCTCAAAACGTCAAAGTGACAATTGAAAACGTCAAAATTCGCAACATTTAGGCAAATAACTTGAATCTAATACGGGCTATGGAAAGAAAATGTCTCAAGAAGAATGTTTTACATACACCGAACTCTTAGTTTCAACCGTCATTGTCCTTCATTTTACTAAAATATTTCCAGAAAATTAATTTCTAATAGACCCTTTCTCTGATGCTTGGCAGTAGCCTTAGCTATAGAGTTTATTGTTTAATGGTATATAATTTTTGTCGAATTTACGTAAAAAATCAATAAAGCTCAATATATTCGTTATTATACAAGATATGAAAAAATATTGTATACATTAATTATACGGTGTTTTGAGCTACATCTTAAAAAATTATTGCGACAATCAGAGGATGGCCCATAAGTCGTTGGTGTTACAAATAATTTTTTTTTTGTCGAAAACGCCTCATTTTTTTGCATTTTCCATCGAAATATAATGCATGTTTGTAAGTTAAGAAATTCTGGAGGCAGCAAGTGCGTTGTGGTAGCGAATTTTGATTAAATGCTTCATATTTGAAAAGCTCAATTTGCTATTAACCTATAAGGTTGACCAAGAAACGGATTTTTTCAGTAACACTTTTGGTTTACTGTTGGAAATTTCTGTACGTTTTCAAACAATCAAGTTATTTTGATGAAACATGGCACATTGTTTTTACTATATATGTTATACTGGTAATCAAATTTGATGCCTGCTTTTTAGTGAATTTTCTTAAAAAAAATTCACTAATGAGGAGATCCCGACTTTTGAATTTTGAAAAAATTTCTTCAAATGAGCGCTAATTAGGCCCCCCAGAAAACATATGCGGGGTCAGTTTCAATTTTTATATGTTTATATATATATATATATATATATATATATATATATATATATATATATATATATATATATATATATATATATATATATATATATATATATATATATATATATATATATATATATATATATATATATATATATATATATATATATATATATATTTATATATATATATATGTATCACACCGATAACTCAAAAAATAATGGGCCGATTTTGATCAAATTTGGTGAAAAAATTCCTTTTGCAAATGGCTTGGATAAGTTCGTTAGTCAGGAAAATCTGCCCAGGTTTTCCCGGAAAATTTTGTGTTTTCTTTCTAAAAAAATTTATATCTCCGGAATTAACAAAGTAAGGGCCTGCTTTTTAGTGAATTTTCTTAAAAAAAATTCACTAATGAGGAGATCCCGACTTTTGAATTTTGAAAAAATTTCTTCAAATGAGCGCTAATTAGGCCCCCCAGAAAACATATGCGGGGTCAGTTTCAATTTTTATATGTTTATATATATATATATATATATATATATATATATATATATATATATATATATATATATATATATATATATATATATATATATTTATATATATATGTATCACACCGATAACTCAAAAAATAATGGGCCGATTTTGATCAAATTTGGTGAAAAAATTCCTTTTGCAAATGGCTTGGATAAGTTCGTTAGTCAGGAAAATCTGCCCAGGTTTTCCCGGAAAATTTTGTGTTTTCTTTCTAAAAAAATTTATATCTCCGGAATTAACAAAGTAAGGGCAACCAAATTTGGTACGCAGGTTTACATCCTTATAGGTAAGTTACCTACCAAAATTTAGCTATGTAGGTCAAAAGACAAAAAAGTTATAGGCATTTAAAAATAAATAAATTGGGGTTTTCCTCAAAACGTCAAAGTGGCGATTTAAAATGTCAAAATTGGCAACATTTAGGCAAATAACTTAAATCTAATACGGGCTATAGAAATAAAATGTCTCAAGAAGGATGTTTTACAAACCCTAAAGTCTTAGTTTCAACTGTCATTGTCCTTCATTTTACTAAAATATTTGCAGAAAATTCATTTCAAATAGATCCTTTCTCTGATGCTTGGCAGTAGCCTTAGCTATAGAGTTTATCATTTAATGGTATATAGTTTTTGTCGAATTTTCGTAAAAAATTAATAAAGCTCAATATATCCGTTATTATATAAGATATGAAGAAAATTTGTATATATTAATTATAGGGTGTCTTGAGCTACATCTTAAAATAATATTTCTGCAATCACAGGGTGGTCCATAAGTCGTTGGTGATACAAATTTCCTTTTTTTAAATTAAACACGCCTTATGTTATTGCATTTTTGCATTTTCCATCGAAATATAATGCATGTTTGTAAGAAAATAAATTCTGGACGCAGCAAGTGCGTTATGGTAGCGAATTTTGATCAAATGTTCATATTTGAACAGCTCAATTTGCTATTAACCTATAAGGTTGACCAAGAAACGTGTTTTTTCGGGAACATTTTAAGTTTACTTTTGGAAATTTTTGTACATTTTCACACAATAAAGTTATTTTAATGGAACATGGCACATTGTTTTTACTATATAGGTTATACTGGTAACCAAATTTGATGCCTGCTTTCTTAAAAAAACACACATATTTGTTATTAAAAACATTTTTATGAAAATTCACTACCATAACGCACTTGCTGCGTCCAGAATTTTTCTATATAGGTTATACTGGTAACCAAAATTGATGTCTGCTTTCTTAAAAAGAAAACACACATATTTGCAATAAAAACATTTTTATGAAAATTCACTACCATAACGCACTTGCTGCGTCCCTAGATTTTTTATTCATAGAATTTCGCTAGAATATAAGGATTTTATTTTATTCTTACGCACTAGGCACATGTACCATATTATACATTTAAGTTAAAAATACGTTTTTGTAAATACTAATTTAAGCAAAGACGCAGTGTTAGTTGATAAGAATAGTTTTTTTTGTGCGTGTTTAAAAGGAATAGTGCAAGGGACAAAAAGTTTGAACAATGAAATCACGAAAGGCCTATGAACTTTTGTTGTGTCCTGATATTGCTAACACTCATCCTCAATCTCCCTGAGTCCACCCTGTCCATCCTTAGTCGGCAATGCCCCCCCCCCATGCCCCCCACAGCAACTAGAGGTGCAGAGACGGCACTGGTATCCAAGTGAGAGTTGTCATGGAGCAGCAGAGTTGTTGTGTTATCAAAAACTGTCAGGTGAAATGAGAACTGTCATATCAAACATACATTAGACCAGATCACTAATCAAGTGTAATCGAGCGTCACAGGAAGATCGCCTGACCCACGGCACGTAGTCAAGACCCACGGTTGTCTCCATTGACACGTGGACAGGTCCGTGAGTCTCATTGTGCGAGAACCAACCTTCCCGATGAGCGACTGATCCAGGCTAGTAGAAATCCAGTCAACCACGGCAGCAACATAACGCAAGCTTCACAGTCGTCACCTGGACACACGAACCACCTTGGCCCTTTGGACGAAGCGCCAGGTATCTGCGACACCACCGCGTGTTGACCACAGCGAGTACAGCAATTGTCCAATTGTAAGTCCCCTTTTTACATTGTACCCCCTTATTAGTTCACAACATTCATTGTAACTTATATTAAATTATCATTGTTTTGCCACGTGTAGTTATTACAAATCTGTGCCTACAAAGAACAGTTCCTTTGGTCCTTCATGCTAACCCATCTAAATCGAACAACTTTGTTACCGAGACACAGCGCGAAAAGGTTTTTTTTTTGTAACACAGGCAGAGTTTATTTAAAGCGTCGACGGCAGGTTGAAGGAGAATAGGTAACTCAACGGCGAGATGAAGAGGAAGAAGTAACTCAACTGCGAGATGAAGACAATCAGTGACAGAACTGCCATATGAAGACAATTAATAACCGAGCTGCCAGAAGTGAAACTGGACATTCGGTAAATGAACAGAATAAAACGCAAGTGCCTGAAATTACCATCAGAAAAATTGTGTGAAAGAAAATTAAATACCTGGTACAAGGTTGGTGAAGACAGTTAAATAAGATGGAAATTAATTAATAATTACTGCCAAGCTGCCAAATCCAAATAGAAGAACAAATAGATTGTAATAATCACAGAAAAAATGGAAGGATCCATCAAGACAACATTCAGTAAGTCGTTCTAGAACTTTATCGGAATAAATATGATGACTCTTTTTCTATAGTGTGAATAGCTTTTAAGGATATTTTCGTTCCATTTAGGATGTTAATGTAAATTTTAGTTCACTAAGGGGGATGTTATATAAGGCCGAATCATTGTATTATAGTTAGATAATTCATTTTGTTAACTAAATTCGATTTTACATATTTGAAATAACCCTTTGTTAATAGAAATTTATTAATTTGATCAATCTGTTTCATTTTGACCTCAAATCAAGCAAATATTAATAGTATGAAAAAGTAAGGCTATTTTTCACCGTTAAATTAAAAAAAATAATCAAAAGACCCAATCATACATTTTTTTTTTTGAAATTTCCAAACACTCAGTAATACTAGAATTCATAAAAACGATATATTAAACAAAAACACTAGCCCAAGCACAGAACCCTACCCATGAGATGAGAGAACAATTCAAAATCCCAGCAGTAAGTAAATAATTTTTGGCATAATTTCAGGATCTAAAGAAACTACACTAAATACCATATATATATATATATATATATATATATATATATATATATATATATATATATATATATATATATATATATATATATATATATATATAAGTAGGTATAGAAGAGCGGTTCTGGAACCACCACCCACCACACACCACCGGTGGTGGTGGTGGTGGTGGAACTGATCAGACCCGACGACCCCCGACCAGACCCGAGCATAAGGTGGTGGAGCTACTGACCAGACCCGAGCACCTCCACCACCTGACTTCGTATTTAACCCGAACAAGTAGCGAACTAACCTGAGATGACGTGAGCACCTCCACCACCTGACTTCGTATTTAACCCGAACAAGTAGCGAACTAACCTGAGATGACGTAATCAAAAGCCAACTAACCTGTATTAAGCAAACGAGGAACCGCCATTTAATTGCTGTACCCAGGTTTTAAGCTCATTTCTATATCAAAAAATGTGAAACAGTCGTCTCATAATATTAAAGCTGCTGGTATTGGATAAAGTATAAAAAGGTATTTACTTCTATTTAACTTTATCTGGAAATTCGCTATCATAACACACTTGCTGTACCCAGGTTTTAAGCTCATTTCTATCTCAAAAAATTAGTAGACCAACTCACCAGACTTAGTCATTGCCTCCAGACTTAGCTTATTTTCGTAAAACGTTTTAGTTCTGATTTTTCACAAAAAAACTAGACACATATTGATACAAAGTCACCAACAAACCATAGCTATATATACACAGAACTTTCTACAAATAAACACAACTTCTCGCTTCGTTAAACCTAAACACCTGTGATGAAAACACACCTATGGCTTATTAGGTAAGATTCCAAAAATTATTAAACACATAATTGTCATGATCGCGCCTGACTGACGATTTAAACTGTTAATAGCAGGCTATTCACCTAAAGCGGAAACACTTGTGATAACGGCTACTCAGCTGATATCCTAATGTGTGTGGAATAAAATCATAACGTTTTATTTCGCTTCCCAGATCATATGACGGCTTTAGTTTAAATAGAGAATCGGTAGCGAATTTTTATATAAGTTATTTGGTGTAAATTATTTTATTAGAAAATTGAAATACATGTTTTTTATATCGTAAACCCACCAAATTTGTTTCTTAGACAACGGTTTAAGGTTAGAAATAAAACACTCGATTGGAATACAATTAATTTATTAGGAGTAACAAGATTTACATACAAAATATTACATAATGGCTCTTACAATACCAGTTAGAGGTTTATATTCAAATACACAATCATGAATAATTAAACAGTAGGCCCTAGTTCTCGGAGCAAAATTGTCTTTACTCATAAACTCCACTTTGATGTCGACTGTTGAAGACTTGATTGATTCATTCTGGTGTTGACAATCAATTACAAATAGAGCTCGATCTTTAAACTCATCATAATTTAAAAGAGGCTCCGACATGTTTTTATAGTAAAAACTTTTTTGAAAATCTGTATACATCTGGTAGGCTTCAACGTATTTTGATCTTTCGAAATCCATATTCATAGCTTCATAAGGGTAGCATTCTGAATTTAGGAACACTCGTAGATCTACCATACCGATGTTATCGAAGAAGTCACCTTTTTTGCTTATGTTATCTTTCCGATCTGTTTGAAACGCTATAATCACATATCTAGGTCTTTCCAAGTTGGTTGCAGTTTTAACAGCCCACACATCTCTGTTTATATCTCTGAGTGATGGTAGCTCATATATATCCCATTTCCGATATGCGAGAAATATAGATGTGTCTTTTGCTATTTTATCCATCAGTTCCAGCTTCATTTGATCATTTGGAAATACATGTTTTGCTTTTAAAAACATGTTGGTTACAGTTATCTTAGATCTTGCTGTACCTGTGCTGTAATAGCAGTTGGAATCATTTCGAGCTCTTGTAAATCGGAAAGTATGTTTACCACAGAGAACTCCTTTAAAGTGATGAAAGAAACTGAAGAGGAACCAAAGAGGTAGGAGCAAGTGAAACTTGTTATCGTTTAAGGTGATGTGATCTGATGATACATTCAACCCAGCATTGCTAAGAGATTTTGCTTCATTCTTACTAAACGAAAGCAGAGTTTTGATGTTTGTTGTGGTGTATGGATCTCGTACTCGCTCCACTTCCTTGTTATTTAATTCATATATCATTGATTCAAACAGAGCTACTCCTCCGTTATTTGACATGTGGCAGACACCAGTAGCATTTTGTACTGCTAGAGGTTCCAGAGCACCTTCGATGATTAGAGCTGACTCTGCTAGACATACGAATGCATCTTGCTGATTGATGTTTATTTCAACTTCATCGCTGTTACCAAACGATTTAGTTGATGAATAGTAAGACCTAAGTTCTTCTCGATCAATGGAGTCGTCAAACTTGGGGTCTTTGAATATTTCTAGTTTTGATGACATGATAACCAAGACTTTTAAGGAATTCAATATTATCGGAACGAAGTGTATGCTTCAAAGGAGCTGGTTGTACTAAATTTGTTTTGGTAGATTCGCTTGCTTTTATATCTTTAAAGACTAGCATTCTAGGCAATCTTTTTAAGCTCTAAGCGAACAGACACCTCTTCACCTTGAAAGTTTACAGGAACTGAATCTTGATTCACGATGTCGATGCTTATATTTGAAATCTCTCGTTTGTTTACTGGTAAATAAATTAGATTCTTAGGTTCTATATCGATTGCATAACCAGGATCGACCATCGGTGCAAACTCATATAACGTATGTGAAGGTTTTCCATTATAGTAAGAACCAGACACAATATTAGTTTCTATACGAATCTGTTTAACATCCACTATTTCAACAGGTAAATCAGATTCATGGAAGACACCTGGTTGAAGAACTTGCTTTGAAAATCCCAGCATTCGCCCAATCGAATCATCAGATTCAAAACTGATACTTGTGAAACACTTTATTTCACATCTAATGGTGTTGGGATTAGGTCTTAGAATCAAAGCTAGCTGCTTTTGTTCACGTGTTGCTGTAGCACCAACAAGTTCATTTTGAAGCAAGTTTTCCAAATGTGTTATTTCATATGCACCAGTAGGTATCGTGATGATTCTCCAAGCAGCTCCTTCTTTTACATAAAATTTATTTTTACCTTTATATATGTTAGGTATGTTGTTGTATGTGTGAAAACCTATCAAAGCAACTGCATAACTACCACCTGGATCCAATTCAATTGGAGGATCGTAGTCTGTTGACAGATGACAACTTCGATCTTTCAACGTGAAGGTTTGCGACATGACTGAAACACAGATACTACCGTTTAAGGCTTTTATTTAAAAATTTTAAACATAAATGACCACAATTATAAGTATTATATTTCTGATACACATCATGATTGTACATTAGAGTAGAGTCTTTAAGGTAACGCTGCAGCTCAACTGGTAGCTTCAAGTTTCCTTATGAGTCAAAGTACACGGCTGTGTCACCACGTTTCTTAACTGCAACCCAATGACTGCCAGGTTCCTTGTTTGTTTGCAAATTCATGATAAGTGATTCATTCTTGCGTGGCCCATTCGATGGCAAAGTATCTCGCATGTATACACCTCTAAAATATGGAATTTTCATTTTACCAGCAAATTTCACAAGGTCTTCATTTGTTAGAGGTCTTGCTGGTAAACATCTTACTCGTTTTTTGGTTTCTGCAAATACAACCCATAACCGCTACGCTGCTTCTTCAGATATAATCCTTTACCGAGTCTCTTATACTTTGGTTTTAATTTCAAACCATTACCTCTCTTACCCATAGCAATAGCCTCCATCGTTTTGTTATGACGTTCTTCTTCTTCTAGTTTTTGTTTGGCTGATTTGGCATCGTTAACTGCTTTAGCAATGCCTGCAGCACCGCCACCCAGAGCACCTAGCGCTGACAGGCCACCAAAAATTAAAGGTAGTAGTGGAAGGAAGCCTCCGCTTTTAGGTATTGGAATAACTCGCGGTTTCAGCACATTCTTACGCCCACCAATCTGTTTAACAATTGCGTGAGCGATATCAAACACGGCATTCTCTGATGGAATAAGATTTCTGTCTTTTATAACTTCTCCAATCAGACTAAGAATGTTTTTAAAGGGAACTTTTTTCCTCGGTTTTGAGTTGATTACATCAAGACCCATACCAAGCTTTCTTTTAACTTTCATAGTGTTTGTAACACCCCAAGCAGCTAACTTTTCACCAAAACTTGCGTCCTTTGACTTGACTCTCTCCCAAACCCGATTCTCCAACACTTCGTCGGCTCGATGCCTATCACTTAACTCTTTTGATTGAGAGTAAGCGATGTCGTGGTCTCGACAAGCACGATCTAAAGGATTGATACCTTGATCACCTCTAGCAAGACGTTCTTTAAGTTTAGTACCCGGGCCACAAAATTGATAACCAGGAACGTGCAGCTCAACAGGTAGCTTGTTAATGGCTGTGTTTACAAGACCTTCACCCTGTGACACCAACATTGATACTAACTGTGTGATCCGCTTACATGTCTATATTTATATACATACTCGAAAAATATAGTTTAGTTCCAGTCAAGATGCACACCATCAAACACGCTTCTGTCTTACCTATTACAAATATAGACGATGTTGTTGATACAGCAGAACAACAACTAAGGCATGGTCCTCTCTTCCCAAACACAGTTAGAGGTATCATATGTGGTCCTAGTGGGTGTGGTAAAACAAATGTTATGTTAAGTTTATTGTTTGAACCGAACGGTTTAAAGTTTGATAACGTGTATGTGTATTCAAAGTCTCTGTATCAACCTAAATATAAGATGTTACAAAGGGTGTTGGATGCTACAAAAAGTGTTGGTTATTATCCATATAGTGAAAACGATGAAATATTAGATCCAGCAGAAGCCCAGGAGAACTCGGTGTTTATATTCGATGATGTGGCTTGTGACAAACAAGATAAAATGAGAGCATACTTTAGTATGGGGAGACATAAGAATATTGATTCATTCTATCTCTGTCAAACATATACTCGAATACCCAAACATCTGATACGTGATAACGCTAACGTTTTGATTCTCTTTAAACAAGATGAAACGAACTTAAAACACATCTATGACGATCATGTGACCACTGATATGGACTTTAAACAATTTAAAAATATATGTTGTCAATGCTGGAATGGTAATAAGTATGGTGTGTTGGTGATTGTAAAAGAAAACGAAGTCCACAGAGGGAGATATAGAAAAGGATTCGATAGCTACATATTAATCTAATGGTCTACAACCAACAACAACAAAGAGATGTCTAGCAGGACAACCAACCAGCTAACAAGACAGACAACCTGTCTAAAACAACCTGTCTAAAACAACCTGTCTAAAACAACCTGTCTAAAACAACCTGTCTAAAACAACCTGTCTAAAACAACCTGTCTAAAACAACCTGCCTAAAACAACCTGTCTAAAACAACCTGTCTAAAACAACCTGTCTAAAACAACCTGTCTAAAACAACCTGTCTAACACAGCTGTCTAACACAGCTGTCTAATACAGCTGTCTAACAACCTGTCTAACAACCGGGTCTACCTGTTGTGTTAGATACCTAACACTAGATAGGCAGACATACAACCAATTCAAAGCTAGTACACCTTAAACCACCGAACTGTTTGCATCTCTTAACACGAAACAAATAACTTTAGCAAGATGGAGGTGATGGGTAAACAAGAGAGAAAAATTAAGAAAAAGATTTTACAACTTGCTGAAAACATTCGAAAAAAACATTTAATGCTTAAGCTTGGTAGAGCTGAGAATGATGAAGCCCTGCAGCGTTTATATAAACCACTTGTTGACCCACTGAGTGAAATATCTAAAAATACATCAACGCTTAAACTGCAGCCAACGGTTGAACAAATCAAAGAAGAAGCGGTACCAGAAAAGAAACCCAAAGTTGAGTTCCTTAAAGACCATGAAGTTTTTGAAGCCGAACCAGAAGTAGAGACAAGTTTTGATGAGGATATCCCAACATTTGAAGAGCTTGAGGCAGATCTACAAACTGTCACAAACAACCCAGCATATCAAGAATTTTTGGAGCAATATCCTGAACGAGTTCGATATTATGTAGACAAGTATTTTACTGAACCACCGAGGCTTGCTACTATTGATCAAACGTATGGTGCTCGCTACGCTAAAGATACTGGTAGTTGGAGTCTTGGCAATAAACACTTGGACTTTACTGATAATGACATTCGACTAGGTCAAAGGAGATATCCGCAAACACAAGGTCTGCTAGAATTGATATTTATGAAAACACCTAGAGGGTATACCTATGACGATCTTCAACACTATAGAGATATTCTAGAAGCAACTAGTGTTCATAAAATGAACTACGATCCCAACGCACGAACCAAGGGTTGTTCCTCGGAAAAGTATCTGACTCTAATAAAACCAGTTATAAACCCAAGAGGACGAAGATCCTCAACTCCTCAAGGTTTTGGTTACGACACACATCATAACGCAGAACAAAAAACTGAACCTAGAGCTCAGAATGTAAGCAGCAACACTAACAACTATATGCTACAAAATAACAAACAAATAGAATATGTCTATTGGGATGACATAAATGAGTTGGTTGATAGACTTAGACTTTTAGTAGCTTCCCAAGCTGCTGGTAATAATGCTCATAACAATGAAATTCAGTCAATCATTGAAGAACTGAAGGAGGTTGGTGTTATCGCCTAATATACCTACATATATCACAGATATACCTACCTTAGTGCTTAGTATAAAAATGTCTATCGATAAGTTCGGACGTTCCCAATCCAATAAAGGTTCTAAGTTTAAAATTATTGAAAGAGAGATTTTCCCAAGAACTGATAGTGGTGATTTTGATTTGCAAAGCCATAGATTGTGTAACATCGCTGATCCAGTCGATGCAACAGATGGTGTAAATAAAAAATTTGTTGATGTATGGATAGACGACTATCAGAAGAACAAAGATGAGGTAAAACAAAGAATCATTGCCATACTACTTGAAGCTGTACACAAACCTGAGTTGGAAGATTTAAAAAACGAATTTGAAAATAAATTGAAAATTTTAGTTAAGAACATAACTGCTCAAGTTTTAAAAGATATTGATGTGTTAAAGAATAAGAAGCTAAAGAATAAGCTGGGAGAAATAGACAGCAAACTAAAAGATTTACATGATAAGTGGATACTTTTAAATCCAACATCGCCATGAGACGCAAAACTGTTGAACCATCTGATGCTAAAAAACAAATAATTACTGAGTTATATAAACCAGCAAGAATCAATTTTAAACGTAGACGTACAATAATCAAAGGTTTAAATGATTTGTGGCAGATTGATTTAGCAGAATTTACAGACTACTACAAAGCAAACTCTGGTTACAAGTATATTTTAGTGGTTATTAATTGTTTTTCAAAGTATGTGTGGACTCGCCCTCTTAAATCTAAAACTGCTGAAGAGGTGACTAAAGCTATGGCTGATATTTTATCTACTAGTACAGCACCCTCTAACATCCAGTCTGATCTTGGTCGCGAGTTCTATAACTCAAAATTTAACGCCTTAATGAAAAAATATAACATCAATCACTACAGCACTTATAGTGTGAAGAAGGCTGCAATGGTGGAAAGAGTCATACGTACCTTGAAAGAGAAGATATATAAAAATTTCAACTTGATTGGCTCCTACAAGTGGGTTAATACACTACCTGATGTCACTGCTACTTACAACGCTACTGTTCATCGAACAACTGGTGTAAAACCTCAAGATGTTAACAAGAAAAATGAAAAAGCTATTCTGAAACAAGTTTACTCAAATCTGAAAGTGTTTAACAAAAATAAATTTAAAGTGGGTGATGTTGTACGTATAAGTAAAGCAAAAGCTCAATTTGAAAAGGGGTATACACCTCGCTGGTCAACAGAATTATTCAAGATTGTTAGTATTCATTTCACAAATCCAACCACCTATTTAATAGAAGACATGCAAGGTAAACCAATCAGTGGTGGATTTTATGAAGAGGAGCTACAAAAGACTGCAACCCCTGATTATTATTTAGTTGAAAGAGTGATCAGAAAGAAAGGCGCCAAGTCGTATGTGAAATGGCTTAGTTTCGATAAATCTCATAATTCTTGGATACATTCAGATGATGTTAAATAAGCTTATATATTTAATGTATTAATGTACTTAGAATAAAATAAAAGTCTTTATTAAAATAATGTTATTTTATTTTTTCATCTGGTTACATACAATTAAGCTAAGTGAACAATTACAATTTATGTCGTAAATCAATAATATCCTGAATAAACTTCTCCTGAGGTACATCTGCTATCTGTAGATCGTTTCTCTTCGCCTTGAGGTATTCGACTTCGGTCTTTATTCTGTTAAAGAGATTTACAGAATTTGGATCATACAACATGTTTAAAACTACTTCGGAATCAGGGTGTTTATTTTTAAAGTTCTTGACAGCTCTTTTAAAACTTTTCTTCTGAGTCCTTACAGCATGATATGGATAGGTAGCATCCTTCTCATTTCTTGAAAGCAAACCAAAAACACAAAGTTTTCCAGGGTTGCTTGGTTTTGGAGATATATCTTCTAAATGTTCTGTGATTTTAACATTTGTTTCTCGCATACGCTGCACTTCATCATCTATCTCCATTAATTTCACTTCAATTTCTTTGAGGTTATCCTTGTATTTTTGATTAAATTCACTTACGAAAAAATCAAAAATAATTTGGTTGCACTTTTCATAGAAACTATTGGATATCCAACAAGCCAAATTTAATATTAAATCTTTACAGACATATGTACCAGATATCAAGTTGTTTTCAGTCTGTGTTCCACCAAAGTCCACTAAGTATGTAGCGGTTGTAGGTGTTAGTTGAGATGTTGCTTCCGGCACATCTAGGGGGCCGGTATTCCGGCCCCCTAGATGTGACTCTGAGTGAACTCCTTTGGTTGAAATATTTAGGGTATCGGTATTCCGGCTACCTAACTGTTTCTTTAGCCGACCGTTGTAATAGACAATCAACTCTTTAGTTTTCTTATTTTCCAGCCAATGTCTGAATCTTTTCTCACCATCTTTACACAGCTTAGTCGCATTAAAATAACCAGTGTTCTTATCGATAATTAGTTGAAAGTCTCCAAATAAACCATACCAGAAGTTATCTTTGATTTGCTGGTAACACACATCACTTAATGTAGCCATTTTAAACACACTACTGAGCACTTGGATACGTTAGAGTTAACTGAAGCACGTCTTACCTCTACGATAACTAAATTTTGAATGAGTTTAACAGTGTGTAGCGAACAATTTATAGATGTTGATACCACTATCGTTTGAAGCTGTATTTATTAATATTTATTTCCAACCACATTAACTGTTCCAACATCCATCCGCTTTGGGGTAAATTTCGTCGATGAATTCTTGATATATACTTTCAAAATTAGTTGACAGTGTAACATTTTTATTTTTAGTATTAAATGACTTCATTTCTTTTTTATTTCGACTTTGGAGTACATACAAACCAAACAATTCTAAATTCATTTTAATTTCATTATGCTTAGCTAAAGCAGCTTCCATCAGATGAAACACTTTGTCTTATTGTTTCCATAAACTGTTTAATATCAATACCTTTTTCGTATATACGATAGGTAGCCATTCTGTTTTTAAAAGCTTGAGTTAACATCTGCACTTGTTCAACTTGCCATGGTTCACATACTTTTGATTTATGAATTTCACTACGTAAATGCCCAGAGAAAGCACTCTTTTTCACTTGTAACGAGCACGATTCACAGTATCTCATCTTAACTATAGGTGCTTAACTAATGAATAAAAACACAAATCTTCAGCTTATATATCTTTATTAACAAAAATGTTTACGATAGATACCTTTAAGTATAGTGTTATATTTAAAACAAAAGTACATCAGCATAAATATAGCAAGACATATAAGAAAACCAGTTGACATAAACATAGAAATATACTTTGAAGTGAACAGATAAGAATCGGTTAATATGAGAGTTCTCCAATCAGATGTCTCATTACGGGTACCATTATCAAACAAGAACATAAGTTTATAGCGCACCATATCACTCCTAATTTTGGACATGTTATATGTTGAAACTTCAATCACCTCATCGTTGTGTAGATGTGTTCTTGAAAGTCCAGACCATTTCATGCAGCCGTCGCAGTCGAAACAGATTCGCACTTCTTTCACATTTGGTGGTTTGTAGATATAAAATACATTTTGACATAGTGCTGTCAGGATGATAAAACTTGCTTTAAAATGGCCCATTGTATATCGTATGTATTTCTTTAAAACGCTTAAGTATTTGTTTCTCTGCAAAGTGTAAACACTCTAACATGCAAACTCGGAATGATGGGTCCTGATCTTTCAACATAATATTTATAAGCTTTACTATTTCATCGTCACGTGGTAGCTCCTTCTTATTAACACATTTGAGAACATCTGCGACACAATAGAGGAAATCACTAAGCCGAATATCAAAGTTAAAATTAGTTAGAAACTTCACCTTTTCGTTGATGATTTCAACCAGATCTAGTAGTTGTTGAACCGCATCTTCGGTTAAATAAAAAGTAGTAGAATCATCTGAGATTGATATACCTTTACTGTCTAAAATTTTAATAGGTTTGACAGTACATACTCCAATATTTTCAGGTTCAATCGTATTACCTTTGGTAAAGTATTCTTTAGCTGCTTTTGTTAGTGTTGAAATAAAATAGTCCCACTCCCAGGAGCCAGATGAGATTGTTATATTTGGATTTGGCGGATACGGACTATTATTTACAATCTTAATTATTGGAATCAATCCAGCAGCGTTTGATATACCAATTGCAACACTTAGAGAGGGGTTAACAGTATACCTTGTTTCCAACAGCATTCTACTTTCTTGCTTAATCTCAATAATATTCTGGCGCATAGCTGCATCAACTTGACCCCAATACCAATTTTCACAAACACTGTTATTAGCAGGTCTGAAGGACTCAGGTCCATCGTTAACATCGATACCATACATATTGAACAGAACAAGTACACTACTATAACTACTAAGAATAACTACTACGAGCAAATTGCAGACTGATGTGTTTGCATGCCACTCGGCGGTTTTATAATTATATCCCCACCTTTGTTTAAACTTCTGGAGTTTTATCTATTTCATATGACTTTAAGGTCATTCAACGGAAATAAAACCACAAACAGGAAATATGAACTGCTCACAAGGTTATTTCAACAGCTGCAAGGAAAATATGTTGGCTAACAAGGTCAATTTCGGGAAATGCTAAATATAGTCATAGTTGGAAGCGATATCGCGGCTACCACTAGATGTATTGTTGCCGGCTCTACTTTCAACAGATTCTTTAAATCAAACCGATTCCAATAAGACTTAAGAATATAAATTTTTTCTTGTACACATGTACATATGTTAAATTTGGATTCTGCTTACCTAGACGAGCGATATGACACGTAGGACTTTAATGCACAAATAACAAATTACGTGTACGCATGCGCTAGCCGCCATGTTTAACTGGTGACTCCTCGTTTGCTTAATACAGGTTAGTTGGCTTTTGATTACGTCATCTCAGGTTAGTTCGCTACTTGTTCGGGTTAAATACGAAGTCAGGTGGTGGAGGTGCTCACGTCATCTCAGGTTAGTTCGCTACTTGTTCGGGTTAAATACGAAGTCAGGTGGTGGAGGTGCTCGGGTCTGGTCAGTAGCTCCACCACCTTATGCTCGGGTCTGGTCGGGGGTCGTCGGGTCTGATCAGTTCCACCACCACCACCACCACCGGTGGTGTGTGGTGGTTCCAGAACCGCTCTTCTATACCTACTTATATATATATATATATATATATATATATATATATATATATATATATATATATATATATATATATATATCTATATATTGTGGTGTTAAAAAACGAAATAGACCGATTTGCGTCCATAGAATTTCTTTTTAAGAAACGCTGAAACAAGTCAATTTTAATATTAAGGGGGACATGTTTTACCATAAAACTCAACTTTGTCACATCAACCCCTTAAGGGTGGTGATAACACTCCTTATATTTTACATAGGGAACATGAGTCGAGTGTTACGTTATTTGAAAGCTCTTTCTTTTCTGAATTCAGCACACTAATTTTTTTGGAAGTTTTATCAACTCGTTTAAAAATTATTTACAGTTGAAGATGCAAAAATGCATTTCACTCATTCCGATAAGAAATGTGCTGATAGTCAATGTTTTGTTGGTTTGTAAACAAAAATTGACTATCAGAACATTTCTTATCGGAATGAGATAAATGTGTTTATTATTTCAGTTTATCGGTCGGTTTGATACTTGATAGTACTACCGAAAATTAATTTCACAATGGTATATTCTATAGAAGAAAGAGTTGAAATAATTAACCTTTTTTTAAAAAACCGATGACTGTCCCAACCGTATCGCAAATTTGTTTAATGAACGACATCCGAACAGACATGTTAACAGAAAATACATTTTGGAGTTAGTTGCAAAGTTTCCACAAAGTGGTTCAGTAGCCAACAAAAAACGGGATCCTGAACGTGAATTTCCAGTTAGAAATGAGACTACCGAGATTGAAGTTTTAGGACAAATTGCTGCAGAGCCAACTTTGAGCACGAGAAAATTGGCCACTGTTTCAAACATCAAAAGAAGATCTATTCAGCGAATATTGAAGCATCATAAATTTCACCCGTATAAAATTCATCTTGTACAACAACTGAATGAAGATGATTTTGATCGGCGGCTGGAGTTTTGTGAAGTTATGACTGCACGAATAGCTGATAACAGGAACTTTCTGTTCAATATCTGTTTTTCAGACGAGTGTATGTTTTTATTAAACTCTACAGTCAATCGTCATAATTGTCGTTATTGAGCAGATAATAATCCAAGAAATTTTCACGAAGTCCACACTCAAACTCCACAGAAATTGAATCTCTGGACTGGCATTTTTGGAGACCGTTTAATCGGACCAATTTTTCTTGATGGCAATTTGAGTGGCAAAACGTATTTGGAGTTACTAGAAGATATCGTTTACCCTCTACTAATTGACATTGTTGAAAATGATGATCACTATCAAGAAAATCAATTAGTGTTTCAACAAGATGGAGCTCCTTCACATTTTTCACAACGTGTTACAGAGTTTTTGAGCAGAGAGTTTCCAGGATAATGGATAGGGTGTAGAGATGCTATTGAGTGGCCCCCTAGATCACCGGACTTAACTCCTTTAGACTTCTTTCTATGGGACCATTTAAAGAGTAGAATTTTCGCAACAGAACCGGAGTCTCTGGAAGAATTACGACCACGCATTGTTAGAATGCTGTCTAATAACTCCACAAATGCTCCAGAATGTCAGAGTTCGTTTTGAACAAAATTTGTACTTTTGTATGGAAGCTGGTGGTCAACATTTTGAACACTTAATTAACTGAATAAACATTTTTGAACGTTTGGTTTTCTTTTTTAGTTTTTTTTAACGAAAAATTGATTAAATACTGCATTTCTTATCACAATGAATGAAATACGTTCTTGCAACTCCAACTGTGAATAATTTTTAAACGAGTTGGTAAAACTTCCAAAAAAATTTGTGTGCTGAATTCCGAAAAGAGCGTTCAAATGATTTAACACTCGATCCATGTTCCCAATTTAAAATATAAGGGTTGTTATCACCACCCTTAAGAGGTTGATGTGACAAAGTTGAGTCTTATGTCAAAAGATGTGCACCTCAATATTAAAATTGACTTATTTCAGCGTTTCTTAAAAAAACTGTTCTCTGGACGCAAATCGATCTGTTTCGTTTTCAATGCGCCACCCTATAGTATATATATATATATATATATATATATATATATATATATATATATATATATATATATATATATATATATATATATATATATATATATATATATATATATATATATAAATAAAGATTTTAGCTGACCATGGAAATGGGTTCCATGGGATCTAATTCGTGCTAATTTGAAGAAATTTTCTGAAAGTCTCACCATCGATACCTCTCTATTAGTGAATTTTCTTAATGAAAATTCACTAAATGTATAAACTCCGAGCGTTTAAACAGAACAAAAAAATCCACTTTAAAAAAAACGTAGCACTTTATTCAGTAACTTATAACCATCCAAATACAATCTTCGTACAATTTTTGAAAAATCTAAATTGAGGCATGTTTTGACTTCATATGTTTCTGCAAGTTACCTGGATGCGCAGCTGTATAATCACATGACTTACACACATAAGGTTTCTCTCCACTGTGTTTCGACATCACATGTTTTTGTAAGTTACCTTTGAGAGCCACTCTGTAATCACAGAACTCACATTTGTGAGGCTTCTCCATGCAATGCTTCGACATTATGTGTTTCTGTAAACTACCTTTAAGTACAGCCGTGTAACTACAAAACTGACACTTAAACTGTCTCTCTTTGTAATGCTTTGAAACCATATGTTGCTGCAAGTTACCTTTAAGTGCACTTCTATAGTCACACGATTTACATTTAAAAGGCTTCTCTCCGCTGTGCCTTAATTTCACGTGCGACGATAAGTTACTTTTGTGGAAAGCTCTGAAGTCACAAACCTCACATTTGAAAGGTTTTTCTACACCGTGCTTTCCAATAATGTGTTGCGACATGTGACATTTTCTGGCAGTTTGATAACCACATTCTTCACATTTAAACGCTTTTTCTTCACTATGTCTAGTTACGTGCAATGATAGATTATATTTAAGTGACGTCTGGTAGTCACAATACTCGCACTTATAAGGTTTTTCTCTGCTGTGTTGTGATAATACATGTTTCCGCAAGTAACCTTTAAGTGGTGCGCTGTAATCACATGACTCGCATTTAAACAGTTTTTCTTTAAGATGCCTCGACATAATATGTCTCTGTAACGTCACTTTAAGTGCAGCTATGTAATCACATGAATCACATTTAAACAGTTTTTCTTTGCGATGCCTCGAAACAACATGATTATGTAAAGTACTTTTCAACGCAGCTCTGTAATCACAACACTCGCATTTGTAAGGTTTTTCTGCATTTGACACACTTTCTGACATTGTCCATTCATCATTTTCTACTTTTATAAAAATACTGTATTCGTCTTCCGTTTTCACTGCTGGTTCTGCTACTTCAGTATCATCTCTTAGTACCTTGATTGTAGATATTTCATGGGTTACTTGAGTATCAGACTGCATTCTGTTATGTTCATTAACTATACCGTCACACTTAAATTCTATCGGATACTCCTGTTCAATCTCATTTTTGATTACTGGAGAACGTCGCTTATTGTTTTCGCACATATTGAAAACTCCACGAATTCCTCGATCTTCTTCATGTGCTCTGTGTTGTTTGGGAAAAGGCTTAAGATTAAAAGCATCATATTCACTATTATAGTAGTCCCTTTGACAGTGAGAATCACAAGCCTCGTTTTTGTTTTTGCCTTTTACTTCCATCGGATAAGATGGTCTAGTATCTAGAAACAAACCTGAACTGAGCAACCCAAAATCCCTCTAATGCGGCTATCTTAGTAATGTATAACGTATATAGATAATAGATTTATAGATCTCGTACTGATTTCATTTTACATTACCATTACGCAGATTTCCGAATTTTGCCTGTTTTTTTTTTGATAAGATTAATTTATTAGAAGTGTCAAATGTCAAATAATTAATGTATAGAGAAAAGTTTCCCTATATGGTTTAAAATGTGTAACCATAGATATAGGATAAAAACAATTCTCCATGTGTATAATCGTGACATTGGCAGGATGCGTCAACAGTTGAATTATGTCAAAAAATGTTGACAATTGAACTGTTGGCGCGTGGTGAACTCGGTCATTGAAATAAAAACTGACACTGGAAGGGAACCGACAGCAAGGGTAATAAACTGAACTTTATTACCCTTGACACGGCAGTACTTTCAATTTTTTAATATCGATTTATTAAAGGTACAAGTGAGATCGACAATAAAAGGAGAGGTTATCTATATCGCACACACAGAGATAAGGCTAATTTGTAACACTAGGTGAGTGTACAGTGACTTGATAGTCACTGTAGGTGAGTGGTGGACGTGCCGCCACCTAGTTCTGAACCAAGTACTACGTTGTCACGCCAGCTCCAAATAACACAGAGTGTTAAAAAAATAGAGACTGTATACAACTAACTAACAATTTAGAAAATTGTTAGCCCTGGCCCATTTCTACCCCAATATAGGGACAAAGTATGTAAGACTAGATGCATTCTCGCAACAATTAGAACCGTAGACCGGTTTCGCTCTCATTAGAGCTCTTCAGTTCGGCATACTAATTGTAGCAAAAATGCACCAAAAATAACACGGCTATAGTATAGCCAGTCTTAAAACTTAAGGCTGGCTATACTATAGCCGTGTTATTTTTGGTGCATTTTTGCTACAATTAGTATGCCGTACTGAAGAGCTCTAATGAGAGCGAAACCGGTCTACGGTTCTAATTGTTGCGAGAATGCATCTAATCTTGCTAATTTGTAATATTTGTGTAATTTTCGAATTTTTGTACTTAGTGTTGGTTTATTTTGCTAACGCTAACAATAGTTTTAAAATATAAAAAAAAACAGTTAAATATATCCATAAGGTTAATGAGTAAAAAAGACGGCATATCCTTTTATGCCCCATCTCTCTCTATTGAAAATTTGCCTCAATTGCCATTCATGTGGAGTCCCTTCCAGTTTAAGGTTACATTTAAATAGCGCAGAAGCACACTGCTAGTGGCCGGTGATATATTTTACTTATTGGCACGCTAATAAAAATGTGTGAAAAATCTCTTATATAGACCAAACAATCACAGCTGTATATAGTACAATGAGAACTTAATAACACTGAGTAGGAAAATCCACGAGTCACAAAGAATCCACTGTTGGTCTCAAAAAGATCTAAACAGTGTTATTAAATTAATGTTCAAGCTGATCGTTAAAAATGCATATAGAAATTTAACGCATAAAACTTAATTATATTAGCACATTTATTACATCCATTGAAATAGATATAACAAATTTCAACGATTACATTACGAGTTAGTTATTTTCACTTATCATTGCTAAAAAAAATAGGCATGTATCCAACCAATTAAAAGAAAATTGCAATTTGTCTTCAAATTCTATAGCAAAATGCATATATTTTAGATATAGATCGAGTTCACCATGCGCCAGCAGCTGCATTGTATAAAGAAACGACGTTTCTCATATTGTTAGTTCATCAGGCACCAATAGCTGTTAACAGTTGAATTGTTGTGTCAACATTCTTTCACATAACAATTCAGCTACTGGCGGTTGCTGAACTCTTCCAATGTGTTAAAATTTAATTTTGTCACTAAGGTATGATTACTGGTCGAGTCCACCATGCACCAGTTGCTGCCAACAGTTGAATTGTTATGTCAAAAAATGTTGACACAACAATTCAACTGTTAACAGGTATTGGCGCCTGATGAACTAACAGATAGAGAAATGTCGTTTCTTGGTCACAGCATAAAAGTTCTTATTCTGAGCCTGGTCTTGGTTGTAACCATAGAGTCTGTCGGTTTTCTGTTTTGTATGGCTAAAGCCAAAATCGTTAATTCCTTATAAAATTTATAAAACCTTAAATATAATAAATAACATGAATTAAGTCAACAAAACCCTTTTATGGTAGTCGTTATTAATTCCAGTTAATATCTTCTGTTGGGTTTACTTAAATTATACACGTTGTGCTCACATTTAAGCAACATCGAAGTTCCCCCGAATGTTTGGAATTGTTTCCAATTAATCCCATTTACTAGAGCAAAGTGGGGTTATAAAGCAAAAAGCAACTCAGGGTGTGTGGTGTAAATTGTAAACAAACTACAATTCTGCTTAGTGTTCACAAGAGTGATTACTGTCTAACTTAAAGGACACATGGAAGTGTGCGAAGGAGTTATAGAACAGCCTCAAGCTGTGTATCCCCAAAATGCCCAGTACAACTTTGAGCATTCTGCCCTTGAACTGGGGAGATGTCAGTGGCCCAATTATGATGATCAGCATTACTTGAAGGGTTGTAAGTGGTCCCCAGACGGGACATGTCTCCTTACAGTGGTCAGGGGAGCTGGTATGTACAAATTGATTATTTCAATGTCCTGTTGCATCCTGTGAAATTATAGTCTTAATTTTCTGAAAACAATTATTTAGATGTGAACTGTTTTGTTCAAATTCAACTACTGTATTATAGGCCAGTAGTTAAAAGTGCAAGTTATTGTTTCTTGTGCCGGTTCACCTTAAACCTGTTAATTAAAAGCCTCAGGGTGTTTTTGCAGAAACACACTTATCCTATGTTAAGAATTATGTAACTGCCATCGAGGCCTCAAATTTTTACACTTAAAATTCATTCAGTTTCGACCTGAGCATCATTTGCATTTACTGTGAATAAGTTTGACAGTTCTGACCACCTTAAACATGGTAGGTGTAACTAACAACAGGTAACGCTGCAACGGAGGTAAGTAAAAAAGTAAAATGCAATTTTGTAGGGTTAAATAATTTGCAGAGGGTGCCTATGCATAACTATATGGATATTCCTTTACCAAATAATCTATTTATCATCCTTTTTGAACAAATCAAACAACTAAACGAGTGGAACAAGTGATAGTGAAGGCAGGAGAGAAGCCTACACAGAGCTACTGAAGACAGTGAAGGAAAAAGTAAATATACACAAAATGGGGATTGAAATAAAGCACCTCAGAAGAACCATAGCAGGTGATTTGTTGATGACAGTAGAGGGGGATAAACTGCACTGCATATTGCCGATCTAGATGCAACTTTCACTAGGGAGGATGTTGGCAAACCCCTGGCATGAATCATAAATGTGTGCCAAATGTACTTACTCTTATGGAAGCATTATTTCTTATTTTCTGAAATTTTTAAATCATTTAAGCTGCAACAATTTTTAATATATCAATATTCTTAATGTGACATTTGGCATTGGATGGTGTAAATAAATATATAAAAAAATGTTATTTTATGTTCACCGCATCGAACTCTATTAGATGTTGGTAAATTTACAGTTAATTTCCTGCCTGGTTATTAGACATTTTTTTTTCAGAAACATGCTTAGAACACCCCCTGGATGCAGACCCCACAAGAAAAATTTCTTGAAAACAACCCCGAAGAAAGTTACGGGTCCAAGAGTGAATAGGGGTACACGGCGGGGAAGATACAAAGGAAATATGAGAGCAAAATGTGAAAGAACATCTTTTTTTCCTCTCCATCAGGGCTTGTCCGCATCTTTGCCGCTCCGATAGCATGGCAGCGTTTGGCTTGTTATGCATGAAAGAACATCTTAGTCAGACCGCTAAAAGCTGCCTTTTTCACATTCTGCAGCTATACCTCCTTTACCCCTATCTAACCCGCATTTGCCACAGGTCCTGTAACTTTCTTGGGGGGTTTCTCAAGAAATGAAAAAATTCTTACATCGTATTTTAATAAGCCATCTGAGCGTTGCACTGTATCAACAAAACTTGGCGGGCATGTTTCGATGTTTTTTGTTCGTTTTTCGTCATGTGAAATGTTCAATATCCTAACCACTATGCATTCGAAAAGATGCGCTGGCTTTAACGAGGTGCCTACTTTAATTTTAAAGGGTATTGGCGAAGTAAACGCCGCAACTCTTACAGAGATTATGAACAGGTCAGTGATACAGGCTGATTTTCCGGAATGTTTAAAATTGGTAAAGGTGTACCTATCCATAAATGTGGAGATAAATTGCTAATTGACAACTACAGGGTGGTCATGAATCTAAGCGTGTTTTCAGAAATATTTGAAAAAGTTACGTACAACCATATTGTTGACTTTTTGGTCCTACATGACCTCATTAGTCATTCACAATATGGTTTCCGATCCGGATACTCCACAGAAGATGCTGCGATTTGTTCAATACATTTCCCATTATATGGACTTAAAGAAATATTCTATAGGCTTATTTTTTGATTTGCGTAAGGCATTTGATTCCCTTAACATAGATTTTGTCTATACCAAACTTGGACATCTGGGTATTTGTGGGTGTGTAAATAGATGGATAAAATCTTTTCTGACTAATAGAGGGCTTTATGTTGAAGTAAATGGTGAGAAATCAGAGGTTTATTCTACAACCATGGGTACTCCCCAGGTCAGTGTACTGGGCCCACTTGCTTTTCTTTTGTATATCAATGATCTCCCTGACTTTATTGACAAGGGGAAAGTACTTATGTATGCAGACGACACTACGCTAATTGCTATATATTTCAACAACATACCACAGGTGCTTACAGCCTAAATACTATCGTACTGTGGGTGTCGACAAGGAGGAAAGAGGCAACTTGTTAATTCTGGACTTGAAGGTTTGGAGGTTCAGAGAAGGAGAAACATGTGCCGGCAAGGAATTCCACAACTTGGAAGTCCTCAGGACGAAAGAGCGGGCATAACAAGATGTTCTATGTCTGGTGACCTGGACAGTAAAAGGGTGCATTCGCTCTGTTCCCCTGGTAAATCTGTTGGGGGCAGCAGGTGGAGGAACTATGGAAGAAAGCTGCTCTGAACAGTGCCCGTGCAGATATCTATAAAAGAGAGAGAGGTCACCAATGGCACGTCGGTGGGCAAGGGATGGCAGCCTTTGGGTGAGGGTAGGGTCACCGATGAGACATATAGCTTTCTTCTGAATGGAGTCCAGGAAAGCGAGTGTAGAATCGGCAGCGGCACCCCAGATATGGGAGCAGTATTCGAGGTTTGGCCTTATTTGTGAAGTATATATGGTATAGAGATTAGCTGGTGAAAAGTATATGCGAGCCTGGAAGAGAAAACCTAATTTCTTAGCAGCCGCTTCTGTAATTGATGTGACATGTTGGTGCCAATTGAGATTTCGATCCACAGAAATGCCAACAAGTGAAAAGGACTCATTACTTTGAACAACTTGGTTGTTCATTGTGATGGATCTAGGGCTGGTGTATCGCTTATGAGATGGAAAGCAAGACTGAGATTTGGTGGAGTTGAATTGTACAAGATTTTTACTTCCCCAGTCTAATATTTTTTGGAGAGCCACAGAGACAGCACTCTCCATGAGTCTGCGATCCTCATCTAATTGGGCTTACAATATTGTATATTTGAGTGGAGCGTGCTGTCGTCTGCATAACTGTGAACTGGGTTGGATGTGCTATAGAGGAGGTCATTGATGTGGAGAAGAAACAAAATAGGGGCTAAAGCTGAACCTTGAGCGACTCCTGCATTAATTGGATACAGTTTAGAGGAATGGCCATCCACGACAACAGAAATGCTCCGGTTGGAGAGGAAATTTGCTGTACAGGTACAGAGTTTTGGTGGTATCCCATAGGCCGGAAGTTTATTAAGCAGCGCTGTGTGTTGGACCTGGTTGAATGCTTTGGATATATCTAGAGCGACAATCTGGGATTCACCGTGTCTTCACCATAGACTTGTTCCAAGAATGGGTGACAAAGGAAAGGAGGTCGGCAGTTGATCTGTGCTGATGGGGAATCCATACTGCCTGTCGTGGATTAGACTGTGTTTTACAAGGAATTTTAGTAATTCGGTGTTTATATACTTTTCCATCACTTTAGAGACGACTGAAAGGAGATAAATAGGCCTGTAGTTGCTAGGAAGTGCTTTGGATCCTTTCTTGGGGACGGGTTGTACTCGAGCAGTTTTCCAGTTACTAGGGAATATGCCTTTATTATAAGATATCTGAAATAGACAAGTCAGGACAAAAGCAAGCTCTGGTGCGCATTTTTTGGGAACAATTGCTGGGATCTCGTAAAGGCCAGAGGCTTTTCTGGTATTAAGAGAAGAGAGCATCTTTCGTACCTTTTTAGTTTTGAAAATGATATCCGTCATTTTATGCACGACATTGGGGACTGTTGGTGGTTGAACATTTTGTGGTGGGGTGCACAGTATTTTAGTTTTGTTTTTGGAAGTATTTTTTGTTCATATTGTTGCATATTGTTCTTTTTGTATGGTGCCCTATTAATGGGATTATCCTGTTGGGCCTGTTTTTTTTTGTTCTTTTTTCCCTCTCAGGGCTCGTCCGCGGCCTTGCCGCCCCGATAGCACTGCAACCTTTGGTTGATTGTGCATAGCCTTAGTCTTACTCCACCCATTCCAAAATCACTGTGCCTTGAGCTAGTACAGCGATTGGTAGGGTGAAGTTTCATATTGCTCCGTCTCCGGTCTAGACTGACTGTAAATCAGTTGTCTTTTGCAGTTCAGAGCTTTACACTCGCACAAGATGTGCTGGGCTGATTCCTCCCCCTCACCGCAGAGTCTGCATGCGAGGTCCCCCTCAAACCGCCCCATTTTATGCAGGTGTTTCTTGACGGCCATGTGTCCCGTCAAGAGACCTGTTGTGTTTCTGAGCTGTCCTCTGCTAAGGTTTAGCAGCTCCACAACTCTCTTTGAACTGGCTCCGTGAATTATTGACTTTCCATGTCTGAGCCCTGGACAGTCCGCCCAGTACACCTTGTGTTGGTTTCTGACCCAGGACTTAATGGCTCCCCTGGCAGTGCTCTTTGTCACGTGTTGGGCCTGTACTCAATAAATAAATAGGTAGTTTATAGTTTATAAGGGTGTATACTTTTGATTCTGACATGTCTTGTATATTTTTGTACATGTATGTCTAGATAATAAATTAAAATATAAAAAAAAATGTTTCATGTGGTTTATGTACCGAGGGTGTTTGTAGCAATGCAGGAGGGGAATGAAAACACCCATGACGCAGTAGCAGTTAAACGCAAATAACTTAAAATAATAGTATTGACATAAATTCTAAGTGTAGAAATTGATTTGGCAGGTTGAAATACATAAAAACTTTCACTTGTTGTGTCTGATATTGCTGGTTTACAGGTATGCATATAATGGAGCTACCGCAAGATTTGTATGTGGGAGACACTGTAATGACTAGTAGACCTCTTGTACCCCTTAATCCTGCTGTCAGTGTGCCTGAATCCGGACTCATATATGACTACTGCTGGTATCCAGGAATGAACAGTTCCAATCCTGCTACCTGTTGGTAAGTACTTTTGACCTCTGCCACAAAAACAGGAGAAGTATATATATATATATATATATATATATATATATATATATATATATATATATATATATATATATATATATATATATAATATAGATATAATTGGCCACTCTTCCATAGAGGCTAAAAGATAAATTGTCTTTCGACCTCTAAATCAAATGACAATTAACGAATTTAAAACTCGTTTTGCGAGCACATATGATTTCAATTTAAGTGAAATTGAGGATGTAGACATAGCATTTAAAATTTTTTTCGGCGCTTTTGTCTGGTGCTATGAGGTAGCTTGTCCGAAAACTAAAAAAGTTGTAAATTCCGGTTTTAACGTAAAATATCGAATCAAGTTTTCACCAAATCTGCAACAAAAACTTAATGACCTAAGGCTTTTAAATTCAATGCGAAAACAATGCGGAGAGAGGGAGATTAACGCTATGTATAAAGTAATGAAAGCCGAGGTAAAGAACCTAATTAAACAGGAAAAACAAAACTACACAGCATCTTATATTTGTAATGGCCCAAATACAACTAAAGCACTATGGCAGCTTGTTAATCTTAAGAAAAACAAACCTAGTGAAGAGCACTGCATTTCGAATTTACTGTACGAAAACAAAAATATAACTAATAGGGTAGAAATTGCTGAGGTACTTGCCGGATATTTTTCATGTGTTGCTGAGAGGAAGCTCATGTTGCATTTCGGGGGCCAGATGTCTGATAGCTGCACAGCCGAACAATATAAGCCCAAAACACTTTTTATAACACCTGTTACTGAATGTGAAGTTAATGACATCATCAATGAACTTCCTAATAAAAAATCGGGCGGCTTTGATGATGTTCCAATAAAAATTATAAAGCAATGTGCTGCTGAGTTTGCTGCGCCACCTACAAAGATTATAAATTCCTGTATATGTCTGGGAAAAATCCCTGACATATTGAAACCGGCTGTGGTTGTTGCTGTGTTGAAGGCGGGAGACAGTACCAATTTGGAGAACTATCGTCCCATCTCTATATTAAGCATTTTTTCAAAAATCATAGAAAGGGCAGTACATAAAAGGATGGTCAAGTTTTTAAACGCTAATAATATAATATCACCATCACAGCACAGATTTAGAACTGATCATTCTACAGAAACTGCCCTTATCGAATACATTCAATATGTAAACGAAAGAATGGACCTCAATTACATTGTGGTGACCTTATTTTTTGACCTGTCTCGTGCCTTTGACACAGTAAATCCTTTTTTTGTTAGGGAGAAGATGTGGGCGTTGGGCATAAGAGGCACTTGCAACGACCTTCTACTTTTGTATCTCACCAACATACAGTTACTTGTAAAAGCGAATAATATTAATTCCCAAAGATATAGTGTAAGTATGGGCACACCTTAGGGAAGTGTCATTGGCCTACTTTTGTTTACACCCTATGTAAACGATTTGCCGCAATTTATACAAGATGGAAAAGTCTTCATGTACGTCGATGACACTTCTATTGTTGTCTACGACAAGACAGTGGAGGAAACTGAATTAAAATTAAAATCAGTGGTACAATCTTTTGATGAATGGTGTTATAGAAATCGACTAATTTTAAACTATGACAAGACTTTTTCTCTTGAAATGCATAACTGCCACCGAAGAGAGAGGATGTGCGGCAGCACTATTTTGGTGAATGGACATGCTGTGCAATTAAAAAAGGTGGCAAAATTTTTGGGTGTTAGAATTGACAGTAGCCTGTTATATATAGACCAGATTGATCACGTGTGCAAGAAATTAAATTCCGCGTGTTATGCAATTTTGATGCTTAAAGATTCCGTAAGCTCGGAACATCTGCTGAAAGTCTATTACGCGGCTGTCTATTCACATCTGAGTTACGGTATCGTTATCTGGGGCCAATCTTCGGACTGCCATAGAATATTTGTGCTACAGAAACGAATCCTGAGATTAATATACAATCTACCTTATGGGCACTCTTGTCGTGACATTTTTGAGAGAAATAACATGATGACGTTAACATCAGTTTATTTGTTCCATCTGTTAACTTACATTCATAAAAACAAGAGAAAATTTGTTATCAACTCTGATTTTCATGGGTACAATACTCGTGAAAAAGATACTTTTCACCTGAATAAATGTCACCGTTCTTTTTTTAAGAGGTCACCATGTTATGCGGGTTGCTTCTTGTACAACCAGCTGCCTTGTTCTCTTAAGGACACAAATTGTACAAAAAAATTTAGAAAGCAACTGAAGGTTGCCTGAATTACTCATAGTTTTTATAGTTTGAGTGAATTTTGTGAAGCTGCACTGTGAACGTATGTTTTTTGTTGTGATGTGAAGCTCGTTAGATTTTAGATTTTTGAGCACGTACCTTTGATAAGTTGTGATACGGTTTTTATCTTTTTTATCTTGTAAGTTTTTTGACTTGTCCGATTTACAATAATTGTACCTAAAGGCCAAATAAATAGTATTATTATTATTATTATATTTATTTTAGTTGGATATCTAGTGGTCATGAAGGGCCCATACATCTGTGGGACGCATTCACTGGCGATTTACGTTGTTCTTATCGAGGCTACAATATGATGGACGAACTGGAAGCTGCTATAAGCTGCTGTTTCTCTGCAGATGGACAGAACCTCTTTTGTGGGTACAAGAAGCATGTCAGGATATTCGCCACAGGTCGACCGGGCAGAGAGTTTGTCGAATATCCCGTCACCCATCCGGCTTCTTGTATAGTGGCCAGCATGGCTCAACCTGGAGTTGTGGCTATTGGTAAGTACAGTAAGTCCTCACATAATGTCGTCTCATTTAACGTTGTTTCGTTGTAGCGTCGCAGTTTATTGTATTTTTAATCATCTTGAACAAATATTGTAAGGAGATTAATGTTTCTATTATCTACAGGTAATTGGAAGAATACGATAGAACTGGTTTCTCAAAGTGACGGGAACCTCCGACATCTGTGTAAACTGACAGGTCACAAGGGAGGTATTACCACTATGACGTTTTCCATGGACGGTTACAGGTTGTACAGTGGGGCTAGGAAGGATAAAGAACTAGTCTGTTGGGATCTGAGGGTAAGAAAATTGTCTTATAGCAGTTACAAGCTCATTTCAGTACGAATAAACAGTCTGGACACAACAAGCACATCATGGAAATGAATTTTCATTAAAATGTTTTTAATAGCAATTATATCTCTCTAATGCAGGCAGGCATCAATCTGATTACCAGTATAACCTATATAGTAAAAACAATGTACCATATTTTATCAAAATTACTTATTGTTTGAAAATGTACAACAATTTTCGAAAACGAAACTCATTTAGTAATTTAAGCTTGTTAGTTTGCATCACCAATTTGTCATTTACAATATGCAATTCCTTTAGTTTCATCATGTTGTCCTGAAGATCTCTTCTAAGTGAAAGACAATCATTACACTCAGACTGCGGTTCCAGATGATCACTGTTTTTCTTTGCCTTTGCTATTTTATCCTTTAGAAGTTTAATAATTTATCTTTGGTATTCGATTTCACCTGAATAATTTCGTTCCATGTCATAAGCATCTAGTTCAAATAAACTGATTCTTTTTTTCAGTGTTTCTATATAAGTATATTTCTGTTCACACTCCTTCAGCAATTCTTGAATCTTATTCTTCTGCAACTGCAATTCTTCCTCACCTTTAACATCAAATTGCTTACTACATTCCTCCGAACAAACAACTTTATGTCTCTCCACAACTTGTAACGAGTTGTTCCTTACCAAACAGCTCTTATGAAAAACTCCATGACAGATAACAAAGAAATAATTCTTAGTTTCCTTCTTTTTGCCACAACATTCAAAAATTGTAGTCATATTTTTAGTTCAGTCCTGATATTTTTATGAATTTAATCCATTCACAAGATAACACACTTACCAAAGCTGATGCTAAACACGAATTTTTTGTCCACTTTCTGCAAATACTTAACCAATTTCCAAGAACTAATCCAATGTAATTCTCCATCCATCTAACACAAAATGTTTCACAATTCTCAGATTACTCAGAGGTAATTATGGTCTATAATTCCCGAAAAAAGGAAAAAAAAACTGTCCAAAGTTCACTATGATTTTCTTTCGAAGACCAAAAATAATCCGCTGCTGCTGCTGCTGCTGCTGCTATCACTTTTACTAGAACAGATTGAGCTTTACCATAGAAAGGCATCACCCTGTATGTATGCAAACAGACAAAAACTAAAAGTAAACCCGGATATGCATTATAGGAGGCCTAGTTTGTGCTCATTTGAAGAAATCTTTGTAAAATTGAAAAGTCGCTATCTCGTCAATAATGAATTTTTTCTATGAAAATTAGCTAAAAATTATAGACCGTTAAACCATAAACTTAACTGCACTTACAGCCAAACCATCAGAGAAAGGGTCTATTTGAAATGAATTTTCTGTAAGTATTTTTGTAAAATGAAGGACAATGACAGTTGAAGCTGAAACTGAAGGTTTTGCAGAACACTCTTCTTACGATATTTTCTTTATATAATCCGTATTTGTATCAGGTTCTTTGCCTGAATGTTGCGAATTTTGACGTTTCAGATCGCGACTTTGACATTTTGAGGAAACTCAATTTTTTTTTTCTTTAAATGGCGATAACTTTTTTGTCTTTTAACACACAGAGCTAAATTTTGGTACGTGGGTCACTGTCTGTAATACAAATACGGGTACCAAATTGCCCTTACTTTGTTAGTTCCGGAGATATACCTTTTTTAAAATAGAAAAAGTCTGGACACAGCAAGTGCGTTATGGTAGTGAATTTTTATTAAATGCTTCAAACTTCAATAACTCAATTTTCTATAAACTTAGAAGTTTGAATTTTGGTGTGTAGTTAGGCGTTTCTCAAGGCAACATATCCACCAAATTTTATTAAAATAACTTTGTAATTTTAGGAGAAAAAATTTTGGTTCGAAAGAAAATTCAAAATTTGATAATTCAATTTTTTATAAACTTAGAAAGTTGAATTCTGGTATGTTTTTTTTTTTTTTTTTTGTTCCCTCAGGGCTCGTCCGCGGCCTTGCCGCACCGATAGCACCGCAACCCTTGGTTGATTGTGCATACCCTTAGTCTTACTCCACCCATTCCAAAATCACTGTGCCTTGAACTAGTCTGCACAGCGATTGGTAGGGTGAAGTTTTATATTGCTCTGTCTCCGGTCTAGAGTGACCGTAGATCAGTTGTCTTTTCCGGTCCAGAGCTTTACCCTCGCACAAGATGTGCTGGGCTGATTCCTCCCCCTCGCCGCAGAGTCTGCATGCGAGGTCCCCTTCGAACCGCCCCATTTTATGTAGGTGTTTCTTGACGACCATGTGTCCCGTCAAGAGACCTGTTGTGTTTCTGAGCTGTCCTCTGCTAAGGTTTAGCAGCTCCACAGCTCTCTTTGAACTGGGTCCGTCAATTATTGACTTCCCATGTCTGAGCCCTGGACAGTCCGCCCAGTACACCTTGTGTTGGTTTCTGACCCAGGACTTAATGGCTCCCCTGGCAGTGCTCTTTGACACGCCCAGAGCCGTTTCTGGTCCCATAAATGGTTCTGCTGACCCTCTCTTCGCGAGACTGTCAGCTTCTTCATTGCCTTTGACCCCCGAGTGACCCGGCACCCAGATGAGGGTCACCTCATTCTGCCCAGCCAGGTCGCTCGTCTCGTCTCGGCACTCACTCACCAGCCAGGAATTTACCCGTGGGCTACTTAGTGCCTTAAGGGCTGCCTGGCTGTCTGTGGCTATGAGGATCCGCTTGTTGGTGTAGCCCCTCCTCTTGTTCTCCCGCACACAGTGCAGGATGGCGTACATCTCGGCCTGAAACACCGTTGCATGGGCTCCGAGGGACATACTGTGACTTACCCTCGGTCCTTCCGAGTAAACACCTGCCCCCGTCCCACGCTCCCCGCCAGATCCGTCCGTGAACCAGACGAGCGCGTCCCGTGGTATGCCCGGCGTCTCCTCCCGCCATGCCCCGCGATCAGGGATTTCCACTGTGAAGTTGTTTTCCCTGCACATTCGCAGGCTCGCGAAGTCTGACCTCATTTCAAGCATGGGTTCCTTCACGATCTCCTGAATTTTGCAGTGGCCCCTGAAGCGTGGGTTGATCTTCAGTCTACCATTGCAGGCTAGTCTGTATAGTCCTAGCCTGGCCTCTCCCATAATAACTAAGTGTAGGGGGGGTAGATCCAGCAACACCTCCATGGCGGCTGTTGGGGTTGAAGACATGGCCCCTGTGATGCCTAGGCAAGCCATCCTTTGGATCTTGCCTAGTTTTTGTTTGGCACTGGATTGTGTCACCTTAGGCCACCAGACCAGTGCCGCATATGTTAACGATGGTCTGACCACCCTTGTGTACAGCCAGTGGGCCATACTAGGTCTTAGTCCCCACGTTTTTCCATATAGCCGCCTAGTGACGGCTAAGGTCATGACTGCCTTACGCAGTATTTTTCCAATGTGACCATTCCAGGTTAGCTTAGAGTCCAATACGACCCCAAGATATTTTACCTCCCTGGCCATTGGAACGCTCCTACCGTATAGAGTGAGAGTTCTGTGGCTTTCACACTTCCTCCTCCTCGTAAACGGCACGACGGTTGTTTTCTCGGGGCTCACCCCGAGCCCTTGATCAACCGTCCACCCTTCCACCACTTTCAGTGCAGTCTGCATACGCTCCCACACTGCCTGTGTGACCTTTCCTCGGACTATGATGACAATGTCGTCCGCATAGCCCTGTACCTCATACCCCCCACCCGAGAGCCTTCCCAGCAGGCCGTCCACAACTAGACACCACAGCAAGGGAGACAGAACGCTCCCCTGCGGACACCCCGCCGCGACCCCCGCCAGCAGAGTCCCTCCCGCGAGTGAGGTGAACACCGCCTTGTCCCTGAGCATGGAACCGATCCACCTGCAGCAGGTCTCCTCTATTCCACGCTCCCGGGCAGCTGCCAGAACCGATCCGAACGAGGTGTTGCTAAAGGCCCCCTCTATGTCTAGGAAGGCCCCCAGCGCCACCTCCTTGTTCTCCAGCGTATTCTCCAGTTTCAGCACCAGTTGGTGCAGTGCTGTTTCTGTTGAGAATCCTGCTCTGTATGCATATTGTCCGCAGTGTAGAGGATATGCTTCCAGTACACCGCCCCTAATGTGCCGGTCGAGCAGTTTTTCCACTGTTTTCAACAAGAAGGACATGAGACTTATTGGCCTCAGGGACTTTGCCTGGTCTGTTGGACGCCCAGGTTTAGGAATAAATACAACCCTGGCCAGTCTCCATGCCCTCGGAATGTACCCCAGAGCCAGGCTGGCCCTCATAATGAGGGTAAGCACCGGCGCCAGTATATCTATCCCCTGTTGGAGCATGATGGGCATTATTCCATCAAATCCCGGCGATTTGTATGGCTTAAAGCTGTTAATGGCCCATCTGATTTTGCTCCAGGTAGCCACCTCTTTGGCGACTGTCCAGTCTACTCTAGATGCCCGCCTATAAGGCGCCTCTATTTCTGAGTGTTCCCAGTCCGGAGGTGATTGGTTTATTATGTTACAGCCGGGGAAGTGCGTCTGGAGTAAAATTTCCATAGTTTCCTCCCCCGAGCTTGTAAAGCCTCCCGTGGGTGTTCTAAGGGAGCCTATGTTAGTCTGAGGGCCCTTAGACAGGATCTTGTGTAGTCGAGCACTCTCGGACGTGTTTTCCACTTCTTCGCAGTGCCTCCTCCACGACTCCTTCTTGGCGTCCGTCAGTCTTTTGTTATAGGTCGATAGGGCCTGTCTATATTCATCCCATGCTCCCGACCTTTTGGCCGCGTTAAACAGCTTACGAACCTGCGTCCTCCTTTGCCTGAGGTCCTCGTTCCACCACGGGACGTTCCTGGTGGACACCCTCATTTTCAGGGGGCAGTTGGCGTTATAGGCCGAAGTAATTGCGTCTCGCAATTGGACTGCTGCAATCTCGAGGTCTATTGAATCCCTTATGGCACTCTCAACCCCCCGCAGTTCCACAGCTAGGTCTGCCCTGTAGGCTTCCCAGTCCGCCTTGCGGGGGTCCCGGTACCATACCGTTTCTCTTTCGACTTTGGCGATTTCAAACCGGATGTATCTTTGGTCTGAGCTACTCACTTCCCCAGACACAGCACAGCTTTTAACAAAGTCACCCAGAAACTGGGTGGAAACTGTTAGGTCTAAAACTTCCTCACGCCGTGTTGTGACGAATGTCGGTTTATTACCTCTATTCAATATGTCTAAATTAAATTTCATAAAGAATTGTAAAAGTGCCTCACCCCTAGAGTTTGTGTCCGAGCTACCCCACAACTCATGGTGCGCATTCGCATCCATGCCGATGATGGTCTGCCATCCACCTGCTCTGCTACCCACCATCAGCTGCTCCAATTCGTTGGGTGGAGGAGGGTCCGTGCTGTCCCCTGGAAGATAGGCTGACGTGACAGTAATGTCCCTCAGCCCATCCGCTCCTCCACATCGGATTTTGATCGTTGCCAGGTCCCTGGAACAGAAATTCATTAGAGGGAGAAACTCTATCCCTTCCCTGACAAAAATGCAGGCCCTCGGATTCTCGCTGGACCTGCTGTAGATGAGCTTTCCAGTAGCTCCGCCGAGTCCCTTGATCTCTCCTTTGTAGGAGTACGGTTCCTGGATGAGGGCCACATCCGTGTTCCTCAGAGCCATTAGTAGTCCGGCCGTGGCTGCCCTACTGTGTTGGAGGTTGACCTGAAGGAACCCAAGTCCCATTAACCCTTAGTTGCTTCCCCAGTGGGCGGAAGCTAACCCTTCCCATGCCCCAGAATGCCTTGAAGGAGGTTCCTTCAAGGGCTCTGTAAGATGTTGGGTCGATCGAGAAGGCGAGCGTCTGTCCTTTCTCCTCTGCCTTCCTGCTTAGAACCGACCAGTGTTGCGTCCCCAGTTCAGGGTTCTGGATCTTAAGTCTGCTGATCACCGTCTCCTGCGGGACGGTGTCAGGGATCCGTACGAGGACCTTGCGTCTCTTTGGGAGTTCCTTGGGCTCGACGGCTGTCAAGTCCGCCCCCTCCCAAATCTGACCGAGGCCCCCGATCGTTTTCCGCAGCCAGTCCCGCGACTGCGGGCCGGCACAGGTTGTCCAGAGGATGCCCCCCGTCAGGCGCGTCCGGTGGAACTGAGGCGGGCTCTCCCCTTCCTGAAGAGAGTCCACCGCAGCTACCACCGCAGCCTGGATCAGGTCCGCCTTCCCCTGGTCTAGCGTGACCTCAGGATGGCGTCTGTCAATCACCGCCATCCCGAGGCCCTCCGCAGCATCCCTGTAAGAGCCAGTCTGCGCCGGTGTTCCGGCCTTGGTTCCTTTGGGAGGTCTGTCTGTAGTAGGCGTGCTAGAGCCAGAGCGCGGCGTCTTCCGACTCGCACTCTCCTCTTGCGCCTTTACAGGCACCCTGGCCCTTTTGGAACGTCTGTCTGTAGTGGGCGTGCTAGAGTTCGAGCGCGTCCTCTTCTGACCCGCACTCCCCTCTTGCGCCTTTACAGGTTTCTCGACCGTCCAGGTCCCGGCCGCCATTTTTTGCGCCCTCCGGAGCTTCTTTCTTTGCGCCCCGGAAAGACGCTTGGACTGCCGGGGCAGTCCCTCTACTCTAACAGTAGAGTCCTCACTGGTGGAGGGGCCCCCGGAGTCCGCGGAGCTCGCCGCCCTCCGGTGGGACCCTGCCTCCAGCTTGGGTGTCGGGGACAGGTCTCTGGCCGAAGCTACCCCCTGATCCCCCGTATCTACGCCGGTCGTGGGACCTCCAGAGTCCGCTGCCGCCCCCTGGCTCGTCTCCGTTTCCAGGATAGACTCAAGGCTCAAGTCTGTAGCCGGAGCCACTCCTCGAGCCTCATTGGTTTTGGTTTTGTATGTGTTTATTATCTTCATGTTGTTCCCACGAGAATGGGGGAAATACTGTCCACACCATCAGACCCCCTGTGTGGTGCAAGGCGGGTTACTCTGGAGGGTTGCCTGGTACTCCAGAGGTTCCGTTCACGACACCATCGCCCTGGTGCCATCCATCCATAGGCACGGGTCACGTGACACCGTAGATTGGGGGAGTTTAGTTCGACCTCCTTGTCTAGATCCGTCATGTTTAGTTATTAGCAGGGTCACCTCGTGCAGGATGCGGATTTTTACCGCGCATGACGGTCTTGGGGAAAGCTTCATCGGGAGTTTATGTTGTTATTTCCACTTCCTCAGCTTGCCCCCTGGAGTCCTTTGGCCCGCGACTCCTTAACCCCAAATTCTGGTATGTAGTAAGGTCTCTTCTAAGGCAACATATCCGTTAAATTTCATTACAATAGCTTTGTAATTTTTGGAGAAATTTTTTTTTCAAAAGAAAACTCAAAATATTCCTGAAAAACCTTGTTCGATTTTCCTGGCTAACGAACTCATCCAAGCCATTTATAGAAGAAAGATTCTTGTCGAGTTTCATCAAAATCGGTTAATAATTTTATGAGATAGTGCGGATACACAGACACATATATACAGGACTTTCATTAATTCTCGAAGCCCACGTGACCGGATTCTGTCTCTCTCTTAGTGGAATATCATTTTATGAGTTGGCAGTCCAAAAAGTAACCAAAAAACCACTAGACTAGGGACCCTCAAGTTACTAAATCAATTGACAATTGACAGTTCAGTCCATTGGCGCTCAATTCATTTTGACGGTTATTTTGTATCTATATTGTGCATTTTCCAAGTTCGACCAGTGTTAACCTTCCGCAAATAATTTTTTATCTGTTGGACAATAAAAATAAAAAAAAATAGTTTTTATCAAAACTTAGCATTTTCATTCCGTTTTTACGTAAGTTAAAAATGTAGGTATGTTAAGGTTATGTTGTTGACGATATTCGACATCGCAAGGAACGAAGCCTTACCAAATCTGTTCATCGGTAATCTGCCCAAACAGGTACATATTCGTTACACGTTACACAATACACATTCCCAAAACCGTAAATTAGAAGTTTAAATAATCGGACCTCAATTTGTTTACATACATTACAAAATTTTGATATCTATCAAAATAAAAGTAATATTTTATTATGTTCTTAATTTATTTTTTTAACAATCAATAACAATAAACCACACATGAACAGACTTGCTGTTAAAAATACTAAATAATAAATACATTTATGTTTCACCTTATTATAATTTTTATATTTTTTATAAAACCCCAAAGGAAATGTGAGACAACACTGGCATCTTAGGGATTTCATTAATTCAGGTTGTACAACCGTGTATGCCGGGTTGTCTAACTGAAGCGGTCACGTGGGGTTCGGAAATTAATGAAAGCCCTGTCTGTACATATATATATATATATCTATATACATATATATATATATATATATATATATATATATATATATATATATATATATATATATATATATATATATATATATATATATATATTAGAGGTGTGCGAAGCTTCGAAATTCCGAACCGAACCCGAACTCGAACCGAACCTTCGGTTCGAAAATATGTTCGCACTAGCGATGTTGAAATAGTTCGAAGTTCGAAATATGTAATTCTTCAAAATAGTTCGAAGTTCGTTGCTCAAAAATACTTCGAAATTTAACTTTACAGGCCTTGAATGTTGCCAAAAGTAGCGAAGTTGCGGCCCCTTTAACGCGGTAGCGGCGCTTTAAACTCATTGAGTCGATAGCGTAGTTTCAGGAGATTTCACTCATGCATATTTTTGAAAGTAAATGGGACACATTGAGACACGACGAAGCCCTTTAGCAGTCACAGAATTACTTTTCTTGTATATCCTAGCCTCCCATCACCTATTTCAGTAACAACATTATAATGGCAGTGTTCAAAGGCGATCGGTAACGTAAATGTTCAGAATTTGAGGATAATTACAGATTGCCTTTGTAAAACACTGGTTTCAACATTCTTTATTACACAGTGAGTCAAAACAGTTAAATATTCACAATCAGGAGGCAGTTCAAACTTGTAAGTGGTTATTTTATACCTATCGTGCTCACTTTGAACCCTCCCAATCTGTTTGCTAAAACTGTCTAGCCAATACCAAACAACAACATATTTATAATTGAGCTTATCTATAGATCTAGAAATCTAAAAAAGTTTCAAATATTTTGTGTTTTTGATTTAACGTTGCCCCATCTTCACAACGATCAGAACCAGAAGGCATTTTCACCCAATCAACCTGCAAATTTATTGAATCCTTCCTTTTTGTAAAAAGAGCTGGAATCTTTTACATGTCAAATATTGTATGTTACAATATTCCAAAATTTTGTATTTAAGGAAGTGATATATAAGCACTGAAGAATTTTTGGTAGTTCGATGTTCGATTTTGAATTTCTAAGAAGTTCGAAGTTCGACTGTGAACCTTAGACATACTATTTCAGAGGTTCGAAGTTCGAGGCAACATATTTGCTTGGGTTCGTTCATAGTTCGGTTCGAACAAAACATGGGTTCGCACACCTCTAATATATATATATATATATATATATATATATATATATATATATATATATATATATATATATATATATACATATATACATATATACATATACATAAACATAAACATATAAAAATTGAAACTGAGCCCGGATATGGGTTCTTGGGGTCCTAGTTTGCGCTCAGCTCATTTGAAGAGATTTTTCAAAATTCAAAAGTCGGCATCTCCTTATTAGTGATTTTTTTTAAAGAAAATTCACTAAAAGACAGAATAATATAAATAGCCTTTTGTTCGTTAAATAAATAAATAAATAATGTTATATGTATGTTTACAGGTTCCTGGCAGGCCCTTGTTCAGTGTGTTCCGTGAGTCCAACACCAACCAGAAGGTCAGCTTGGATCTGTCGGTTTGCGGTAAATGGTTGGTCAGTGGTGGTATGGACGGTAAGGTCCAAGTATGGGACGTTACTCAACCTGCCACACCTACCGTTCACATGAAGGTGTGTTTCATCACTTTACACATTCCTATTGTATTTATATTATATTTTGACTTTTTATATTTAATTGTTGCATTTTTACTCCATATTTTATATTTGGTTAATCTATATTTTATCAAAATAGTTAGACCAATTTGTAAATACCACATGCATTTATTTTACAATGAATGACAAAAAAAGAACAAATAGGGCACTGACAATAAGTAAAGTCACCTACTTTTATTTCCACCATGGTGCAGGAACGTAAGCTTAGTTTTTCTGTCTTCACACACAAAACCTTTAGAGACTTCTTGTCTCGAAAGGACTTACAAACAAAATAGATATTTAGAGACCTTGTGTCTCTTCAACGAGTTGAAAGCAATTAGATATCTCGAGACCTCTTGCCTCTTCCACAACTCAAAACCAAGTGGCAGAGGAATACAACTTCTCTTTCCTCTCTCCAATTCTTCCCCCTCTCTGGTCTTCTGGCGGAAACCATTGGCAACACCTACTTTATGTCAGTGTAGCGCACGATATTTGAATTTAAAAGAGTGACAGAAGAACAAGTATGAACACAATTATTACTTTTTCCCAGATACCTTGATTTTTGACGAATGTGAGGTTTTGGAAAAAAAATCTTATCTCCATTATCAGATCACATCGTCAAAAAAAAACTCACTAGCTTTTGATGGTGGATTTGGTACTTCATCAACTACTGTAGTCAATATTTACCAATACTCTACAGGGGGTTCAAAAATTCAAGTTGTATTATTGGCACATTCAAAGCAGATTATTTCATTTATTTCAAATGGAACACCCTATATTTTTTGTTGCATTTCATCGAAAAAATAATTCCCTTTCATATGATACTAGGGTTCCCTATACCCAAGTGCAGTGGCTCTTGTGCTATTCACACTTTTATTATTGTTTTGCATAAATAAGAAGTTTTCTTTTTTAACAAAAATTTTACCTGCTCTGTTTGAAATTCAATCTGGAAACTAATCCATGGTAAACAAATGATAAAAATAAGAACAGAAAAACCAAGAGTAATTATAATAAACATAGTTCTACAAATGTTCAAACTGACGTCCATCGTCTTTAATGCATAATTGTAGCCTTTGTTCAAAGGACCGCTTGTCATTGAGCAACATTTGCGGCGATATTGTATTGAAAGCATTCCGTATGCGTTGTTTCATGTCATCTTGTGTGGTCAGAGGCATTTCATATACAATATTCTTAACGTGTCCTCACAAGAAAAAATCAAGGCATGTTAGGTCTGGCGATATGACTGGCCAGTCTTGTGGACCTCCTCAACCTAACCATTTACTAGGAAAATGTCTATTATGTTCTGGTCACACTCTGATTTGAAAATGTGCCGGAGCACCATCTGGTTGTAGCCACACCCACCTTATAAAAGATAGTGGGACGTATTCCAAAAAGTTCAGCCAAACCTTCACGAAGAAACCTTACAAACATATCTCCATTTAGGTGTCCATTGAAAAAGTAAGAACCTACTTCTTTTTCTCTCTCATGGCTCGTAGCGGCTTTGCCGACTCAATAGCACTGCAGCTCTTGGCCTATTGTGCATAAGGACTTATTACTCTTGACCCTAATATCCCACCCCAAACACCAATAGACTAACGATTCTTACAGTTAATACTGCAGCAAAAATGTGGATTTTCATCAGCGTTGTAATGAAAATTATGCCCGTTTACCAAGCCGTTAATATGGAAAGTTGATTCGTCTAAACAGTACATAATCGAAAAAGTGTTCATCCCCACCCAACATCTCTAATGCTCACATACAGAAATCAAGTCGTCGATTGAAGTCAGCATCTGAAAGTTCTTGATTTATTTGGATATGGTAGGGATGAAAGTTGTGTTTCCTAATTATTCTGCCTGCTCAATGCCATTCCCTGACTGACTTTGCGCTGGCTTATGTGGGGATTTTCTATAAGGGAGCCAATGACTCCACACACATTTTCTTCATTTCCGGTAATTGGACTCTGTTTATTGGTCTTTTGATATGCACGCTTTGCTTGAGTAGTATTCTTTATTTGAGAAACTCCAAGAGAAACCACAGCATTCCCCGAAGAACGTCCAGCAGCCGAAATGTCATAGATAAGGCATGCCAATTTCCCTGTGTTAAAGACAAGTTTATTTTTTATAAAATATTGATTCAGCTTCTCCAAGACAACATTTGGTTTCTCGATAATAACAAAGCGTCACTACTAGTGACTAACACTAACGTATCATCCGTAAACAATATACAGCCATTAAGCGACAGGTCCAAAACATAGATTAAATAGAGTAAAGGGCCTAATACAGAGCCTTGAGGGACACATCTCTTTACCGCTAGTACATCTGAATTTATACCCTCTACTAAGACAAAGTGTTGCCTCCCGCTCCAATAACTGATTAACCAATCAAGAGCCACTCCACTGACTCTAATGGATTCAAGGTTAGACACAAGCACATCATGATCGACTAAGTCGAAAGCTTTGCTCAGGTCCAAAAATAGAATCAAACAAGACTCACCCCCATCAATAGCACGGCACAATTTATCCAAAAAAGTAATCATTGCAGTATTCGTGAAGCACCCCACATAAAATCTGTGCTGAGCATCATTAAGTAAATGATGTTCCAGAAGATAATCCATCAGCCTTCCAGGCACGGTCTTTTCAAATATTTTAGAAAAAAAGTCAACCACAGTGATAGGTCTGTAGGAATCGTGGTTTTTTGTGTTTTTTATACGGTCCTGTTTCTATTGCGTTATATACTCTATCTTTATAACTGCTTTGATCTAAAATCATAACCTTATTACCCTTGTCTGCTTTACCGTAAACACATTTTCTCTCTCACAAGAATATTATGATGCGTTCGCTCGATTAAGAGAAGAATGCAAAGGATGATCAGGGATCTCGAGGGCAGAGTACTTACTGCTTGCTGAAGCTAGGCTTACTGATGCCCCAAGGTTTTTTTTAAATACATTGACGAGAAGAGGCGCCAATATAACTTGCCTAATGTGATGTATTACTCTAATCAGACAGCGAAGAATGGGAAAGATATTGCTGACCTCTTCAAGTCTTATTTTGAATCTATATATGTCAGTAGCTGTTAGCCGACTCCTGAATCTAGAGATGTTCATGAAACTTTTATTAGTGGAGACATCTTTTGTGGAAACATTTCCATATGGGAGGTCTTCAATGGGATATCAAATTTGCCAAAAAGTTATACAGGCAGCCCTGACGGTATATATGGTTAGGTTAGGTGTGATTGTGAGTGGGCCATACCGGTCCCTCCACTACGACCATAAGAGTAATAGGTCTGGTGGAAGGATGTATCCTGCCACCTCCTCTACTGGGGCCCATTTTTTTGGTGGATTTGATTCCTCTTGCGGTGCCAATTCCCTAAGGGAATAGCCGGGGGGATTGATCCCTCCCACTCTCGGTAGGGCCCGCTTCATTATATAGTGAGGAGGATGGATATTTAGAGTGGATAATGCCCACTCTCACTCCTCCAGTCACCTCACTGACAGCACCCTCTCGGGGCTTTTTTGCCCCCTGTTGTGGTGTGCTGCTGTCCGACCGGAGTCGCTTTCCGCTGACGGCGCCCTCGGTAGCGGCATCAGACTCCTCGGGTCGTTTTATCGTATCCTCAGAGCCCTCAACTCCCACCCGAGCCCGTCGGGACCCGACTTCCGTTAGTACCTGACTCAAGGCGATTGAATATGGCACCCCCGCCTTGAGCGGACAACTAGGCTGTCTCCTTGTGGACCCAAGCAGTCGTTTTTTCCTTCACTCCTCCGAGTGGCTCACTGAAGATTTTAGGAGCTCCCGCCCCTCATCGGAGGACAGAGATTTGGAGGATAGGGAGAGGATGACCCCCCCCCTCATCGGTTTGGTGGTAAGAGAGGGGACAACCCCCATTTCTACCTCTATGTGTTCTCCAGTTGCCTGGAGATCGAGAGTATTATTACCCATCTCGTTTGGGTCTGTGTCTATCATGTTCATATTCTGATCCCACGAGCAGCTGGGGAAAATTGTGGTTAACCTCCATGGAAGAGCCCCGCATCCCATGGAGAGGCATTTATACACAGGGAGGTCGTCCGGTTTCCCTGGGGAGGATTACGTTAGGGGCAGAATTACCAACCTGCCAATGCCCGGCCATATCGGCCAAAAGCATCAGCGCTTCGGCACCAACCCGCCAACGACCTTGCGATGTGGGTTTTTTATAGAGGTCTCTCCTCGCAATGCCGGCCAATTAAGGCAAGCATTCCCGGCCCTCCCAAGACATGCCTGGGTAGGGTTACGGTGTGGCCCTCCTCCTTTCTCAGCCGGGTATATATAGTAATTTATTAAAAGAGTGCATATGTTCTTTTGTTACTCCCTTACACATATTGTTTAATATATCTCTACAATCGTCTGTCTTATATAGACATATAGAAAAATGGATATTTGAATCCAAATTCACAAAAGCGGTGAAAGAGATTTAGTAGTGAATTACAGAAGTGTGTGCAATCGGTCAACTATCCCAAAATTACTGGATCAGTTACTTTATAATCAACTGTCATGGCCATGTAAGGGTTTGGTTTCTGAGGGTCAACATGGATTCTGTCCTAATAGATCTGCTGTGTCCAACTTAGTCATATACTAAACACATTAGAGCTGGGAAAACATATAGATGCTGTATACAAGGATTTTTCTAAGGAGTTAGACACAGTGGATCACCATATACTCTTGAATAAGTTACGTTTAGTTGAATTTAGACCACAGTTGGTGAAATGGTTCCAGAGCTTCCTGGAAGATCAAACCTTATTTGTGAAATTGGGTAGCTATTTATCAGAGGCCATTTTAGTTTCATCGGGACTTCCACAGGATGGCCACTGCTATCCATTGTTATTTAACGTTTTTATGAACGATATTACAGAATGTTTTGAAAACTGTGATTGCCTAATGTTCGCAGACGATATGAAGCTCTTCAGAACTATAGAAAGAACAGTCAATTTGATAGGCTTGCTTTATGGTGTAACATGAACAAACTAAAGCTTAATATAGACAAGTGTTCTTTTATAAGTTTTTGTCAGAAAAATGATTGATTAGAAACTTCATATACTATTAATGATCAACTGTTATCACGAATGTCGAAAGTTAGAGACCTGGGAGTAATATTTGATGAAAAGATGTCATTTAGGGAGCATATCATTTCAGTTTCGGTAAGGGCCTCTAAATTGTTGGGTTTTGTCATATGAAACTGCAATCAATTCTCTATAGATGCAGTTAAAGCTATATACTGCTCGATGATAAGGTCAGTGTTAGAGTATGGATGCATAGTTTGGTCTCCACATTACAGAACTCACCAATACACCTTAGAAAAAGTGCAACACGAGTTCTTGAGATTTTGTACTTTTAAAATGAATGTGAGGGTATCGGATCACAATTATACAGATCTAGAACATAGTCTCTGTTTGTGTACAATTAGGGAGCGGCGAGACAAACAGGGTGTGTGCTTTGTATTCAAGATTATTAATGGAATTGTTGACTGTAGGGAACTTTTAGAACTGGTTTTGATTAATGTGCCATCAAGGAACTTGAGATACTATAAGGTGTTTAGTGAACCTGTTCACAGAAGTAATTATGGAGCGAGCTGTCCCATTGATCATTATTTGAAGGTTATAAATGATTATCCTATGGAGGTTTTCGGAATATCACTATCTCAATTTAAAATATACCTGTGTGGTGTTTCATTGTGGACTTTATCGTGCTCACTTGGAGTTTTGGTTCATATTGTCGTGTTGGTTTTCGTTTAAGACGAATTTTTATTTTTAAATTTGTGTTCCCGTACATAAATATATAAATTTTTGAGTGTGCGAGACGATTTTTTAATGCCTTCTGTGATCCAGTCCAGATCACGCCTTAGACCGCCCGCTTTAACAACTCTGCCTGTCTCCGGAAATGCCCTATCAAAACACTTATTTATCTTACAAAAAATCATTTAATTGAATATTGACATCTTCAAATGCCAAAGTATCATAACACGTCAAAACACATATTAATTGTACATTACATTCTTTAACTATCTGTATTTTATCGCAGGCTTATCAGAAGCGATGTTGTTGGTAAATATAAAGACACTCTGGTCAGAGTGATCTGAAAGTCTGTTATGTTCCACCGCGCACTCATACAACATCTCCTTTGGTAAGCAAATGTTGTTGATACAGTTCAACACAAATGTTGGCTCTTTGATAACAGGCTGAAAATAATATGTATCTATAATATGTATTATTTCTGTTTATTTATTTATTTATTTATTTATTTATTTATTTATTTATTTATTTATTTATTTATTTATTTATTTATTTATTTATTTATTTATTTATTTATTTATTTATTTATTTATTTATTTATTTATTTACTTATTTATTTATACATACACCATCCAACAGCTTAAAAGCCAAATTAAGGATGGGCCGATACATAAAATATAATAACAAACAATAATCAAACAAATTACACAAAAGAGAGTCACAAGTTACATCGCTTTGAAAAACATTTTTATCTCTGATATATTACATGAGAAGATATCTAGGCGGTCTTGCAGTACAGAGTAATCACTGCACATCTGGTAAATTGAAGACGATCACAGCAATCGCGTACGAGCAGTCGGGAGATAGAATGTGCCTGGAAAACGTGCTGCAACACGAGGCACATTGAAATTAAGTTGCTGAAGCAGGTCAGAACAATCAAACACAGAATTAACCAGTTTGTATAAAAATATAACAAGACTGCACTGCCTGTGCATCGACAGACTCTGTAGACTAAAGCGAGGAAGTAAACTTTCCTGAGGAAAACCAATAGAAGGATATTGACCATTCTCGCGAAAGCTAAGAAATTTTAGAAATTTCCTTTGCACAGATCCAGACTTACCACATGTATCTCATAAGTAGGAGCCCACACAACTGAGCCATATTCAAGTCGGGACCTAACCAGACAACGAAAGAGCAGGGAGAAGGTGCCAGTCAGTGAGACATTTTTGCTGTTTCTTATCAGAAACCCAGGAGTTTTGTAAGCGGAACTGACAGTCTGCTCATAGTGTGGTTTAAAAGATAGAGTACCATCAAAAACAATTCCAAGGTCCCTAGCTGTCCTGGGGCGATCAAGCGAAAGCCCCCTTATATTGTATCTGAAAGTAATTGAGTGCTTATTTCGAGTAAAGGACATCACACAACACTTCGAAACATTCATAGAAAGACCACTCTGACAGCACCATTCATCAAGGATCTGAAGGCAGTTCTGAAGCTGCAAACAGTCATCAACACTCGAAATATTTGCGAAAATATTAATATCATCTGCATACATTAAAAAAGGAACATGTAAAACATGTTTAACTGGGTCAATAAATATATTAAACAGTAGTGGACCGAGTATGGAACCCTGCGGCACTCCCGAAGTTATGTGATAGGTGTTAGATTTGAAACCCCCAACCTCAACAAATTGCCTCCTTCCATCCAGGTAAGATCTGAATAAGCCAAGCAAGCTCTCTGAGAATCCGATAGCCCTCATCCTGTCAATCAGAACAGAGTAATTTAGACAATCGAAGGCCTTAGATAGATCAGTATACACAACATCAACCTGTGAAGAGTGGTCGAGAGCGGATGCAATGAACTGTTTAACATCAACTAAATTCGTCACAGTCGATCTCCCTGGAATGAAACCATGCTGAGAAATAGAGAGTCTGTTTTTGATGTAAAACAGTATTCGCTGAAAAAGGCAGGCCTCGAAAATCTTACAGAAGACACATAGTATGGCTGTTGGTCGATAGTTTGATGGATCACCACTATCCCCCGCCTTGAAGACAGGGAAAACTCGTGACAGCTTCCAAATCGCGGGGAATGTTCCAGATCTAAGAATCAATTTAAAGATTTTCCTAAGTGGAGTCAAGAATGCATATAAGCAGTCACGCACCAAGAAGCCAGGAACTAGATCAGGTCCACAGGACATGTTAGCCTTAATTCTCTTAGCGGCTGTAATAATTTCATCATCTGTAAAGTCATCAACAAAAAATACTGTGATGTCACCTGAAGCCAGGCCGGCGGCTGTAGGTGATGTGGTGGAGGTGGAACAAGAATATCTTGCAAAATAAGAAGCAAAACTGTCAACTGCCTGTTGCTGGTTAGATGAACTCCCAATAGAAAAGTTTTGATGGCGCCGGGAAGTGCAGTTTCAGAATTTTTTAGGATTAGACCTAACCTCTCTTTCAACCCTCTGGAAGTAGTTTACTCGAGAAAGATAAATGTCTCTTAAGTTTTTGTCTCAGCTCCCTAAATCTATGTAAAAACTCCACATTTCCAGACTTCTTAAACTTACACCATAATGAATATTTATATTTGATACTAACCTTAATTTCTTTAGAAAACCACGCGGGATATCTATTACATGCTCCTGGAGCAGTTATGGGAACATACAGATCAAGCAAGTCGTAAATTCTGGAATAGGAAAAGTCAAGCATAGAATCAACATCCTGAAGCTCATCCATGCCATCCCAGCACGAGCCGCCAGGCTCTGCATACAATCCGACAAAATCACATTTTCTAAAATTATATGATCTCTGCCTAGTGTTACCAACAGTGGAAGAGACCACTGAACCTTTGACCGGAAACTCTATGATTAAGGGGGGATGATGACATCAGGAATCGGGGGCGAATCAAGAGCCTCCTCCACCAAGCAAGTGTGTGTAAACAAGACCATGTCAAGAATCCTGTTGCTAATATTCTCAACATGATTAAATTGTCCACGGAGTAGTAGATTACAGAAATTTTCAAAAGCAGACACACGAGCGGATGGGTTGTTCCGACGACAAGAAGCATATTCAGGCATGTTAAAGTCACCAACTAAGAATTTCTCAGGACCATATTTTATGCACAGGGATTCGAGAGCTTCAAACAAGAGGTAGTAGTCATTAATTGGGGTATTGGGAGGTATATAAACAACAAAAACATTAAGCGAGGCCTGATAATCCGATATTCTGACCCCCACAATGTCAATATTAGAAAGAGCATCAAACCCACCACAGTCCCTCCGAATATCAAGGCGACAAGTAGCAAAGCGAGAATGCACAGCAATCAGAACACCACCTCCCCTAGTCTTACAAGAGGAAGAAAAATCCCTATCAGATCTATAGACAATATACTGATCATCAAACAGTTCGCTACTATAAATATCACTATCCAGCCAAGTCTCAGTGAAAGCAAAACAGTCAAGAGGGTGTGCCTGCGAGCAAACAAAAGAGTACACATCATTAGTTCGTGTCCCTGACATTTTGATAAAATATGTTAAATTGCTTCTTTGTTGAACAGGCAAAAGAGGAAAGTTCATCACTGATAGAAGGAGAAAGTGGACAAGTTGATTGCTATTGAATACCAAGTATATCGGCCCGAACAGACTGTAGTTTCTGTCTGTATACTGTACACTCATGGTCCCAGGCAGCATGGTCACTAGCAATGGTTTTCTTAACTTTAGCAGCATTTAAACAGTTAATACAACACAGAGATGTGGAAGTGCAGTTATTCACAAGATGTTCTCCGGCACATCTAGGACAAACGGTCTTTCCCTTGCAGTTTTTAGATGTGTGATGAAATCTGCTGACAGTCTCGCGAAGAGCAGAACCATTTATGGAACCAGAACCCGTTCTGGGCGTGTCAAAGAGCACTGCCAGGGTAGTCATCAAGTCCTGGGTCAGAAACGAACACAAGGTGTACTGGGAAGACTGTCCAGGGCTCAGACATGGGAAGTCAGTAGTTGAGGAACCCAATTCAAAGAGAGTTGTGAAGCTGCTAAATCTTAGCAGAGGACAGCTCAGAAACATAACAGGATTCTTGACAGGACACATGGCCGTCAATAAACACCTGCAGAAAATGGGGCGGTTCGAGGGCGACCTGGCTTGCAGAGTCTGCGGCGAGGGGGGAGGAATCAGCCCAGCACATTTTGTGCGAGTGTAAAGCTCTGGACCGCAAAAGACATTTGATCTACGGACAGCCTAGACCAGAGACAGAGCAATATAAAACTTCACCCTACCAATCGCTGTGCGGACTAGTTCAAGGCACAGTGATTTTGGAATGGGTGGAGTAGAAGAGACAAGGGGAATGCACAATAAGCTTAAGGCCATGGTGCTATCGGGGTGGCAAAGATGCGGACGAGTCCTAAAGGAAAAAAAAAACCTCGTGAAGCGCTTTTTTTTTACTAAAATGGTTAACTAAATAATATCCTACTATATACAGACTTGGAGACTACTTCTCTGGCTTCACTGTTGGGTTAGATGTTCTCGGATGTTGTTCAATGTTTCTGAAACGTTGAACAACATCCGAGAACATCTAACCCAACAGTGAAGCCAGAGAAGTAGTCTCCAAGTCTGTATATAGTATGGACAAGTTTCACCAAGTAAGGGCAACCACAATCAATAAATAATATCCACAAATATTCAGTGATTGTATGTCGTTATTTATGTAGTAGTGCTCTGCTACACATACAATGTCATATTCTTTTATATTAAGAAATATTGAGCGTTGAGTAGTGCATTTTGATACTATACTGTACTAGCAAATAATATTTATGTTTTGTCCTAATGCTTTAGATGTTTTGTGATGAATTCTTCTTTATTTACTTTTATTGGCCACAGACAAAACCCAGCGAAGTCTTAATCAGTGATTCAGATTGTTTAATCACAATTTAAAATAGTCATAATTAATTTAAGTCGCTGATTAAAACACGACTGGTTTTTGTGTGGGTATATGATTGGATATTTCTGTAAGAGATGCACTGTGAATTACTTGAAGAAGCACACACACACACACAGAGATAGTGATATCGCTATCGTGGAAGAGGTAAAGTTATATAAAATGATTGAATTTGTTGTCTGTTATGTAATACAAAAGGGCTAATTTCCAGGCTGGCACAATAAAGTCATCCTACTGCATCACTCCCAATGTGAAGGGCATTCCACAAGGATTACTACTACTTCTACTACTACCACTACTACCACTACTACTAGCACAAATAATAATAATTCTACTTTTATTTAGCTTAGGCGTTACTTAAAACCCATCTCTATACGATAACTTTATTTAAAAATGTCTCAGAAGGACATGTGGCATTGGTAAATTCGACATACTATATGTTATTCTGTCAGTAGTGACGTTGTTGTTGTGTTACAGATGCCATTGCACAACGACTGCTGTAACGGTGTTAGTTTGCATCCGTACAGGCCGATCTTGGCTACATCGTCCGGACAACATCAACTTCAGGATCCCTTGCATCACACTAGAAACACGAAATCATACGAGAACGCCCTTTGCATGTGGTGGGTGGGGAATCAGCAGGAAGATGCTGATATTCTGGCAACCATCATCAAGGCAGCCACTAACACGTGAGAATACACAGATGAAATTTGTGTGTCGATGTTTCATTTGTTGGATGTGCAGAAATGTAGATATAATCTAAGACCGTCAAGAAATATATGTGTATAATTTGTTACTCAGGCATTTCAATAGTAAATAAATAATAGTATTTTAAAAACTATTAATTCCGTCTCTTTATTTTATTTATTTATTCAGACGATTGCAGGGTTAACTCAACTCCAGGATATGAAAACACACAACTTTGGTATACACCTCAGAACACATTGTTTTTTTTTTAATATTTCAACAACACACCCCAAGGGCTCACAGCCTAAATACTCTCGTACCATGGGTGTCGACAAGGAGGAAAGAGGCACCTTGTTAATTCTGGACTTGAAGGTTTGTAGGTTCATAGAAGGAAAAACATGTAAGTCCTCGGGACAAAAGAGCAGGCATAACAGGATGTTCTATGTCTGGTCACCTGGACAGTAAAAGGGTGCATTCGCTCTGTTCCCCTGGTAGATCTGTTGGGGGCAGCAGGTGGAGGAACTATGGAAGAAAGCTCCTCTGAGCAGTGCACGTGCAGATATCTATAAAAGAGAGAGAGAGGTCACCAACGGCACGTCGGTGGGCAAGGGATGGTAGCGTTTGGGTGAGAGTAAGGTCACCAATGAGACATATAACTCTCTTCTGAATGGAGTCCAGGATAGCGAGTAGAAGCGGCAGCAGCACCTCAAATGTGGGAGCATTATTCGAGGTTTCGCCTTATTTGTGAAGTATATAAGCTATAGAGATTAGCTGGTGAAAAGTATTCGCAAGCCTGGAAGAGGAAACGTAATTTCTTAGCAGCCGCTTCTGCAATTGATGCGACATGTTGGTGCCAATTGAGATTTCGATCCACAGAAATGCCAACAAGTGAAAAGGATTCATTACTTTGAATAACTTGGTTGTTCATTGTGATGGGTCTAGGGCTGGTGTATCTCTTATGAGAAAGAAAGCAAGACTGAGATTTGGTGGGGTTGAATTGTACAAGATTTCGACTTCCCCAGTCTAATATTTTTTGGAGATCCACAGAGACAGAACCCTCCATGAGTCTGCGATCCTCATCTAATTGGGCTAAAGAGACAGGCTTAGAATATTGTATATTTGAGTGGAGATTGCTGTCGTCCGCGTAACTGTGAACTGGGTTGGATGTGCTAGAGAGGTCATTGATGTGAAGAAGAAACAAAGTAGGGGCTAAAGCTGAACCTTGAGGGACGCCTGCATTAATTGGATACAGTTTAGAGGAATGGCCATCCACGAAAACAGAAATGCTCCGGTTGCGGAGGAAATTTGCTGTCCAGGTACATAGATTTGGTGATAGGCCATAGGCCGGAAGTTTATTAAGCAGCGCTGCGTGTCAGACCTGGTCGAATGGTTTGGATATGTCTAGATCGACAATCTGGGATTCACCATTTAGTTCAATAGACTTGTTCCAAGAATGTCTGACAAAGGAAAGGAGGTCGGCAGTTGATCTGCGCTGATGGAATCTTTTCCATCACTTTAGAGACGACTGAAAGGAGAGAAATAGGACTGTAGTTGCTAGGAAGCGCTTTGGATCCTTTCTTGGGGACGGGTTGTACTCAAGCAGTTTTCTCGTTACTAGGGAATATGCCTCTGTTGTAAGATGTCAGAAACAGACGAGTCGGGATAGAAGCAAGTTCTGGTGCGCATTCTTTGAGAACAATTGCTGGGATCTCGTTATATTATCACTTTCCAAAAGAAGACTACTTACAAGGCTTTCCTGGTATTAAGAGAAGAGAGCATCTTTCGTACCTTTACTGCTTTGGTTAATGTCACTAGTGACATTATGGAGGCTAATGATGCTGGTCTGATTAGTGTGCTCGTTTTACTTGACTACTCTTTAGGCATTTGATACCATAAATCACCAATTACTCGGTGTCAAACTTGGATATTATGGTTGTGATGAGTCATCAAGCTTGCTGGTAGAATCATATTTGGCTGATAGAAAAATGCAAATTGTGGTTAATAACAGTTTTTCTACCTACACAAATGTCCTCTCTGGAATATCTCAGGGATTCATTTAGGAGCCTCTGCTTTTTATAACATATACTTCTGAAATACTGAGTTCAGTGAGTAGGTGCAAAATACAGGCCCACACGGACGATACTCAGTTATATTATCACTTTCCAAAAGAAGACTACTTACAAGCTTGTCAATACAGAGTTTCCTGATATTTTAAATAATAATAATAATGGGAGGAGAAGAGCAAACAAAACAAAGTCCTCTTAAGCTCCAACGGCAGCAAACCCTTCTGGACTCTTGCTAAATCTATTGGGAATAATTTCTGCAAAAGCACGTTCCCACCTCTTGTCTCAGGGGATGAAATTGTTTCTACCGCCCTGGGCAAGGCTGAACTTTTTGCATCGTTGTTCGCCGGCAATTCTACTCTCAACCCACCTCCAAATGTTCAACCACCAACAGTCCCCAATGTTACACATAAAATGACGGATATCATTTTCAAAACTAAAAAGGTACGAAAGATGCTCTCTTCTCTTAATACCAGGAAAGGTTCTGGTCTTGACGAGATCCCAGCAATTGTTCTCAAAAAATGCGCACCAGAGCTTGCTCCTGTCCCGACTCGTCTGTTTCAGATCTTATAATAAAGGCATATTCCCTAGTAACTGGAAAACTGCTCGAGTACAACCCATCCCCAAGAAAGGATCCAAAGCGCTTTCCAGCAACTACAGGCCTATTTCTCTCCTTTCAGTCGTCTCTAAAGTGATGGAAAAGTATATAAACACCGAATTACTAAAATTTCTTGAAAAACACAGTCTAATCCGCGACAGGCAGTATGGATTCCGTCAGCGCAGTTCGACTGCCGACCTCCTTTCCTTTGTCACCCAATCATGGAACAAGTCTATGGAACAACACGGTGAATCCCAGATTGTTGCTCTAGACATATCCAAAGCATTCGACCAGGTCTGGCACGCAGCGCTGCTTAATAAACTTCCGGCCTATGGCCTATCACCAAAACTCTGTATGTGGACAGCAAATTTCCTCTCCAACAGGAGCATATCTGTTGTTGTGGATGGCCATTCCTCTAAACTGTATCCAATTAATACAGGAGTTCCTCAAGGTTCAGCTTTAGCCCCTACTTTGTTTCTTCTCCACATCAATGACCTCCTCTCGAGCACATCCAACCCAGTTCACAGCTACACAGACGACAGCACCCTCCATTCAAATATACAATATTCTAAGCCTGTCTCTTTAGCCCAATTAGATGAGGATCGCATACTCATGGAGGGTTCTGTCTCCGTGGATCTCCAAAAAATATTAGACTGGGGAAGTAGAAATCTTGTACAATTCAACCCCACCAAAACTAAGTTTTGCTTTCTTTCCCACAAGAGATACACCAGCGCTAGACCCATCACAATGAACAACCAAGTTATTCACAGTAATGAGTCCTTTTCTCTTGTTGGCATTTCTGTGGATCGAAATCTTAATTGGCACCAACATGTCACATCAATTGCAGAAGCGGCCGCTAAGAAATTAGGTCTCCTCTTCCGGGCTCGCAAATACTTTTCACCAGCTAATCTCTATACCTTATATACTTCACAAATAAGGCCAAACTTCGAATACTGCTCCCACATCTGGGGTGCCGCTGCCGCTTCTACACTCGCTATCCTGGACTCCATTCAAAAGAGAGCTACACGTCTCATCGGTGACCCCACCCTCACCCAAAGGCTGCCATCCGTTGCCCACCAACGTGCCGTTGGTGACCTCTCTCTTTTATAGATATCTGCACGGGCACTGCTCAGAGGAGCTTTCCTCCATAGTTCCCCCACCTGCTGCCCCCAACAGATCTACCAGGGGAACAGAGCGAATGCACCCTTTTACTGTCCAGGTCACCAGACATAGAACATCTTGTTATGCCCGCTCTTTTGTCCCGAGGACTTCCAAGTTGTGGAATTCCTTGCCGGCACATGTTTTTCCTTCTCCTCCGAACCTCCAGATCTTCAAGTCCAGAATTAACAAGCTGCCTCTATCCTCCTTGTCAACACCCACGATACGATAGTATTTAGGCTGTAAGCCCTCGTGGTGTGTTGTTGGAAAAAAAAAGCATGCCGCCTGTAACGCCGCCAGCACGCACGAACTTTTATATCTTTTTTCGCTGACTGAAAGGCGTTGTTCGACAAAACAGTTGACCGACTGTTTTTTTAATGTTTAACAGATCAATATATACCCACAAAAAAAATTCCAAGGTTGGTAAATAAATTGTACATTATTTATTCTTCATACACACGTTCGAACTGACTGACCAGCTCTGTTCCCGTATGCAGCTGACTGACTGACAACTTTTATTGTTATACAATATAGAATCTGTATAACAATTATCAGATTTTATAAATTTATTTTATTACCCCAGTAAAAACGACATTGGCGCACCTGTTCTACAATTCGCTTGACTGACCTGAATATGTGTACGTGCACATCATACCTAATTAACTATCAAAAAATCAGCTTTTGTAAATTCAGACAATTTTTTCACCTCTGGCTCTGCGTCTATTAGTTTAAGTTTTGGCCGTTAGTTAGGATTCCTCGGAAAATTAGGCAATTTTTAATTTAGATTTTTCTTCAGATTTACTTGTTAATTTTTTTGCTGAAGATTCACAGTTGCGTGTAATGTGCCCTGTTTCCACTGACGGTTGGGGTTGAGTGTGAATAGCTCTGCTAGACTTCGCCCTTTCCTGATGGTGGTTGTGGGGTTGTAATACGAATCATAATTTAGTTAATAAAGGCGATATTTATTTATTTTATTTACTAAATATCTATGTATTACTAAAGGTAGATTAAAGTTTAAAAAAAAAACACAGCGTTTTGTGCTTAACATTTATTTCTAAATAAAGTTTGTGAAAAACAGCGTAAAAAATAAATAATAATAAACTAAACGTAATATCACAACGCAGTGTTAAACATTAGTAATAACGATGTTAAAAATACATGGCAATTAGAAAACAAACAGCATTTGTAATTAACTTTCTTTAATTTCACATTTATGAACAGTTTTAATCATTTATCCCCTTACTATAATATCCATTAATGTCCAACATATCCAACAACTGTATCAAATGAGGTTGGTAACCGCTTTTAGCGACCTTCCTGCCAACCTTAAATAAGTACAACACTATCTCTTCGAAATTCTTAAATATACTTTCAAGTTTAACAAAGTTCGGGTGTTCGTAAGCACCATTCTGACATGTCCAGCATCTCGATCTGAGGTAATCGTAGAATTTCAATATTACAACAAATATTTTGTGTATCACTTTCCTAATCTGTACTGTTCTCTGGTTCAAAAGGCACCTGGAAATTAAAAAAAATATGTTAATATTATTTCAGTAAGAGTGATACAGTATTAATGGGAATAGACTTTGTGGGCTATCAAAGTTGTAGGGTCTACGATTTAATCATGATCATAATTAACTAAAAAGGTACGAAAGATGCTCCCTTCTCTTAATACCAGGAAAGCCTCTGGCCTTGACGAGATCCCAACAATTGTTCTCAAAAAATGCGCACCAGAACTTGCTCCTGTCCTAACTCGTCTGTTTTAGACATCTTACAATAGAGGCATATTCCCTAGTAACTGGAAAACTGCTTGAGTACAACCCGTCCCCAAGAAAGGATCCAAAGCGCTTCCTAGCAACTACAGGCCTATTTCTCTCCTTTCAGTCGTCTCTAATGTAATGGAAAAGAATGAAAATACCGAATTACTAAAATTTCTTGAAAAACACAGTCTAATCCACGACAGACAGTATGGATTCCGTCAGCGCAGATTAACTGCCGACGTCCTTTCCTTTGTCACCCATTCTTGGAACAAGTTTATGGAACTACACGGTGAATCCCAGATTGTCGCTCTAGACAGATCTAAAGCATTCGACCAGGTCTGGCACGCAGCACTGCTTAAGAAACTACCGGCCTATGGTCTACCACCAAAACTCTGTACGTGGACAGCAAATTTCCTTTCCAACCCGAGCATTTCTGTTGTCGTGGATGGCCATTCCTCTAAACTGTATCCAATTAATGCAGAAGTTCCTCAAGGGTCAGCTTTAGCCCCCACTTTGTTTCTTCTCCACATCAATGACCTCTTCTCTAGCACATCCAACCCAGTTCACAGTTACGCGGACGACAGCACCCTCCACTCAAATATACAATATTCTAAGCCTGTCTCTTTAGCCCAATTAGATGAGGATCGCAGACTCATGGAGGGTTCTATCTCCGTGGATCTCCAAAAAATATTAGACTGGGGAAGTAGAAATCTTGTACAGTTCAACCCCACCAAACCTCAGTCTTACTTTCTATCTTATAAGAGATACACCAGCCCTAGACCCATCACAATAAACAACCAAGTTATTCAAAGTAATGAGTCCTTTTCACTTGTTGGCATCTCTGTGGATCGAAATCTCATTTGCCACCGACGTGCTGTTGGTGACCTCTCTCTCTCTTTTATAAATATCGGCACGCGCACTGCTCATAGGAGCTTTCTTCCATAGTTCCTCCACCTGCTGCCCCCAACAGATCTACCAGGGGAACAGAGCGAATGCACCCTTTTACTGTCCAGGTCACCAGACATAGAACATCTTGTTATGCCCGCTCTTTTGTCCCGAGGACTCCCAAGTTGTGGAATTCCTTGCTGGCTCATGTTTTTCCTTCTCCCCCGAACCTCCAAACCTTCAAGTCCAGAATTAACAAGTTGCCTCTTTCCTCCTTGTCGACACCCATGGTACGATAGTATTAAGGCTGTACGACCTCGTGGTGTGTTGTTGAAAAAAAAATTTAAAAATCAACATTAGCCCTTGTTTCAACTGCGGAAGATTTGGCCATAGTGGGTCAAAATGCTAAAATACTACGGTTTGTCGTAACTGTTCAGAAAATCATAAGGAGTGTAATAAAGTAGCTGCTAAGTGTCCTAATTGTAATTTTGGTAATATAAAATTCAAAGCAAATTATAATACTAATCATTCTGCTTTCGATGCAGAAAAGTGTGAAGTATTACTAAAAATAAAAAAAATATTGACACCACGGATTATCCTATAAAGCCTACACTACCCACAGGCAAATATGCATATACTAAATGGATAAATAATAACCAACAGCATACATCAACACCAGCTACATTATCTGGAAATACATGATGTGTCAGCAATTTCAGTTATTGGATGATATACAAGCAAAAGTTATTCAACAAGAAGAATCCTACAGTGATCTTAAGACTTTTAATAAAGAAATACATTTTAAAGACAGTTTGGTTCCATATATAAATATCAGAAGCCTAAATGCCAATCAATCTAAACTTAAAATTCTTTAATGTTATCCCACACGAGTACGTTATTTAGGTTGACACAGACAGTGTCTGTGTTCGTCCATAATCCTCGAGCAGGTGATACCTTCAGTATTCCTGCTCGTATAATTTTATTAAGTCTATGGTAAACATACAGTGGTGCTGGGGGTCATCTGCTGTCTTTCTTTAGTCTGTGCAATGGCTAGTTACATTCTATTGTCATTAGCAGAAAGGCGATCCGATGTCTATGGGTTGGCATGACTGAATTTGCAGCACATGCGTACGTGGAGACGACGGCTGTCCGCCTCCATGGAGCTCGATCTCTGGTTATAGTGTTCAAGCCGGCAGGTGCTATCATAGCTGAGGCCAGTTTCTGTGGGGTTATTGCCACCACGTTGTGCCTATAAAATAACGTCGTCCTTCAGGGCACGCTGGTGCCTACAGCCAGTATAATATTGTTCACATTTTAGGGTCACTGCCATTCCAGTGTAATTGAGAATAACGTATATTGTCGTTACAGTGGGTAAGCCGCTGCTGCTTGGATGGCAACAAGCTTGCCTTGATACTCCTGGTCATGTTGCCGGTCTAGTGTACGTACGCTGGTGAAGCTGCTCCCGGTCTCACCTATGAGTATTTACAACAACCACCTCATTGAGGCATTTCAGTTTCAGTCAGTTGTGTTATTTAGCATTGTACCATTGCCTACGATAAGATATCCTTTTTTGTGTGCGCTATATCTTAAATGTCCTTTTCACTTTTGGGCATCTCTGTGGATCGAAATCTTAATTGGCACCAACATGTCACATCAATTGCAGAAGCGGCTGCTAAGAAATTAGGTTTCCTCTTCCAGGCTCGCAAATACTTTTCACCAGCTAATCTCTATACTTTATATACTTCACAAATAAGACCAAACCACGAATACTGCTCCCACATCTGGGGTGCTGCTGCCGCTTCTACACTCGCTATCCTGGACTCCATTCAGAAGAGAGCTATACGTCTCGACCCTACTGTCACCCAAAGGCTGCCATCCCTTGCCCACCGACGTGCCGTTGGTGACCTCTCTCTCAGATCTACCAGGGAACAAAACGAATGCACCCTTTTACTGTCCAGGTCACCAGACATAGAACATCTTGTTATGCCCGCTATTTTGTCCCGAGGACTTCCAAGTTGTTGAATTCCTTGCCGACACATGTTTTTCCTTCTCCTCCGAACCTTTAAACCTTCAAGTCCAGGATTAACAAGTTGCCTCTTTCCTCTTTGTCGACACCCACGGTACGATAGTATTTAGGCTGTAAGCCCTCGTGGTGTGTTGTTGAAATAAATGTCAGTTAAATTTGCGTGACATATAGCGACTGTTAATGTCATTGCCCTGCCGATACAGTCAGTCGACCTGGTGATCGTTACCATACCGTAATCATTTAGTGAATATACTATGCCACTTGTTGCCAGTAATATAACCTCAATATTTGTTATTATTATTTATGATTACTGACCTATAGGGTCGTCCAACTGTGATCGTTGGTCATAAGTACATAAACCCCACGAAGATGCTTCACCTCCAAGAGTTTAATTAAGTCAACCTCTACCAGCCAGTGAAGTTTATTATTGTTTACCTTGTGAGAGGCGCTTCACGTCTCTTACAATTTAATTCTGGAGGTGTGGCTGACTTGTTACGTAGGTAACACTAATTTCGAACGTTAATTTCATTGTTCAGGCCCCCCAGGCAGACTATTTAAATCTGATATACCATATGTAAATGGTTAGTGAGCTCACGGACCGTTAAACCATAAACTTCACTAAAACTACAGCGAATGCATTAACTTAACTAAACTGACAGCCAAAGCATCAGAGAAAGGGTCTATTTGAAATGAATTTTCTGCAAATATTTTAGTAAAATGAAGGGCAATGACGGTTGAATCTGAAACTTAAGGGTTCGCAGAATACTCTTCGTGCAACATTTTCTTTTCACAATCCTAAACATTGCCAATTTTGACGTTTCAAATTGCGAGTTTGACATTTTGAGGAAAACTCCAAAATTTATTTCTTTAGTTCCTCTGCAGAATTACGATTACAGTATGTAAAGTTATTTACTTTACTCTGGCAAATAAATAAATAAATCAAATTTATACAGCATGCTAATCATCAATTAGAAAGATGATTAAAAGTTATCAACATTCGTCATAGTTAGCAATGTTACCACATCTTGTCAAATAGGCGTAAGCTTGTGATTTTTTCCACGTGATCATAAATTACTCTTAAGTAACTTTTTTAACTTATAAAAACTCTTCAATGATCCACTTACATAAAGAGAATGTTCTTGATGTAGACAGTATGAGTGTTATAGAGTTCATCCAGATTAGTGACATTCTCCAAATTCTTCTCGAAAGTTTGCCAGCTGCTTTGCAACACTTCCCCCACTATATAGTTCTGCAACGTCTGAACAAAATGCATCATCACATGTCGACACTGATGAATCCGTCTGTAGTGAGGCGAGGACATCAAATAAATCTCCTTCTTGCCGGTTTGTTTCGCCAGTATCTTCAATTCCTGTTTAAACATTAAACAAATAAGACAATTATGTGCACAAAGTAACAAGAAGTATACTTTATTTGTGAATAATATACATTCAAATAGGTCATGAATCTCTAAATGTTGCAACACTGGTGTTTTTTTAATGGTTAATTGTAATATATCCGCTTAAAAGATTGCCACAAATAGTGGCAAAATTAGATTTGGGTTAGGTAATCACCTTATAACTAGTAAGTACACTTGGAGAACCCAAATCACCACAACACATCTTTTTAAAGACTTAACGATCGTTTCACTAACACCACCTTTTATACCGAGCCTTACGTAAAGAACGATACCGAGAGGGAGACTAAATCACAGGCAAATTTTTCGCGTATTGTATTTTTAATGCTGCACGAGGTTTTGAACTTCTTTTATCACTTACCTGACAAGTTTCGGAATGTTTATCTGCTTCAAAGACAGGGTGCAAACAGAGGACTGCTAACCAGTCGTGGGGCTCGATTTAAGGAACTTTTGTTTTTTATTGCCCTAGAAATATAAATACTTTTGTACGCATCGAGCTTCGCTGGCTGTCTAATATTTTTGATAAGTTTCACATTTTCTTTATCAATGTGGTGGTTATTATCCCAAATATGTTGTGCCATGCATAACTTTTCTACACTACCGTATCTCAAATGTGCCAGATGTTCACAAAATCTTGTCTCCATGGTTCTCTTAGTCTGCCCAACTTATTTAAGATTACAATCTTTACAACCTATCTCATAGATACCCGACATTTCAGTGGCTTTATCTTTATCATCTGTTTGCGTTCTGTCTTTAAAGCAGATAAACATTCTGAAAATTGTCAGGTAAAGTGATAAAGGAAGTTCAAAAGCCTCGTCCGGCATAAAAAATGCAATACACAGAAAATTTGCCTGCGATTTAATCTCCTTCACGGTATCATTCTTTACCTAGGACTCAGTATAAAAGGTGGTGTTTTAGTAGAAACTAGTTAGAATTTTTCATCTTCTGATGATGCTAACTTTGTTGTGAAACGATCGTCAGGTATTAAAAAGATTTGGGTTCTCCAAATGTACTTATAAGTGCTCATCATAGGTTCCAACCTTCACCTAGTCACTTTATAACTAGTGAGAATTCGCTACAAACAGGAATACATAATAAATATCTCGGAAATATAGTGCCTTTAAAATAAGCAAGTCGCTACAGGAAAGTTTTGAAGCATTAAAAACATTAGATCAGATCTATGGTGTTTCAACGCACTACAACTAAGATGACGAAACTTTTAACATGGCGTGTAAAATACATCACATCACATCACATCTCTTTCTCTCTCTCCGTCTCTTAAACTAATGGGAAAACCTTTACGCGAAAAAGAGACAGCGTATAACGAACCCGGCACATGTCAGGAAGGGATACGCAGATGTGGTACTAGCAGATCTACTAAGTGGATCGGAAGACAGAGCGACTTCATTCTAGCGTCACTCATGGGGCAATGGAGTGGTAAAAATCTCGGCGTGTGGTGCAGATACAGAGGCGATGCCAAGCCTCTTCGAAGCTCCGGCTAATTCAGGGGCTTTTGGAATTCACTTAAGAAATTCCTTTTTTGGGAATCCCTTTTTTGGTAACCGTTTTTGGAATCCCTTTGGTTAAAAATTCTTAAGTTAACAAAGATTTGATCGTCAATAATCCGGATAGGGATTTGTTGATTTCCTTGAGTAATTATTGTAACCCAAGCAGCTGTCGAAGTTGAAACACAGGTATTAACAAAAGATTTGTTAAGCCGTTTTGCCTTCCGGGCAAAAGTATATATTCGGGCAGAAGATTGACTCCCGAGATTTTGTTGAGATTAAACATATCAGATTGAATTGTGAATGTTTAATTATTTTTTAATATTAATATTAATTGTATCTAATAATTAAAAAGAAATTTAGTTAAAATTCGTTACAATCCAAAAAATTCTCTATTTTCTTTGTGTATGTATTAATAACTGATTGTATATAAGCAGAAATTTAAAATCTAATGTAAGTTAATAATGACCCATAGTTCGTGGTCACAGAACAGTGAATAAGGTGTAACTGATAATTTAAAATTAAGAACATATCATAAAGTGTGGACTACTCTATGACACGTTATACATTTGAGTCGATGAAGGCTGAGCATCTGTTATTTTCCACATTATTGTTTATTACCTCTTGAGAACTCTGAGTAATTTTTTTAGGTTAATAAAAAAATACTTACCAGCACAATTTTCTTCAAGACCCAAGCCATTCTGTTCAGCTTCATAAGGTATTTAAATATTTCATCATATTTACTGATGGTATCGACTGGTAGAAGTATATTGAGTGGCCAATGTACTTTGTAAGTCAGTGAAAGACAGTCTAAAACATCTGGATCTCCAAGATCGAAGCAGCGTGGTGTATCGTTAATTTTAAATGAAAGACAGCTGTAATTTTCTGATGGTTTACTTGAAGTGTCCAGGGCATTGAATACCAAACACTGAAGAGTCCTGAAACAATGATATCAGTGTCAAAAGGTTTTATTTAATAATAATATAATCATAAATATTTATTGTCATCTGGTCCAAAACTTGAACAATATCATAATTATAAAATTGAAGGAGTATCTCTTTAGTAATTGTTTTAGGTCACCTAAATTTGAGGCCAAATTTCCAATTTCTTCTTCTTTTGTTTATGGCGTCTGTTTCTACTAACCTAAATTTCCATTTTGATATTGACAATTGACAAATGGCAGCTGAACTCCAGCACGTTGTTCGACTGTGTTCCTGTTGGAGCTCAGCTGTCATTTGTCAATTGTCAATATCAAATTGGAAATTTAGGTTAGTAGAGACAGACGACATAAACTGAGAAGAAGAATAGCAATGTTATCGGATAGAATAAATTAGAATTGAGGGGAGAAGTTAAAAATCATGAGAAATGGGCAATTCGAAATTTGCAGATATTAAATACAGCTATGGACTACAGTATTTTTTAACTAACTGATAAAAGTTTATAAAATGTTTTCTTTATTATCAGAAGTAGGGAAATTTGAGTTGTTTATACATGAAAGGTTTAACTACATGAAATTCCTGAAAATCTGGCAACCCGGGTAAGAAACAACTACATTTTGACATCTTGCAATGACTGTAACTTCCATTGCTTAGATTTTTATCTACGACTTATTTAAATAGTATAGCAATATAGATAATGTCATCTGTCTTTGTCCATAGAACTATGAACTAAAATTACTCTTAATACGTATAAGATTCATCTAAAGAAGTAAACTCTTTATTTCTACCAAACAGGTGTCAAAATATAATTTATGGACATTAATAAATATATATTTTTTTTATTTCAACAACACACGACGAGGGCTCACAGCCTAAATACTATCGTACCGTGGGTGACGACAAGGAGGAAAAGGGCAACTTGTTAATTCTGGACTTGAAGGTTTGGAGGTTCAGAGGAGAGGAAAAACATGTGCCGGCAAGGAATTCCACAACTTGGAAGTCCTCGGGACAAAAGAGCGGGCATAACAAGATGTTCTATGTCTGGTGACCTGGACAGTAAAAGGGTGCATTCGCTCTGTTCCCCTGGTAGATCTGTTAGGGGCAGCAGCTGGGGGAACTAAGGAAGAAAGCTCTTCTGAGCAGTGCCCATGCAGATATCTATATAAGAGAGAGGTCGGTGGGCAAGGGATGGCAGTCTTTGGATGATGGTAGGGTCACCGATGAGACTTATAGCTCTCTTCTGAACGGAATCCAGGATAGCGAGTGTAGAAGCGGCAGTGGCATCGCAGATGTGGGAGCAGTATTCGAGGTTTGGCCTTATTTGTGAAGTATATAAGGTATAGAGATTAGCTGGTGAAAAATATTTGCGAGCCCGGAAGAGTGATGGGTCTAGAGCTGGTGTATCTCATGAGATAGAAAGCAAGACTGAAATTTGGTGGAATTGAATTGTACAAGATTTCTACTTCCGCAGTCTAATATTTTTTGGAGATCCACAGAGACAGAACCCTTCATGAGTCTGCGATCCTTATCTAATTGGGCTAAAGAGACAGGCTTAGAATATTGTATATTTGACTGGAGGGTGCTGTCATCCACGTAACTGTGAACTGGGTTGGATGTGCTAGAGAGGTCATTGATGTGGAGAAGAAATAAAGTAGGGGTTAAAGCTGAACCTTGAGGGACTCCTGCATTAATTGGATACAGTTAAGAAGAATGGCCACCCACGACAACAGAAATGCTCCGGTTGTAGAGGAAATTTGCTGTCCAGCGCTACGTGCCAGACCTGGTCGAATGCTTTGGATATGTCTAGAGCGACAGTCTGGGATTCACCATGTAGTTCCATAGACTTGCTCCAAGAATGGGTGACAAAGGAAAGGAGGTCGGCAGTTGATCTGCGCTGACGGAATCCATACTGCCTGTTGTGGAAAATACTGTGTTTTTTAAGAAATTTTAGTAGTTTGGTGTTTATATACTTTTCCATCACTTTAGAGACGACAGAAAGGAGAGAAATAGTTCTGCAGTTGCTAGGAAGCACTTTGGATCCTTTCTTGGGGACGGGTTGTACTCGAGCAGTTTTCCAGTTACTAGGGAATATGCCTCTATTGTAAGATGTCTGAAACAGACGAGTCAGGACAGGAGCAAGTTCTGGTGCGCATTTTTTGAGAACAATTGCTGGGATCTCGTCATCAAGGCCAGAGGCTTTCCTGGTATTAAGACAAGAGAGCATCTTTCGTACCTTTTTAGTTTTGAAAATGATATCCGTCATTTTATGCGCGGCATTGGGTACTGTTGGTGGTTGAACATTTGGAGGTGGGTTGAAAGTAGAATTGCCGGCGAACAACAAAAGTTCAGCCTTACCCAGGGCGGTAGAAACAATTTTCTCCCCTGAAACAAGAGGTGGGAACGTGCTCTTGTAGAAATTATTCCCAATAGATTTAGCAAGAGTTCAGAAGGGTTTGATGCTGTTGGTGCTTGAGTTTATTTACATCAACAACCATGTCAAGATCTTGCCAAATTTTAGATTTGATTTTTTTTTAGTGATCCATATTCACTTTCCCATAACTTCTTCTAAAATCAGAGCAAAACGATTAGTTTCATTTATCATTACTTCTAAAAAGTTTGTAGAATTAAAAAAATATATCACCTGAAATTAATGAGTTCGGTGGTACAGTTCGCCTCGTATAGCTTCTCAAACAAATTCTCAGTCATATTCCGCCCGAACTCCCCATCTTGAAGGAAAAAATAATCCCTCAGTGTGACCAGATGTCTCAGATATCCCAAATCTTCAACAAAATACTTCAACAACTCATTATTGACGAGTCTGGACTGAGCCAAGACAGGTCTCGCCACGCTTTCGTGCAGAAACAACTTCAAACAGTTGGTACTCAAGCCGCAAGCTTCCTCTGGAGTCACTCGCTTTGAGAAAACCGGCTTGGTAGTGCTGATTCCAGATTTGGGCGGGACGTATATAGTGTAACTAGTGTTTTCTTGTTTTCCATTGTGAAATTCGAAACCCTCATCAGTTACATGGGTACCTGCAGTCGTTGGACAGCTATCGAATTGTCCTTTCTCTATGCTACGGAACATGGAACTTGCCGGAGTCGTAACACTGCTTTGAGACTGCGGGAAGTCACTGAGAGGGGTGGAATCTACTGACATAGGTATAGGCTTATCTAGATCGGTCACAGTGGGCTTGGAAGTTCTTCCTGCAAAACAGAAAATATTAAATACAAGGTGATTCAAGTTCAACTGCCTATTAGCTGCTTCTAGGTATTTTAGAATAGATAAATAGAGAATTTAAACGATTGTCTACAGAAAGTCTGGTGTGAATCAAAGAAGTTTCAGTCGACAGATAGAAAAATTGGAGTTCCACAAGGAAATATACTGGGTCCACTATTATTTCTGTTGTACAAAAATGATATCGGCAGTGTTTTTGATTATATTAAGTATCATATCTGTGCAGCTGATACAGTGATATATATCACATGTTTGCTCTGTGGGTCTGGGGATTAACTAAAAGAATAGGCTCAATAGCCCTGTCGTAGGAGGCTAATAATTGGAGTCTCAAACACTGGCGAGGGTGGAGTGAGGCGGATATCTCCAGGGACATTGACGCCTCCGCTGTGGGCTTAGAAATGGACAATTGGTCTTGCTTGGTTGTTACTTGGGAGCGGTGTTCCGGATGATACCGCCCTGGGATGAGCGCTGGCGGGTGTCCCGGAGTGTATTGAGATCTCCGATGAGTGGTATGGTTAGGTTAGGTTTGATTGTGAGTGGGCCATACCGGTCCCTCCACCGCGACCGTTTGTCTATTGTGGCTCACGCCTAATAGTCTATATTTCGCCCAACAAAGCCAACCTCCTGCAGAGGTCGATAATCTTTGTGGGCGAAAGTTGATCCAGATCCTCCGAAGCAAGCTTTATCTTGCCAAAGAGCAGGTATCTAGTCCTGTCCGCTGCCGGACAGGAACACAGTACGTGTTCTGCTGTCTCGTCACTCTCCATACACAGCCGGCACTCGGTCTCCTGACCGACTCCAATATGGTGCATGTGGTGACGCAAGCGGCAGTGTCCTGTATACAGGCAGAATAGAGTACTTAGTTGTTGTCTGTTTAACTCTAGAAGTTTTTTAGCCCTTGATTAGACAGGCCATTCATGAAGGCCTTAGAGTGAGCTAATCCTGGAAGATTTTGCCAATATTGGATTGTCATTCTTTCTGTCCAGGTCTTTAAGGTGTGTTTTGCTGTGCATGATGTTATCCCTAGCACCGGTTCTGGTCTGACAAAGTCTCTCTGGGCACCACTCCTGGCAAGCGTGTCGGCCGCAACGTTGCCATCATGGTCCGAGTGACCCGGTATCCAAACCAGCGACACCTCATTACAGCTGCCCAGTTCGTTAAGGGCAGATTTACAACTCCATACCGTTTTTGAATTACACCGGTAGGAACCAACAGCCTTTATTGCAGCTTGGCTATCTGAATATATTTTTATCGATTTGTGTATGCACTGGTTTTGTATAATTTCCCTTGCACACATCTCGATGGCATACACTTCTGCCTGGTGTATGGTTGCGTACTTGCCGAGGCTAGCTGATAGTCTAGCATCGCTGCTGCCGCCATATGCGTCGGCTCCTACTCCCATATTGTTTTTGGAGCCGTCAGAGTACCAGCAGAGATCGGCTCCCAATATGGTTGTTTGATTTCGGTCCCAGTCCTCCCTTTCCGGGAGGACGGTCTGGAAAGACAGATCTCTACTGATGAGAGAGATGAGTTGTATACACCCGAAGTTTGAGACCCCCACTGTGTGCTTCGACACAGACGGACGGCCTCGCTTGGGTGATGCTCGGGAGCGGGACTCGATGAGATGTCGCTTTGAGTCTAACACGGGTGGGGTTTAGACGAACCTGGAGGAGAGAAAAACCTCAACAGCTTCGGAGAGAACCTGTACCAGTCAAGCTACTGAAGTAGAATATTGAGGTTCAGTGTGTCAAAAGCCTTCGAGAAATCCAAGTAGAGAGAGTTTTTGGGCATTTTTCTCAAAAGGAGTTAGAACACAAGATTTTGTTGATAATAGAGAGATATCGATTGTAACATTTTCGAAAGAATTCTTCAAATGTACGTGTACTAGGACCTATAAAATCAATCTTCAAGGTTTGTGTAAGTTTAAAGTATTAACTTTACTAATATGCCTTCTAATAATAGTGTACAATTCGTATGAAAATTCGCTACTATAACGCACTTGCTGTGCCCCGAATTTTTTTTTTTTTGATTTTCAGTAGATTTTTAATTAAGAATTTTTTTGCAAAAAATCGGTTTTTTGATTTTAGGTTACGCCCTCTGGCAGTCGACCTACAACCCTGTAAATAATTTTCAGGCTTTTTTCGTGGCCATTTTCGTTATAAATATTTTTGCCCCAAAACTCTAAGATATACGGTTTCCGAGATACAGACGGTCGCCACTGCAAATGAATCACCCTGTACACTTTAATTGCAAACTATTTGAGCCTATGCTAAATAAATGTATAATGTTCTATGTATAGAAGACAATCTTGAAGAAAAGCTTACCTGAATTCGGTTTAATAAAATCAAGTTGTAACGATATAGACTTCTTTAGTGGTTCTTTCTTCGCGTCCTTAACATGCTTAACATCTTCATCATCCATTAGTTTAGTAGCTTCATTAACAACATTCTTATTAACAAAATTAACATTATCAAACATATGATGCCCCTCGGTTCCATAAAAACATTCATTACTGCCCATAATCTTATTCCTGTTAATTTCCAACGTCGTCAATACGGTTGCTATATCTTTGGTTTTATTGCTAACATTTGTTTCCATTCCAAACTCTGTGCCTAGTACTTTCAGCTTGTTTATTTGAGCCTGCGTTAAGTCAGCAGTATTGATTTTTCTTGTCACATCGCTGCAGGGCATCGGGTTGAACTGTATCCCCATTTCTTGCGTTAGAACTTTATGTTTGTTTATTTGGGCCTGCGTTAAGTTGGCAGTATCGAATTTTCTTGTCACATCGCTGATGGGCTTCGGGTTGAACTGTATCCCCATTTCTTGTGTTAGAACTCTATGTTTGTTTATTTGAGCCTGCGTTAAGTTGGCAGTATCGAATTTTCTTGTCACATCGCTGATGGGCATCGGGTTGAACTGTATCCCCATTTCTTGTGTTAGAATTTTCTGTTTGTTCCGGCGAGCTGCCTTAAAATTTTCTAAAGCCATGCTAATAGTGTTATCTGGTTTTGTAACACCACCACCTGTCCTAGTAACTGTTTGAGACTTATCTGTATTTTCATCTTGTTTAACCTTTTCTGTTTTTGTATTATTTTCATTACTTTTCATGTTTCTAGTATTTTCATTGTTTTCTTCGCTTGCATTAGCATTTAAAATATCTAATGACTTTGAAGAATGCACTTTTTCTATTTCAGGGGATTCTTTGGCATCATTAAAACAAATTTCTTCTGTCGGAGATTCGACCATACTTTCCAGATGATCAGAATTAGCCGAATGGAAAGAATCTATAGAAGTTTCTGATTTATTCAGTTTTAACGGCGATTGTGTCATAATTTTCATGATCTCAATATGCTGATCGATTTTGTGTTTCCGTTTTTCTGAGATTTCATATAAGCTGTTGTAATATTCGATCATGTTTTTCCTGAAATCAATAAATAAAACACATTAATATTATTTTAGTGATTACATGATGCAATGTGAAATGCGCAGGGTGTTAATAAACTATTATAATTATATACAGGGCGAACCACCAAGTTGGAATTGCATTGATTGATTATGGGGAAACCATCATCAGGAAATATATCAAAATTGGGCACTGTACTAATGCAATGGGGGTGCTATCGGGGCGGCAAAGACGCGGACGAGCCCTAAGGAAAAAAAAATGCAATCGGGGGACACTCAGCTAAAATATTTGCAGACTAGTGGTATTTTCGGTTATACTGGAAGTGGATGTCAACTTCCTTATTTCAGTTTGGACATCCACTATATTATGACATTTTGAGATTCTATGTAAAATTCTAAATATTTTTTGTATAATGTCATATACTTAAGTCTTCTTCTTCTTCTGGAGATATTAGAACATTTATGTCAAAATTGATGTTTTCAGACCGGAACATATTGATATTTTTCTCTCATACACATGACATAATTAACGAGGCAAAAAGTTCAGCCTTGCCCAGGGCGATAGAAACAATTTCATCCCCTGAGCCAAGAGGCGGGAACGTGCTCTTGCAGTAATTATTTCCAATAGAATTAGCAAGAGTCCAGAAGGGTTTGCTGCCACTGGGGCTTAAGAGGACTTTTTGATGTGGTTATTAAACTAGTTTTTTGCCTCAGAAAGGATGCGGACATAGCAGTTTCTTGTGTCGTTAAATGCTTGACGGTTTTCTTGACTGGGATTGTGTAGAAGCGTTTTGTGAGCTTTGACCTTTTCAAGTCTGGCCTTGTCACAGGATTTAGAGAACCAGGGCTTTTGAGTGGCTGCAGAGGTTTTCTATGTACGTGGAATAAATAATTCCATGTCAGCTTGGATAATTTCAGTGACGTTTTGTGAAATATCAGAGGGGTCAGGATGAGAGAAGCAGACAGACGCCCATGGAACTGAGGAAAAGTAATCTCGCATTTTGTCACAGTTCGCGGAGTTGTAGTGCCAAACTATACGTGGGTGTGATGACCTTGTGACCTCGGGTTGCATTGCACAGGAAGCAGTGACCATGCTGTGGTCTGAGCGACCAAGGGGGGCGGTGATTTATGTCTTATAGTATTCAGGATTTGTAGTAAGTAGGAGATCCAAGGGATTTGCGCAATGTGTTGGGATGCGAGGAAAGTAAGTAGGTTGCTGAACCATATTGGCTAAAGAATTGCTGACTGGAAAGGCCTCCGCTGCTCTCCCTTGTGGATCGGTTTTTGAGGATCCTAGCCATTCCTTATTATAGACATTGAAGTCACCAAGAATAGTGACCTCGGAGGAAGGATATTCGGAAATCAGATGGTTGGTTTTCAGAAAGGTAGTCAAAGAGCTGGACAAAGTTGTTGTCAGAAGGTGACTAGTAAATGCAACAGATGAATTTAGTTGCAGCCCTGAGAGAGAGTTTTATCCATAGTATGTCTTTTCTTCCAGCTTCTAAATTGGGGAGTCTGGTGCAGGGTAGATTGCTACGGACGTATGTGCACACACCTCCATGCAATCTAAAGGAAGTAAGGAGCTCATACCCTGGGAAATTAAGGTGATTAGTGGCTGTTTTGGCACTGATTTGAGTTTCGGTGAGGAAGAGGAGTTGGGGCCTATTAGTCTGCAGGAAATGGTGGATGGAGTTCAGGTTAGAATTTAGGCCACATATATTCGAGAAGAATATGTTAAATCTTGATGCTGGCACCCCCTGTACACCCCTCTCCCGGAGATCCGAATGGAGGGGTATTTTACCTCCGGAATCTTTTGTACAAGGAGTCATCATCATTTTTGCTTATAAGGGAAACTGACTCATACACCAGAACCGGAAACGTCCATTGGGACGGCCCCTTGATGTATGGGGTGGTACCTTCTCGGGCGTGAAAAAATCCTTTACTATGACGTCAAGGAAAAGTCCACTACCACCTACCATATTGCAAGTATACACTACAACTATTAAAGAGCTATATAAGAAAAAAAACTCACGCTTCAGCTTCTATCAGTTTATCTCGCATTGTTTCAAAAGCAAGATTTTCTTCCAGTGACTTCATTTCTTTCTCTATTTCCATGGTAATCCTCAACTGTTTCATAATTAGCGCTGTATTGTACTGTTCTCTAAGCATAGCCATTTCTTCCAGCTGTTTCTCACGTTTCTCCTCGGACGTCTTTTGTCTCTCCACTTCAACAAATCAATAAATAAAACTTGATTTTACAATAGGAAATGCAGAAAATTAAGTTAAACAAAAAACAAATAATTCTAAATTTACAGGGTTCCCACTAAAAACAGCAGATCAATTTCCCTGACCTGCGAAGACGTATTTCCCTGACTTTGATATTCTACAATCTATCCACTAAATGCGTAACACACTACTAGAGAATACAGTAGGTCTTCGCTGCATGGCGGAAAACTTCTCCAAAATTTATTACCTCCTTCCACCAAAAACTTCTCAGAAACCGTGGTATATGGTGATTGACCTCAGGTGGATATAAATCTGCTCAATAGTGAGGTCACGATTGCCTATAACACCCTACCCGACTCTTAGTCAATCTGCTCAATAGTGAGGTCACGATTGCCTATAACACCCTACCCGACTCTTAGTCAATTTTCACAATTTTCCCCTGATTTCCCTGACTTTTCCAGAAGAGTGGGAACCCTGTTTTAAATGGTAATCAAAACTTACACTCAAGCCTTTTCAATGTGACAGCCCTTTTCTTAGCCACTAAATTCATAAATATTGGATCCTGTTCTCGTGATCTGGACAGTGTCTGCGACAAAGATATTTTAGAGCCACATTCAGCCGATACTTCCAGGTAATACCCTGTGATGTTCTTGTCCAGTGCTACCAACTGTTCGGGTGTCAAACAACAGGAAACTATTAACGGTTTCTTGCTCATCAGGTACAAGCACAGTTTGTTCTAAAAATTATAATTTTTTTAACAGTAAGTAATGAAGTTAGTACAGGTTAATTCAGGTCAGATCGGATTCATAAGAAAATATAGGCATACATACAGGGTTATTCAAATTAAGTGGCCAGAATTGGTAACTTTGTTATTATTTAAGATATACAATTACTTGAATTAGCAAACTAGTAGTATTTTTAATACTATTTATGATAATAATCAATTTATTTTCCATAAACCCATTGGGTGTTGAACATGTCAGAATAAAACAAGATTCAACCTAAAGTAACATCTACACAATTATAGACACAGGGTGGCACATTGAAAACGAAACAGACCGATTTACGTCCAGATTTTTTTTTAAAGAAACGCTGAAACACATCAATTTCAATATTGAGGGGGACATGTTTTGACATAAAACTTAATTTTGTCACATCAACCCCTTAAGGGTGGTGATAACAACCCTTATATTTTAAATAGTAAACATGGGTCGAGTGTTACATCATTTGAAAGCTCTTTCTTTTCTGAATTCAGCACACTAATTTTTTTGGAAGTTTTATCAACTCGTTTAAAAATTATTCACAGTTGGAGTTGCAAGAACGTATTTCATTCATTGTGATAAGAAATGCACTAATTAGTCAATTTTTCGTTAAAAAAAAATAAAAAGCAAAACCAAACGTTAAAAAATGTTTATTTAGTTAAGTGTTCAAATTGTTGACCACCAGCTTCCATACAAAAGTAAAAATTTTGTTCAAAACGAGCTCTGACATTCTGGAGCATTTGTGGAGTTATTAGATGGCATTCTTCAACAATGTGTCGTCGTAATATATATAAACGATTGGAATACGTGACATGCTCTCTTCTCTTTTATTCAGTCAGCCTGAGACATGCTATCATACAGCTTCTGAATCGGTCCCAGTAGTGACGTCAGAGTCCGAGTCCCTCTAGTGACATCAGGCTCGGCGGTCAGATACTCTACCACATTACAACTCAATGATAATCCGCCTGCAACGTGACAACTCGACGACATGTCAAGATAAAAAGGTCTTTATAAACGATTGGAATACGTGACACGCTCTCTTCTATTTTATTAAGTCAGCCTGAGACATGCTATCATACAGTTAGTTTTTAATAGGGAAAAACAACATGCCTAAATGGCACCCCGCTAATCACAAATTTGCTGACCAGGGACCAGCTAGTCAGCAATCTAGTCTATCACCATTTGTCTAGACCTGCTATTTGGAGATCCCATCATCCTGGAGAAGCTCCGGTGACCCCTAACATCAACCATGTGTGCCAAGTCACGAAGCCGTTTCCCCAGGCAAATGCACCTATACAATAAGGCACCTCCAGCATCCTAGACTGGACGAATACAGTCATCACTCCAAGGGCAGCAGTGTGAATCACGAGCTAAGTACATTATTTATCTGATTTTGTTTTAACGTAGTGTATGCTCCACAATTCATTTCAACAACTTTATATGCCAATTTAACGTAATTAATCACTCTGCATTTTGTATTTAAATTCAAACAACTTCAAGTAGTTAATTTATGTCTTCTCTTTATTTAAATTTGCTTAATTAAAGCGATTAGCATTATATAACTTTAATAATCTTTTCATAAACCGATTTTTTATTTTTACTCCTCACTTTTATTTGTACATTTTAAAACCCACCGAATGCAAGTGCTAAAGCCCATACCCTGCGTTAATTTATATTACATTTGTGCCCCGACTGAGAGGCCAAGCTAAGTGTGATTCATTACTTCTTTAAATAATACACAGGGCAATAAATTTTGTTATAAACCTTCTTCTTCTGGTAAATAGAACAATGACAGTTTTGCCGGGATTCACAGACATTTGATCCCTCCGGCACCAATCATTACCTACATTTAGTGCCTCTTAAAGAGTACTTGAAAGTTCCTTTTCAGATTTACCTCTAACCATTATAACAAGATCATCCACATACGCTTGGATCTCAAGTTCCCACAGCACCAGGATAGCCAGCAAATCGTCCACAAAGACGGACCAAAATAGGAAAGATAATACTTCCCCCTGCGGGCAGTCCTCACAGTCCTGAAGCTGACCACCCCCCCTGCAACGAGGTAATAACGATCCAATTGTGAAGCATGCTACCGATCCAGCCACAAATGGTAGCAACACTAAGAGGTCTCAGTGATTTGGGTAGGAGGTCATTACATCCCAATTTGGGAATATATACACCCCTAATCACCGTCCAGCTGGATGGAATATAGTTCCAAGCCAGTCTGGCCCTATACAGCCTGATTAGGAAAGGTAGGAGAATCTCCAGTCCATTTTGGAGCAAAACCGGAATCACCCTATGCCTTGATGATATGGCGCCTTGATGGCTGGAAATGCTTAACAGCACACTCCACCACCGAGGCGGTAATTATTTTTCGAGCAACCTGCCAGTCTTCACTTTGAGGGCGTTTATATCAACCCCCGGCCAGCGGGATTTCTTCACTACCCAGGAAATGTGTATATGCTAAGAGCTCTAACGTTTCTTTCGATTACAAAACAAGATAACACAATAATTTGATAACGTATGATAACTTATTTTATGTATTAAATTGAATAAACTTTAAACAAGAATATTATCTAAAATTGTGCTTCATTACAATATAAACTTACATTTGGTACACAAAGTTTCAACAGATTCATCGCCTTGCCACAACTTAAAATTTCTGTTCTGAGATCAATGAGAAAATCTGGCAGAATGTCTTCTCTTAGGGCATAGCTTCTAGTCCAGTAGGTTCGCCCTCTAGTGGAAATATACTTAAAATTTGGCCTGACGAGGAATTCTCCATAAGAGTCGCTCAGTTCGCCTTCCAGTAGCCACTGCTGCAGGAAACGACTGAAATTTCAAACGGTTGTGTCTTTAAAAAAATTAAATATATTAACATCCTTATATTGCTTTTTGTTTGTTTTATTTGTGTTTTTTTTAATAATAACGTGTTTGAATTATGTATGTGTAAATTCATCAATAAATCACAGGTCACTAAACTTACAATACAAAAGATTGTAAACTTTCTGATTATCTCTTACAAATAACAGAATGATTTCTAAAAGTCAATACGTCTGGGGTCTATACTTTCACACAGTTTTTTATTGTAAAACTCTACGTGTTTCGGCTCTCTCAAATCATTTTTTATTTATTTATTTCTTAAATCAATTACAACTCAACAGAAAAAAATCCATAAAATAGGGTACTTAACTAAGTTACAGAAGAAAATAGAAAGAGAATCAGTACACTAAACTACATGGAGGAAAACAGATGGATATTGCACATTATATGTGCCGACACCTCAGATGCGCTATCACATACAATGTCAGCACCAATGCAAACTTGATTAGCAAACTTGCACATTTGATACATCATGTCCGTTCTGGCTGTGGGCAAGCTAAAAAAGTTACTGTTCCTCATCCACACACTCGCCACCCTCAAATTGATCTGTGATAGCAGCTCAGGCGAATCAACCCTATTCCACAACAATCTCTGTAGAAAACCAACCACAGAGCAAACCCTTCTGGCCTCCAGAGAAGTCACATTAAATCTGTCAAGAAACTGCTGATACGGTGTGCCCCGCGATGGATAGACACCATCCAACCTGTAAGATATATGCTTGAGGTATCTTTTCTGAACCCTTTCGATGGCATCTTTATAGCATTGGTATAAAGGGGACAAAACTCGACTAGCGTATTCAAGCCTAGCTCTCACCAATGTGTTATACAACACTTTTATGCACTCGGTTCCACTGAAATCCCTACAGACTCTGATGACAAAACCTAGATACCTCATAGCTTCTGATGCCTGAATATGAAGGTCAAAACAAAGTTTTCGGTCAAAAACAACACCAAAATCTCTCCTGCTATCACTCCTATGCAAAACACTCCCCTGTAAAGTATAATTAAAATTGATATTGGTAACCCTCCTAGAATAGGTCACTACAGTACATTTACTTATATTGAGTTCTAGCATATTTTTATGACACCAATTCTGAAGAGCAACCAAATCATCTTGCAACACAAGACAGTCCCTCAGTGAGTCTATCCGACGAATTTTTTGTTGTCAGCATACAGTAAACACTCAGAAGATATACAATCACAGAGGTCGTTAATGAAAATAATAAATAGTAGAGGACCCAGGTTCGACCTTGTGGAACGCCTGACACAGGAGTATAGTGTTTGGATTTAATTACCATATATTCTACATAATGTACACGGTTGGTCAAATATGAACAGAAAAGTTGAACCAGATCCTCAGCGAAACTGATGGCTGGACAACTTGGACAGTAGAACAGAATGATCAACTCTGTCAAATGCTTTGGATATATCCGTATATATAACATCCGACTGTTCACCTGCGTCAATTGACTCAGCTATGTACTGAGTGAACAAGTTTGTCACAGTTGAGCGCCCAGCAACAAAACCATGCTGCTTGGTTGATATCATGTTCTTTAAGTTATTGTATATGTGCCCATAAAGCATAGACTCCAATACTTTTGAAAATATTGAAAGAATCGATATGGGCCTATAATTCTCAATCTTGGAACGACAATCCGACTTAAATATCGGAACCACTCTGGCTATCTTCCACACATCAGGATAGGTTTGCGTCTTCAAGATTTTGTTAAAAATTAAGCATAAAAGGTGACTCAGCACGGCCACACAATCACTTGCTATAAACGAAGGGACTCCGTCAGGGCCAATTGTAAGTTTCGGCTTAACACGTTTTAGGACTTTAAAAACCTCATCCTCAGTTACTGATGTGAAATTTACATGTGAAGACGAGTAGGATTCGGTCATTGGCCCATGACCAAGAGGGTGGAACATAAACAGAGTCAAAATGTGTGGCAAAACCGTCTACTATTGTCTGTGGTGTATCCAGTGGTATCCCATTTATGGTCATAAGACTAGGAATCCTTGAAGATTTCCTCCTATTGTTTATATACGACCAAAATGAAGGACTCGCTACTCGCTATTTTCAGTAGTTAATACTTTTTCGTTTTTATTACAGAAATTATATTATATGATAAATTGTCAAAGTTTGAATTCAATCCGTTGCCTTGGGTTTTTTAGACAAAGTAACAACCTAGGACAAAAAATCATTTTCTTATTTTAAAAGGAGCGCTGATTTTTTGTCCTTCGATGTTACCTTTGTCTGGAAAACTAAAGACAATAAATGAAATTCAAACTTTGACAATTTCGCATATAGTAGAGTTTCTGTAATACAAACGTAAAAGTATTAACCCCTGAAGATAGCATGAGAAAGCCGAAACACGTAGGGTTTTATAATAAAAAAACTACCTGGAAGTAAAGCCTTTAATTCATAACTAAATATCCTAGCACTTACCTGAAATAGACCTGACAACAAGGATATAGTACAGAATAGAGTACCATGAGTACATTCTTGTTTGTCAGACTCAGGGCTTGTTGATAGAGGTAATTGAGAAGGGCAACTCCATGCGGCACTTGTTCTGGCTCGGCGTACGGTCCCGTCTTGCATATGGACGCCAGTGTTTCAATCTGGCGACGCAGTTGTTCTGTTTTCTCCGATAAACGCAATAAACTTGTTGAGTCCGGTATACTGAATACTGCCGTACGGTGAAACAATAGATATCTTCCTAAACTAGCACACAGCTCCTGAAAGAAATAAAATTAGTAGCTAGTAGTTAAAGATGACAAATATATGCCTTCAAATTTAACGCGTAAAATAGGGTAACAACCTGGAGAAATATAATATGGTAATTATCAAAACCCACATAAAGACTTGCTGACAACAAACGCCGTGTAAAGAATCATATCTAAAAATAACGCGATAAGACCATACACTAATTTGTAAACACTGATGTATTCGTTTAATGCCGCTTCAAGTTGAAATTCATCCAGAACGAGTTTTCTAAAAAAGAAGTAACACGTCAGCATTGAAATGGGAATGTATAAACTGCGCAGGGAAGAAGGAAAACTCAGAGGAACGAATAGGCAGCTCATTCGGCTGTGTACCACTGTTGAACTCGTCACAGAAATTGTGCAAGAGCATCCACACCACGAGGCTCTATAGTTGTGTTAGTAGTGCCTGACTAGAGCAATCTACCTGAGAACAACCTTATACAGGGTAAGCCATAGCAATCTAAATTTCTATATCACAATCATTATTGAGTTCACAAACACAAACAACAAATTAAAAAAACTTAATTTTCATTCACACCAATGAAAAGGACCGAGAGGTGCAGGATGAAAGTAAGGAGTGGACGATCGTTAGACACAGGAGAGGAAGGCAAGTAAATATGGGACAGGATCAGCGGGCAGGGGCTTTGTAAGGGACACCAAAAATTTTTGGAAGAAGAAACAAACAGAACTCAATATCTAGTAGATGGGCATGTTTCATTAAGCCCAAGTGGAGGAGGTGAACATTTGAATTTTCATGAAAAAAATTAGGAAGACAATCTAGTGTTGTTCGGTTATGATTTGGGGAGTGATTCGAAGACTTTTCGGTTAACACATATTAACGCTCAAGGTTTGATTAACAACTTGGCTCTAGTTGAGTTATTTATGGTTCTTTATAAGTTGGATATAGTATGTGTATCTGAATACTGGATAAGTGGTGACAATCTTAAAAACTTTAGTCTAGGAAATTATAAAGTTCATGCGCATTTATCAAGAACTTCTCATATGCAAGGTGGATGTTTAATAATGACGCGTGAAGATATATTTGTAAAAGAAATGGCCTTGTCGAGTGAATGTCATGTTGAGATGTGCAATGTTTGTGTGTCTTTGGGAAGGAAGAGAATAGTGGTAATCTGTATTTATAGGCGTACATTTCGACCTGAAAGACTGTTGCATGGGCTCCGAGGGAAATACTCTGACTTAACCTCGGTCCTTCCGAATAAACACCTGCCGCCGTCTCACGCTCCCCGCCGTGAACCAGACGAGCGCGACCCGTGGTAGGTCCGGCGTCTCTCTGCAGATTCGCGAGCTCACTAAGTCTGACCTCATTTCAACATGGGCTCTTTCACGATCTCCTGAATTTTGCAGTGGCCCCTGCAGCGTGGGTTGATCTTCAGTCTGTCATTGCAGGCTAGTCTGTATAGTCCCAGCCTGGCCTCCCCCATAATAACTAAGTGTTGGGGGGGCAGATCCAGCAACACCTCCATGGCGGCTGTTGGGGTTGAAGTCATGGCCCCTGTGATGCCGAGGAAATCCATCGTTTGGATCTGGCCTAGTTTTTGTTTGGCACTGGATTGTGTCACCTTAGGCCACCAGATCAGTGCCGCGTATGTTAACGATTGTCTCACCACCCTTGTGTACAGCCAGTGGGCCATACAAGGTCTTAGTACTCACGTTTTTCCATATAGCAGCCTAGTGACAGCTAAAGTCATAATTGCCTTACGCAGTTTTTTTTCAACGTGACCATTCCAGCTTAGCTTACGAGTCCAATACGACTCCAAGATATTTTACCTCCCTGGCCATTGAGATATTTCTACCATATAGAGTGAGAGTTTCGTGGCCCTCCCACTTCCTCCTCCTCGTAAACGGTATGATGGTAGCTTTCTCAGGGCTCACCCCGAGCCCTTGGTCAACCGTCCACCTTTCCACCACTTTCAGTGCTGTCTGCATGCGCTCCCACACAGACCGTGTAACCTTTCCTCGGACTATGATGACAATGACGTCAGCATAGCTCTGTACCTCGTACCCCCCTCCCGAGAGCCTCCCTAGCAGGCCGTCCACAAGTAGGCACCAGAGCAGGGAAGACAGAATGCTCCCCTGTGGACACCCCGCCAGCAGAGTCTCTCCCGCGAGTGAGGTGAACACCGCCCTGTCCCTGAGTATGAAACCGATCCACCTGCAGCACCTCTATTCCCCGCTCTCTGACAGCTGCTAGTACTGATCCGAATGAGGTGTTACTGAACGCCCCCTCTATGTCTAGCAAGGCCTCCAGCACCACCTCCCTGTTCTCCAACGTATTCTCCAGTTTCAGCACCAGTTGGTGCAAAGCTGTTTCTGTGGAGACTCCTGTTCTGTATGCATATTGCCTGCAGTGCAGAGGAAATGCTTCCAGTACACCGCCCATAAAGTGCCGCATCAGATCTCTCTGAGGCCTAGGGTTGAACACACTGAGACCTTAGAAATGATCTTCAGCGAAATTTGGGGAGTAGGCAGATTGAGGCCTTAGAGTGTCCTTACATATTACCTTTATATATATATATATATATATATATATATATATATATATATATATATATATATATATATATATATATATATATCATTTCATAAATGTGTGTGAAAGTCTGTTGTATGAAATAAATTACGATGAATTTTAATAAAAAATATGGTCAGAATTAATAGAATAACAGCTGAATCTTTTAAAGTGTTTTGGTACTTACAGCAAATATATATCCGTCTTGTCTGTACTTGCCGGTATGGAAATCGGGCATGCTCATCTCGTACAGGGCCTTATAACAGGATGCAGAAAACAGCATATCTTTACAGTACATAGCGAGTGAATCTGGTGTTATTCCTTCCAAAGATATTCCAGGTATCAAGTAGAAATCACCATCCAAATTGTAGTTGAAACTGTCTGAGCTCAGACCAACTGAAAACATATTTATTTACATGTTAAAACTTTTTATTACATCAATGTACAGGATTTCGTTGCTTTTGTAGGGTATGTCGGTTATAAGTAAAGATAGAAGATTGCGTTTTCCACGATACTTTTCTACTTAACTAACGATGCAGAAATCAAAACTGACATGACATTCTTTATTTTTGAGCTACAGGGTCAGAAAAAACATTTTTAGGCACCCCCATATCTCGTTTATGCAATGGGATAATAAAACTGTGAAAATTAACTCTAGTTTTTTTTTTTTAACATAGAATTCAATGATGCAAACAGTTTTTTTTTCTATTAAGTTAGGAATTTGTGATACAAATCAAACATTTGATTTTTTAAATGAAACACCATGTATATTTTTATGTAATTGGATTCGCTTCACTGAGAGCTTTTCAAATATCTATGGTTATATACAGGCTGACTCAGTCGATGGTAGTTACGACGAAGACGACGACGAGGATGACGACGACCAGGACGAGGACGACGAAGACAAAGACAAAGACGATGACGATGATAATATCATCTAGAAAGTGGGCAATTATATTGGAACTTTTGAACAGAATAATTTTGCCATCACACCTTCTAGAGATCAACACATTGGAGCACATGCATACACTGATTTACTCTGCAGCAATTAAAACCTTGGGCATTAAGATTTCTGATCGAAGGCCCAATCACAGAGACTCGCGTTAAAGACTGCCCCTGTGGGAAAACAGGTTGATAAGTAGAGTGGAAACACTTAGAAAAAAAAATTGGACAACAGACGCAATACATTGGGGGAGTACAGACAAGAAAATTGCAGAAACAAGTAGAGGAGATAATAGGCCGAGATCGACAACACTCAGCACAAGACCCAGTCGACCACACACCACAAGAATGTCTGGACACCTTGAAACAGAAGCTTTCTGTATATGCAGAACGGTTGAGGAGATATAAAGCGATTAATAATAGGAAGTGCGACAATACAATGTTTAAACACTTTGAAAGGACTTTCTACCGTCAGCTTAATTCAGCTAGAAATGCAACCACTGATGCTTTTCCCAAAAAGGAACAAATTGAAGAGTTCTGGCAAAGTCAACTAGCCACAACAGCCTCCTGCAATATTTGCGCTAGCTGGGTTAACGAAGAACACTGAGCTTATGACCAAATGCATCATGAGCCGTTTACCACAGATCAAGTCTTCGAGGTTATTAAAGAGCTTCATAATTGGAAGGCACCTGCGCCTGATGGCGTCCAAAACTTTTGGCTGAAGAAATTTGGGTGTACACCTCATCTATTGGCCATTGTTGCCATTGTTTTTCACACAAGGAGATACATATTTTCTGCCAAAGGACCAGCATTGTTCTGCAGACCCCAGCAGATACCGACAAATAACTTGTCTTCCGACCCTATATAAGTTGATCACATCCTGCATTGAGAAACGCATATATGCACACTGTGAACCAAACAACATAATTGCTAGCCATCAAAAAGGGTGTGCCAAAGGATCTATGGGATGCAAAGAACAGCTAATAATTGATTCGGTTGTGGGCAATCAAGCTTACAATGGATGAAGAAATCTCTGTGCTACCTACGTAGATTACAAAAAGGCATTTGATTCAGTTCCACACGAATGGCTTATAAGTGTGCTGAAGATCTATAAGATCGATACATATATCCTGAGGTTCCTTGAACAGACAATGTCCACCTGGAGAACAAAGATTCAGTTACGGGTACAAACAGGTGATAACATCGTAACCAGCACGATACCAATCAGAAGAGGCATATTTCAAGGCGACTCGCTAAGCCCATTGTGGTTCTGCCTCTCATTGAATCCACTATCAAACCGCCTGAATTCCACCAGATATGGTTTCAGTATAAAAAGCAATGTCAGGGAGCAAATGAGGCTAAATCATTTGCTGTATATGGATGAACTTAAGCTCATGGCCTCCACAAAGAACCACCTGGAATAACTCCTTAAAATCGTTGAAGGGTTTTCCAGAGATATTGACATGCAGTTTGGGCTTGATAAATGTCGCACCTTAGGTGTAGTCAAGAGGGAAAATACAACCAGGTGTATATGAAATGCAGAACGGCCAGCACATTGCCTCGATGGATGTGGGGAATACAGCAAGCGAGAAAAATAAATCACCCAGAAATGAAGAACGATCTGACAAATAAGTTTATGAAGCAGGTGGTGCGATCACATATTAACAGCAAGAACCTGACTAAAGCTCTGAATACATATACATGTTCTGCACTTAGCTACTTATTTGGGATTGTAAACTGGAGTAAAACGGACATAGAAAATTCACAACGGAAGGTGCGAATACTCTTAACAAAATCCAAAAAGCATCATTCCCGTAGTGCTATTGAGCGAGTAACCCTACCTAGACACCAAGGTGGAAGGGGGGTGTTGGATATTGGTAAACAGTTGAACCAGCAGATAGTGAACCTGCGTACATATTTCCATTAGCGGGCGCTTACTTCTGAACTACACCGTGCCATATGCAAGGCAGATGATTCAACACCGCTACAATTAAAAGAAAGTGAATACTGGATACAGTACCTGACGAGTCAGGCAAGGACCATACACACATTCACCATACGTGAACAGTGACAGTATTAGTGAGTTCACCAAAAGTTTACGTGCATCTCGGGGAAGACAATCACGGTACTGATACAGGTGTCGCAGTATATAGAACGCAGAGTGGCAGAGATGGTCCACATGTCTGGAGAACTGCAGGTTCCCATCCAGTATCAATCTCAAACTTCTGGGATTATCCGAATGGGATAAGGCATCAGACCAACACAGACAGTTGAAGACTGCAGACCTGTTGAACATTATAGGAGGTGCCAAGAATGAGAAAATTGCACTTCTTAGGATTGAAGCTGAGGTTGTTGCTCCATGCCCACGTCTGAACTCTCAGCAGGTCTCCATTTAACCGGCCAATCTGTTCATCAGCATTAGATACACTAAGAGGAACATATAATTGCATATCGTCTGCAAAATAGTGAAGAGTCGACAGTAGAGGAATGCTGTGCATATCAGCGGTAAACAAGTTGAACAGAAGTGGACCAAGTATTGATCCTTGGGGCACCCCCACCGATACTGGGCGGCGCTCAGAGCAAGCTCCATCGTCAAGTCTCACCATCTGCGATCGACCACTAAGGTAGCTGGCAAACCATTGTAAAATGCGACCAGAAACTCCATAACTCAACAATTTAGCAAGTAAAAGAGAATGATCAACAGAATCAAAGGCCTTTGTTATATCCAGCATAACTAGAGTAACACAGCCCTGATTCTGATGAGTGAGAATATCATTAACTACAGAAAGTAGGACAGTTGATGAGCTATGACCGCGTTTAAACGCAGACTGTTGAGATGGTATAATGCTTTCAGCAAATTCCGACAACTGTTTGTTTATCACACCTCAGCAATTTTAGAAGGCACAGATTGGAAGTTTATATTACGAAAGTCACTTAGTGACTTTGGAGAGCTATTCTCCCACTGAGACCGTCCACAAGTCAGGAAACACACTCCACAGAGTAACTTATAATATGTGTCAAAGGAGCAGCACAGAATTCAACAGTTAACTGCAACATCTTTCCACTGACACCATCAAACCCAATACAAGATGACTTCTGCTTATGATGAGGTCTCTCACCATCTCACAGGAGACGGGAGAAAAGGTTATATAATCATTGGTAACATCGTCTGTAAGACATTAATAGTCAGTTACTAACAGTGAGGGAAGGCGCTTAGACAGAGAAGTCAAACAGTTATTGAAAGCATCCACACAAAAAACGTCACAAGGGATAGATTGTGTTGAGTTGGCAGCTACACACCACTTTTTCAAAAAAGACCAAGAGTTTTTTAGAATTTCCTGCCTCTCATCTAAAGACTGTCTGAAGTAACACTTTCTCTCCTCCCGTACGGCAAAGTTATAATAATTCCTCATCTGACAATAGTAATATCTAAGTGAAGCATTTCCAGAAGCAAGGAATTTTACACGAGCCTTTTGCTTTATTTTTTTTCAATAACCTAAGAGTCTCTGTATACCAGTGCTTTTGTCTATGAGGTGTAATTAGTAGAGTCTTCAAAAGAGCATGTTTATCAAAGAGCCAGAAAAGACAATGGTTGAAATAATTAATCTTATCCTTTAGGTCAGGTATTGTATAAACAATATTCCAGTCAATTACTGCGGCATCATCCAAAAAGAGTTCTAAGGAAAAGTTACTAAAGTCGCTTATAATTTTAGTTCTTGGGGGATATTTGATGATATTTTTGACTATATATTATCTGTAGGTCATGTTTGTACTCTACCCAACAATGTCCAACAAAGCCATTTGCTCTAACAGTCAATGATTTAGAGAAGTTCTTTGGTGTCTGCCTATATATCTCAGTTGTAGGTTTAGCAGCTACAATGATGTACTGGAGTGTAACTCTGAAGCATTTCTTAGTTGATGATGTCATGTCATGTAATACATGGGACAAAATAAAAGAGATTTATAAGTTTCAATGATATACGTTCGAAAAAGTGGTATATGCGGATTTTTTTTCCACTTAATTGATCTTGCGTGTGTCAATGCTTGGATTCTTTGGAGACGAGTGGACCCAGAGAACAATAGATTGGATTTAGTAAGCTGCAAACTGGCCATTGCTGAATGTTTATGTAAAGCAAATAAACAGGTTGCTAAAACAAGAGGCTGGCCAAAATTATCAATTGAGAGTGAACTGCAAGCTAAGAAGCATCGAGGCCCAACAACTGACTTCTCTATTCGAGAGGTTAGGATCGATAAGATTAACCATTGGGGGCATCGGCACAGACAAAGATGTAAGTTTGCTGGTTGTACCGAGCAAAACAATTACCCAAGAAACCTTTTCAAAACGATCCAACGTCCCGTTCTCTGCAAACGTCTAACCTATCATCAACCGTGAGTCACCATTTATAGATATTTTTTTAAGTAGCTGAGTAAATTGCATTTCCATAGTAAGCTACAGACAGTGGACAGGTTTGTTAAAAAAAATTATCATTTCCATAAGCTACTGATAAAGAATAATTAATAACTAACTCTTACCTAATAAATATTTGATGTCTCTCACAAAATCTCGTCTAGCCTTCATCTGTGATCTGAGTACAACACCATCTTTGAACATTTTTGTGAAGTAGAGCGACTGCAGATTTTCCACCCATAGAGATGACATTTCTCCTAATTCAGAAAGAAACGGGGGTTCCTTTTCTGGTTCCGCTTGACCATAACTTTCCCAGTTCCTGCGGTCACTATAGTGTTCTTTCGAAGCCACTTCCCATATATTATCTAAAAATGTGGATAAAAACAAAATGAAGATATTTATTCTAATGGCAACAGCGGGCAATATGAAATGTATGTTATTTTATATAAATAACCTGGCGTTTTCTTGTATACAGTGATATAATGATTATTAATTATCAACCAATGTTTAGAGTTTCAGATAAAAGAAAATTACACAGTAAAAACTTAAACATAAGCATTCAATTTGAAGCATCTATAACTGATGAGGTTAAAATCATTCTGGTCATATATTCAAAATGAAAGGCGATCTTCAAGACTTCCTAGTTTGATAAAGGTGATAATGGTGGCATTTCTGATACATCAGAATCTATAATTATTATTATTGCGTATAAATACGGACAGAGAATAAATCCTATGTAGTCCGTGTTTGCAACAGCCAAGTGCGCACAGCTAGAACACAGCACAAATCAGAAAAATTACCAAACTTACAAAAACAAACAAAACTTAGAGAATACTAAAGTCAAATGGAGAAGGCAGGCTGTTCCAACTGCCAAACACTCTTGATCCTCCAAGAACTAAAATTATAGGGGACTTTAGTAACTTTTCCTTAGAACTCTTTTTGGAGGATGCCGCAGTAATTAACTGGAATATGGTTTATACAATACATGACCTACAGGATAAGGTTAATTATTTCAACCATTGTCTTTTCTGTCTCTTTGATAAACATGCTCCCTTGAAGACTCGACTAATTACACCTCATAGACAAAAGCCCTGGTATACAGAGACTCTTAGGGTATTGAAACAAATGAAGCAAAAGGCTCGTGTGAAATTACTTGCTTCTGGAAATGCTTCACTTAGAGATTACTATTGTCAGATGAGGAATTATTATAACTTTGCCGTACGGGAGGAGAGAAAGTGTTACTTCAGACAGTCTTTAGATGAGAGGACAGGAAACTCTAAAAAACTCTGGTCTTTTTTGAAAAAGTGGGGTGTAGCTGCCAACTCCACACAATCTATCCCTTGTGACGTTTTTTCTGCGGATGCTTTCAATAACTATTTTACTTCTCTGTCTGAGGGTCTTTCCTCACTGTTGGTAACTGACTTTCAATGTCTTACAGACGATGTTACCGATGATTGTATAACCTTTTCTCCTGTCTCCTGTGAGAGACCTCATCATCAAGCAGAAGTCATCTTGTATTGGGTTTGATGGTGTCAGTGGAAGGATGTTGGAGTTAACTGTTGATTTCTGTGCTGCTCCTTTGACACATATTATAAAGTGCTCTGTGGAGTGTTGTGGAAGGTCTCAGTGGGTATACCAATCCCGGAGAATAACTCTCCAAAGTCACTAACTGACGTTCGTTATATAAACTTGCAATCTGTGCCTTCTAAAATTGCTGAAGGTGTGATTAACAAACAGTTGTCGGAATTTGCTGAAAGCATTATACCTTCTCAACAGTCTGCCTTTAAATGCTGTCATAGCTCATCAACTGTCCTACTTTCTGTAGTTAATGATATTCTCACTCATCAGAATCAGGGCTATATTACTGCTCTAGTTATGCTGGATATAACAAAGGCCTTTGATTCTGTTGATCATTCTCTTTTACTTGCTAAATTGTTGAGTTATGGAGTTTCTGGTTGCCTTTTACAATGGTTTGCCAGCTGCCTTAGTGGTCGATTGCAGATGGTGAGACTTGATGATGGAGCTTGCTCGGAGCTCCGCACAGTATCGGTGGGGGTGCCTCAAGGATCAATACTTGGTCCAATTCTGTTCAACTTGTTTACCGCTGATGTGAATAGCATTCCTCTACTGTCGACTCTGCACTGTTTTGCAGACTATATGCAATTATATATTCCTCTTAGTGTATCTAATGCTGATGAACAGATTGAGCGGTTAAATGGAGACCTGCAGAGAGTTCAGATGTGGGCGTGGAGCAACAACCTCAGCTTCAATCCTGAGAAGTGCAATTTTCTCATTCTTGGCACCTCCTATAATGTTCGACAGATCCGCAGTCTTCGACTGTCTGTGTTGCTTGGGTCTAATGCCTTGTCCCATTTGGATAATCCCAGAAATTTGGGATTGATACTGGATGGGAACCTGCAGTTCTCCAGACATGTGGACCATATCTGCCGCTCTGCATTCTATAGACTGCGACACCTGTATCAGTACCGCGATTGTCTTCCCCAGGATGCACGTAAACTTTTGGTGAAATCGTTAATCCTGTCACTGTTCACGTATGGTGATTGTGTGTATGGTCCTTGCCTCACGCGTCGGGACAGGTACCGTATCCAGAAGGTGTAGAATTGGTGTCTGAGATTTGTTCTCCACATACCCCGTTTTGCTCACGTTACGCCGTACATGTGGGCACTGGACTGGCTGAACATGCAGGAAAGGAGACTTGTTCACTATGCCACCTTAGTAATCAAAGTTGTTCGGGAAAGGAAACCTGATTACCTATATGACTGTGTCAGCCTTCGAACTGATGTACATAACAGACTCCTGCGAGGCACGAGTTACTTGACTGTTCCTATACATAGAGCTGCAAGTTTTAAAAGATCCTTTTGTTATTTAATATCTTACCTATTCAATTATCTGCATAGAAAGTGTATAGCTTCCCTTTCAATAAGGGCTGTAAAATATGCTTTGGGACAGAGTCTGTTAGCTGGGACACATGAACTTGATATTACTCTGTTTTAATTTTTTTCTGTAGCTGGATATGTTGAAAAACAGTTCGCTGAACATGTTCATTTGTGCTGTGAGTGCAATAAATATTATTATTATTATTATTATTATTAATTACTTATGCAATATGAGCCACGGCTCATTTTTAATTCACACAAATAACACAATCACTACTTATTCTTACACAATTAATAGTTTGGTGGCTTAAGGCACATCGTGGTATCGCGAGGGCCAAACTGGCTCTGGTACAGAGACAAGCTTGTCTGATTATAACGGATGCGATAAGCACCGCTCCATCAGCCGCTCTGGAAGTCCTCCTAAACATTCCACCTCTTCACATTTGGCTGTAGAGGGAGGCTAGGTGGAAAACATACAGATTAAAACAAACTGACGACAGCATGCCGAAGCCAATCAGCCTGGGAGGGTCCGGACTCCTCGATGACATTGATAGTCATGAGGTTCTGGGAATGATCCCAGGTTCGATGCCCACAAAGATTAGTAGAGATCTGTCTTGCAAGACAGTCTTTCCGGAAAGGGAGGACTGGGAAGGAAATCAACCGAACCTATTGAGAGCTGATCTCTGGTGGTACACTGGTACTAATAGGGGAGTAGGAGCCGGCGCATATGGGAGCAACATCGATGCAAGCTTATCAACTATCCTCGGAAAGTATGCAACCATACACCAGGCAGAAGTGTATGCCATCAAGATGTGTGCAAGGGAAATTATACAAAACCAGTACATACACAAATCGATAAAAATATATTCAGATAGCCAAGTTGCAATAGATGCACTTGGTTCCTACTGTTGCAATTTAAAAACGGTATTGAGCTGTAAACCTGGCCTCAACGAACTAAGCAGCTGTAATGAGGTGTCGCTGGTCTGGGTACCGGGAAACTCGGACCTTGATGGCAATGTAGCGGCCGACGTGTTTACCAGGGGTGGTGCCAGAACCAAAATTAGGTAGCTGTACAACCGGTAACAAAGGCATCTATCACTGCGAGAGTAGTAAACATTTGAAGCAATAGATGGCTTTAGTGTCGACATGGTCATGGCGTTACAATGGAGTTCCAGCACGAATGCTTTCTAATAATGTTGTCAGATAGAGTAAATTAGGATTGGAGGGATAAATAAAAAATCATGAGAAATGGGTAATTCCAAATTTGCAGGTAATTAATACAGCTATGGATTACGGTATTTTTGACTAATTGATAAAATCAAATTATTATAAAATGTTTTCTTTATTATCAGAAGTTGTGAAAATTTGAGATGTTTATACATAAAAGGTTTAAATGCATAAAATTTTTGAAGATCTGGCAACCCCGGTAAGAAACAGCTACATATTGACATCTTGCAATGATTGTAACTTCCATTGTTTAGATTTTTATCCGCGATTTATTTCAATAGTATAGCATTACATGTAACGTCATTTGTCTTTGTCAAACATTGTAGATATTGCTCTCTCTCTCTCTCTCTCTCTATATATATATATATATATATATATATATATATATATATATATATATATATATATATATATATATATATATATATATATATATATATATATATATATATATATATATATATATATATATATATATATATATATATGTATGTATGTATGTATGTATAATTTATTTATCAAAGGTGTTTCTACTGGTTACCTGTCATAGATTTTATAGGTGACCCATATCCCATATCCCCAACACATGAAAATTTTGAAGATCTGGCAACCTCGGTAAGAAACAGCTACATATTGACATCTTGCAATGATTGTAACTTCCATTGTTTAGATTCTTATCCGCGATTTATTTCAATAGTATAGCATTACATGTAACGTCATTTGTCTTTGTCAAACATTGTAGATAATGATATATATATATATATATATATATATATATATATATATATATATATATATATATATATATATATATATATATATATATATATATATATATATATAATTTATTTATTAAAGGTGTTTCTACTGGTTACCTGTCATAGATTTTGTAGGTGACCCATATCCTTCATCTTGAAACAAATCACTGAACCTTGGTGTGAGACAATCAGCCTTGCTTTCTGTATCAGGACATGTACAGGACTCTTTTAATAATGCTGGAGCTGTGTTATGACGTTTTCTAAATGTCTTCATATAAAAAGGTTCCTCTAAATATTGGGCAGCATCACATATTAAAGACTGTGGCATCTTAAATAATTTACTGAACTTATCTGTGTCATCAAACTGGGGTAATGTCGATAAATCCTAACAAAAAATAGGTATATGTTATTTCACTTTAGCTTATATACTATTCAGGTAATAAAAATTAAAAAAAAAACTGCCAATAAATTACAGGTAAATGTGCACTTTATGCCCTTCAAACAGAAAAGTCCTGGCGCACTAGAATTTTGTGTTTGGAATTCACGCGCTGTTGCCACATCCTTCTCGTAGTGGAAATAAATTAAAAGATCGGAAAATTCCTTACAAAATATGCATGCAGTGCCTTATGGTAGAGTATGGTATGGTATAATGCGTATAATATAATAATGTGTGTTATGGTAGGGAGTATGATATAATTTATTAAGTAAAACGGAAATTTTTTAAAATATACCTATATCGACGCAGCAAGTGTGTTATGGTAATAATAATAATAATTATAATAATTCATTGTGCCCAACAGACCAAGTACAGGACACTTACAAACTAATTAGCGAGTGAGATTACCATAAATTAACAATAACAAAATATTAATCCAAAAACAAACCTAAAACTACAACATTTCAATAGGTCTATGCAATAATGTACACAAACTGTCGCTAAATATATTACTACGTGAACAAATGATATTGAAAGTTTCACACATTACATATATTGAAGATCTTAACATAACAACAGTCTTAGCCTGATTATTATAAAATGACATATTATGCCATTCACTCATACTGGGAACATGGAAATTTATCTGCGCCAATAACTCCGGACAATCAATGACATTGTGTATCAGTTTATATAAAAACTTGATTGAGTCAACTCTTCTTAGCTTACACAAACTGACGAATTCAAAGTGCCCAAGCAAAACAGAATGATTGAACCCCCTCTCCGGATAACGCCGTTTCCTTAAACCACAGATATTTTAGGAACATTCTCTGGACAGATTCGAGTGAGCTTATATGCACACCATAATATGAGCCCCAGACAAGAGATGCATATCTTAACTTGGAAAGAACAAAAGCACAATACAAAGCTTTGAGAGCACCAAAACATGTAAACGACCCACAGTTCCGCACTATAAATAACCAAAAACCTGTTACACTCGTTTACTATGGTATTGATGTGAATGTCAAACGACAGTTTCTTATCAAAGTGGACCCCCAAGTCCTTCACAGTCTCCACACGATCGACCACCAACCGACCCACAGTATACTCAAACTGAACAGGGAAAGCTTTACATGTGAAAGTCATGACCTTACATTTACTCACATTTAGTTCCAATCCATTCTGTAAGCACCACTCATAGAGCAAGTCTATATCTTCCTGCAGTCTAACGCAATCATCCAGCGACGTCACTCTCATAAGCAGCTTCAAGTCACCTGCATAGAATAGTCTCAACACACTCAAACTACTGTTTGATAAATAATAAGAACAACAGCAGCCCCAGATTAGACCCCTGAGGAACGCCCGAAGTAGCAATGAGCTCAGAGGACCTGAACCCGTCATAGCTAACAAATTGAACACGATCACTAAAATAATCCCCAAAAAGACATAACATGCTCTCGCTGAACCCATACGATGCAAGCCTCCTCAAAAGGACAGAGTGATCGACACGGTCAAAAGCTTTTACAAAATCTGTGTAGACAACATCAATCTGACCCCCAGCATCAATGCCGTCTGAGACGCACTGAGTGAAAACAGCCAAGTTTGTGACAGTTGACCTACCCTTCACAAATCCATGTTGATAGGGTGATATCAGTGTTTTCACAGAGTTGTAGATACCCTCGTATAGGACCATCTCGAAGATCTTAGCAAAAATGCAGAGTAGAGCTATCAGATGATTGTTGATGACCAAAGATACATCACCAGTCTTAAATATGGGGCATATACATGCCAACTTCCAGATTACAGGAAACCGACCAGTGTTCAAATATAAATTAAATATGTAGCAAAGTGGAACAACTAAAACACCAGCGCAGTCTAGTAATGAACAAGAATATAATTATACAATCAATGAATTATCAAGTAAAACCGAAAATTTCTATAATATACCTATATTGATGCAGCAAGTCCCGACTTTTTAAATTTCTACTGAATTTGATGTCTCATTAAAAAAACACATTTATCATTAAAAACATTTCTATGAAAATTCGCTACCATAACGCACTTGCTGCGTCCCAAATTTTTAAGTTTGTACTTAATTTTACATCTCATTAAAAACACATATTTACGATTAAAAACATTTCTATGAAAATTCGCGACCATAACGCACTTGATGCATCCCGAGTTTTTAAATTTCTACAAAATTTGAACTAAAAAACATATTTATCATTAAAAACATTTCTATGAAAATTTGCTACCATAACGCACTTGCTGCGTCCCGACTTTTTAAATTGTACTAATTTGATGTCTCGTTAAAAACTTTTCCTTACAAAGTCGATAAAGAAAAGGAAGTGGCAACAGTGCGTGAACTCCAACGACCAAATGTTGGTGCGCGAGGACTTTGCTGTTTGAGGTGCATGAAGTGTATATTTACCAAATTACATTCTAGCAACATAAACTCAATGCAAGTTAGGTGCTATATCTTACTGTGTTATTAACATCATCATTTTGTGGCAGATTTCTTAACTGCAGTAAAAATTTCAAGATACTGTTGAAACTGTCAATATTAGATTCATAACAGGTTACTAGATATTCCCTGTATTCCTTCAATTGTTCAGCATGCTTTCTTAGATCAAAACGATTACTTAATATGAATTCCCAGGCTAACAGGTTGCAATATGGATCATTTGATTCTTGTAGATCTTGGAAAACTAAAAAAACATAAAAAATAATTGTGAATTGTAAACTACTTTTAAACTTATTATTTCATATTAAGGTAAATGTAGTTTGAATTATGAAAAAAACTTAATGGGAACTGTACATTCAGTACCAAAAAAAGCTTGCCTCCAAATGGAGCAAATATTTTAGAAACCATATAAATAATACAGAAAAGAGTATCTTCTCTCCAGATAAATCTGTTCAAATTTAAGCTACAGAGAATTAATGGTAAATTTGCAGTTAGGTCCGCGGAGGGTTTTTAGACATTTTTTTCAGAAACATGATTAGGGGGTGTAACGAGAAAGAGGCATGTCTCTAGCGAACAAAAAAAGAAGTTGTGAAAAATATATTTTTTATTTTACTAACAAAGCTTAAATGGGCGATCCTTAAGTAGACGTCTACTTAAGGGGCGCCGCTTAAATGTACATAATTCAGCAAAGGCAAGGAAGCACAAGTAAAAAAAAAAAGTGTCAACCTGCACGTAAGATACCAAACTTTATCTACCAGCACTCGATGTATCTAAAACTATCCCTGGACTAAACTGCGAAGCTTTAATAATGAAACACATCAACTCAAGTATGATATGAGGAATTAGGTATTTTGCAATTTATATTTAATTAAAAGAAATCTTTACCTTTTTCTTGCTGGGGAATTTTCTTTCCCAGTAAAATTTCGTAAGAGAGAGATCTAAATTTTCTTACATTATTCGGACTTGTGGTGAATTTTTCGCATAAGCTAGTAATTAAATCATAAACACTGGATGAACTACCGTCTTCCATAATTTTATATTATAGTAAAATCTATATTTATAAATAAATAATTTAAAATGAAAACAAACGTTCAAAACATATTTGACATTTAAATGTTAAATGACAGAAATGACACATAAAACGTCATTAATGTCATTCGTTTTGGCAGTGTTGACGAATAACTTATAAATGATCCCACTAAGTGAAGATTGGAATTTGTGATGAGCACTGATAAGCCCACTTTGAGAATCCAAATCACCACAACACATAAAAAACCCTGCCGATCGTTTCACAAACCAAGTTAGCGTCATCAGAGGATGAATAGTTCAGAGTAATTCATGCTCTGACGACGCTAACTTGGTGAAACGATCGTCAGGTTTTTTAAATGTGTTGTGGTGACTTAGGTTCTCAAATAAGTGTGCTTATAAATGATCCCATTTACAGAAAATTTCATTTTACTTTATCTTGATTCTTTGTTGTTTTCTAAAGGCTCTACTCCAGACTGAATTTATTTAGTAAAAGCCCTACGCGTTTCGGCCCATATATTTGGCCATCTTCAGGGCTTCCTGAGACATTACAAAACTTTGTTTCTGACACAACCACCTTTTGTAATGTTTCAGGAAGCCCCCTGAAGATGGCCAGATATATGGGCCGAAACGCGTAGGGCTTTTACTAAATAAATTCAGTCTGGAGTATAGCCTTGTTCTGTTCTTTTTTACCTTGGAAATATGTTTAAAATCATCAAACATAAATTGAACACTAAAAACACATAAGCACACTTGGAGAACCCAAATCACCGCAACACATCTTTAAAAACCTGACGATCGTTTCACTAACCAAGTTAGCGTCAGGTACAGACGCAAATATCCTAGGAATATCTTACACCAAATTTTTTAATGCAGATAATATTTTAAAAATAAATTCTGGACGCAGCAAGTGCGTTATGGTAGTGAATTTTCATAAAAATATTTTTAATAACAAATATGTGTGTTTTTTTAAGAAAGCAGGCATCAAATTTGGTTACCAGTATAACCTATATACTAAAAACAATGTGCCATGTTTCATCAAAATAACTTTATTGTGTGAAAATATACAAAAATTTCCAAAAGTAAACTTAAAGTGTTCCCGAAAAAACACGTTTCTTGGTCAACCTTATAGGTTAATAACAAATTGAGCTGTTCAAATATGAAACATTTGATCAAAATTCGCTACCATAACGCACTTGCTGCGTTCAGAATTTCTTTTCTTACAAACATGCATTATATTTCGATGGAAAATGCAATAACATAGGGCGTGTTTGATTAAAAAAAATATGAAACATTTGATCAAAATTCGGTACCATAACGCACTTGCTGCGTTCAGAATTTCTTTTCTTACAAACATGCATTATATTATGATGGAAAATGCAAAAATGCAATAACATAAGGCGTGTTTGATTAAAAAAAAGGAAAATTGTATCACCAACGACTTATGGGCCATCCTGTGATTGTAGAAATATTATTTTAAGATGTAGCTCAAGACACCGTATAATTAATATATACAAATTTTTTTCGTCTCTTATATAATAACGGATATATTGAGCTTTATTGATTTTTTACGAAAATTCGACAAAAATTGTATACCATTAAATGATAAACTCTATAGCTAAGGCTACTTGTCAAGCATCAGAGAAAGGGTCTATTTGAAATGAATTTTCTGCAAATATTTTAGTAAAATGAAGGACAATGACGGTTGAAACTAAGACTTTAGGGTTTGTAAAACATCCTTCTTGAAACATTTTATTTCTATAGCCCGTATTAGATTCAAGTTATTTGCCTAAATGTTGCCAATTTTGACATTTTAAATCGCCACTTTGACGTTTTGAGGAAAACCCCAATTTATTTTTCTTTAAACGCCTATAACTTTTTTGTCTTTTGAGCTACATAGCTAAATTTTGGTAGGTGGCTTACCTATAAGGATATTAACTAGCGTACCAAATTTGGTTGCCCTTACTTTGTTAATTCCGGAGATATAAATTTTTTTCGAAAGAAAACACAAAATTTTCCGGGAAAACCTGGGCAGATTTTCCTGGCTAACGAACTTATCCAAGCCATTTGCAAAAGGAATTTTTCCACCAAATTTAGTCAAAATCGGCCTATTATTTTTTGAGTTATCGGTGTGATACATATATATATATATATATAATATATATATATATATATATATATATATATATATATATATATATATATATATATATATATAAATATATATATATATAAATATATATATATATATATAAACATATAAAAATTGAAACTGACCTTGGATATGTTTTCTGGGGGGCCTAATTAGCGCTCATGTGAAGAAATTTTTTCAAAATTCAAAAGTCGGGATCTCCTTATTAGTGAATTTTTTTTAAGAAAATTCACTAAAAACCTAATTTATTTTGAAAGCCTCAATGAAAATTATCCCTTTAAAGGAATATTATCACAATGTGGCAACGCCCAAACCTTAAGAAAAAAATCAATACAAAAACGTAGTTTGAACTTCTGATAAAATCAAATTCCCCCAAATATCGGGTTTCTCTAAATAATTATAAACAATTTTCAAAATCCCTTAAACAAAATCTATGTATAAAATTATCTTTAAATGTAAAGCGAAAAATAGCTGTGCAAGCACGGACCATTCTATATAAATCAGAAAAGTTAATGGTCTAATTTAAAAAGCAATGTCAATTATTAATCTTCAAGTTCTAATGTTGCTGACTTGAACCTTGAACTTGGCAACCCTGAGACCTCTAAAATCCCAAGGAAAAAGAAAGCATTAAATAATAAAATTTCAACTTTCAATTCGCAGCAGCTGAAATTGACAGAAATAGGTCGTATTCAAAATATTATGATGTGATTTAATAAGAAAGTGTCGTTTATATAAATAAACTTTTAGACATTCCATTTGTAAGACAAATCACAAATATTTTTCTTATATAACAAAATAAATTAACGTTTTGAATGGATCAACACAGGATATTTCTACGACCCTAAAAAGTAAGGTTCAAATGTATATTGTTTGAAATCCATTAATAATTTATTTAGATTGTCTTATGTATGTTGAGGTGTTAAAACACATTATGCAAGATGCCTTGTTTGGTATTAATGATGATTATTAGTTGTTATTGAAGGTTCTCTGATCATTTTGCTTTTTTGTGTACCTACACCAAACTTAGCTTTAACTCTCTTGAAGTATCAAGGGATTTCTACTTAAAAAATATTTTTAAAGTAGATTCAACATAATAAATACTCTTGTTAGTAAAGAAAATGGAGTATCATCACTGTTCTTGTTAACCCAAAGAATCACAGACAGTGTCAGATAAACGGAAGGTGTTAAAAACTAATGAGAACTAGTGATCCCAAGGAACTTAGGCTATTAACCCGGCGTTTGACATGTGAAAAGCTTTAACATATTCCGACATGTGGGGTATCACATACCCCACAATTTTTTTTAAATTTCCTTTAACTGAATTTTTGATATATATTTTTTATGACACTAAATACAAATACCACATTTCTTTATTAGTAACACAAAAACTTCTTTAGAAGAAGAAAATTAAAAAAGAAAAGCTCACATCATCCTGTTTTAGGCAGTAAAAAAAAAATTATAAAAAACTTTTATCTACAATGGTTCTATACCATCAAATAAACAGAAACAATAGAATATAAGTAAATAATACATTGCAGTGTACTATATATAAAAAAAAATATATCAAAATATGTAAAACCAAAGAAGTCATGCATTTGCAAAGTGACTACAATTTTCGCAGTACATAAGCGCATGTTCTAAACATAACATTTTTTCGCAAGCCTCACATACATATTTAGTTTTGCGATCACGATTACGAGGACAAAAATCACATCTGCGCGGTTTGTTAGGTCTTTGTTTCTTTGTAGGAGGTTCTTCGGGTTCTCCTCTGATTTTGAACAAAGCCGTCCTTATTTCGCGAGGTATTCTAAAGTTGGTCATCCTTGCTGTTAAGGAACTGGAGGATAAATTATTGGATAAAATCGTCGAACTAGGCAAATATAGACATAGGTAACGGGATAATTTTAACTATATTGAACTCACAAAACTCAACAATAACATTATTAAATAACAAAATGAATGAACTTACGTAGATTGTGACATGGTGAATGTTAATTCAACAGCTTTTTATATTTACATAATTAAATCACAAATATCGCGTCGTTACATCTGAAGCAAACTAAATTAAATGTCTACATTGTAATAACTTATTTAACTAACTCTCATTCTGCTCACTGAAATTAATCTCATTTATATTTACAAACCATAATACTTATATTGATTCTTAATTAGTTTTACGACCTTCCGAATTGCTGACTGCAACATTCCTGCGTATCTTGCTAATTTGCTTTGCTTACTGTTTACATACTGAATGTGATGTTCTCAATGTCAATCGATACAATTCTGACCTCTAATTATTCGCAATATTTACATTCCTTGCTGTAAAGAATTAAAATGAACTACTTTTAATTATTTTTGTGTTTTTAACAATTATGTTTCTACTTCTATTACGGCCCTTCTGAAGGCCTTTCCTGTTCTCTGAACACTTGCTTTTTGATAATCATTTATCAATTCAAACCCCAACATTGTGAGAAAATCTTTTCAGAATTAATCCATTATTATTTTCACGATGAATTATCTGGGAATTGATACTGGCAGTGTTCATTATAGAAAAAAATAGTGTTAGAGGCCATCGTCGGCTATTGCGAGATATATTATAGTTTGCAGAGAATTCATCTACTGTATCTACCCCTCCTTTCGTTAGATTGTAGAATGAAATTATTTCAGGTAGCTTATCTTCGGATTCATCTACGGAATCGTCATGATGAAGGGTTGACATCAGCAGAACCACCTTGCCCTTTCTTGGAACGTACGATACTATTGTAAAATTTTCTTGAAAACCAGAAACACTTGACTTTATTGGTCTATTTCGAACATTCAAACATGTCGGAGGGATTTCCCTTTTATTTTTTCGAATTGTACCGACTTCAGTCAGATGATGATTTGTACGGAGCTTTTCAAATAGATCGTAACTTGTGTACCAATTGTCACACGTAATATTTCTGTGACTACCATCATATGGACTGACGAGCCGTTCCACTATTGCAGTTGGAGTATTACTAAGAGCAAAGGGCCCATCCGGTTGCTTACCCACATAGACCTCCATGTTTACTAAATAATGCGTTCGGGTATCTACCAAAGCTTGAACCTTAATGCCATACTTAGCCGGTTTATTCGGTATTTACTGGCGAAATGGACATCTGCCTCTAAAAGCTTTCAATTTCTCATCAATGGTTAAATATCTACCAGGAGAATAGGCATTTTTGCAATTATCAGTAAATTTTTCTGTTATGGCTCTAATAGGTGCCAGCTTATCTATTTCGCGTCTTTGCGAGCGATTTTCTTTATTATCAAATCGCAAACATGTAAGCAAAAATTCAAACCGTCTTTGGGCCATAGTTACTCGAAATATTTCAAAACCGGTTCCGTCAGTTTTCCATAAATCCTTCAGTAAACGGTGGTTGTTTTGAAAAACTCCTGCTAAATATAGCAGTCCGAATAAAGCTTTTAGTTCTATGTTATTTGTAGGTTGATAATAAGAAGATTTCTCCCATTCACGTGTTTTTTCCGCAATTCGTTGATTTGTCCACCGTGTAATATCGTCTATCATTTCTTCATCGATGAAAATAAGAAAACATTCAAGAGGACTTTTTTTATCTCTAGCGGATCTTTTGACACCAGGCAATTGAGTTATCAGGTTCTCGCCTCGGGTTCTCACATTCCTGTTATAATATGTTTTTCTCCATTTAGTTCCATTTTTCCCTAAATAGTATTTTTCCCGATCTTGCACTATTTCAGATTCATTTTCGGTTACATCATTTTCGTGTGCGTGAGTGGTAACACCGGCAGCTTCCATAAGGTTACCTTGTCCATCTTCATTATTTGCTTCCTGCTCAACATCTGGATAGTCACTGTTTATGCTTACATTGTCTATCTCACTCTCATCGTCTGATTCAATTACTTCTTCATCTTCGCTTTGCACCTCCTTCCATAGATCCTGGAGGGGACGCATTTCCTTTTCGTAGTCTCCCATAGTTAACCTAATGATTTCAAGGGCTGGTGAATAATATCGACATTTAAATAAGGAAACATACCTCAAAATTTGAAGCAAAGGCGCGTAAACTGCGATAGAAATTTATTTGAGAACTGTTCGAATTTTGTAACACAATTCGACACGTGGGGTTTGACAAACCCTAGGTAAACTAAACCGTTCATTAACACAAACTGTTGTCAAAATAGCTCCGCACGCTAAGAGACTCGACAATTTCAGAAAGCTAACGAGAGGGATATGCATGTGAGCGCGGTATTTTTGAAATCGTCGGACATTTTAGTTCTCTCTGGGTTTGTCACACCCCACATGTCGGACGCCGGGTTAAATACATTGACAGCATATCTGAAAAATATTGAAAATAATGTAGTAACAGATTGACTAGAACTATATATGGGAATACAATACCTGGATACCCCAATACCTTACTCATTACATTGCAAGATGGCATTAGGAAAATAAACAGTCGAGAGATTCTTATGAGATCCTATTAAGGATAGTATTTCTTTTTTTGGAAGAACAGATGTATGTTGTTTTTTGATTGGTAGTGTTTTGATTTTAAAGGCTGTTTATTCAAGTTTAACCCAAACAATTTTGTTATAATTACTCTAAATAACTCCTTTATTCCTTTTTGCAGGTATCCTTCTCCATGTATTCCATATAAAAACTATACAGCCGAGATGGATTCAGATCGCTTATTAGTAGCAGCTGCTTCGATCACAGCTGCAGCAGTGGTAGGAGCTTTTGTCTTCTGGGGACCAGCTCCGCCAGGTGGTGCCGGCAGTGGTAGAGGCAGATTGGCGGGACTGGTAAACATGGGCAAAACATGCTTTCTGAATGCTGTATTACATGCTTTGGCAGCTTGTCCACAGTTTGTTGCTTGGCTGGAGAAAGATAAGACAGTGAAGGAGACAAGTCTGAGGGGTACTTTAGCTACCGTTCTTTCAGGTACATTAAATATGGTGCAACTTGTTTCTAGCTATGTTATTTTGGAGTATTTTAGTTGTGCTGCACCTAGTGTCCATTAATAACTTGCTTCCAAGCACTTCTGCTTGATTATGTAAATAGAAAAAGGAATATTGTATTGAAAATTTTATTCAACTTTAATACCCAAGATAGCTTTTCTTAATACATTGTTTTTCTAGTGGTAAATGGTACTAATAAAGCTGTCGGGGAGACATACGCTCCTGCAGCTGTAATAAATGCCCTGAGAAGGCTGGGTTGGGTCATACCACAAGCTGAACAAGATGCTCATGAACTGCTGAGTGCTCTACTCACAACGCTGGATGATGAGACCCAGAAAATTGGACGAAAAGTAAGTAGACAAATCATGAAACTGCAAAGGGATAGACTTTTAATACCCCATGTATCTCTGACAGTAATCTCGATGTGGTTGCTGCTACCGAATGCCTGACTAACTCGGCGATACTTTCTCGGTAATTTTTCTGCTTGCGTGTCGCTGGATGCCAGCTCATACGTTCCTACTCGGATGATCATGAGCTACCCGCAGATCGTGTGTGTGAAATTTTACCAAGCCTTGACGGGCGGAGGACCTGGTACCTTCGAAGTGATACACTGTCGGCTGCATTTTATATATCTTGAAAGATATTTCACTTCATCTATTTCCACATCGAGAATAACGATAGAGTACACAGTGTCCAAAAAAAAATTCTTGAAGTTTGCAATGAGAAATTACAAAAATCTCGCGATTTTCAAATTGGAACCCCATTTTTTTATAACACTATCACCTTTTTCTTGACAGAACCGTAGTTTTTGAAATTTTCTACTATTCGTTTGATGGTTTTACGTGACGGTTTCTGTTTATCTGGATATCTATCAGCAAATGTATCACACGTTCGCGAAATTACTTTATTACATTCTAATAAATTTAAATAATCTTCGTGTGTGTAATTTAACCGTGCCATTATTTGCTAGTTAATCAACAAACTGTTGAAGTTTCCATAGAAACACACTCGGCAATTTATTTTCCATGGCTAACGCTTATGGTAGGAAATTTATCAAATTATCAGGCTTTGAAATGAGTATTTTCAAAATAAAATGAGAACCGTTTGATTTAGGTATAGGTAATTACATACAAAGTATCAGTGATTTTTTGAGCTTAATACGATAGTGTTATAAAAAAGGGGGGCTCCAATTTGAAAAACGCGAGATTTTTGCAAATTTCTCATTGCAAACTTCAAGAATTTTTTTTGAACACTCTGTATACTCTATCGTTAGTCTCGATGTGGAAATAGATGAAGTGAAATTACTTTTAGAATAATTATAAAAATCGTAACGAAATATGTTCTTATTATAAAAATATCGGTATCTTTATGACTGACTGTAAATGTCAAATGTTATGTTAAAGTCTAAATATCTTCTGGACGGTTGATGATAGGTATAGAACATTATTTACAAAAAGTGTTCAAAATGTATTGTAGAATCCGAAACTGCAATAAAATACAGGGAGTTCCATTTAAAATAAGCAAATTGACATCTACTTCCGGTATAACCGGAAGTGCCGTCATCTTGACAATATTTGTAACCTGTGGCTCCCAACGACTTTAGTGTAATATCCAATTTTCAGGTTTTTTCTATTGATAGTTTTCTCGCAATCGATCGTGGGACCTCCCGGAGGATCACCCTGTATATTTAAATTTTGAATCGAGTTTTCTGCCTGCTATTAATTTAAAATAGTTACTGGTTCATCACAAGGCAAAGCATATTCTAAATTCTTCTGTTCCTACTTTTACTTGCAGTCTGGCTGCCTCTCTGACGTTTTAGGCATGAACGAGTTAGTATCTCCGGACAGTGAGGATGACAAAGATAGGCAGTTCAGGGATGATGAAGATGACCGCCAGCGTCTGAATAAGGTGGGCAGTGTCATGTCCTTGACGGATCTGTGCAGGCCCGGAACACTGGACTGGAGAGGAGCAGGTGTCGCCACTATCCGGAGGAACAGGTGGATATCCAGATCGTGCAGGGCATTGCAAATGTGTGGGCCACCACCCCAGCCTGTGACTCATCCCTTTCTGGGGACACTGACGAGCCAGCTCAGATGCACAGAGTGTGGATTCAAGGTAAGTAGCTTAAATTTGAAAATGTTATAATATACATATAAGCCCGGTTGCAGAAAGCCTTGTCGAATTTAACGTGATGCTAGTTAAGCATCAATCAAGGAACAAGCCCACAAAAGACGTACTGGCTTTATTTAGTGGTTATCAGACCAATGATAACCTATGGAGCTATAGTTTGGTGGCCTAAGGCATTTCGTGGTATTGCAGACCTGATGCCTACAAAGATCAGTAGAGATATGTCTTTCAAGACCATCCTTTGTTACCTCCTTCAAATAAAAGAACTTTCACCATCAATATGATGTAAAGTATTATGTAGTAAGCGAAAAAGATTAAACAGGAAACTTACAGTTATCCTTACAGCACCTCCCTGACACTGTTTTTGGTTCTGGTTTGATTACAATATTTTGAAAGTTCAAGTTGAAAGGGTTCAAATATTAGATTGCTGCTTGAGAAATTCTGTTGGTTTATAGAGATAGGATTTGCATTGAGTTACCTGATGACCCTATGAAGATGCTTTCCAACTGGGATCAGCTATCAATGCCTGACACAAATTCACAAGCTTCAATAAGAGAATAAATTAGTGGTTATTGGGCCAGTGGATTTTGTTGCTCCAATACTATACGCTGAATTACTTTGAAGAAAACTTTTCAAACAACAATTAAAACATGAATTGGATCAGGTGAAATTTACTGCCAATTGACTCAAAATTCGCTAATAATCAGAAACTCTTTCTGATTAACATACGAATTACACCAGGTCGGAAACAAAAGATCACTCGCGTTTTTATGCTAAACACGGCGTTTATTTAAATTCAAAAGCCGCTTAAATGACTTTAAACAATCACTGACAATTATTAATAGGTAGTAGAGATAACAGAAGGGGTTTTATCACCCCCTTTTAAGATAATTTTTAGCCACCGCAACTAAAAGGTGTTGACACGGCAACGTGCCAGCTTGGACTCCTCACGAGCTAACGTCTGTTCATCTCGAGATTCAAATTCTCTCTCCCTTTAACACCTACGTCCCTCGCCCTATCAGGGCTTCCAAGGTTAATTTTGTGACAATATTGCAGATATAGTTCCGACTCCCCTTAACATTGAAAATGGACTCGGACCTTCAAGGTTCTTTTAACACTGTCAACAGATTTTCAAGATGAAAATAATATTTTGTTCTAGAACATTCCTAACGTATATCTTGTTTACTTAACCGCCCTTCCAGGAAAATCCGATACCTCATTTACTAGGTTAGGTTAGGTTTGATTGTGAGTGGGCCATACCGGTCCCTCCACCGCGACCATAGGGTCTATTATATCATTTACTAACAAAGCCATATTGCGTCTTTAGATGTTTGAATTTTTAACGTGCTTTTCTAGCCTGCAGCACGGTTTAGGGTAGTTAAATGTTGGCGACTTTTCATCAAATAATTTTTGAAATCCAAAACTTGAAGTACTTAATGTAGATAGGGTTTTTAATCATTATTTAAGATATCTGGGGGCTTTCTAAATATTATTAAACCAGTAACGAGGCCAGATGAAAGGTGAATCGTTACACCTTCCGGAAAGGGAGGACTGGGAACGAAACCAAACGATTCTATCGAGGGCAGATCTCTGCTGGTACACTGACAGCTCCAAAACTGACTGGGGGACAGGAACTGGCGCAGATGGGAGCAACACTGATGCACGAATATAATCTATCTTCAGAAAGTATGCAACCATACACCAGGCAGAAGTGTATGCCATCGAGATGTGTGCGCGGGAAGTTATACAAAACCATTGCACACACAAATCGATATAGATATATTCAGATAGACAAGCTATAATAAAGGCACTTGGTTCCTACTATTGCAACTCAAAAATGGTATAGAGCTGTAAGTCTGTCCTCAACGAACTAGGAGCTGCAATGGAAAAGTACCGGGTCTTGTTACATCTTGACTCATCCAACTAGAAAGACAAAGATAGAGACAAAGAACTAGAGGTCACATTCACTAGCTAAAATATTGATTTTTCTTCTGCCTATACATAAAAAACTACTTCTTCAAGTGCCGTATCCTCTTAGAAGGTTGGTTATCATCATGGCTACGCTCACTTTTGATGCTGCAGCTCTGAACAACTCAACGGAACTACAGTTGTACCACTTTCTCAGGTTATTTAGCCAGGAAGTATGTCTTCTTCCTCTGCTTCTCTTTCCCCGTATCTTTCCCTGCATAATATTCTGCAACAATACATATTTCTCTCCTTTCATCATGTGGTCCAGATATTGCAGCTTCCTTATTTTAATTGTGTTCAATATTTCTTTTTCTTTTCTCATTCTTCCCAGTACCTGCTCATTTGTTACCATGTCTACCCAACTCATCCTCAAGATCCTTCTATATGACCACATCTCAAATGCCTCCAGTCGATCACTTATATCTTTCTTTAACGTCCAGGATAGCATCTCCATATTCTGACTCTAAGTTGTAAGTTAAGATCTCTACTGCATAACACGCTTGTCATTCTGTTAAATATGGTTCTGGCTTGTAAAATTCTTGATTTAATTTCTTCAGTGTAGTCATTATTTTCATTGACAGTTGTTCCCAGCTACCTGTACTTACTGACTTTCTCTACTAGTTCTCCGTTGATCCATAGGTTTTCCTGTTGCTGAACTGATTTTGTAATGGTCATAAATTTGATCTTTTTGATTTTTAAGGTAAGTCCGCTCTCCTCGCTACTCGTCACTACTTGATCTACTAAGCTCTGTAAATCCTCTATTGTTTGGGCAATGAGTATGGTGTCGTCTGCATACCGGATAATAATAAAAAATTATAATGTCGCTATTGAAAGAAGTGCGTTTGGTATATTACATAAAATTAAATGTCAGTTAGCCCCTTCATCCATCGGACCCTTCAATTATTTGTCTATTTTATACTTGTTAGAAAAGTAACTCATTTAATAATAGAATTCATGTAATAATTATTAATAACTTTTTGATTAAAACAGGAATTTATAGAACACAAAAGCTTCGCTAAAAAAATGAGAATGGTCAACTAGAAACTATTAGATAGTTTAATTAATTTTTCCATAATTTTTGTGTCTTCTCTTACAGTCTAGTGTACGATACGACAAGTTCCATAGCCTATCTCTACCCTTACCAACTGGAATGGGAGATCTTGGTTGGGGCAGGCACAAACTCCACCAGCTTCTGACAAACTTCGTGACTCCCGAGATAGTTCAAGATGTTTCTTGCGAGGGCTGCAATAGTAGCAGGGATCCACAGAAACCACCTGTGAAGTCTAAACAGATCAAACTCCTTAACTTTGGAAAGGTAAATACTGAGTTATCTAGAATTAGTCTCGTGGGTGAACAATAACGGTTTAAGAATGTAGGGGTGAAGTTTTCATCATTATCATACCATATTTTGTCACTCTTTTAAAGTTAAATTTCACGCGCTACGCTGACACAAGGTAGGTGTTATCAATAGTTCCCGCCAGATGGATAAAGGTGGGAAGCAGCATTGGAAGAAGAGATAAATTGTATTCCTCTTCCACTTGTTTGTCAGTCGTAGAGACAAGAGGTCACTAAAAATTCAGTTGTTTCTAAGTCCTTGTAGAGGATATACGTGACGTAAAGCTGCCTAGCGAACTCAGGTGATGGTTGAGGAAATTACTTCTTGAACATTGTTCCGTCGTTATTTTCGACACCTTTTTTGACACACGCACGTGCCCACTATGGACACCAAAATAGAGTTGGTCACCCTGAGCGCGTTAAGCAATGTTGGTCAATCCGAAGATGTCACCCTGGAGATTTACATTTTCGGCGAATCAGAGCCGGTTAGAATCTTCTCCAACGGCGATCTGATTGGTTAGAGAGGCTGCCTACCCCTTCTCGACCCCTAGAGCCGGGAAGACTTCGGAATCAAGAACTCTGTAAAAGCCCCATTTCATCGATGATCGTGCTATAGTGCAGTTCACTCAATCAGTTCGAGACCCTCGTTGTCCCCTGGGCAATGGGCAAGCAGCCACGTGGATCACAGAATGAGGCTGCTCCTCGTTCATTCTGAAAAGTGTTGGAAACCATGTGGACCATAGGGCGAGGCTGCCCCTCGTTCCCATTTAAGTGCTACAAACTGCGTGTACCAGAGAATGAGGCTGCTTCTTATTCTTCGTCTGTTAAACTAGCTATTTACTATTTGAAGAAGGGCTGTTCCTGAAGCACATCAAGGCTCTTCGTCGTTTGACCCATCAAGGACGTCCCAGACAACAAAGGCATTTTGTTTGTATTACATCGCTGAGTTATCAGCTATGGATCCGGCGAGTGTTCTGACAAAAGGAGTAGATACACAGGAGGATAGCTTTTTTCTAATATAAGAATAAAAACTTTTTGGATTCTCCAACAATCCACATTCATATGATTTCTTGGCTGATCTAGTATCATGCCCCAATTTATTTGAGAAGACACGATATGCCTGGAAGTGACTCCTGGTCTCACTACGCCTGAATCTTCCCCATAATCATCGTTTGAAATAAAGTCGAGATAAGATGGGTTAACCAAGGCTTATTTTTATTTTTATATTATTTGGATGCGAATATATCTTGAAATTATAACCATGTGTAAAAATTGACTGATTTTGGTGATTCTTTTAGTATATTTATGGCGGCCCTGCCAATATCAATGTGTAGTTTAATTACTGAGTATTTTTTATTCAATGTTCCAGTATTGCTGTTACTTTTGATGATGTTCTATTAATGTTATTTATCACTTGCTAAACATTATAATTAAGTAGGTCATCTAATTGGCTTGGCTCTTGGGCCTTAAAACAAATACATACAATATTGTTTTTTTAAAATATTTTTGTGTTCATTTTTTCAGTTACCAGTGTGTTTGTGCATCCACATATCCCGGAACACTTGGACCTCGAGTGGCATGTCAAAAAGACAAGATTATGTACAGTTTCCGATGAGGCTATCTCTAGCGGCCTATACTTTCATACAAGCGCAGTATCACAGGAGGATAACTAATTCGGTAAGCTATTTATATTCTGATAAATATTTTTCTGCAGCTGCTGTATTTTCTAGTTTATATTAAGCTATTTATATATAATTGCTTTTGATGACAATCGAATATTGAGGATGGTAACATATCAGAGCAAAGGGAGTTAAAGGAGCAAGTATTGTTCTTACATCGTGTTTATAACATGCATCCTACACCATCGATAAAACAGCTTTGGAGAAATAAAGACCAGATATAATTTGCTTTTGAGGCAGTCGAGAGCTAAGGCAACAACTGAAGCTATCCAAAAGTCTGACAATAAATCGAAAACACTTTGGCAGATTATAAATCGGGAAACAGGTAGAAGTTAGGTCTTAAATTCTGAAACTAATATATCAGCAAATACATTTAATGTATATATCTCTAGACATATCCAAAGCATTCAATCAGGTCTGGCACTCAGCGCTGCTTAATAAACTTCCAGCCTATGGCCTACCACTAAAACTCTATACCTGGACAGCAAATTTCCTCTCCAACCGGAGCATTTCTGTTGTCGTGGATGGCCATTCCTCTAAACTGTATCAAATTAATGCAGGAGTCCCTCAAGGTTCAGCTTTAGTCCCTACTTTGTTTCTTCTCCACATCAATGACCTCCTCTCTAGCACATCCAACCCAGTTCACAGTTACATGGACGACAGCATCCTCCACTCCAATATACAATATTCTAAGCCTGTATCTTTAGCCCAATTAGATGAGGATCGCAGACTCATGGAGGGTTTTGTCTCTGTGGATCTCCAAAAAAATATTAGACTGGGGAAGTAGAAATCTTGTACAATTCAACTCCACCAAATCTCAGTCTTGCCTAATATCTCATAAGAGATACATCAGCCCTAGACCCATCACAATGAACAACCAAGTTATTCAAAGTAATGAGTCCTTTTCACTTATTGGCATTTCTGTGGATCGATATATCAATTGGCACCACCATGTCACATCAATTGCAGAAGCGGCTGCTAAGAAATTAGGTCTCCTCTTCCGGGCTCGCAAATACTTTACACCAGCTAATCTCCATACCTTATATACTTCACAAATAAGGCCAAACCTCGAATACTGCTCCCACATCTGGGGTGCCGCTTCCGCTTCTATGCTCGCTATACTGGACTCCATTCAGAAGAGAGTGATACATCTCATCGGTGACCCTACCCTCACCCAAAGGCTGCCATCCCTTGCCCACCAACGTACTGTTGGTGACCCCTCTCTCTTTTACAGATATCTGCACGGGCACTGCTCGGAGGAGCTTTATTCCATAGTTCCTCCACCTGCTGCCCCCAAAAGATCTACCAGGAGAACTGAGTGAATGCACCCTTTTACTGTCACCAGACATAGAACATCTTGTTATGCTCGCTCTTTTGTCCTGAGGACTTCCAAGTTGTGGAATTTCTTGCCGGCACATGTGTTTCCTTCTCCTCCGAACCTTCAAGTCCATAATTAACAAGTTGCCTCTTTCCTCCTTGTCGACACCAGTGGTACGATAGTATTTAGGCTGTGAGCCCTCGTGGTGTGTTGTTGAAATAAAAGAAAAGAAAAAAACCATCTGAATTACAGTTTGCTTGCATGGGGAAATGCAGCGAGCATGCACTTGGTTAGACTCTTTCTGCTGCAGAAAGCAGCTGCCAGAGGTGTTGTCGGAGCGGGTTACTGTGCTCACTGTAAACCCATCTTTCAGGAACTTAACATAATGTCACTGTACTCACTGGTGGTTTATAGACAAATGTTGGTGATGAGAGAGAAAAGTAAAGGTTTTGACACACATGCTGGAGTGCACATTTATAACGCCAGACATAGTGATAATTTAACCTAACCGAGGCATCGACTATGTAAAACTAAAACGGTTAGAGTCGACTTTTTCAATGCACTCCCATGGTGGTTGAGAAATGAATCTATCAATAAATTCAGAACAATTTATTAAATATTTTTAATATAGGCCTGTCTATACAAAACAGATGAATATTGTAATGTAGTGCAGCAGTTGAGATTCTCGACTGCCAGGTGATCCACTGTTTTCGTGATAAGCAGACATTGTGTGTTTTAGATGTGAATGTATTTTTCTTGACTTCTGTATGCATTTTGTAGTTTTGCATTTACATGTGTTTGATGTATAATTTTTTGTCTTGACTGGCCAATTTCATTTTTGTGTGTGATCTTGTGGCTAATCAAGCTATTCTATTCCATTCTATAACAGTCTAATGTTTGTGTCTGTATTTTTCACCATCTAGATGTACACTAGTAGTAGCGAAGGTGGAAGTCCACTTTCGAGCAGTATGCCAACAGCATGGGGAGCAGGTTCTCTTTCTGACATGGCCAATGAATTCAAGAACGTGTACCAGTTGGCTGCTGTGGTGGTTCATGCGGGCGATGCACATTCTGGTCACTTTATCACATACAGGCGGGGTTATCACAATACAAAGTAGGTATTAGATTCCTCTTTTAAACCGATATATGCGCATATAATGTTACCACATTTTGAAAAACTGTCGCCATTCACTTACTCCCAACTAGCACAATTATTAGTCGCTAGAATGTCCCAACGATATAAAATATAAATATAAATATTTATGATATATTGACAAACCAGTAAAATCTCGTTGTTCGCCGGCAATTCTCCTCTCAACCCACCTCCAAATGTTCAACCACCAACAGTCCCCAATGACGCACATAAAATGACGGATATCATTTTCAAAACTAAAAAGGTATGAAAGATGCTCTCTTCTCTTAATACCAGGAAAGCCTTTAGCATTCACGAGATCCAAGCAATTGTTCTCAAAAAATGCGCACCAGAACTTGATCCTGTCCTGACTCGTCTATTTCAGATATCTTACAATAAAGGCATATTCCCTAGTAACTGGAAAACTGCTCGAGTACAACCCGTCCCCAAGAAAGGATCCAAAGCGCTTCCTAGCAACTATAGGCCCATTTCTCTCCTTTCAGTTGTCTCTAAAGTGATGAAAAATTATATAAACACCGAATTACTAAAATTTCTTGAAAAACAGTCTAATCACGACAGGCAGTATGGATTCCGTCAGTGCAGATCAACTGCCGACCTCCTTTCCTTTGTCACGCATTCTTGGAACAAGTCTATGGAATTACACGGTGAATCCCAGATTGTCGCTCTAGACATACCCAAAGCATTCGACCAGGTCTGGCACCTAGCGCTGCTTAATAAACTACCGGCCTATGGCCTATCACCAAAACTCTGTATGTGGACAGCAAATTTCCTCTCCAACCGGAGCATTTCTGTTGTCGTGTATGCCCATTCCTCTAAACTGTATCCAATTAATGCAGGAGTTCCTCAAGGTTCAGCTTTAGTTCCTACTTTGTTTCTTCTCCACATCAATGACCTCCTCTCTAGCACCTTTTTACTGTCCAGGTCACCAGACATAGAACATCTTGTTATTCCCGCTTTTTTGTCCCGAGGACTTCCAAGTTGCCTAATTCCTTGCCGGCACATGTTTTTCCTTCTCCCCTGAACCTCCAAACCTTCAAGTCCAGAATTAACAAGTTGCCTCTTTCCTCCTTGTCGACACCCACGGTACGATAGTATTTAGGCTGTAAGCCCTCGTGGTGTGTTGTTGAAATATATATATATATATATATATATATATATATATATATATATATATATATATATATATATATAAAAAGTAGTGTAAACATCAAAACGGTCTGCTTGTACTTTTATGGTTCTTATCATCACTTTTTTACATCCAAATTTGTTAAGTTTTATGACAAACTGCAGCATTGGTTTGTGTGCATTGGTGGTAGTGTTGGCTATGGAATTTTAACATTGTAGTGGAATTTACATTTGAATTTTCTTTGTTTTGGAGTGTATTCTGAAATTGAACAGTTTTTTTTTTGCACCGTGGTTACCTTATCTCCTGGTATTGTGTTGATGGAAAAAGCTTTTAACTTTATCAATTTATATATATTTCATTTTATACTGTTTATCTACAGCAGTCCATAAATCATGAGTGACTGCTCAAAGTCACTTTGAAAGTCTATTTAGATGTAAAAATAAAGTTTAACATGCTGTACAAAATTTTTTAATCGCTTTACAAGACTTTAATGATTCAGATGCAAAAATGTTAAAGTTCAACATGCTGTAAATATATTTGTTGTCATTTAAACCTTGAAAGATCTGAAAAAAGCACACCATGCAATTCGAAAAGTGATAACTTGAGTTACCTGGCAGATACGAACTTGCTGTTAGTTTAAGTCGCTTCGCAAGACTTCAATTCTTCAGATGTAAGAATACTAAAGTTCAACCTGTCGAAAATATATTTTTTTGGTCGTTTAAACTTCGAAAGACACCTGAAAAAAAGACATCATCAATCAAGTCATAACTCGAGTTGTGTGGCAGATACGAACTTGCGGGTAGCTTTAATCGCTTCAGAAGACTTGAATTATTCAGATGTGCAAATATTAAAAGTTCAATATGCCGTAATAATATTGTTTTGAAAGTTTTAAAAGATACCCGAAAAAAAGGACATCATCCAATTCAAAAAGTAATAACTTGAGTAACGTGGCAGATACGAACTTGCTGTTAGCTTTACTCGCTTCCGAAAATTTGAGTTATTCAGATGTAAAAATATTGAAGTGTAATATGCCGTAAATATATATATTTTTTTACACACAAATTTCTAATGACACATGAAAAAAGGACACCATCCAATTCGAAAAGTCAACTCGAGTTAAATGGCAGATTTTAGGTCTTCAGTAAACAACAGTTTATTGACATCGATTAGAGTATTACATCATTGAGAAAGATTTAAAATAAGAAAGGCCCCAAGTTTGACCTTTGTGGTACTCTTGAAGTGAAAGTAAATTCGGGGGATTTAAAACTATGTTTTACTGTATGGCATTGCAAGTTCACCTTGTTATCTTTCTATAATTTCTCATTATTTCTTTTTCAGGTGGTATTACACATCGGATGTTGAAATAAGAGAAGTAACTGTGGAAGAAGTGCTCCAGAGTACAGCTTACATGCTTTTCTACGAGAAAACCTCATCGATGAGTGTTTTTTAATGCAAATTAAACTTATCTTCTCCTTTATGTGATGTCAAAGCATTTATTCTGTGACTTTACATTGGCAAACCAGATGGAAATGCAAGCACTTTTACTGGCACTAATTTTCTTAACTACGGATTATATGTTTTTTTTTTACTTTTGCAGTATATATCTTAATAAATATTATATGCAGGCTATAGCAGTTGGTTAAAGTAAAAAAGAAAACATCTACGAATGTCTATAGGTAGATAACAAATAGATAATTATTTGCCATTGAAAATGCCATATTTCCGTCTGATTTTGCCGATCATACATCGTAGGCTGTTCATATTATTTTAGAAGTTATTTGTTGAAAGCTCGTGCATATTATTAGCTCAATGTTTTGGACTGTATTAAATAATAATTTTTTTTACGCTGGATCATTTTTTGAAAGTATATTATAACTTTTGGACTGATTTTTTGACTATTTTCTAGGACAAAAGCATAAATTGGTGTTGGTGCTAAAGCTGAATCGATTTTTTATTTTACATGGTGTTCTATGCAATTTTCTTCAACCAAAATGTATACTTATAATTTTTGTTTGTTTCTTTAATGTCTGTCTATTTCCACGAGTATGGCCAATCACCAATGTCCAGGGAGCAGTTTTGCCGACCCTGTAAATTCTACCGATCTATTCTTCTCCGTAAGCAGGGTAGGGATCTTAAACGTGCCCAACGTGACATGGGACACGGGACTGAGCTTTATGACGTACGATTTGCTCAAACAATGCCACAACCTCGGTTGATGTTAATTTTACTGTATGAACTAAGGGTCTCAGTGTATTCAACTGTAAACGGGTGATTTTTAAACAAACTATCACTAATAATGTATTTACCCATGATATACAGGGTCATTGATGGTCGATGGTAGGTTAGACGTTTAAGGAAAACGGGACATAGGATTAATCTGAAAATTTGGATACTGCCGTAAATAGGTACGACCTGTCTTTTTAAAATATTTTCAGTTTGGCGGTGTTGCCGCTTCTACTCAAAAGTAGTAACAACTTTCTTATTTTTAATGGGACATTCTGTATGTTATTTTATTTTTAGAATTGTAATTTCTTTATGATCATTTTTTCTTAATAGCTTCCTATACCTATCTACACCGGTTTTCGAGATAATATTTATTTAATTTTTTTTCTCAGAAAAATGGTACCACAAAAATTTTAATTTAGCTGCTGTTTGAACCCATAGAACGCTGAAATTTCGGGCACAGTTTGCAAAAGCTTGGTATTTAATAGTTACCTAAATAAATTCATTTAATGTTATACAGGGCGGTTTAAAATTGATGATTTTAACGTGACACGCAAAAAAGGCCAAAACTTTATTTTTTCAAATAGGACACCCTGTATATTAGTTGAAATTCTAAAAGGCAATTAAATTTCCTCCAAATTGATGTACCATAGTGGTATACCTAACTCGTCAAGTTTTCGAAATAATCGCAATAATTACTAAAAAACACATGATCTTCACATAATTTGAATTAGTTGGTCATGTAACGCCATCTGATTTAACAATTGCTTAATTATTTACTGTGTTTGACAGACGCCGAAGTTTTAAGATTAATTTGCTATTTTCCACTTAATATTTATTTGAAAACAAGTTAAGATGGAGCGAAATAATTACTCAAATGAAGTTTTGATGACACTATTTATTCTTTATAGACAATGTGACAAAATTGTTGCAAGAACATGTAGAAAATTCAATGTAATGTATCCTGAATTGCAACCAATGAATGAAAGAAAGTTTATGTGAATACAAGATAATTTTATCAATTATGGTTCAAAACTTGGGGCAACTCGAAGTTTGCCAAGGTCTGTAACGTCGAATGAAAATAATATAGTGAACGTTTTAGCCTATTTCCACGCATATCCACAAACTTCCATCCAAATATGATTTAGGCGTAACTTATTATGCGGTGCAAAAGATTCTGTCCAATCACAACATGCATCCTTTTAAATTTATAACACTTCAACGCCTGAAACCAGATGATTACCAACGTCGCATTCAACATTGTGAGACACTCCTAATACGCATTGAAGATGGTCCTAACTTGTTGAGAAAAATAATATGGACAGACGAAGCCAAGTTTTCGAGAGAAGGCATTATCAATATGAGGAATTTACATTTTTGGGCCGAACAAAATCCACGCAGAATTACCATTGAAACGCATCCCACGACTGTTTCAGTACTATATGACGTCTTATGTTTAAGTTTAGAGATAAAAGAAACTATTTTAGAATCATTTTTATAGAGACTTGGCTTGTTTTTGTTTATATTTCTGCTATATTATGCGACAGCATAATATATCTATGCTGCGCTAAAACTGTATTTGGGGCCGTTCATAAAGCTACAAATATAGTGTATTTTAATAATTGATTGAATCCCCCAGTTAAATAATAACAATCACGTGGCAAATTTTTAATTTCATGTCGTCTGTCATTTTCCATATTTGTGGCCGAGATTTAACGATTGTTGGTTCGGGTAGTATGGTTTCTCCCTGGTATATATTTAGTTTGGTTACCGTCGATGTATGGTTTATACCTGTTGTATGAATTAATCTACGCGTGGCAGTTAACTACTCTGTCTGTCAGGCATTGGACTTTAACCACTAAGTCGTTTTAACACACGTCTTTGGGATTTTATTTTTAATTTGGAAGAAACTCTAAATATTGTCTACCAAATTACTTAAAATTCACAACATAGGTTTATTTGCACTATTTCTAGCCACATGTAAAGTCTCATTCCAGTTACTCTGATACTTACAAAAATATAGCGTTTTCAAAAAGTTTTCCCCGATTTTCCACCGTGCTGATTAACGAACTCGACCTCGGTTTTCGCCCAAACAAGATTTGTGCCAAGTTTGATTGAAATCAGTTTTGTATTTTTTGAGTTATCGCTCGGATACATACATACATATATATATATATATATATATATATATATATATATATATATATATATATATATATATATATATATATATATATATTTGAACGAACCTTGGTTTTGGGTTCTAGGGACTCAAATTCGCGCTCATCTGAAGCAATTTTTCCGAAAACTTTTGTACGGTTCAGATGGGTTAGCATGAAGGACGAGAGGAACTGTTCTTTGTAGGTACAGATTTGTAATAACTACACGTGGTAAAACTATAACGATTTAATTCTACAAAGTTATCAATTTAAATACAGGGATGAATGTTGTGAACTAATAAGGGAGGTACAATGTAAAAAGAGGACTTACAATTGGACAATTGCTGTGCTCGCTGTGGTCAACACGCGGTGGTGTCGCAGATACCTGTGGCTTCGTCCAAAGGGCCAAGGTGGTTCACGTGTCCAGGTGACGACTGTGAAGCTTACGTTATGTTGCTGCCGTGGTTAACTGGATTTCTACTAGCATGGATCAGTCGCTCATCGGGAGGTTGGTTCTCGCACAATGAGGCTCACTGACCTGTCCACGTGTCAATGGACACAACCGTGGGTCTTGACTACGTGCCGCGGGTCAGGTGATCTTCCTGTGATGCTTCCTGACCGCTGGAATGTCCACGGAGTTAACTGTGATGTGACCACAGCATAATCAGGTATTATGCTGTGCCTTGACTATGGATCACGGTTCAGCCTGTCTTGAACGACGTTACTGGGCGCTGGATGAGCTCGAAGTAGTTGAGACTGGGGTCTCTCGTTGCTGCTTCGCTTGATCCGTGACGCTTGATTAGTGATCTGGTCTAATGTATGTTTGATATGACAGTTCTATTTTTACATGACAGTTTTTTATAACACAACTCTGATGCTCCATGACAACTCTCACTTGGATACCAATGCCGTCTGTACCTGTAGTGGCTGTGGAGGACAGCGGGGGGGGGGGGGGGGGTGGCTGGTGGTCTGGGTACCGACTAAGGATGGACTAATGGGAGATTGAGGGCGAGGATTAACAATATTAGGACACAACAGCTTTTCGTGACCTCTCTGTTAGCGAATTTTTCTTAATGAAAATTGGCTAAAACCAGCATTCAAATAATCCTTGAAGTTGTGCACATCAACAATACACCACTTTTCCTTTGAAATTATGTAAATACTTTGCAAGACAATCTATTTTCAGCGGTCAAACTTCATTGGTCAGGGTATCTAACCTCAAAAAGTAAAAAGTCTCCATTTGTCTCAAGTAAGATCCCTGTCCCAGGTATGTGCATGAGACTGTATATTCAGACCCGTTCTACGTACATGTAAGCTTACATTTCAGACACTGTAATTCTTAAAAAATATTGTTTTAAAAACTATTTTCACTTTTTTTTTTAGAAGAAAAATTAGGTCCTCGGAGCTGATCAACAAACTCATCCAAGCTATCAATAAAATCAGGATAACTCGCAAGTTTGGTCTCAATGAGTCAAGTTTTGTTTGGATTATCTGTTGGATACATATTATACAGTATCAAAAAAAAATCTAGTCTTTTTGTGATTATTTTCTTGAATAAACAGATTGTGAACAGCAGATAATTAAGTTCCTATTTTAATTGTTTGATGACTTAACAACTCCAGTTTCATATTTCCAATACACACGACACATGTTATAGGGGAGACTGGGGAGCATTGATACATGTTTCCAAATTCCTGTCTTGATTAATCAGTGCTGATACTTTTAGCAACTTTTTCATGCCCGTGGAGAGTAAATTCGATTACAGATGTATCATCAGCATTAAAATGTAAGAATCAGTAGTAACACGTGGCTGTCAAGAAACACCTGCATAAAATGGGGCAGTTCGAGGGGGACCTGGCATGCGGCGAGGGGGAGGAATCAGCCCAGCACATCTTGTGCGAGTGTTGTTACCTCCTTTAAACAAAAGCTAGAACCGTAGTATATGATGATTGAACTCGGGTGGATATAGATCTGCTCAATAGCGAGGCCACGATTGCCTATAAACACCCTACCCTAAAATAGCTATCTATCAGATTATCATATTTATTAAGATTAGCAGTATTTTTAGGAGGTGGACAGATCTGGATATAGTTTGATACTCACGTTCTTTTTCATTTGTGTACGCACTGCTCAGAGTCATATATTTGTGGGTGCTCCAGACTAGTGCCAGGTTATATAGAAAGGAGTTGGAGAAAATGAGTGATACTTCCCATTAGCGGTTATTGGCCGGTGGGTTTATTGCTCCAATACTAGGGGACCATTGGACAACTATGTCGATGTTCTGCATTCGCTTGATGGAAACTTTGCGAATCGCAATTAAAACGTGAATTGGCTCAAGTGAAATTCAGTGCCAACTGACTCAAAACTTTGATAACATTCAGGAGCTTTTTCTGATTAACATAAGAAACGTATTAGGTCGAGAACAAAGAACCACAAGTTAGCTCGCCTTTTTATGCTAAACACGACGTTTATTCTTTTTTTTTTTTTTTTTTTTAATAATAATAATAATAATATTTATTCTGGCAAAAATTACACAGCCTTGTCAAACAAATACCAAATATAAGTTTATAGTACTAAAATTGTGAAATAAACATTAAAAACAAACAAAAATACAAAAGACAAAAGAAACAAATTTACACACAAAAAAAAATGGCATCTTATGTTGTCTCTAGTGGCTCTACTCTATCCACTCAATGTCCATATTGAGGTATTCACTTAAAAAATAAAATGCATACTTTATAAGAGTGTTTTTCACATTTCTCCTAAATTCTCGCTTATGTTTTGATCTTATATTCTGGGGGATTTTATTGAAAAGAACTTGACACCCCAGCAATTCACCCCGGTTTCAGCTCTTTTTATTCTATGATAAGGAATGGATATGTTCTGTCTGCCTCGGGTACCATATTCGTGGTAATCACCGTTTTGGTTGTAGTCCTCTTGATGTTGGTAAGTATATAAGACACTTTCCAAAATATATGCTGAAAAGATGGTAAGTATGCCTGTCTTCGTGAATAAGGTTCTACAACTTGTACGGCTGTCTACAGAACAGATTATTCTTACTGCAGCTTTCTGTTGCAGAAATATTTCAGACACACCAGGGCTACTCCCCCATATTAGGATACCATAGGTAGCCCTACTTTGGAAACATGCATGATAAGCTGTCAACACTGTCTGGTAATTACTGATGTTCATCAGACGCCTCAACAGATACAGACACGACGCCAATGTGCCCTGGAGCTTTTCTATGTGTATTGACCAGCGAAAATCTGATTGTATATATACACCAAGAAATTTCACAGATTGTTTTTGTCTTGGTTGCGTTTGGTGGGAGCTGATATTCAAGACTTTTGTTTTGTTTACATTGAGTTTCAGTTTATTATTTCTAAACCATTCTCCTGCTTCCGACATTGTGATATTTCTTCTCTCATTAAGTTCAGCTTCATTTCTGCCGATGTTAACAAATGAGGTATCGTCTGCATAGAGAGAAACTGCATCAGACGAAACGTTCTCTGGAAGATCATTTGTGTATATAATGAATAGGAGAGGCCCTAGCAGCGAACCCTGAGGTATACCGCATGTTTGTGTCTCCCAACTCGAGTACTGTCCATTTAGCTTCACTCTTTGGTATCGGTTGGTAAGGTATGACTTAAAGAGTCTCAGTGGCAAACCCCTAATGCCATAGTGTTCCAATTTGGTTAGTAATATCTCATGTGATACTGTGTCAAATGCCTTATGTAAATCACAATATATGCATTGTGCCATATTGCCAGAGTCCAGCGCCTCACTTAATTTATTTGTTGTGTTTACCAGCGCAGTGACTGTTGATTTACCTCCTCGAAAGCCATGAAGCTCCTCACTGAGAAAACCTTTTGCTTCTAAATATTCTTCAAGCTGTTGCTTTATTACGTACTCAAATATTTTTGAAAGTGCTGGTGAAATGGAAATAGGTCTAAAGCTATCCAAAGAGGCAACATTGCCACCCTTATATGCCATACTTACGTCTGCTTTCTTAAGTTCCTCTGGAAACAGGCCAGCCTGCAAACATTCATTTACTAAAGCTGTTATTGGATCTAGTATGCTGTAAATAACTGTTTTTAAAAATTTTACATTTATTCCATAACAGTCTGGCGTTATTTTGGCTTTCAAGGCACATACCACTCTCCAAACCTCCAGCGACGTCACCTGCCGCAGATAAAATGAATTCATTGTATTAATAACTTTGGTCTTAATATATGTTCGTGGTACTATATTATTTCCGTTTATTTGTTGAAAAATATTTTTACTTATATTAGCAAAATAACTATTACATGCTTCTGGTGTTAATGAAGGTAACTGTTTACGTTTTTCTTGTGTTTCACCCTTTATAATCTTCCATGCAGCTTTTTGCTTGTCTTCCGCTTGCTGAATAAAAAACTTGAAAACCGCTCAAATGACTTTAAACAATCACTGACAATGATGATTAGACAGTGTAGATAACAGAAATGATTTTATCACCCTTTTAAAGATAATTTTTAGCCACCGCAACTCAAAGGTGTTTATATTAACAGGCCAGCTTCGACTGCCACGAGGTAACGTCTGTTTCCGTTGAGATTCAAACTCTCTTCACATGACGTCTCACTTCCCGCGTCTACCGTTCAGGGTTTCAAGGCTAATTTTATGTCAGACATTGCAAATATGGTCTTGACTCCACTTTAACATTGAAAATAGACTCGCACCTTCAAGTTTTTTTTGATATAATGATTTCTCAACGGATATTTTGTTTACTTGAATGTTCTTCCACGAAAATGTGACACATTATTTATTAACAAAGCCATATTGCGTCTTTAGATGTTTGAATTTTTAACGTGCTTTCCTAGCCTGCGGTAAGGGGGTTTACGGTATTGAAGATTTAGCGACTTTTCATAAAAACAATTTTGAAATCAAAACATGAATTGCCTTACAGATATTGGATTGTTGGTTATTAATTAAGTCTCTTACGGTTTTATTTTGCATATTTAAAGTAGTAACGAAACATAATCGTTTGATCTACAGACAGTCTAGACCAGAGACAGAGCATTATAAAACTTCACCCTACCAATCGCTGTGCAGACTGGTTCGAGGCATTTTTAACGTGCTTTCCTAGCCTGCGGTAAGGGGGTTTACGGTATTGAAGATTTAGCGACTTTTCATAAAAACAATTTTGAAATCAAAACATGAATTTCCTTACAGATATTGGATTGTTGGTTATTAATTAAGTCTCTTACGGTTTTATTTTGCATATTTAAAGTAGTAACGAAACATCATCGTTTGATCTACAGACAGTCTAGACCAGAGACATAGCATTATAAAACTTCACCCTACCAATTGCTGTGCAGACTAGTTCAAGGCACAGTGCTTTTGGAATGGGTGGAGTAGAAAAGACAAAGGGCAAGCACAATAAGCTAAAGGCTGCGGTGCTATCGGGGCGGTAAAGACGCGGGCAAGCCCTAAGGGAAAAAAACCCACGAAAGGAATTTACTGCTGAAAAAAAATTAAGTTTGAACTTTTTTGGTGACTTTAACATGCCTGAATATGCTTCTTGTCGTCAGAACGACCCCTCCGCTCGTGTGTCTGCTTTTCAAAATTTCTGTAATCTACTACATCTTGGACAATTTAATCATGTTGAGAATATTAACATGATTCTTGACATGGTTTTGTTTACAGACACTTGCTTGGTGGAGGAGGCTCTTGATTCGCCCCCGATTCCTGATGGTCATCATCCCCCCTTAATCATAGAGTTTCCAGTCAAAGGTTCAGTGGTCTCTTCCCCTGTTGGTAACACTGGGCAGAGATCATATAATGTTCGAAAATGTGATTTTGTCGGATTGTATTCAGAGATTGGCGGCTTGTGCTGGGATGGTATGGATGAGCTTCAGGATGTTGTTTCTATGCTTGACTTTTTCTATTCCAGAATTTACGACTTATTTGATGTGTATGTTCCCATAACTGCTCCAAGAGCATGTAATAGGTATCCCCTGTGGTTTTCTAAAGAAATTAAGGTGAGTATCAAATATAAATATTCATTGTGGTGTAAGTTTAAGAAGTCTGGAAATGTGGAGTTTCTGGATAGATTTAGGGAGCTGAGACAAAAACTTAGGAGAGACATTTATCTTTCTCGAGTAAACTACTTTCAGAGGGTTGAAAGAGAGGTTAGGTCTAATCCTAAAAAAATCTGGAACTGCTCTTGTCGGCGCCGTCAAAACTTTTCTATTGGGAATTCATCTGACCAGCAACAGGCAGTTGACAGTTTTGCTTCTTATTTTGCAAGATGTTCTGGTTCCACCTCCACCACATCACCTACAGCCGCCGGCCTGGCTTCAGGTGACATAGTGTCTTTTTGTTGATGACTTTACAGGTGATAAAATTATTACAGCTGCTAAGAGAATTAAGGCTAACATGTCCTGTGGACATGATCTAGTTCCTGGCTTCTTGGTGCGTGACTGCTTATATGCTTTCTTGACTCCACTGAGGAAAATTTTTAAATTGATTCTTAGATCTGGAATATTCCCTGCGATTTGGAAGCTGTCACGAGTTTTCCCTGTCTTCAAGGCGGGGGATAGTGGTGATTCATCAAACTATCGACCAATAGCCATACTATGTGTCTTCTGTAAGATTTTTGGGGCCTGCCTTTTTCGGCGAATACTGTTTCACATCAAAAACAGACTCTCTATTTCTCAGCATGGTTTAATTCCAGGGAGATCGACTGTGACGAATTTAGTTGATGTCACACAGTCCATTGCGTCCGCTCTTCACAGATTGATGTTGTGTGTACTGATCTATCTAAGGCCTTTGATTGTCTAAATCATTATGTTCTAATTGACAGGATGGGGGCTATCGGATTCTCCGAGGGCTTGCTTGGCTTATTCAGATCTTACCTGGATGGAAAGAGGCAATTTGTTCAGGTTGGGGGCTTCAAATCTGACACCTATCACATAACTTATTGGGAGTGCCGCAGGGTTCCATACTTGGTCCACTACTGTTTAATATATTTATTGACCCAGTTTAACATGTTTTACATGTTCCTTTTTTAATGTATGCAGATGACATTAAGATTTTTGCAAATATTTCGAGTGTTGATGACTGTTTGCAGCTCCAGAACTGTCTTCATATCCTTGATGAATGGTGTTGTCGGAGTGGTCTTTCTATGAGTGCTTCGAAGTGTTGTGTGATGTCCTTTACTCGAAATAAGCACTCAATTACTTTCAGACACAATATAAGGGGGCTTTCGCTTGATCGCTCCGGGACAGTTGGGGACCTCGGAATTGTTTTTGATGGTACTCTATCTTTTAAACCACACTATGAGCAGACTGTCAGTTCTGCTTACAAAACTCTTGGGTTTCTGATAAGAAACAGCAAAAATTTCTCACTGACTGACACCCTCTCCCTGCTCTTTCGTTGTCTGGTTAGATCCAGACTTGAATATGGATCAGTTGTGTGGGCTCCTACTTATGAGATACATGTGGCAAGTTTAAAATCAGTGCAAAGGAAATTTCTAAAATTTTTTAGCTTTCGTGAGGATGGTCAATATCCTTGTATTGGTTTTCCTCAGGAAAGTTTACTTCTTCGCTTTAGTCTGCAGAGTCTGTCGATGCGCAAGCAGTGCAATTTCGTTATATTTTTATACAAACTGGTTAATTCTGTGTTCGATTGCCCTAATCTGCTTCAGTAACTTAATTTCAATGTGCCTCGTATTGCAGCACGTTTTCCAGGCACCTTCTATCTCCCGACTGCTCGTACGCGATTGCTGCGATCGTCTCCAATTTACCAGATGTGCAATAATTATTCTGTACTGCAAGACCGCCTAGATATCTTCTCATGTAATATATCAGAGATAAAAATATTTTTCTAAGCGATGTAATTTGTGAATCTCTATGTAAGGCTAGATGCATTCTCGCAACAATTAGAACCGTAGACCGGTTTCGCTCTCATTAGAGCTCTTCAGTATACTCACTTAGTGTTGTGAATCTCTCTTTTGTGTAATTTGTTTGATTATTGTTTGTTATTATGTTTTGTGTATCGGCCCATCCTTAATTTGGCTTTTAAGCTGTTGGATGGTGTATGTATAAATAAATAAATAAATAAACTTGACACACTAATGAGGGAGCTTTGACACAGTATCAAACCTCCCCGCGCGAAGCGTATGAAGGCTCCCCATGTCAGTACATTCGACCTACAGCCAAATAAACTAGACTGCATATAACATTTCTTTATTTCATACACACACATAGTAAGCCAAATTAACTGTATTTTTGTATATATCATTATGAAAATTGTCCTTCACTAGTACTATAAAACACATAAATACTTACCCGCAGAAAATTATAAATTCACCTGCAAATATAAACTTTTCGTCTCAAATACTTTGATCACGATGCTTAAACGAATTTGAGCACTGACAACCAAGAAAGAGGCTGTTTAATGTGTTGCCAGCAATGCCCAATCATATTAGCTTTAAAACGAGCGGATATTTCGAAACTGTATCAGTCGTCCTATAGTATCAAAGCTCTCCAGTTTCCCCTATATAGTTTGTTTTGTGAAAAGCAAACATTTCACATTTGCTTGATAGTTATTTAAGTTTTTGTACCTGTTTCAGTTATGTTATAAATAAATATATGTATATAAGATTTCAAGTATGTGTTTTATTTAAATTACATTTTAGGAAGAAATCAAAATACATGGACGATTCCATTACAAAAAGCAGGGTGCCTACAAAAGCAGGAATGTCGGGGAATTACAGTGATGTTAACAGGGAAGTCAGGGTAATTTTGCAAAATGCTGCTAACCTAACCTAAAATTAGATGAGTATTCTAAAAATGCAATAATATGGCTGTTCTATTTGAAATCACGATGTTCATATCTATTTACGGTGTAACGGGAAGTCCGCCATTTTGGAAATTATTTCCATTAAATAGAGCATCTTCGGAAACCCCCGCATACAAATTTTCAGCACTCAAAAATGTATATTTTCGGAAATCATTATACAATTATCTTGAACGCAGAGTCATCTTGATGTATCACTAGAAGTCTTCCAATAATTATGATGATTTTCGTTTTTATGTGAGTTGATCATGTACCTGTTTAGCGCATATATGCTAGCGAGTAACTTGAAGCATATGATGTAGTTTTTGCTTACTTGACATGGGACACCCTATATTGTGGACACTGGGTGCATCAACTTATTTCGCATAACATTTTATTATATAGCAACATAAATAAGAAGCAACCACCTGAAAATTAGGCCTCCAGCTATGCTGGTTCAAAAGAAAACTTTTTTCTATAAGAGATGCTAGTTGCCAAAGTAAAAGAAAAAAAAATTATTTCCTCAACGGCTCAAGATGAGTGAAAGGTTATACAAAAAGTTCTATAATTAATTGTGAAAACAAAATTTAATAAACCCACGCCAGTAACTGGTAATTGGATAAATCACTTTGAAATACTAGAATAGTTATGTTTTAATCACAAAACAAGAGTGTGAAAACAAGTGCATTGGGAGACGACGCCACCCCACCCCCCCACCCCCCCAAGGTACGGGCGAGCGGTGTCACAGGCATAGTCCTTTTTTTTTGGTCAGGGATTCCCCAAATGCAAAAATCCTGCTTCCCCGCCATGGCAGGTCAATGCCATCGGCCAAACTAATAGGAGCTATATCGCACGGCAACTGAGTTCAAAAGCAATCGATTGCTTGTTCTAGTGCTCCAGGGGAGTGAAATATCTGGACGTAGTACTATATTGGTACATACCCTTTTATAGAGTAATGCGAAGCTTACAAACGTTTGCGTTTATTTTCGAGACCAACATGTGTCGTTATTATGACATTTTTTTTAAATTTCAACAACACACCACGAGGGCTTATAGCCTAAATACTATCCTACCGTGGGTGTTGACCTTTGACTATATATCAGAGATAGTCAAAGGTGTTGACAAGGAGGACACAGGCAACTTGTTAATTCTGGACTTGAAGGTTTGGAGGAAAAGGAAGAACATGTGCCGGTAAGGAATTCCACAACTTGGAAGTCCTCGGGACAAAAGAGCTGGCATAAGATGTTCTATGTCTGGTGACCTGGAAAGTAAAAGGGTGCATTCGCTCTGTTCCCCTGGTAGATCTGTTGGGGGCAGCAGGTGGAGGAACTATGGAAGAAAGCTCCTCTGAGCAGTGCCCGTGCAGATATCTATAAAAGAGAGAGAGGTCACCACCGGCACGTCGGGGGGCAAGGGATGGCAGCCTTGGGGGGGGGGGGTAGGGACACCGACGAGACATATAGCTCTCTTTTGAATGGAGTCCAGGATAGCAAGTGTAGAAGCGGCAGCTGCACCCCAGATGTCGGAGCAGTATTCGGGGTTTGGCCTTATTTGTGAAGTATATAAGGTATAGAGATTAGCTGGTGAAAAGTATTTGCGAGCCTGGAAGAGGAAACCTAATTTCTTAGCAGCCGCTTCTGCAATTGATGTGACATGTTGGTGCCAACTGAGATTTCGATCCACAGAAATGCCAACAAGTTAAAAGGATTCATTACTTTGAATAACTTGGTTGTTCATTGTGATGGGTCAAGGGCTGGTATATCTCTTATGAGAAAGAAAGCAAGACTGAGATTTGGTGGGGTTGAATTGTACAAGATTTCTACTTCCCCAGTCCAATATTTTTTGGAGATCCACAGAGACAGAACCCTCCATGAGTCTGCGATCCTCATTTAATTGGACTAAAGAGACAGGCTTAGAATATTGTATATTTGAGTGGAGGGTGCTGTCACCCGCGTAACTGTGAACTAGGTTGGATGTACTAGAGAGGAGGTCATTGATGTGGAGAAGAAACAAAGTAGGGGCTAAAGCTGAACCTTGAGTTACTCCTGCATTAATTGGATACAGCTTAGAGGAATGGCCATCCACAACAACAGAAATGCTCCGGTTGGAGAGGAAATTTGCTGTTCATGTACAGAGTTTTTGTGGTAGGCCGGTAGTTTATTAAGCAGCGCTGCGTGCCAGACCAGGTCGAATGCTTTGGATATGTCTAGAGCGACAATCTGGGATTCACCGTGTAGTTCCATAGACTTGTTTTAAGAATGGGTGACAAAGGAAAGGAGGTCGGCAGTTGATCTGCACTGACAGAATCCATACTGCCTGTTGTGGATTAGACTGTGTTTTTCAAGAAGTTTTAGTAATTCGGTGTTTACATACTTTTCCATAACTTTAGAGATGACTGAAAGGACAGAAATAGGCCTGTAGTTGCTGGGAAGCGCTTTGGATCCTTTCTTGGGGACGGGTTGTACTCTAGCAGTTTTCCAGTTACTAGGGAATATGCCTCTATTGTAAGATGTCTGAAACAGACGAGTCAGGACAGGAACAAGTTCTGGTGTGCATTTTTTGAGAACAATTGCTGTACAATACAACTATATACATATATACATTCATACATATATATATATATATATATATATATATATATATATATATATATATATATATATATACATATATATATAGATATATATTGTAGTATCGGATTGCAACGGTCACAAGGCGGGTTAAGCAGTATATGGCAGAATAAAACACTAAGTCACAAATTACTCGACTATTTATTACTGGTTATTACACACACAGCTGTTGTTCTCAGAAAGAGAAAGAAACAAAACAACACAAACAACAATAACTAATTAAAACACACAAAAAAAGGCTTACAGTTACTCTGAGCACCCAGCTCTTGTTTTCCTCTTTACTAAGGTTCACACAGCACTGCCGTCGAGAAAACAAAAATCACCAACATCCTGTAATCTGTTTCAGTTATCATGCACAGACGAATACTTCCGAAAACGCCTGAGTTAATACGGAAAATTCAAATTAAACACTTAGCTACTACTACTCTCTATATATATATATATATATATATATATATATATATATATATATATATATATATATATATATATATATATATATACATACCTACCTTGGAGTGGCCTCTTGCCGTTTAGCTCACTTTTCCCAAACACAAAATAAAGTAGACATTATTCAATTATTATATACCATGGTTTCTAAAGCAAATAATTTAAATCATTATCGGACAAATCGTGGTAACATTACAGCTTTTACCTCACAAAAATACTTTATTGGACGATAAAAACAACATCCTTATAAAGTTATTTTCTATGCTATTCGATTATGGTGTATCTATAAAGCTCAATACAATTACTTCTTTAACGTTGAGTAGAAGTTTATAACACTAAGAAACAATAACTATTACACTTCTTGACCTTACAGTCCAAAACGGTACCCCAACCAATCTCACTTTTACTTTTTAGGAGCTTTATATACAACTGTATAAACGTTAACAGAATGTCGCTGAGAAGACAGTATTGTGGTATTAACGTTGATATAAACAGTACTTATACAATAAAATTGTTGTATAAATTTCGCCCATTTTGGACATAAAAGGGTTGTATTACTACTGGGAACACGGTTTTGAAGTATAATTGTAAAACTTTAATACTTATTTAAAAACCGAGTAAAGGTTCTCACAGCTTTTATAAGAGCAATTTTGTTAGTTGTGTATGCCTCATGCAAAAATACTCAACATGAGTATTTCAATGAGTGTATTGTTTATTTGTATCTAAGTTGTTATATCCTTTATTTTTACAGTGGATAAGCATTTATTTGTAACTGTTGTGCAAATGCACCATTATTATTATATCACATAAAAAGCAATAAAAAAAAAATAATAAGAAAAAAAAAGCAAAAATAATATTTATAAATAAGTTTAAATATTGTATATTTGTATATAGGTAACATAATTCTGTTTTCTAGATAATTAATAACAAAATAGTAGGTATTTGTATATATTTGTATATCATATAAAATAGCAAAAGTCTGTGGCTGATGGAATTGCTGTTCCAAGGTCATAAATACCTCCACCACCACCACCAACCACCATTATATTATATTTGTTTATTTTTTCACACCATTCTGATATTTGAGTTCGTATTGTTCAGGCACCAAACTTTGATCCAAGCCCAGCTGCTTCATCTGAACAACAACATCAAACAAGTAGTCATAACATTCTGTCATCGTCTTAGCTTGTTGCCAGGTATTTCCCCATACATAAACCTGTTGACAAAATACACTATATCAAATTGCAATTGGAATAAATGTTTTATAGGAATAAAAATTTTCAATAATCTTAAAAATACGGCTAAGAAAATAACTGAATTATAAGGAATAACCGCCGCTTTGCAACAAGTGCAAGTTCACAGTTTACCAAACAAGCCATTGTTCTGTATGTTGCTGCTCTGTTGTAACAGTTTCCATTTTGTTCATGGCAAATGATCAAAAAAGCACATTTTACGCTTAAAATTTTGAATTGAAAAAATTTCGGGATGCAGCAAGTGCGTTATGGTAGGGAATTTTCATAAGAATTGTACACTTTTATTATACGGCATATTAGTAAAGTTAATACTTTAAACTTACACAGACCTTGAAGATCGATTTTAGAGGTCCTAGTATACGCACATTTATTTCGAAAGTGTTACCATCAATATCGCTCTATTTGGGAGTTTTAAACAAAAATGAGATCTTCTTCAAAACATATGAAATCTGTGCCCTATGGTTTCTCCAAATGTCAAAATAAAACATAAAAAAACATATATTCATCAAGCTTGATTCGATCGTGTAACCTTCTACTTAGGAGGCAAGCACGATGCCCCCTGCACCATCTAGGCACACGTCAACAAACGTTTTATTAGTGTGATACTTTAGATCGGTTTCATGCCCGGGATATTATATTCAAAGTATATGTAACAATTAATTACATAATTAGTAGAATTACCATTGAAACACATCCCACGACTGTTTTGGTCTTATATGACGTCTTATGTTTAAGTTTAAATATAAAAGAAACTATTTTAGAATCATTTTTATAGACTTGGCTTGATTTTGTTTACATTTCTGCTATATTATGCGACATCATAATATATCTATGCTTCGCTAAAATTGTATTTGGGGCCGTTAATAAAGCTACAAATATAGTGTATTTTAATAATTGTTTGAATCCCCCAGTTAAAAATAGCAACCACTTGATGAAAATTCCAACCTTGTCAACCTGTGTATAGTTTGAATCTAATTTTTTCAAGAATTAGAAAATTTGCCCCAGAGGATGGCTACTAGGTAGCAGAAACGCGTAGGGTCCTTTAACAATAAATTTTGCTGTCTGGAGGAAGCCTTTTATTGAGTACCTTAATTAACAATTTATTAAATGTAAAAGGTCTTAAAGACTTACCCCATGTCTTCTTACAAGTACTGCACACGTCTCTGGATATTCAGCTATCGTTTGGGCCAATCTGTCTTTCAGATCTTCTTCAAAGGGAGTATTCTCAATAATAGGCACAACTAATTCTTCATCATACCTAAACCAGATTACATATATGAAATAGTCTGGATGCAGCAAGTGCGTTATGGTAGAGAAATTTCATACAAATGATTTTAATAGCAAATACGTCTTTTCTTTTAAAATAAAAAATATTTGGGACGCAGCAAGTGCTTTATTGTAACCAATTTTCATAAGAATAATATATTATAGTGATTTAGTCTTATATTAAAAGTTATAAAACGTTACTTTATTTAATTAGGAACGGTAAAAAATAAGGTAAAGGGCAAGCAAAAACATGACCTCTATCATAGATATTTATACAGTCATTTGGATACAAAACTCAACAAGACATTTGATAAACAGAAAATATACTCAACAAAAAATACCTAGAAAGCGGAATATAAAAGGATTTCTGTGTTTCATGCATTGATAGTGATTGTATGCATGCAGAAGGGGAAGAAGAACCCCCAGGACGAAGAGGGTTTCTGCCCCTCACCCAAAAACACGGGAGGTTCTCCTTGCCCTTGTCCATGGATAAAACTACCTTCAAAGCATAAAGCACAAGAAAAATTTCTTGGGAGCAACCACTAAGAAAGTTACTGGACCTGGGCAAATATGGGTGTTGTTCGGGGCAGACAGGGTTTAAAGGAAGTATTGCTGCAAAATGTGAAAAACGCTTCTTTTCAAAGTCCGACTAAATGCTTTTTTAACATTTTCTGCTCAGATTTCTTCCCGCCCAGCAACCCTATTAATTCTTGGTCCCTTAAGTTTCTTAGGGGTTGTTTGCACCAAATTTGCCTAGTGACTTGTGCATCCAAGGGAGGTTCTCAGCATGTTTCTTAAAAAAAATAATCTATAAACCCTCCTTGCAGTAAACTGTAAATTTACCGAAATTACATTCCACATTGTCGCCTATAATGTCTTTTTCAGCTAATATTAAATACAACACTAAAGTAAATAAATTCACTTGCTGTTTCACTCCTTTTTTATTTTTATATTGCATATATAAGCACAAGGTAAGTAAGCATAATAAAGGGGGGCCCTTAATTAACATTGGAGCTACACAAACTTAAAAGTAGAGAAGATATTTCGATCGTATTTGTGTACACACAAAAATTAGTCAAATAGATTTATAAAATCTAATAAAAAACAACAGTTTTATGATATTATTTTAAATAAACCAATAGGAATACATTTTGCGACTATTTTGAAATTCGCGAGTGTATAAATCTAGGTTTTGTCCAAGACTACACTAAAATCCGGTCAACGCCGAAATCAAGCACCTTTTAAATTAAGCTCGATAGGGTTGGACACTAAACAAATGTAGGTATGTCTAATTTTAAGCGGATTATACCTGTTGGAAACCTACAATATGAGAGATACAGAAAGTGCTATTTATTAACTCACTAAAAAAAAACGAACCTGCGAAATCATCGATAATAAAAATGATAGATCTAATAACTTATCTATCAATATTGTTCTTATTTTTTGAGCAGGTTTTGATACTTGCAGAGAACATTGTCGCATGCTAAAATTTAACGCTTTTGAAAGAAAACATTGTCCCGGTATTATAAACGAAATGGGCCAGGTCTGACATCTACAAAATAGTTAGTTGATTGTACAAATATCTCCATCTATAAGATTTTGTGCTGACTAGAGCTGTTGTGAGAACATACTACTTGGTTCTGCACCAAGATGGCGTTCCTGTCTACGTTCTGACATGTTGCAATAATACTTGTAACTTCCATTGTTTAGATTTTTATCGGCCATTTATTTAAATATCATAGCAGTACAGGTAACATCATCTGTCTTTGTCCAACATTGTAGATATTGCATTACAGAATTTAAAGTGATGTCGAGGATTATTTTAATTTTAATTTCGAATAACATTATTTTTCTTTGATCAAAAGTCTTGAAAATTAATACAGAACCATGTCTGTCTATGTTCTTTTAAGTTGTAAATTTTCGTTTCAATCATTTAAAGAATTTGAGAGATATTGCATTTTAAAAAATGTTATTTAATTTTTTGTTAAGAACAATTGGGCGTTAAAATCTTATGAATGAACTCATCCAAGCCATTAACAAAATAAGGGTAATTCCAAACATGGTGTTATCTGAATTCTAACCTGAACTCCGTCCACCATTTCCTCCAGGCTAATAGGCCCCAACTCCTCTTCCTGACCGAAACTCAAATCAGTGCCAAAACAGCCACTAATCACCTTAATTTCCCAGGGTATGAGCTCCTTACTTCTTTTAGATTGCATGGAGGCGTGTGCGCGTACGTCCGTAGCAATCTACCTTGCACCAGCCTCCCCAATTTAGAAGCTGGAAGAAAAGACATACTATGGATAAAACTCTCTCAGGGCTGCAACTAAATTCATCTGTTGCATTTACCGGTCACCTTCTGCCAAAAACTTTGTCCAACTCTTTGACTATCTTTCTGAAAAAACGGACCATCTGATTTCTGAATATCCTTCCTCCGAGGTCACTATTCTTGGTGACTTCAATGTCCATAATAAGGAATGGTTAGGATCTTCAAAAACCGATCTACAAGGAAGAGCAGCGGAGGTCTTTGCAGTCAGCAATTCTTTAGCCAGTATGGTTCAGCAACCTACTTACTTTCCTCGCATCCCAACACCCAGCTCAAATCCCTTGGATCTCCTTCTTACTACAAATCCTGACTCCTATAAGATATCAGTCACCGCCCCCCTGGGTTGCTCAGACCACGGCATGGTCACTGCTTCCTGCACAATGCAACCCGAGGTCACACAGTCATCACACCCACGTATCGTTTGGCACTATAACTCCGCAAACTGGGACAAAATGCGGGATTACTTTTCCTCATTTCCGTGGGCGTCTGTCTGCTTCTCTCATCCTGACCCCTCTGATATCTCACAAAACGTCACCGAAATTATCCAAGCTGGCATGGAATTATTTATTCCACGTACACAGAAAACCTCTTCAGCCACTCAAAAGCCCTGGTTCTCTAAATCCTGTGACAAGGCCAGACTTGAAAAGATCAAAGCTCACAAAACGCTTCTACACAATTCCAGTCAAGAAAATCGTCAAGCATTTAACGACGCAAGAAACCGATATGTCCGCATTCTTTCTGAGGCAAAAAACTCGTTTAATAACCACATCAAAAACAAAGTCATCTCAAGCTCCAACGGCAGCAAACCCTTCTGGACTCTTGCTAAATCTATTGGGAATAATTTCTGCAAAAGCACGTTCCCACCTCTTGTCTCAGCGGATGAAATTGTTTCTACCGCCCTGGCCCAGCAATTGTTCTCAAAAATTGCGCACCAGAACTTGCTCCTGTCCTGACTCGTCTGTTTCAGATATCTTACAATAAAGGCATATTCCCTAGTAACTGGAAAACTTCTCGAGTACAACCCATCCCCAAGAAAGGATCCAAAGTGCTTCCTAGCAACTACAGGCCTATTTCTCTCCTTTCAGTCATCTCTAAAGTGATGGAAAAGTATATAAACACCGAATTACTAAAATTTCTTGAAAAACACAGTCTAATCCATGACAGGCAGTATGGATTCCATCAGCGCAGATCAACTGCCGACCTCCTTTCCTTTGTCACCCATTCTTGGAACAAGTCTATGGAACTACACGGTGAATCTCAGATTGTTGCTCTGGACATATCCAAAGCATTCGACCAGGTCTGGCATGCAGCGCTGCTTAATAAACTTCCGGCCTGTGGCCTACCACCAAAACTTTGTACCTGGACAGCAAATTTCCTCTACAACAGGAGCATTTCTGTTGTGGATGGACATTCCTCTAAACTGTATCCAATTAATGCAGGAGTTCCTCAAGGCTCAGCTTTAGCCCCTACTTTGTTTCTTCTCCACATCAATGACCTCCTCTCTAGCACATCCAACCCAGTTCACAATTACGCGGATGACAGCATCCTCCACTCAAATATACAATATTCTAAGCCTGTCTCTTTAGCCCAATTAGATGAGGATCGCAGACTCATGGAGGGTTCTGTCTCCGTGGATCTCCAAAAAATATTAGACTGGGGAAGTAGAAATCTTGTACAATTCAACCCCACCAAATCTCAGTCTTGCTTTCTTTCTCATAAGAGATACACCAGCCCTAGACCCATCACAATGAACAACCAAGTTATTCAAAGTAATGAGTCATTTTCTCTTGTTGGCATTTCTGTGGATCGAAATCTTAATTGGCACCAACATGTCACATCAATTGCAGAAGCGGCTGCTAAGAAATTAGGTTTCCTCTTCTGGGCTCGCAAATACTTTTCACCAGCTAATCTCCATACCTTATATACTTCACAAATAAGGCCAAACCTCGAATACTGCTCCCACATCTGGGGTGCAGCTGTTGCTTCTACACTCGCTATCCTGGATGCCATTCAAAAGAGAGCTATACGTCTCATCGGTGACCCTACCCTCACCCAAAGGCTGCCATTCCTTGCCCACCGACGTGCTGTTGGTGACCTCTCTCTCTTTTATAGATATCTGCACGGGCACTGCTCAGAGGAGCTTTCTTCCATAGTTCCTCCACCTGCTGCCCCCAACAGATCTACCAGGGGAAGAGAACGAATGCACCCTTTTACTGTCTAGGTCACCAGACATAGAACATCTTGTTATGCCCACTATTTTGTCCCGAGGACTTCGAAGTTGTGGAATTCCTTGCCGGCACATGTTTTTCCTTCTAAAACTAACTTGATTTAGCGCCATCTATTGACAAAGGGTGAACTAATGTTGGTTCTGTCATTTAACAGCAATAGTAAATCCACTATTATTGTAAATTAATATTTAAGTTCAAAACTTATTGGCAAATTAGGAATACATTGCTGTATTAATGGGTATTTTTGAAACTAGATGCACTCGATTATGTGTCGCTAACTTGTTACATACTAACCTATAATTCCTGCCCAGTTTCTGATTCTGTACACCTTTGATCATCTCTAAATGAGTGCAACGGAACTCCTTGCCAGGAAAAAGCAGTGTTACCAACAATGCAGACTTAGAGTGGGTGTGAATCACAGCACCAGCATTTCTAGCAGTGAAGGCACACATGAAGAGTGGAGTACACTGGCTCATTTTTAGCTTCTTCTCTGGTGGAGGGGATTCTAAAACTTGACCATCTACAGTTTGGACAAAGAGATCTTCAGCAACTAGACGCTCCTTCTGAACACCAGAGGGAGCTATGTAAATCTTGTCACCATGCTTAATGCTTATACCTCCACCTATAAACATTACCATTATGATAGGTATATACATATATAATAAACAATTATCTAAGATACACACTTGTTTCAATATTTCTATGTAGAGATAACAATATTAGAAGGCCTGGTTCTGGTTAGCTAAAGGTTAAGAGCGCTCAAAGATTTAGTTACGAAAAATCTTGCACACAGATGTGAAAAACTATTATAGAAAATTCCTATTCGAAAAAGCCACTTGATACTTGTAAACGATCTTTTGTAAATGTAAGTGAAAGAAAAGCAAGCTAGAATATTAACACAATTAATAAAAGAGCATCAAAGCCTAAAACATTTTCACTTTAGTTTTAATTTCCTGTAAATTAATTAACAAAATGTACCTGTTCCAGTGACCCATCCTAAATGGTAAAACTGCCGACAGAGTTCCGGAATTAAATTTCTTGGATGTTCTGGTGATAATGCTAATGCCATGTTCGTTTGTTGAGCTAAATCAAAAGGAAAATAAACTTAGAACTATCTCCCATACAATTTCTTCCTTAGGTATGGGTATGGTTCTTGGATTTATCTCATGACCTATGACATATATCATAGGAATTTATCATTTAGCATATAAATAGCATTCGTTCAAAACTAAATTAAGCATTTAAACATTGTCTAATTAACTTAATCTTTAGTTATAAATAATAATAAATATATCATCTTGTCAAATCAAACTCTAATAAATATAACCTCAAAAAAAACAGAAGACAAAAGAAGAAGAACCATAAAAATGTTTTCATAGATTTTTTTGTTTCTGATGGCTGAGCTGACAGTTCTTCTTACATGATTATAGGTTTGTTTTAAATGTAACCTTAATCCACAGTTTAGTTAGGTTCATTTAAATCTTTTTTATCCCTGATAGGCTGACTTTTCAAATAATTTCGGTCTACCTTATTTTTTTATTTGATCGCTACAAATATGATACAAATAACGAGAGATATTATAATGAGTCTATCTATTCTTAGAACTGTCACGCACTTGGTGTCATGTGGTGAGTCCAATGCAATAATAATATGCTGTCGTACAGTAGAGTTTAACGTTTCATTTCAACCTCTTAACAAATTACGTATTTTACTAATATTTAAGTGCATACAGTTGGAAGTAATTTTTTAATATCGGTATACTATACTGTGATTATGTGACATGATGAGCAAATCAAGTTTATGAATCTTAACGCCCTCTAAATGTCTGCGAACGTCTTCTCTACTTTTTAAATTTGTGCATCCCCTTGGTTATCCCCAATGCTAAATCAGGCAGGGATCCTCTTAATTATTATACTTGTCTTGTGCGTATATATATATATATATATATATATATATATATATATATATATATATATATATATATATATATATATATATGTAATATAAAAATGTAAAAGATTGAATTTAGTACTGGGTTCTATATTATCTGAAAAAGACAATATAGGCGACGAAGTGGAATGTAACTTCAATCGCATTAAACTGACGTATAGAAAATTTTTGATTGCGAATGACTTTGTTTTAAGTGTGTAATTGGACTTCTATAACGTTACTCACCACGTGACGTCATAGCAGGGGGCGGGGCATATGCGCGCAATATCATATCTCTTGTACGTCATTATATCATGGCTACATTTACCAAGGTTATTATGGGCATAAACAAAGGAACAGTATAAGATGGTACCATATTTTTAATTAGTTCTTAGACACAAAAAATATATTTGCTCTGCTTGGGTGCCAATTCGCATTTGAACGGACGTGCCAAAGTTGACAGGCCAACATAAGTCACTTTACAAATGAGCCACGTTGTTACTTTAAATGTGTGTATAAGATGCATAATTAAATAATATTTAATGATGTTTACCTTGGAGTTAAAAGAAATAACCTTGTTAAATTAATGCCTCAAAAAGGCGAACTTAAAAACACTTCCAGTGTTATTGACAGTCAAAAATAATCTAATATAATCTTTGTGCGCTATCATCTATTAAAATACATCTTATAGACACTTTATTTTCACCCAAACGTCATATTATGTTTGCGTTTTCTACGAGTCACATATATAAACGAAAAAATTCATACGTCTAAGAAAATTTGGTGTAAGTAAATTAAAAACGCCACGGCTGTCACATTATTCAGGCACTCTAGTCAAACATGTATTTTCGTTGCTACAGTAGGCGTTTTGTTATTGTTTTGTAAGCATCACGTTTGTTTCTCGTAAACAAATATGAAGTAAACAAGTCACAAATTACTTCTGTCGCATGTAACATTCTACTTTAGTGTAGAAAGATGAAGATTCTTCTTGCGCTGATTTGCACGTGCCTTTTACTAAGACCTGCACTAAGTCAAGACACAGCCGCACCTACAGGAGCAGGTGGAGTAACGGCTGCCCCAGGTCCCCCACCAGGTATGTTGAATAAAAACTTTTTGAAATATGTGCTAGCAAAATTTTAAGACGTTTTTTTTGGTGTAGAAAATCTTGTTAGTTATTTAGTTTGATATGCTTTTGCGTTATTACTTCTATATGGCATTCAAGTGTTCGTTCGGAAAGAAATATAACGAATAATTCTTTGAAAATTCGTCAGACATTAACTTATCAAAAAATTATACCACCAAATGTAAAAATTTTTTACGTTCGATTAAGTAAATGTTCATGAAATTTAATTTAGTTAATGTCGTAAAGAAGTTGTGAAATATTATCTACGACCTACAATTTTTTTCATAGAGAAGTTCACGCGCTCGGTTTTTATTGACACATCTAATTTTGTAGAAAAAGTTAAGTAACCAGCTAAATTTTCAGTGTTTCAAATGTCACTCCTTTAAAACCTTTTGTTACGCAATATATTATCAATAGCAAAGACATATTTTCCAGAGTCTTTTTCAAAACATTTTACTTATGTAATTTTTTAAAATCATTGAACCGAAATTTGTTTCGTTTCAGGTCCTGAACCACCCAAGCCACCACCAGAACCAGAGATACAGACCACCACCGATTTTGCTGTTAGACTACAAGACAGCCTCCTAACTTTGGCGACATCTGGGTTACTAGTGATGGTGTATAGGATGAGGCAGCACATATAGTCTTCCCCCGTCCCACACATATGCATAAACATCCATTCATCTGCACTAAGAGGACATTTTCCAACATAACTTCCTTGTACGGCCTGCCACTATCCACATAGTTGTCGTTCAATGTTGAGGGCCTCGTCTTTGTTTAAATTGTGACGTGTTTTCTCTAATTTTAATATAACTTTTGCGACAGTTTCCTGAAGAATCTCATTACTTTGTTAAATTCACTGATTTACAGCTTCAACACCTTTAAAGCTTTGGAGATGGAGTATGCATGCACGTAAGAAGATCTGCGCACCCGCGCATTATAATCGGGTCAATGTGCATTATCCTTTATAAAACAAGCGCATGATAGACTTGTATATTATCACTTAAGAGTTGACTTTTTCGGAAATTGTTGCAGCAAGTGATTTTTCAAAGATTCATATATCTGCATTATTTTAGTAAGGTAATTTATATTTTCACCTATTGTACAAATTATTGTATGAATAAATAATTGAATAGAAACAGTTATGCTCCTATTATTTGTCCTAGATATAGTTGTGGAAATTAATTAAATGTTAACTAGAAGAGAATTAAACATATTTGAACTTTTATAATAAGCTCTATAAATGGACTTCCTGCTTACTGGTTTTGAGACTTTACGAATTTATAACTCAAATACAAGTAAAATATATTCTCATGGTGGAAGGAAATAATGGCAGAGTTCACCAGGTGCCAGCAGCTGCCAACACTTGAATTGTTATGTCAAAAAATGTTGACAGATGTCAACAAATCTTGACACAATTCAACTGCTGGCAGCAGGTGGCGCCTGGTGAACTCCGGCAATGATGTGCTAAGTAGCGAACGCGTTTTAGTATGGTACTGCGCACGAACGACGTCACCTGAGTTGTAATAATTTTCTGACAGCAGCTGTTAACTTATTTGCTTATTCCATATATACTACAATATAGTTCTAAATGAATATTGGAACCTGTGATGAGCATTGATAAGTCTACTTGGAGAACCCAAATCGCCCATGAATGGGCAACCCACTCTCTACATTCATTGCATACCTTTTCATGAGTAGATCTCAGACGGATTTGGAAAATGAAAAAGAGTATTTTCCTAGAGTATAATTTCGTTATGTGGATGATATTTTTGCAGTGTGTATACAGGATGATTCATTTGAACGGAATGAGATATCCGCGTATATGCGTTTTTAATCACCCTGTAGACAACGATCAAGTTGTCAAAAGATTGTGTGTACTAAGTTAAAATATACAATAATGAAAAAAATTATGCATAACAAAGAACTTCCAATTTGTATCAATTAATAAGGCGTTGAAAGGGACATACTTTTGTAATACAAATGACTACATCTCGTGAAGCACTCAGTATAAAGTAGCAAAACTGTATATTGGGAGAATCATCAAGATTAGCTGTATCCGAATCTGTAATAATATATAGGCTGTTCTATTTAAAATAAGAGAGTTAGTGTCCACTTCCGGTATAACCAGAAGTCAGGATGTTCTAAATATGTTAGATAGATTGGACATATTGGTGAACCTCATACTACAAATTTTCAGAATCCAAATCAGTCTAGTTTCCCCAAAACGTCTAATAGGAACCCGTAAAGAATCACCCTGCATATGACTGCATACGCGTAATATTTAGTTAAATAATTTTTATCCCAATATAAAAAGTCTAGACGCAGGTGATAGACCTTCTCAAGTAAGGAATATAATAACAGCAATCCCTTGAAAAAAACAGTCTAATCCATGACAGGCAGTATGGATTCCGTCAGCGCAGATCAACTGCCGACCTCCTCTTCTTTGTCACCCATTCTTGTAACAATTCTACGGAACTACACGGTGAATCCCAGATTGTCGCTCTAGACATATCCAAAGGATTCGACCAGGTCTGGCACGCAGCGCTGCTTAATAAACTTCCGGACTATGACCCACCACCAAAAATCTATTCCTCTAAACTGTATCCAATTAATGCAGGAGTCCCTCAAGGTTCAGCTTTAGCCCCTACTTTGTTTCTTCTCCACATCAATGACCTCCTCACAGTTACGCGGACGACAGCACCCTCCACTCAAATATACAATATTCTAAGCCTGTCTCTTTGGACCAATTAGATGAGGATCGCAGACTCATGGAGGGTTCTGTCTCTGTGGATCTCCAAAAATATTAGACTGGGGAAGCAGAAATTTTGTACAATTTAACTCCACCAAATCTAATTCTTGCTTTCTATCTCATAAGAGACACACCAGCCCTAGACCCATCACAATGAACCATCAAATTATTCAAAGTAATGAGTCCATTTCACTTGTTGGCATTTCTGTAGATCGAAGTCTCAATTGGCACCAATATGTCACATCAATTTCAGAAGCGGCTGCTAAGAAATTAGGTTTCCTTTTCCGGGCTCTTAAATACTTTTCACCAGCTAATCTCTATACCTTATATACTTCACAAATAAGGCGAAACCTCGAATACTGCTCCCACATCTGTGGTGCCGCTACCGCTTCTACACTCGCTATCCTATACTCTATTCAGAAGAGAGATATACGTCTCATCGGTGACCCTACTCTCACCCAAAGGCTGCCATCCCTTACCCACTGACGTTCCATTCGTGACCTCTCTCTCTCTTTTATAGATATCTGCCCGGCACTGCTCAGAGGAGCTTTCTACCATAATTCCTCCACCTGCTACCCCCAACAGATCTACCAGGGGAACAGAGTGAATGCACCCTTTTACTGTCCACGTCACCAGACATAGAACATCTTGTTATGTCCGCTATGTTGTCCCGAGGACTTCCAAGTTGTGGAACTCATTGCCGGCACATGTTTTTCATTCTCCTCCGAACCTCCAAACCTAGAATTAACAAATTGTCTCATTCCTCCTTGTCGACACCCACGGTACGATATTATTTAGGTTGTGAGCCCTCATGGTGTGTTGTTGAAATAAAAAAAGTTCTATACTCAATTTTTGTGACTCCTGACATCGTGAGGAACTGAACAAGCGTAAGTTATATGAAAACTAATTGACATAAAATCCATTTTTGTTTTTTCCAAGGCTAATAAGACTTGAACCAATGTATTACGAAAATTTGACAGGCTGCGCTACCCTAGATCTATATCAGGCTGGGAAATTTTGGTGCTTACCTCGTACAATATATTATTGCTACATTTTCTTCATCAATTGTTGTTGCATTTTCTTCATGAAACCGTTCCATACTAAATATGAATATACAGACTTTTTTCTGGTTTCACAAGGGCTTGTTTTCGTTCTTGCAATTGGTCTTGCTTTTACGGCATCGTCAGTTTTTAGTATTAGCTTCTTTAATAATCCAAAAGTTATAATCTGGCAACCCTGCCTTAGCTAAGGTACAATGAGGAATTTGCACATCTTTTATTTTCCTCTTATTCAATTCCCCACATTGTATAAAAGCAATTGCCATATAAAATTTAAATTTTAAACTAATAGTTTTCCTGTAACAAACATAGAAAATCAAAATAATTGTCTCCGCGCCAAAACGCAGCCGTAAACCAATACGGCCTACTGTGACGTCAAGATCCGGTATCGGCCAAACGAGTCTCGCTTACTCACACAGAGATCTTCATATCACCATTAGTGTTTATGCGACTTACGTGGGCCGGATAGTTATTGTTATCAACTTATCTTATTGTTAGTATCTATATATTCGTATTATTTTAAAAACTGTACAGTCTTATCGTATAGCTATAGAAGTTGGATTTGTCCAAGGACAATCTTATCATTTACTAAAAATTTATGTACTAGTAATATTGGCGTTTTTAGGAATTTCATGGGTGCTGAGCTAAAAGGAGTGAAAGCTGGGAGGTACGTGTCTGATATGAACCTTATTTTATCCTGTAAATATCTTTGTTGGATTTTATGTAGTAATTTCTTATAAAATATAATGTAAATAAAAGCATAACCTCAAAATGTTCTACATTCAAATAATCTACAAGAAAAATATACACCATTTCTTCCAGATTTTCTCATCCTTAGGTACATTAAAGAATAATTTGTTGGGGGTAGTTATTGTTGTGGAAGTACATTTGGGCACTATACAGCACTTATAATATTTATGTCCAGGCACTGTTATGTCTTTCACATTCTCGTATTGTGATTCTGAATCTGCTGAAGCCATCACACAGTCACGCAAGTAGGTAGAGATGGGGAGTTCTGCAACCACCTTCCACCTCCCACTACTGAGCATGCGTGTGACGTAACAAATATGGCGGTTGTATCGAGGATGACGTAAGCTACAAATTGAGATGACGGTGACCACTCAAACCAATTATCTTGAGGTGCAGCTTTCAAGTTTTATTTGTTTTCAAACATACATATTCTGAGCTAGTTTACCTAACAAATCAAATTGAATGTCTTGAAGTGATTCCGTTGGTCCAAATGTTCTAGCAGAAACTTGACAACCTGTATGACAACCTGTATAACAACCTGTATGACAACCTCTATGACAACCTGTTAGACAGCTGTCTAACGGAATCACTTCAAGACATTCAATTTGATTTGTTAGGTAAACTAGCTCAGAATGTGAAAGTTTGAAAACAAATAAAACTTGAAAGCTGCACCTCAAGATAATTGGTTTGAGTGGTCACCGTCATCTCAATTTGTAGCTTACGTCATCCTCAATACAACCGCCATATTTGTTACGTCACACGCATGCTCAGTAGCGGGAGGTGGAAGGTGGTTGCAGAACTCCCCATCTCTACCTGTAGACACGCACTAAACTAGATTAAACACAACTTACTACCTTTGAACCTATATTATACACTAAACACCAAAACTACTTAAAATTATGATAAAGCTGTTCAGAATTCGATGCAAACACAACGGTATCACGCAGATGTACCGGATCGTGACGTCACAAACCTCTTCACCAATCAGATCGCGTTTTCGCCCACCCTGTCTTTATGAATTATATTCAATATTTCAATAATTAATTACTAATTAGTGGTTCACTTTAAGGGGGGTTTACTTGTAGACATATATTGTTAGATTATTTTGCTGTATTTTAAATACGTTTTTCATCAAAAGTAAATTATATGCAATTTCCTCATTGGCAAATGCATAAGTTACCTCATAGGGGCCTTTTGTTTGCAAAAAAAACTAATGAATTCCTACATGCGAAAATTGTATTTAGGAAAAACACAATCGTAAACTTGGGATAATAATTTTTTGCCAGATCACAAAACTTATACGTTATTTTAAAAATAACACGATTATCTTAAGAGTCATTTTTTATGAAAAATCGCTAATTAAGCATTCGGCCCACTGTTTTTCTGGTATACAATTTTTCTGGTCATCCTTAATTTAATTATTAAAGCATTCTTCAGTACATTTAAAATTGATAAACAATACACTAGCAAAATAAATAAATAAAATCACACAATAAAGCATCTCATTGAATTTTTCAGTATGGCGTCCCGGGGTCCCCTTCTTCAGGAAATGGTGTACCTGTATTTTCTTCCGCTGTCTACTAGATCTATGTTTTGCAACAGGTGAAGGAGGATCATATAAAAAATGACGAAGCCAAAGCAGATGTTCATGGCTAAACAAAACAAGCGATGGCAACAACTGGAGAGTGTCTTCTCACAGAGGTTCTTAATGCCGCCAGTTTGACAGATCTCACCTGAAAAAAAAATTGGATCTTGTAAATGTAGATGCAAATTTAAAAAAGTTCGCGACGCAAGTGCATTACAGTAGTGAGTTTTCATAAGAATTGTACAATATTAGCAACATCTATTACCAAAACTAATTATTTGAATTTAAATGAACCTTGGAGAACGGTTTTAGAGGTCCCAGTAAGCAGTTACTTCAGGAAATTTATATTTTCCATGGATTTTTCTTTGATAGATATATGTAGGTACTGTAAGTCTCTTTAAACAAGTTGTGGTACAAACTTCATTAAAGTTACAAAAGTTTTTCATCTAATTGGAGGGTGCTAACGTCCGCGTAACTGTGAACTGGGTTGGATGTGCTAGAGAGGAGGTCATTGATGTGGAGAAGAAATAAAGTAGGGGCGAGAGCTGAACCTTGAGGGACTCCTGCACTAATTGGATACAGTTTAGAGGAATGGCCATCCACGACAACAGAAATGCTCCGCTTGGAAAGGAAATTTGCTGTCCAGGTACAGAGTTTTGGTGGTATGCCATAGCCCGGAAGTTTATTAAACAGCGCTGCGTGCCAGACCTGGTTGAATGCTTTTGATATGTCTAGAGCGACAATCTGGGATTCACCGTGTAGTTCCATAGACTTGTTCCAAGAATAGGTGACAAAGGAAAGGAGGTCGGCAGTTGATCTGCGCTGACGGAATCCATACTGCCTGTCGTGGATTAGACTCAGTTTTTCAAGAAATTTTAGTAATCCGGTGTTTATATACTTTTCCATCACTTTAGAGATGACTCAAAGGAGAGAAATAGGCCTGTAGCTGCTAGGAAGCGCTTTGGTCCCTTTCTTGGGGACGGGTTGTACTCGAGCAGTTTTCCAGTTACTGAGGAATATGCCTCTATTGTAAGATGTCTGAAACAGACGAGTCAGGACAGGAGCAAGTTTTGATGCGAATTTTTTGAGAACAATTGCTGGGATCTCGTCAAGGCCAGAGGCTTTCCTGGTATTAAGCGAAGAGAGCATCTTTCGTACCTTCTTAGTTTTGAAAATGATATCCGTCATTTTATGCGCGACATTGGGGACTGTTGGTGGTTGAACATTTGGAGGTGGGTTGAGAGTAGAATTGCCGGCGAACAACGAAGCAAAAAGTTCCGCCTTCCCCAGGGCGGTAAAAACAATTTCATCCCCTGGGACAAGAGGTGGGAACGTGCTTTTGCAGAAATTATTCCCAATAGATTTAGCAAGAGTCCAGATGGGTTTGCCGCCGTTGGAGCTTAAGATGACTTTGTTTTTGATGTGGTTATTAAACGAGTTTTTTGCCTCAGAAAGAATGCGTATATATAGATTTAGCAAGAGTCTAGAAGGGTTTGCTGCCGTTGGAGCTTGAGAGGACTTTGTTTTTGACGTGTTTACTAAACAAGTTTTTTGCCTCAGAAACAATGCGGGCATAGGGGTTTCTTGCGTCGTTAAATGCTTGAAGGTTTTCTTGACTGTTTCTTGTGTAGAAGCGTTTTGTGACCTTTGACCTTTTCAAGTCTGGTCTTGTAACAGGATTTAGAGAACCAGGGCTTGTGAGTAGCTGAAGAGGTTTTCTGTGTACGTGGAATAAATAATTCCATGCCAGCTTTGATAGTTTCGGTGACGTTTTGCGAGATATCATCAGAGGTGCCAGTATGAGAGAAGCAGACAGACGCCCATGGAAATGAGAAAAAGTAATCCCGCATTTCGTCCCAGTTCGCGGAGTTGTAGTGCCAAAATGATACGTGGGTGTGATGACTGTGTGACCTCGGGTTGCATTGCGCAGGAAGCAGTGACCATGCCGTGGCCTGAGCGGCCAAGGGGGGCGGTGACTGATGTCTTATAGCATTCAGGTTTTGTAGTAAGAAGGATATCCAAGGGATTTGAGCTGTGCGTTGGGATACGAGGAAAGTATGTAGGTTGATGAACCATATTGGCTAAAGAATTGCTGACTGCAAAGGTCTCCGCTGCTCTCCCTTGTGGATCGGTTTTTGAGGATCCTAGCCATTATTTATTATGAACATTGAAGTCACCAAGAATAGTGACCTCGGAGGAAGGATATTCAGAAATCAGATGGTCGGTTTTTTCAGAATGGTAATCGAAGAGCTGGACAAAGTTGTTATCCGAAGATGACCGGTAAATGCAACAAATGAATTTAGTTGCAGCCCTGAGATAGAGTTTCATCCAAAGTAGGTCTTTTCGTCCAGCTTCTAAATTGGGGAGTCTGGTGCAGGGTAGATTGCTACGCACGTATGCGCACACACCTCCATGCAATCTAAAGGTTGTAAGGAGCTTATACGCCGGGAAATTAAGGTGATTAGTGGCTGTTTTGGCACTGATTTGGGTTTCGCTGAGGACCTATTAGCCTGGAGGAAATGGTGAACGGAGTTCAGGTTAGAATTTAGGCCATATATATTCGAGAAGGATATGAAAAATCTTGATGCCGGCGCCCCCTACACCCCCCTCTCGCGGATATCCGAACGGAGGGGTATTTTATCTCCGGAATCTTTTGTACAAGGAGCCATCATTTTTGTTTATAAGGGAAACCGACTCATACACCAGAACCGGAAACGTCCGTTAGGACTTCACCCCTTGATGTATGGGGTGGTACCTCCTCGGGCGTGAAAAAAATCCTTTACTATCACGTAAAGGAAAAGTCCACTACCACCTTACAGCTTGAAGTAACATATAAATTGAAGCTAAAAAGAAAGAAAGTCGTAATATTTTCACAAATATCAAAGATATCTATAGAGAATGCTACACAAAGTCACAATTATTTTTAATGTCTATCCAAAAATGTAAATAAAAGTATAACATTCTATTTGAAATAATGAAGTTGATAGCTACTTCTGATGTAACCGGAACTTTCACAAAGCTGAGTGTATTTTTCTGATATAACTTAGATAATCCCAAGAAAATGTTGTTTAAAGTTTTTTCAGCTAGCTATATATATATATATATATATATATATATATATATATATATATATATATATATATATATATATATATATATATATATAAGAACATCGGTGGTTCAGGGGTAAGAATGTGTGCCTCTGAACCGAAGGGTACTGGGTTCGATCCCGGGGTACTCCTTTCACTTTTTCAGTACAAACTGTAACATTAACATCAACCGAGGTTCTGGCATTGTATTTGAGCAAGTTGAATGTCTGCAAGTTCCGCCCTTCGGAGGGGACGTAAAGCCGTCGGTTCCGTGTCAATGCGATGTTGGGCACGTTAAAGATCCCTACCCTCTTTACAGAAAGACAGGGGTTCGGCAAAATTTCCAGGATAGTGAGGTGAAACTGCTCCCTGGCGTCGGTGATTGGCCATAGTCGCGGAAATAGGCCGACGTTAAAAGAAACAAAACACAACAAACTCAAGATATATATATATATATATATATATATATATATATATATATATATATATATATATATATATATATATATATATATATATACAGATCTCCTCATTAGTGAATTTTTCGTTTCACGTTTCGCTAATATGAGAAAAAGCCGCTACAAAATCTTTATTTAAATCTATACAATATTGACTTAAATTTTAAATCATCATTTTAATAATTAGCAAGTTTTCTTTAAAGTAATTGGAGTTGGCAACTTTGAAAAGGGGGGTAGGGTCAAAAATGGATATTGTATACGTATTTTCGGAATACCTCTATATATTATGTGAATTTAATTTAATGTTTATAAATAATTTAGCGTTAAAAACACTAATTATAAATTTGCTATCATATTTTTATGTATCACTAAATGAAGGCACTCTATTTTAAATATGAAAACCAAAGCGAAGAAACCATTAGCAAACACTTTGTGCAATTTTAAGGAAAATGATTGTTTTTTAAGCGGTTAATACAATTGCAAATGGTGACTGTTCGCTTATTTTGCAACTTTTGCTTATGTTAGTTAAATATAAAACACTCATGAACAAAAACACTTTATACTACGCAAAAAGTGAACTTTATTACAAAATATGTTGCTGTATATTGATTTTATTTATCAGTATCAGCAGACATTCTCAAATACATCGATAATGACGAGAAATTAAAAAAACTCTGGACGCAGCAAGTACGTTATGGAAGTGAATTTTCATTAAAATGTTTTTAATTACAAATATATCGCTCTAATGCGAGCAGGCATCAATTTGGTTACCGGTATAACCTTTATAGTAGAACAATGTACCATATTTTATCAAAATAATTATTTGAAAATGTACAAACAATTTCCGAAAATAAACTTTAAATGTTTCCGAGAAAACTGGTCTCCTAGCCAATGAACCTTAGGTTAATAGCAAATTGAGTTATTGAAATTTGAAACATTTAATAAAAATTCGCAACCAAAACGCCTTTGCTGCGTTCATACAAAAATTTTCCAAAAATAAAGTTAAATGTTGGTTTCCTAATCAACAAAACTTACATTAATAGCAAATTGGGTTATTGAAATTTGAAGGATTTAATGAAAATTTGCCACCAAAACGCACTTACTGCGTCCAGATTTTTTCTTACAAACATGCCTAGTATTTCAATAAAAAATGCTAAAATGCAGTAATGAATTTGTTCTATGAAAATTAGCTAAAAATTATAGACGGTTAAACCATAAACTTCACTAAACCTACAGCGAAAGCATCAACTTAACTAAACCGACAGCCAAAGCATCAGAGAAAGGGCCTATTTGAAATTAATTTTCTGTAAATATTTTAGTAAAATGAAGAGCAATGACGGTTGAATCTGAAACTTAAGGGTTCCCAGAACACTCTTCTTGCAACATTTTCTTTTCACAATCCGTATTTGTTTCACGTTATTTGCCTAAACATTGCCAATTTTGACGTTTTAAATTGAGAGTTTGACGTTTTGAGGAAAACTGCAAAATTTGTTTCTCTAACTGCCCGTAACTTTTTTGTCCTTAAACTTAGAGACCTAAATTTTGGTACATGATTCACTCTTTATAATACAAAGACGCGTACCCTCACTTTGTTATTTCCGGAGATAAGACTTTTTTTTAAAAAGAAAACACAAAATTTTCCGGGAAAACCTTGTCAGATTTTGCTGGCTAACGAACATATCCAAGCCACTTGCAAAAGGAAGGTACTCACCAAATTTGATCAAGATCGGTATATTATTTTTTGAGTTATCGGTACTATATATATATATATATATATATATATATATATATATATATATATATATATATATATATATATATATATATATATATATATATATTTAAACACGAATCTTCCCATTAGTGAATTTTGTTACGAAAAGTCCCTAAAACAGAAAATTTGAATAACCAACGACATATGGGTCACCCTGTAATTGTAGAAATATTTTTTAAAGATGTTGCTCAAGACACCCTATAATTAATGTATACAATTTTTTTTCGTATCTTGCATAATAACGGAAATATTGAGCTTTAAAGATTTTTTACGAAAATTCGACAAGAATGATATACCATTAACCGGTAAACTCTATAGCCAACACTACTGCCAAAGTATCAGAGAAAGGGTTTATTTAAAAAGAATTTTCTGGGAATATTTTAGTAAAATGGACAATGACGATTGAAACTAAGAGTTCAGGCTTTGTAAAACATTCTTCTTGAGACATTTTCCTTCCATAGCTCATATTAGTTTCAGGTTCATTGCCTAAATATTACCAATTTTGACGTTTTAAATCGGGACTTTGACGTTTTGAGGAAAACCCAAATTTATTTTTCTTTAAATGCCTGTAACTTTTTTGTCCTTTAACCTACAGAGCTAAATTTTGGTATGTGACTTACCTATAATGATATAAACGCACCAAATTTGGTTGCCCTTACTTTGTAAATTCCGGAGATATAATTTTGTTGTTGTTGAAAGAAAACACAACACTTTTGTGAAAAACAAACAATAGTATTCATAATCAGTGATTTAGCAAACTTAATATTATGCATATTTTTTTGCATTTTTGCTAAAATCTGCATTTTGTCAATTTGACGCATTTAAATGTGAATATTTTTGTCTTTTAGTGAATTTTCTTTAAAAAAATTCACTAATGAGATCCCGACTTTTGAATTTTGAAAAAATTTCTTCAAATGAGCGCTAATTAGGCCCTCCAGAAAACATATCCGGGGTCAGTTTCAATTTTTATATGTTTATATATATATATATATATATATATATATATATATATATATATATATATATATATATATATATATTTATATATATATGTATCACACCGATAACTCAAAAAATAATGGGCCGATTTTTTTTAATGGTATATAATTTTTGTCGAATTTTCGTAAAAAATCAATAAAGCTCAATATATCCGTTATTATTAAAGATATGAAAAAAATTTGTCTTGAGCTACATCTTAAAATAATATTTCTACAATCACAGGCTGGCCCATAAGTCGTTGGTGATACAAATTTCCATTTTTTTTTAATCAAACACGCCTTATGTTATTGCATTTTTGCATTTTCCATCGAAATATAATGCATGTTTGTAAGAACAAAAATTCTGGACACAGTAAGTGCGTTATGGTAGCGAATTTTAATCAAATGTTTCATATTTGAACAGCTCAATTTGCTATTAACCTATAAGGTTGACCAAGAAACGTGTTTTTCCGGGAACACTTTAAGTTTACTTTTGGAAATTTTTGTACATTTTCACACAATAAAGTTATTTTGATGAAACAGGGCACATTGTTTTTACTATGTAGGTTATACTGGTAACCAAATTTGATGCCTGCTTTCTTAAAAAAAACACACATATTTGTTATTAAAAACATTTTTATGAACATTCACTACCATAACGCACTTGCTGCGTCCAGAATTTTTTTGTCTGCATTTTTTACGTGCCTTAGTCATCCCTCTCGCGCTCGCTCTCTCTCTCTCTCTGTCTGTTTAGTGAATTTTTTCTACGAAAATTCGTTAAAAACAACACAGTCCACAAGAAAAAACAAACAGAATATCTCATCATGGGAAACTCAACTGTTGTGTTAGGTTATGTTGCAGAATGCGGTTTTAAACAGAACACACCTACCTATTTATTATGTATATTGTTTATTAATAAAATCGTTAATTCAAGAATCAAAGCCGATATAACATGTTTTTAATTAACAATAATAAAGCTTTTTGAAACAGCCACAGCAAAAATATACAATTTAAAAATCAATATGAATTTAATTCTCACATACCAGAACAGTGTCCCATGCTGGCAACTAAATTTAGCAAATATTTGCCTTGATTTTCACTAAATGTTTTTCCATAAACTCAACAAAACTCTAACACTGTCGGTATTCTCATGTTTTATATAAGATTTCCGTCAGTATCTGTCAAACTAACAGCATAATATATCGATTTGGTTAATGTAGAGTTTCGCTATATTAGGCGAGGTGTACGTACTATATTATTATGAACATGAAGCAATAGTAGTGTATCAACTATACGGTAACAAAACAATACCTTTCCCGTTTGTTCTATGATTAGAACTAAGCCGCCTGCGTGCTAAAACGGTGTTCAACTGTTTTATTGTGCAGGACCGGCTGAGCTGACAAATTTAATGAAGAATTAGCATTTTAAAAGGCTGAGGTTGGACACTGTGGTTGGAAATTTTAAAACAAAAAGCAAAATCACCACAAAAATACGTATTTTATAGTGAATTTTCTTTAAAAAAATCCACTAATAAGGTGATCCCGACTTTTGAATTTAAAGAAAATGCCTTCAAATGAGCGCAAACAACACCTCCTAGAACCCACATCTAGGGTCAGTTAAAATTTTGGTAAATTTGCAGATTAGCTCCCGAACGCTTTTCAAAGAATTGTTTTCAGAAACATTACTAGGACCCCACCTGGATGTACAAACCACAAGAAACATTTCTTGTTCACACCCCCCAAGGAAATTATGGGACTAGGAGTGAATAGGGGTGCTGGACGGGGTAGGTAGTAAAAAAGATATATGAGCAGAAAATTCGAATGAAACGGGCTTGAAAGCTGTGTTTTTGAAGCAATATCCCCATTAAACCCTGCCTACCCCGCACACCAACCCCTATTTGCCCCAGGTCACGTAACTTCCTTGGGGGGTATGAACAATAAGTTTTTCTTGTGGTTTATGCAACGAGGGTGGTTGTATGCACACGAGGGGGGGTGCCTACGGCGAAGCAGACCCCCTCCAACTCGACCTGCGGCAGGGGTTGGGGGGTGGCTGCTTCGTTGTGGTGATTTTCCTTCTCCTCGCGTGCATACAACCACCCTCGCTGCATAAACCACAAGAAAAATGTCTGGTTCCTACCCGCCAAGGGAGTTACGGAACCTGAGGAAATAGGGGTGCTGTGCGGGGTAGGCATGGTTTAAGGGGGATATGGCTTCAAGATGTGAAAAAGACAGCTTTCAAGCCCGTTTTATTCGAATTTTCTGCTCATATATCCTTTTTACTACCTACCCCGCCCAGCACCCCTACCCAATCCTGGTCCCGTAACTTCCTTGGGGGGTGTGAACAAGAAAATTTTCTTGGGGTTTGTGTATCCAGGGGGGGAGGGTTATAGGCAGGTTTCTGAAAACAGTTTTTTGAAAAGCGTTCGGGCGCTAAACTGCAAATTTACCGAAAATTCGCTACCAAAGCGCACTTACTGCGTCCAGATTTTTTTCTTACAAACGCCTCATATTTCGATAAAAAATGCAAAAATGCATTAACAAATTTGTTGTACGAAAATTAGCTAAAAAAATTATACACCCCTACTCACTCCTGGTCCCGTAACTTCCTTAGGGAGTGTGAACAAGAAATTTTTCTTGGGGTTTGTAGATCCAGGGGGGTGTGTGTGTCACACCGATAACTAAAAAATAATACACCGATGATGATCAAATTTGGTGAATACCTGCCTTTTGCAAGTGGCTTGGATGAGTTCGTTAGCCAGGAAAATCTGACCAGTCCTTCCTAAAAAATTTTGCGTTTTTTCGAAAAATTTTCCGCTTCCTTTTGAAAATATTTTATATCTCCGGAAATTAGAGAGTTAGGGCAACCAAATTTGGTACGCGCGTTTACATTATAAAGGGTAAACTGCCAAAGTCGCGATTAGAAACGTCAAAATTGGCAACATTTAGACAAAGAACCTGAAACTAATACGGGTTATGTAAACAAAATGTAGCAAGAAGAGTGTTCTATAAACTTTTAAGTTTCGGCTTCAACCGTCATTGTTCTTCATTTTACTAAAATATTTCCAGAAAATTCATTATAAATAGACGCTTTCTCTGATGGTTTGTCAGTAGTTTTAGCTTTCTATAGTTTATCGTTTGATGGTACATAATTTTTAGGAACTTTCGCAAAAAAAAACAATAAAGCTCAATATATTCGTTATTATACAAGATACGAAAAAAATTATACGTTATTTATAGGGTATCTTGAGCTACATCTTAAAAAATTGTTTCTGCAATCACAAGATGGCCCATAAGTCGTTGTTGATAAAATTGTTTTCTTTTTAATCGAACACGCCTTATATTATTGCATTTTTGCATTTTCCATCAAATTATAATGGATGTTTTGTTACAAAAGAAATTCGGGGCGCAGCAAGTGCGTTATGGTAGCGAATTTTGATTAAATGCTTCAAATTTGAACAGCTCAATTTGCTTTTAACCTATAGTGTTTGCTGGCCAGGAAACTAGTTTTTTCGGGAACATTTTAAGTTTGTTTTCGAAACATTTGTGTACCTTTTCAAACAATACAGTTATTTTGATGAAACATGGCACACTGTTTCTACTATATAGGTTATACCGATAGCCAAACTTGTTGCCTGCTTTCTTTAAAAAAAAAACACATATTTGCTATTTAAAACATTTTTATGAAAATTCACTACCATAACGCACTTGGTGCGTCCAGACTTTTTATATTCATGATGACACGCTTAAAATCTGAGAATAATAATAAAAAAAAGTCTGGACGCAGCAAGTGCGTTATGGTAGCGAATTTTCATTAAATGCTTCAAATATGCATAGCTCAATTTTTTATTAACCTATAAGGTTCGTTGGCCGGGAAACTAGTTTTTTCGGGACCATTTTAGGTTTATTATCGGAAAATTTTTGTACATTTTCAAAAAATAAAGTTATTTTGATGAAATCTAGTACATTATGTTTCGCCTATACAGGTTATGCTGCTAAGCAAATTTGATGACTGCTTTCTTAGAAAAACGTATTTGTTATTAAAAACAACTTAATGAAAACTCAATACCATAACGCACTTGCTGCGTCCAGACTTTTTATTCGTATTGTCGGATTGTCAGCGTGTCATCATGAATATAAAAAGAAACTGAATGAGAATATCGTATAATGGCCGAATAGAAATTTTCAGCTTTCAAATCGGATGAGAAGGTCATAAACTTCTAATGCCATGAAAACATTGGAATTAAAATTCTCTGCTACGATATTGAATATATTGCTTCAGGAAAGTAACAATATCTCAGAAATTATGCTACTTAGGTATAGGACATAGTTAATACAAGTTTCAGAGATATGTATGTAGAACGCTTTGGAATATAAATATATAGGGTGTTCCATTTGAAAATATCAAGTTATACCCGCTTGAATTTCCATATATTGACAGGCTATAAACGCACACTCTGTATAAAAAATATAATTTCATTCGAATGATTTTGCAAGACATAGTTACCAGCAATCTGTTGTCCAAAAATATGTTTTCTAGATTTACACTGTACAAAGATACATTAAATTATACAAAGAGCTGCGATAACGAATATTTTCCGAAAATCGCTAATATTTCAAAAACTAATAACGCTAGTAGTAGAGAGTACTACATAAAATATATTCCAAAGTGGATCGCTATTCCGAAAATCTAAAAATATACAGGGTATTTCACTTAAAATAACCAAGTTGGTGGCAACCTTCGGTATAACCGGAAGTGTTAGCGTAGTGCGGTTATTGTAATCTGAACGAGAATATCGTATAATGCCCGAATGCAAATCTTCAGCTTTCAAATCGGATGAGAAGGTCATAAACTTCTGAGCGCTTCTCAGCAATCACCCTGTGTATAGGTATGCAAGCTCCCCCTTCACAAGTCTAAGACTTCATGGTGCGAAATTGGTCTGCCGTGGTGTGATTTATTAAAAAAAAAGATAAGCCGTCTTTGTACATGTGAATTTTGCACTCTTTTTCATGACGAGTCCATCTCTGTGCTCATTTCCAGTGCTTCTTCCAAAATTTCAGGCTATGCCTTTGCGACAGTAGTCAGTCATTCACATTTAGCTGGTTATATCAGGTACAATGGTATGTGTATACTTCCTGCAATAGAGTTTTCATATTCATTATTTAAGCTGCGTACAAACTAGTGAACTAAATCATGAAAAATTATCTAAGTAAATAATCTCTAGAAGATTCTTAACTGCCACAGTTGTTGACGAGATTAGGTACTGTGTAGATCACTCGGACACTACCTGTCCTTCACTATCGCTTCACCTTCATCTCGAGGTCTCTGTACTTTATGATTGTTCTCGTTGTCAGCATCACTTGTCTCCAGGACTTATCTACTATTAATATATCTGGCCTGTTGTGGGCAACTCGTTGGTCTGTGGTCACGGTCCGATCCCAGTACAACATGTATCCAGAGTTGTTTAGAACATACCCAGGAGCTCACAAGTGTATCTATAGTAAGGCATTCTACTATTGGACTCTAAGCTAACTTGGAATGGTCACATTGAAAAAATACTGCGTAAGGCAGTCATGACCTTAGCCGTCACTAGGCGGCTATATGGAAAAATGTGGGGAATAAGACCTAGTATGGCCCACTGGCTATACACAAGGGTGGTCAGACCATCGTTAACATACGCGGCACTGGTCTGGTGGCGTAAGGTGACACGATCCAGTGCCAAACAAAAACTAGACAAGATCCAAAAGATGGCTTGCCTAGGCATCACAGGGGACATATCTTCAACCCCAACAGCCACCATGGAGGTGTTGCTGGATCTACCCCCCCCCCTACACTTAGTTACTATGGGGGAGGTCAGGCTAGGACTATATAGACTAGCCTGCAATGGTAGACTGAAGATCAACCCAGGCTTCAGGGGCCACTGCAAAATCCAGGAGATCGTGAAGGAGCCCATGCTTAAAGTGAGGTCATACCTCGCGAGCCCGCGAATTTGCAGTTAAAACAACTTTAGAGTGGAAATCCCCGACCGCGAGGCATGGCGGAAGGAGACGTCGGGCATACCACGGGACGCGCTAGTCCGGTTCCCGGACAAATCCCGCGGGGAGCATGGGACGGGGGCAGGTGTTTATTCGGAAGGACCGAGGGTAAGTCATAGTATTTCCCTCGGAGCCCATGCAACTGTTTTTCAGGCCGAAATGTACGATATCCTGCACTGTGTGCGGGAGAACAAGAGGAAGGGCTACACCAACAAGCAGCAACCCTTAAAGCCCTAAGGAGCCCACGGGTAAATTCCTGGCTGGTGAGTGAGTGCCGAGACGAGACGAGCGACCTGGCTGGGCAGAATGAGGTCACCCTCATCTGGGTCTTGAATCTAATACGGGCTATGGATATCAAATGTCTCAAGAAGGATGTTTTACAAACCCTGAAGTCTTAGTTTCAACCGTCATTGTCCTTCATTTTACTAAAATGTCTCCAGAAAATTCATTTCAAATAGGCCCTTTCTCTGATGGTTGGCAGTAGCCTTAGCTATAGAGTTTATCGTTTAATGGTATATAATTTTTGTCGAATTTTCGTAAAAAATCAATAAAGCTCAATATATCTGTTATTATACAAGATATGAAAAAAAATTGTATATATTAATTATAGGGTGTCTTGAGCTACATCTTAAAAAATATTTCTACAATCACAGGGTGGCCCATAAGTCGTTGGTGATACAAATTTTCTTTTTTGTTTAATCAAACACGCCTTGTGTTATTGCATTTTTGCATTTTCCATCGAAATATAATGTTTGTAAGAAAAGAAATTCTGGATGCAGCAAGTGCGTTATGGTAGCAAATTTTGATCAAAATGCAGGTTGACCAAGAAACGAGTTTTTCCGGGAACACTTTAAGTTTACTTTTGGAAATTTTATTTGTTCATTTGCATTGAAACATTGAAGCCATTCGTTGTCATTTATTTTTCATAATTAAGAAGTAAAATTTTGTTAGTCGCTAGTACAGATATTAGGTTTGTAGAATGTAAAATGTAAAATGGGTCGGGAATCTATAAAATGGGTTGTAAGGATTGTGAACTTAAATATGTTGGGCAAACTAAAAGAACTTTTGAAACTATATTTAAAGAACATCTAGCGCAACTAAGATATGGCACTATTGACAAATCATGTATTGCTCAGCATATTTGGGATAATAATCATCATGTAGATAAAGAAAATCTCAAGTTAATAAAAAATGGCAGGTAACCGCGTTAGGTTGATGCTTACGAAAGTACATATATATATATATATATATATATATATATATATATATATATATATATATATATATATATTGCTATAGATGGCAAATGATAGGAAATATTACGAAATTTTAATAGGAAAACGGGAAATTTATGCATACTAGAATATATAAAATAAGTGTATACACCCTAATGTAGCAATGAAAGAGTTTTGGCAGGAGATGTCAACGCCCGACATGAATGTCAGTGACCCATGTAGCAACCCTCGATGTTAAGTTACATTCGAGTAATAAAAAAATTATATATTCTAGAAATATCCACAAAGAAACCAAGAACAATGCTTCAGTTTTGTAGGGAGAATGAGATTGTAGATAATATAATTGTGTAGTTCTGTTGATTTTATTGTATAAAAAAATATATATATGACCAAGCTAGCTAAAGACTCAATGTAGTGAAAGAGCGGAGGTCATTTATAAAAAACAAAGGTTTGTAGAATATTAAGGTGATGTGCGCGTCAGAAAAAAAAAACGTAAAAAGACGTTAAAGGTTTGACGGAAAACTTAAACACAGGTGGTGTGACGAACAATAGCGTTTTTTCACCTGTAAGAAAATTATAAAAGCAACGGTCCGAGAGGGTCCGGGCTTGTCTTGTCTTTTCCATCCAGTGAATTCATCAGTATCACTTTACCAGACCAAGTGATCATCGTCATAACTATGTAAGTTGACATAAGAGATTCCAGAGTGCATCGAAGAGAGGGTATAAAACACCTCCAAAGTGCTACGACCATGGAATAAATATATCAATATGTTAACGAAGTAAATCCGTTAATAACCAATAAATGGACAGTAACGTATGGCATGGACAAATTCGAAAGATAATAATAATTAATCAAGGTCCGCATTAATGGAAGAACAATAAATAATCCAATGGAAAATATGTCAGTAAGTGTTACCTTTCTTAAATTGACCAGTGCGGGTTGAATTTCACCATTTTTACAACAACAATCAAATATTTTGTGCTAATAAATTTCAAAAACAAAAATTTTGTTTGAAATAAACGGAAAGAGACCGTGATCTCTGTAGAATTATCGATGTATATTGATTATGTAGTATCCATGTTTAATTAATTGTGTAATTAGTTATAATGTTACCAGAATGTTTTAATAGGGTTTTTCAAGTTATATTTATGTAAAGAATGTTTTAAAATATCTCTTTGTATTTAACAAGTGTCATATCGGCACAGTTAAATGTTTTAATAGGATTTTTCAATTTATGTTTATGTAATGAATGCTTTAAACGTTTCTGTTTGTATTTAATGTGTGTCAAATAGACACCGTAAAATTTGTGTAATGAATTAAATGGAATGTATAACAGATTGTAATTAACGGAAGTATTGTTTTTGGTTGATATTTAATCAGCAAAATTGTTATATAGCCATCTGTGCAAAGCGATAGTAATTTTGATCAAGTGAAAATCAATAAATGAATTTAAATAACACATATTAGTGAATTTTAATTAGTAGAAGCTAGCTGTAATTATAAGGAACCCAACCTGATGATTAAGACATATGTTCTCAGCTCTATAATAAATTTTTGCAGGTATATACTACCCATAAAGTAAAGTAGAATACCATAGCAATATATATATATATATATATATATATATATATATATATATATATATATATATATATATATATATATATATATATATATCGTTAGAAATTTGAACAAAAATCTTTTTATGAATAGAGTAGGTCCGGTTCTATGTAGTCCATTGTTCGAACTGTTATCTTAATAACCAGTGTGTCCTTTTTAGAAGGAATATTTGATAATGATGCAGATCGTAACAAAGGCAGGTATGCAGTTTTAATCACAGGGATTTAAGACTCAACAGTGAGGGTCTGTTGGTATACCTTTTTAGAGGACGCCGTTCGCAACTGCTTGGCAGTTAACATATAAATAATAGTTCTAGTATTTATTCACTTAGTGTACTCATCGCCTTGATGATGCTAACTTTGTTAGCGAAACGATCGTCGGGTCAAAAAACTGTATTGTGATGAATTGGGTTCTCCAAATTGTACTTATATGTTTGATGAAATTAAAAGTTTTATAATAAATAACCCCCAAAACGTTATATTACTCGAGTATTAACGAAAAAATTTTCACCAAAATCACCCTCCCATTCATCCCGTACCACCTAAAGCGATTTTACCCAACAGAAATCCGAACCGTTCGTTTGTCGAATGCTAACTGTACAACAAATTAGAAGACGATATCTGAATTCGTTCTAAAGTGATCGTGGCTACAAACAGACAGACAGACAGACAAAAACAATTTCGTTCCCAAATCATGTTTTCTATGTTTTGATACTTTTTAAGTTTAAGCCAAAACAATTTTATTTAATTTCTTGTCCCCGATGCGATACTTCTACACGTTGTGACGATGTGGAAGATATAAGACTCGATTGTGCTCATTTTACAGATCTGTGCTTTTGTATGTTGGCTGCTCACTGTTGCAAATGTGAACGCACCTTTCAACTTGACCGGTTCACGCGGTGGCGACATAAGGCGGCGAATTCTTATGCAAATCGTTTGAAACAGTAAACGCTGGACGCTGACCTACTTGACTTACAGCACATACTGCGATTTACTCGGTCAAATTGAAAGTGATAGAATTTAAAAATCATTTATACGTATTTGATGCGAGAGAATGAGAGTATGAAAGTTGTTATTGGTTAAAAATACCACGTATCAAAAGGAACTTAAAAATTAAAACTCTTTCCATAGGCTGGGTCTTTGAAATAAGATTTAATCTGGTATTTCGGAATTAAAATAGCAAATTTTAAAAATTATTGATGTTTTGTATATGACACCCTAAAAGTACTTCCCAACCGGAAGAGAGAAAATAATTAAGAATATTTGAGGCTCGTTGAACAGTTCTTTTGTACTTTAACGTCGGCCTATTTCCGCGGCTATGGCTAATCACCGACGACAGAGAGCAGTTTCACCTCACTATCCTGGAAATTTTGTCATATCCCTGCCTGTCTGTAAGGAGGATAGGGATCTTTAACGTACCCAACATCGCTTTACGCCCCCTCCGAAGGGCGGAACACGCACACATTCAACTTGCTCTATTTGGGAATAATTTCTGCAAAACACGTTCCCACCTCCTGTTTCAGGTGATGAATTTGTTTCTACCGCCCTGGGCAAGGCTGAACTTTTTGCCTCGTTGTTCGCCGGGAATTCTACTCTCAACCCACCTCCAATTCTTCAACCACCAACAGTCCCCAATGTCGCGCATAAAATGACGGATATCATTTTCAAAACTAAAAAGGTGCGAAAAATGCTCTCTTCTTTTAGTACCAGGAAAGCCTCTGACCTTGACGAGATCGCAGCAATTGTTTTCAAAAAATGCGCACCAGAACTTGCTCATGTCCTGACTCGTCTGTTTCAGACATCTTACAATAGAGGCATATTCCCTAGTAACTGGAAAACTGCTCGAGTACAACCTGTCCCCAAGAAAAGATCCAAAGCGCTTCCTAGCAACTACATGCCTATTTCTCTCCTTTCAGTCGTCTCTAAAGTGCCGACCTCCTTTCCTTTGTCACCCATTCTTGGAACAAGTCTATGGAACAACACGGTGAATCCCAGATTGTTGCTTTAGACATATCCAAAGCATTCGACCAGGTCTGGCACGCAGCGCTGCTTAATAAACTTCCGGCCTATGGCCTACCACTAAAACTTTGTACCTGGACAGCAAATTTCCTCTCCAACAGGACCATATCTGTTGTTGTGGATGGCCATTCCTCTAAACTGTGTCCAATCAATGCAGGAGTTCCTCAAGGTTCAGCTTTAGTCCCTACTTTGTTTCTTCTTCACATCAATGACCTCATCTCTAGCACATCCAACCCAGTTCACAGCTACGCGGACGACAGCACCCTCCATCCAATTAGATGAGGATCGCAGACTCATGGAGGGTTCTGTCTCCGTGGATCTCCAAAAAATATTAGACTGGGGAAGTAGAAATCTTGTACAATTCAACCTCACCAAAACTAAGCCTTGCTTTCTTTCTCACAAGAGATACACCAGCCATAGACCTATCACAATGAACAACCAAGTTATTCAAAGTAATGAGTCCTTTTCTCTTGTTGGCATTTCTGTGGATCGAAATCTTAATTGGCACCAACATGCCACATCAATTGCAGAAGCGGCTGCTAAGAAATTAGGTTTCCTCTTCCGGGCTCGCAAATACTTTTTACCAGCTAATCTCTATACCTTATATACTTCACAAATAAGGCCAAACCTCGAATACTGCTCCCACATCTGCGGTGCGCTGCCGCTTCTACACTCACCATCCTGGACTCCATTCAAAAGAGAGCTATACGTCTCATCGGTGACCCTACCCTCACCCAAAGGCTGCCATCCCTTGACCACTGACGTGCCGTTGGTGACCTCTCTCTCTCTCTCTCTCTCTCTCTCTCTCTCTCTCTCTCTCTCTTATAGATATCTGCACGGGCACTGCTCAGAGGAGCTTTCCTCCATAGTTCCCCCACCTGCTGCCCCCAACAGATCTACCAGGGGAACAGAGCGAATGCACCCTTTTACTGTCCAGGTCACCAGACTTAGAACATCTTGTTATGCCCGCTCTTTTGTCCCGAGGACTTCCAAGTTGTGGAATTCCTTGCCGGCACATGTTTTTCCTTCTCCTCCGAACCTCCAAACCTTCAAGTCCAGAATTAACAAGCTGCCTCTTTCCTCCTTGCCAACACCCACGGTACGATAGTATTTAGGCAGTAAGCCCTCGTGGTGTGTTGTTGAAATTAAAAAAAAAAACATATCGAAAACTGCTTTAAGATCGATATAGGGTATGTTACAGGAAAAATATTCAGAATTTTAAGTAGAATTTAAAAATAAAATAAAATTTGGGTGTTCCATTTTTTGGTATATATATATATATATATATATATATATATATATATATATATATATATATATATATATATATATATATATATATATATATATATATATATATATATATATATATATATATAGTCTATAGGCGAATCTCTTTATGAAAATTAGGTAAAAAATTAACGGTAGAAAAATGTTAGTGAACCACTCTGTATATTTAGTTAGCTTAGAGGCAAATATTAGTTTATAACGTACGTACGTGGATCAGTGTTTTATTTGTATTAATTTGTAACATTTCATTAATTTTTTTTCCTTTTCACGTCGATGTAAAACCTTCTGTAAGTTGATTATAAATTACAGCTTACATGTATTCTGCATTTAAAGATAAATATTGCTATTGAGAAAATGTAATTTTATTTGATAAAAGTCTGTTTATTGCAGTAAATAATGGATCCTTGTTTCGATTATTGTTTGATCATTTGTTAGGCCAATGGATATGGCGTTATTTTAGGTCCAGGGTTGTTTTAATTATACCGGATGACAAGCGTTCCTGTCTCATTGCCTACAGCTTCCATATGTAAGTATAGTTTTCTGAAAGAGCACTCCTTGCATGTTTTTGCCGAAGTTTTATCAGATAAACAAGAAATTAATATGTGCACACCATAGTATTTAGGTTTGGCTCCCATTTGTAGTCAATTTTTGTAGAAGTTTTAGCCCCTACTTTGTTTCTTCTCCACATCAATGACCTCCTCTCTGGCACATCCAACCCAGTTCACAGTTACGCGGACGACAGCACCCTCCACTCAAATATACAATATTCTAAGCCTGTCTCTTTAGCCCAATTAGATGAGGATCGCAGACTCATGGAGGGTTCTGTCTCTGCGGATTTCAAAAAAAATCTCTGGACTCAGCAAGTGCGTTATGGTAGCGAATTTTCTTTAAAATATTTTTAATAGCAAATGTCTTTCTTTGATGAAAGCAGGCATCAAACTTGGTTGCCTATATAGTAGAAACACAATAAATTTATTGTTTGAAAATATATAAACATTTTTCAAAAGTCTAGATGCAGCAAATTTGTTATGGAAGTAAATTTCCATAAAAATGTTTTTAATAGCAAATGCGAGCAGGCATCAATCTGATTACCAGTAGAAACAATGTACTATATTTTATCAAAATTACTTATGGTTTGAAAATATACAAAAATTTTCCGACAATAAACTTAAATGTTGGTTTTCTATCCAACAAAGCTTACGTTAATAGCAAATTGAGTTATTGAAATTTGAAGGATTTAATAAAAATTCGGTAAATTTGCAGATTAGCTCCCGAACTCTTTTCAACAAATTGTTTTCAGAAACATTACTAGGACCCCACCTGGATGCACAAACCATAAGAAAAAATTTCTTGTTCAAACCCCCCCAAGAAATATATAGGACTGGGAGTGAATAGGGGTGGTGTGCCGGGTAGGCAGGGTTTAAGGGGGATATGGCTTCAAGATGTGAAAAAGACAGCTTTCAAGCCGCTTTATTAGAATTTTCTGCTCATATTTTCTTTTTACTACCTACCCCGCTCAGCACCCCTACTCACTCCTGGTCCTGTAACTTCCTTGGGGGGTGTGAACAAGAAATTTTTCTTGTGGTTTGTGGATCCATGGCGGAGAGAGGGGATGGGGGCAGGTTTCTGAAAACAGTTTTTTGAAAAACGTTCGGGAGCTAAACTGCAAATTTATCGAAAATTCGCTACCAAAACGCACTTAATGCGTCCCGATTTTTTTTCTTACAAACGCATAGGTTTCTGAAAACAGTGTTTTAAAAAACGTTCGGGAGCTAAACTGCAAATTTATGGAAAATTCGCTACCAAAACGCACTTACTGCGTCTAGATCTTTTTCTTACAAACGCATCATATTTCGATAAAAAATTCAAAATTGTATTAACAAATTTGTTCTACGAAAATTAGCTTAAAAAAATTATACACCCCTGCTCACTCCTGGTCCCGTAACTTCCTTGGGGAGTGTAAACAAGAAATATTTTGGGGGAATAGGGGTGGTGCGCGGGGTAGGCAGGGTTTAAGGGGGATATGGCTTCAAGATGTGAAAAAGACAACTTTCAAGCCCGTTTTATTCGCATTTTCTGTTCATATTTCTTTTTTACTACCCACCCCGCCCAGCACCCCTATTCACTCCTGGTCCCGTAACTTCCTTGGGGGGTGTGAACAAGAAATTTTTCTTGGGTTTTGTGGATCCAGGGGGGCCCTAGGCAGGTTTCTGAAAACAGTTTTTTAAAAAGCGTTCGGGAGATAATCTGCAAATTTACCGAAAATTCGCTACCAAAACGCACTTACTGCGTCCATATTTTTTTCTTATAAACGTATCATATTTCGATAAAAAATGCAAAAATGCATTAACAAATTTGTTCTACGATAATTAGCTAAAAAAATATAGACCGTTAAACCATAAACTTCACTAAACCGACAAATAAATATCCAAAAAGCCACCAAACTTAATTAAACTGACAGCCAAAGCATCAGAGAAAGGGTCTATTTGAAATGGATATTCTGTAAATATTTTAGTAAAATGAAGGGCAATGACGGTTGAATCTAAAACTTAAGGGTTTGCAGAACACTCTTCTTGCAACATTTTCTTTTCACAAACGGTATTTGCTTCACATTCTTTGCCTAAACATTGCCAATTTTGACGTTTAAAATTGCGAGTTTGACGTTTTGAGGAAAACTCCAAAATTTGTTGCTTTAACTGCCCATAACTTCTTTGTCTTTAAAGCTAGGGACCTAAATTTGGCACAGAGTTCACTCTTTATAATACAAACACGTGTACCAAATTTGGTCGCCATTACTTTGTTATTTCCAGAGATATGATTTTTTTTGTAAAGAAAATACAAAATTTTCCGGGAAAACCTGGTCCGATTTTCCTGGCTAACGAACTTATCCAAGCCACTTGCAAAAGGAAGGTACTCTGCAAATTTTATCAAGAGAGGTCCATTATTTTTTGAGTTATCGGTCGGATATATATATATATATATATATATATATATATATATATATATATATATATATATATATATATATATATATATATATATATATATATATATATATATATATATATATATATATGTATATATACACAGATCTCCCCTTAAGCGAATTAAAAAAAAATTCGCTAATATTAGACTGAGGAAGTAGAATTCTTGTACAATTCAACCCCACCAAATCACAGTCTTGCTTTCTATCTCATAAGAGATACACCAGCCCTAGACCCATCACAATGAACAACCAAGTTATTCAAAGTAATGAGTCCTTTTCACTTGTTGGCATTTCTGTGGATCGAAATCTCAATTGGCACCAACATGTCACATCAATTGCAGAAGCGGCTCCTAAGAAATTAGGTTTCCTCTTCCGGGCTCGCAAATACTTTTCACCAGCTAATCTCTATACCTTATATACTTCACAAATAAGACCAAACCTCGAATACTGTTCCCACATCTAGGGTGCCGCTGCCGCTTCTACACTCACTATCCTGGAGTGGATTCAGAACAGAGCTATACGTCTCTTCGGTGGCCCTACCCTCACCCAAAGGCTGCCAACCCTTGTTCACCGACGTGCCGTTGGTGACCTCTCTATCTCTTTTATAGATATCTGCACGGGCACTGTTCAGAGCAGCTTTCTTCCACCTGCTGCCCCCAACAGATCTACCAGGGGAACAGAGCGAATGCACCCTTTTACTGTCCAGGTCACCAGACATAGAACATCTTGTTATGCCCGCTCTTTTGTCCCGAGGACTTCCAAGTTGTGGAACTCCTTGCCGACACATGTTTTTCCTTCTCCTCCGAACCTCCAAACCTTCAAGTCCACAATTAACAAGTTGGCTCTTTTTTCCTTGTCGACACCCACGGTACGATAGTATTCAGGCTGTAAGCCCCCGTAGAGTGTTGTTGAAATATAAAAAAACATTTAAACCACCGACATATGCCACCCAAACCACATCAAATTGTAACTGTTAATTATCTAACTATTATGTTTGTGTATTGGAATACAGTTAAGTCGTAGCTGTACATTATTGAATATGATTTTAAAGGGAACGAAAACATACATCCTAAAAAAAGGTTTTGTAGAGAAAGGATTTGACTTTTTTTGAAGTCTTATACATAAATTGGGTAACATTTTTTACACAGCAAAAGATAAACTTTTTCTGTAGTTATAAATAGCTCCTATGAACTTTTAAAGACAATACATAAAAAAACTAATCCGCAGTCACCCACGTACGCGACAACTTTTCGAGAAGACAGGCCAAGTGTCATCTTTCATGCAAAGCGTCAAGGATAAGTGCTCCAGATCCGATATTTTATATACACTGTGCCAACAATGGGGTACATATTTCTATATATTATTTATGGTAATATATTCAACTATATTATCCAGCTTCGCAGGGTTTAACATAGAAAATGTATTAAACCCCTCCCGAATATATTTCACTTCTCTTACTAAGGCCTCTAAACTATTTTTTATTACCTAAAGTATTCCGTACGTGTATCGCATACAAAAAGAAAAACTTGCAGATTTTTTTACTCCCACCTCCTGCCTTAAGTTCCCGCGGCCAGAAGCGAGGGAAAGTTCGGCTCAACAATTTTTCATTATGCTGTCAGCTTTACAACGTAAGAATATATAGAATGGAAATGTTCATCAAACTTTCTATTGCCCTTGCAGGATCTTTTTATAGTCTTGTCGGCTCAGGAATTTTCTCATTTTTATGCGCAAGTGTAAATATTTCGATGATATGCAGATTTTAATCAAAATAAAAAACTCAATAATGTACGGGCATATAATATATCATAGTATGATCCGTCGATTATTTTGCTTTGTAAAGGAGGAGAATTAGATGGCAACGGCAGTCTCAGCATTAGTCGTACATAAAATATGTCCTTAAGGCAGTGGCCGCCAACCTGAATTAGTGAATTTTTATTATAAAAAATTCACTAATAGAGAGGTATCCATGGTGAGACAAATTTTTTTTCAAATGAGTGCGAGCTAGGACCCCTAGAACCCATCATATCCGGGACAAGCCAATTTTTGTATGTTTATATATATATATATATATATATATATATATATATATATATATATATATATATATATATATATATATATATATCCGTGTGTGTATGTATCTACACGATAACTCAAAAAGTTATGAACTGATTTTAATAAAACTCGGCAAGAATCTTTCTTTTATTAATAGCTTGAATGAGTTTTTTTTATATTTCAACAACACACCACGAGGGCTTACAGCCTAAATACTATCGGACCGTGGGTGTCGACAAGAAGGAAATAGGCAACTTGTTAATTCTGAACTTGAAGGTTTGGAGGTGCGGAGGAGAAGAAAAAAACATGTGCCGGCAAGGACGTCCACAACTTGGAAGTCCTCGGGACAAAGGAGCGGGCATAACAAGATGTTCTATGTCTGGTGACCTGGACGGTAAAAGAATGCATTCGCTCCGATCTCCCATTAGATCTGTTGGGGGCAGCAGGTGGAGGAACTATGGAAGAAAGCTCCTCTGAGCAGTGCCCGTGCAGATATTTATAGAAGAGAGAGGTCACCAACGGCACGTAGTTGAGCAAGGGAGGGCAGCTTTTGGGTAAGTGTAGGGTCACCGATGAGAAGTATAACTCTCTTCTGAATGGAGTCCAGGATAGCGAGTGTCGAATCGGTAGTGGTACCCCAGATGTGGGAGCAGTATTCGAGGTTTCGCCTTATTTGTGATGTATATAGGGTATAGAGATTAGCTGGTGAAAAGTATTTGCGAGCCCGAAATAGGAAACCTAATTTCTTAGCAGTCGCTACTGCAATTAATGTGACATGTTGGTGCCAATTAAGATTTCTATCTACAGAAATGACAAGTAAAAAGGACTCATTACTTTGAATAACCTGGATGTGCATTGTGATGGGTTTAGGGCTGGTGTATCTCTGATGAGATAGCAAGCGAGATTAAGATTTGGTGACGTTGAATTGTACAAGATTTCTACTTCCCCAGTCTAATATTTTTTGGAGATCCACAGAGACAGAACCCTCCATGAGTCGGCGATCCTCATCTAATTGGGCTGACGAGACAGGCTGCAACAAGAAATTTTAGTAATTCGGTGTTTATATACTTTTGCATCACTTTAGAGACGACTGAAAAGAGAGAAATAGGCCGGTAGTTGCTAGGAAGCGCTTTGGATCCTTTCTTGGAGACGGGTTGTACTCGAGCAGTTTTCCAGTTACTAGAGAATATGCATCTATTGTAAGATGTTTGAAAAAGGCGTGTCAGGACAGGGGTAAGTTTTGGGGCGCATTTTTTGGGAACAATTGCTTGGTATTAAACGAGTTTTTTGTCTCAGAAAGAATGCGGACATAGTGGTTTCTTGCGTCGTTAAATGCTTGACGATTTTCGTGACTGGGATTGTGTAGAAGCGTTTTGTTAGCTTTGACTTTTTAACGTCTAGCCTTGTCACAGGATTTAGAGAACCAGGACTTCTGAGTAGCTGAAGAGGTTTTCTGTGTAAGTGTAATAAATAATTCCATGCCAGCTTTGATGATTTCGGTGACGTTTTGTGAGATACCAGAGGGGCCAGGGTGAAAGAAGCAGACAGACGCCCATGGAAATGAGGAAAAGTAATCCCGCATTTCGCCCCAGTTCGCTGAGTTGTAGTGTAAACGATACGTGAGTGTGATGACTGTGTGACCTCGGGTTGCATTGCGCGGGAAGCAGTGAGCATGCCGTGGTATGAGCGATCAAAGGGGTCGGTGACTGATGTCTTATAGCATTCAGGTTTTGCAGTAAGAGGGAGATACAAGGGATTTGAGCTATGTGTTGGGATGCGAGGAAAGTAAGTAGGTTGCTGAACCATATTGGCTAAAGAATTGCTTACTGCAAAGGCCCCCACTGCTCTCGCTTGTGGATCGGTTTTTGAAGATCCTAGCCATTCTTTATTATGGACATTGAAGTCACCAAGAATAGTGACTTCGGAGCAAGGATATTCAGAAATCAGGTGGTCGTTTTTTTCAGAAAGGTAGTCGAAGAGCTGAACAAAGTTGTTGTCAGAAGGTGACCGGTAAATGCAACAGATGAATTTAGTTGCAGCTCTGAGAGAAAGTTTCATCCAAAGTATGTCTTTTCTTCCAGCTTCTAAATTGGGGAGTCTGGTGCCGGGTAGATCGCTACGGACGTATGCGCACACGCCTCCATGCAATCTGAAGGAAGTAAGGAGCTCATACCCCGTAAAATTAAGGTGAGTAGTGACTGTTTTGACACTGATTTGGGTTTCGGGGAGGAAGAGGCTTGGGGCTTATTAGCCTGGAGGAAATGGTGGACGGAGTTCAGGTTAGAATTTGGGCCACATATATTCGAGAAGGATATGTTAAATCTTGATGCCGGCGCCCCTTGCACACACCTCTCCCGGAGATCCGAATGGAGGGGTATTTTATCTCCGTAACCTTTTGTACAAGGAGGAGCTATCATCATTTTTGTTTATAAGGGAAACCGACTCATACAGCAAAACCGGAAACGTCCGTTGGGACTTCACCGGTCACTTGATGTAAGGTGTGGGACCTCCTCGAGCGTGAAAAAAATCCTTTACTATCACGTAAAGGAAAAGTCCACTACCATCTACCGATCTTTTACGTATTGTATGTCGCAACCTTGGAATTCCTGAAAATTTATAAAAAAAATTGGATTAATATTATCTTGCCAAATATCGATATTGTTGTCAGTAATATTTGAGTAAATATTAGCAGGGTTTTCTTCTTTTTCCGGAAGGTCATAGTAAGACTTTCTATGATGCATTGATGTAGTATATTAATGAGTTGGCTATTTTTTCCTATTAATTTAAGTATGAATTTCAAAGCTAGTTTTTATCTTATATAATGTAGAGGCGTCTCTCCGCTCTCTGCTAAAAGATTGTCTGTTGCAAAAGTATAAATTGTTTCTGTGAAAATTCACTACTATAACGCACTTGCTGTATCCAGACTGTTTATTATTCGGCGAAAATTAACATCTGTGCATTACTTTTACGTTTTTGGTGCAAGGTGGTTTCCACGCGAAATACTTTTCAAAGATATTGTCTAAATTGCTTCGAAAAGCTCTATTCTATCATTTAATAATCAACTACTTTACTGCACAATATAATATTGCTGGAATTTACGACCCTTGGCTTCAGAGCCACACGTTTTTACCACTGGGCCACTGAGGCCGTTTTGTGACCACGTGCTTTATATGCTACGTGCGAATAAATGCAATAATATTATTTTCCGGGTGTGGAAAATGGTAAATTGAGCAGTCTATGTTCGGCTCACGTCGTAACCGGCATTTTATAGGCACTTATCATTTCAGTGGAATTTCCATCGGCCTCATCTGACACGGAACTCTGCATCTGGATCCAAGAGTGCCATGAATAAACCGAGCCAGTTGCTTGTGGCTTTCATCAAATGTGACGGACGAATTATGAAACTTTATGTTCTTCCACGTCGACACTGATGATTAGTCTTTAGTTCTGACGGTCTGAAATAGGAAGGAACAGATTGTGGATCTTCTCTGGTTATAAAGAACAGAAATAGCTGTGTGAGAAATACGTAAATTTATTCGGTTTTCTAATGCTACTTATTGTTACATTTGTTATACTGAGTTGTCCATACAGGCTGGTGTATTGAAAACGAAACAAACCGATTTGCGTCCAGAATTTTTTTTTTAAGAAACGCTGAAACACGTCAATTTTAATATTGAGGAGGGCATGTTTTGTTATAAAACTCAACTTTGTCACATCAACCCCTTATGGGTGGTGATAACAACCCTTCCATTTTAAATAGGGAACATGGGTCGAGTGTTACATCATTTGAAAGCTCTTTCTCTTATGAATTCAACACACAAATTTTTTTGGAAGTTTTATCAACTCTTTTAGAATGTTGTTGTTGTTGTTGTTGTAATTTGGTTTGGCCTCGGACCGTTAGGTCCATTAGCCACAGACTTTTTTTAAATTTATGTCTAGTGGTGTTTATGAGATCTATAAACAATAAATTTGCATCAAGTTATATCGCCAGCCAATTTTATTATCTTACACTATTTTTATACCTAATTAACTAATTTGTAATAATAAATTTACTTTGTATACTTTTTTTTTTTTTTTATATAATAATAAATTCAGTTTCTATACTTTTTTTTGTTTTGTTTTTTTTTCTTTTTTCCTTCTTTTCTTTTTTTGTAATAAATTGTTTGTATACCTTTTTTTTTTTTTTTTTAATACATATATCTTTTTTTTTTTTTTTTTTCTAAGTATTGTGAAGGATGACTGGGATACTGTGCGTCCAGAGACCCGCCAGGACGGCTTTGAACAAACTGTACTGGGCCTTGGTTAAAAATGTGGAACGCTTCACGATTTTGCGTGTCATCCTTGCGCAGGGGCCATGCTAATCTTCTCTGTATCGTTCCAATTTTAGTATATGTACCGCCGAAGCGAGTACAACTCTTTTAGAAATGATTCACAGTTGGAGTTGCAAGAACGTATTTCATTCATTATGATAAGAAATGAACTAATTAGTCAATTTTTCGTTATAAAAAAAAAACAAAACCAAACGTTCAAAAATGTTTATTCAGTTAAGTGTTCAAATTGTTGACCACCAGCTTCCATACAAAAGTACAAATTTTGTTCAAAACGAGCTCTGACATTCTCGAGCATTTGTGGAGTTATTAGACGGCATTCTTCAACCATACGTCGTCGTAATTCTTCCAGAGACTCCGGTTCTATTGGGTAAATTCTACTCTTTAAACGGCTCCATAGAAAGAACTCTAAAGGAGTTAAATCCGGTGATCTAGGGGGGCACTTAATAGCACCTCTACGCCCAATTCATTGCTCTGGAAACTCTCTGTTCAAAAAATCCCTAACACATTGTAAAAATGCGGAGGAGCTCCATCATGTTGAAACACTAATTGATTTTCTTGATAGCGATCATCATTTTCAACAATGTCAATTAGTAGAGGGTAAACGATATCTTCTAGTAACTTCAAGTACGTTTCGCCACTCAAATTGCCATCAAGAAAAATTGGTCCGATTAAACGGTCTTCAAAAATGCCAGTCCAGACATTTAATTTCTGTGGAGTTTGAGTGTGGACTTCGTGAAAATGTCTTGGATTATTATCTGCCCAATAACGACAATTATGACGATTGACTGTAGAGTTTAATAAAAACGTACACTCGTCTGAAAAACAGATATTGAACAGAAAGTTCCCGTTATCAGCTATTCGTGCAGTCATAACTTCACAAAACTCGAGCCGCCGATCAAAATCATCTTCAATCAGTTGTTGTACGAGATGAATTTTATACGGGTGAAATTTATGATGCTTCAATATTCGCTGAATAGTTCTTCTTTTGATGTTTGAAAAAGTGGCCAATTTTCTCGTGCTCAAAGTTAGGTCTGCAGCAATTTGTCCTAAAACTTCAATCTCAGTAGTCTCATTTCTAACCGGAAATTCACGTTCAGGATCCCGTTTTTTGTTGGCTACTGAACTGCTTTGTCGAAACTTTGCAACTAACTCCAAAATGTGTCTTCTGTTAACATGTCTGTTCGGATGTCGTTCATTAAACAAATTTGCGGTACGGTTGGCACAGTCATCGTTTTTGAAAAAAAGAGTTATTATTTCAACTCTTTCTTCTACAGAATACACCATTGTGAAATCAATTTTCGGTAGTACTATCAAGTATCAAACCGACAGATAAACTGAAATAAGAAACCGCATTTCTCTCATTCCGATAAGAAATGTTCTGATAGCCAATTTTTTGTTTACAAACCAACAAAACATTGACTATCAGCACATTTCTTATCGGAATGAGGAAATGCGTTTTTGCATTTTCAACTTGATTAATTTTTAAACGACTTGATGAAACTTCCAAAAAAATTAGTGTGCTGAATTCAGAAAAGAAAGAACTTTCAAATGATGTAACACTCGACCCATGTGCCCTATTTAAAATATAAGGGTTCTTATCACCACCTTTAAGGGGTTGATGTGACAAAGTTGAGTTTTATGTCAAAACATGTCCCACTCAATATTAAAATTGACGTGTTTCAGCGTTTCTTAAAACAAAATTTCTCTGGACGCAAATCGGTATGTTTCGTTTTCAATGCTCCACCCTGTATATATAGTACTGTTAATATATTTTATAAAACACATAAATCTCAATAATTATTTATTACTTGATTGCCGTTGACTTGACATGTACCTCTTCTAATTCTAGCTTGATTACGCCATTGACATTGACAACTAGTGGTCACTGTGTCACAGTGCTACCAACATGACATTTAGAGTTTGTTTTTATTGAATTTTGAAGCAACACTTTCTTTAATTTAATAGTAGTTGTATGAAATAAATTGTAAATAAAGCTAGTTTCCACAAAAATAAAAAATATCCTCATCGAATAAGATTACTTTTTTGTGAATTTTCTTAGAAAATACTCACTAATGAGTATGTGATGGTGTGTGTGTGTCTGTGTGTGTTTTGTTTCTTTAACGTCGGTCTGTTTCCGCGACTATGGCCAATCACCGACGCCAGGGAGCAGTTTGACCTCACTATCCTGGAAATTTTGCCGAAACCATGCCTTTCTTATTCTTCTTTTTTATTTCGACCACACACCACGACGGCTCACAGCCTAAATACTATCGTACCGCGGGTGTCGACAAGAAGGAAAGGGGCAACTTGTTAATTTTGGGCTTGAAGGTTTGGAGGAGAAGGAAAAACATGTGCCGGCAAGGAATTCCACAACTTAGAAGTCCTCGGGACAAAAGAGCGGGCATAACAAGATGTTCTATGTCTGGTGACCTGGACAGTAAAAGGATGCATTCGCTCTGTTCCCCTGGTAGATCTGTTGGGGGCAGCAGGTGGAGGGATTATGGAAGAAAGCTCCTCTGAGCAGTACCCGTGCAGATATCTATAAAAGAGAGACAAGGTCACTAACGGCACGTCGGTGAACAAGCGATGGAAGCCTTTGGGTGAGGGTAGGGTCACCGATGAGACGTATAGCTCTGTTCTGAATGGAGTCCAGGATAGTGAGTGTAGAAGCGGCAGCGGGACCCCAGATGTGAGAGCAGTATTCGAGGTTTGGCTTTATTTGTGAAGTATATAAGGTATATAGATTAGCTGGTGAAAAGTATTTGCGAGCCCGGAAGAGCAAACCTAATTTCTTAGCAGCCGCTTCTGCAATTGATGTGACATGTTGGTGACAATTGAGATTTCTATCCACAGAAATGCCAACAAGTGAAAAGGACTCATTACCTTAAATAACTTGGTTGTTCATTGTGATGGGTCTAGTGCTGGGGTATCTCTTATGAGATAGAAAGCAAGACTGAGATTTGGTGGAGTTGAATTGTACAATATTTTTACTTCCCCAGTCTAATATTTTTTGGAGATCTACAGAGACAGAACCCTTCATGAGTCTGCGATCATCATCTAATTGGGATAAAGAAACTGGCTTAGAATATTGTATATTTGAGTGGAGGGTGCTGTCATCCGCCTAACTGTGAACTGGGTTGGATGTGCTAGAGAATAGGTCATTGACGTGTAGAAGAAACAAAGTAGGGGCTAAAGCTGAACCTTGAGGGACTCCTGCTGTAATTGGATACAGTTTAGAGGAATGGCCATCCACGACAATAGAAATGCTCCTGTTGGAGAGGAAATTTGCTGTCCAGGTACAGAGTTTTGGTGGTAGGCCATAGGTTGGAAGTTTATTAAGTAGCGCTGCGTGCCAGACCTGGTCGAATGCTTTGGGTATGTATAGGGCGACAATTTGGAGTTCACCGTGTAGTTCCATAGACTTGTTCCAAGAATGAGTGACAAAGGAAAGGAGGTCGACAGTTGATCTGCGCTGATGGAATCCATACTGCCTGTCGTGGATTAGACTGTGTTTTTCAATAAATTTTAGTAATTCGGTGTTTATATACTTTTCCATTACTTTAGAGACGACTGAAAGGAGAGAAATAGGCCTGTAGTTGCTAGGAAGCGCTTGGGATCCTTTCTGGGGGACGGGTTGTACTCGAGCAGTTTTCCAGTTACTAGGGAATATGCCTCTATTGTAAGATGTCTGAAACGGGCGAGTCAGGACAGGAGCAATTTCTGATGCGCATTTTTTGAGAACAATTGCTGGGATCTCGTCAAGGTCAGAGGCTTTCCTGGTATTAAGAGAAGAGAGCATCTTTCGTACCTTTTTAGTTTTGAAAATGATATCAGTCATTTTATGTGTGACATTGGCAACTGTTGGTGGTTGAACATTTGGAGGTGAGCTGAGAGTAGAATTGCCGGCGAACAACGAGGCAAAAGTTCAGCCTTGCCCAGAGCGGTAGAAACAATTTCATCCCCTGAGATAAGAGGTGGGAACGTGCTCTTGCAGAAATTATTCCCAATAGATTTAGCAAGAGTCCAGAAGGGTTTGCTGCCGCTGGAGCTTAAGAGGACTTTGTTTTTTCTTACAGACATCCATTATATGTCGACGGAAAATGCAAAAATGCAATATCATAAGGCGGCTCGACGAAAAAAAAAAAAAATTTGTATCACCAACGACTTATGTGCCATCTTGTGATCGTAGAAATAATTTTGTAAGATATAGCTTAAGACACTCTATAATTAATGTTTACAATTTTGTTCATATCTTGTATAATAATGGATATATTGAGATATATTGAACATATATACCGTTAAACGATAAACTCTATAGCTAAGACTACTGCCAAAGCATCAGAGAAATGGTGTAATTAAAATGAACTTTCTGGAAACATTTTAGTAAAATTAAGGACAATGACACTTGAAGCTAAGACTTCAGGGTTTGTAAAACATTCTTCTTGAGACATTTTTTTCCATAGCCCGTATTAGTTTCAGCTTCTTAACCTAAATGTTGCCAATTTTGACGTTTTATTTCGCGACTTTGACGTTTTGAGGAAAACCCCAATTTTTTTTCTTTTAATGCCTATAACTTTTTTGTCTTTTAACCTATATAGCTTAATTTTGGTACAGGGTTCACCCTTTATAATACAAAATTATAACGGTGTAAACCCGCTTACCAAATTTGGTGGGGGTAGGGGATAAATAAGGGGTGCTTTGGTGAAAATTAACTTTTTTTCAATAAAACTCGGGTAATATAACGTTTCAAAAGTTTATGTGTACAGGAATATAAACATTTTATTTGTGGCCAAGTCATGGGCTCTAAATTCATTCCATAACAACGTCTTTCTGAAGAGGATAAATTATTACAGATATGTGTAAGTTATGATTCAATTTGCAGCAGTATTTTTGTGTGTGTTGTATTTTATTATCTAGCCTCATTACATTTTTGTTTTTATTTGTTGTACGCTTGTTATGATAGGTGTGTCTCACCGCAGTAAGTTTTGTTCGTGCCGTTTTATTAAATCGTTACAAAAAAGACCTGAGTAAAGGTGCAATTTAAGCAGAATCCTCCACCTCGACCTCCTGACCTGCCCTGACCATTGGTTTGCCTAATTAAAAAGCTGGGGGGAAGGAAAACCATGAGGTAATTAACTCTAGCATACATCAAGGTCATGCGAGCATAATGTGTACATAGTGTATATTTTCCTTCCCCCAGCTTTTTAATGAGGCAAACTGATGGTCAGGGCAGGTCAGGAGGTTGAGGTGGAGGGTTCTGCTTATATTGCACCTTTACCCAGGTATTTTTTAGAACGATTTAATAAAACGGCACAAAACAAAACTTACTGCGCTGAGACACTCGTGTTATGATTGTTTTTTTTTGGTATTGATATATATATATATATATATATATATATATATATATATATATATATATATATATATATATATATATATATATATATATATATATATGATATTCTTGTTACTGTATAGTAAATACGATAAATAGATCTATTATTATCATAATCACTGTACATACTGCATAGCTAATGAAATGTTAAAACGCTCTCTGTTTCACGAGCGACACAACTCCTTGTAGAATAAGATAAAATACCGTGGGATTGTTATCAGAAGATCTCCTGAATTGTCTTAATGAGAAGAGTTAGGGGCCGCATTCTGTCTTTAAATCAGTCTCACAATGGTTAAGTACCAATTTAGATGGTAATATTGTAATTAAAATTTGTCCGGAAGAAACTCTAACCGCCCAGTCTACAATCACCTTCCAGCTTTTCAAATGTTATCGCTTCATCTATATTCCGTCTAAAATAACATTATCTAAGAAAAGGAACGCACCAGAGATTTGTGGAATCTTAAAATATTGATTTTAATATAACCCACGCGAGAACGCGTTTTAAAAATGATTTTTTAAATTTTAATTAGGCTTCTTTTAAAATTTTACCTAAAATTTTATATCTCTTCAATCTCATCCAGATTTTAATCCATTTTCGAAGGAACAGTTCACTAATGAGGAAATCGCGATTTTTGAATTTTAAAAATATTTCTTCAAATGAGCACAAACTAGGATCCCTAGAATTCACATCTGGGGTAAGCTTCAATTTTTAGCGAATTTTTCGTAAAACGAAAAATTCACTAATGGAGCGATCTGTGTTTATCTCCCTCTCTCTCTCTCTCTCTCTCTCTCTATATATATATATATATATATATATATATATATATATATATATATATATATATATATATATATATATATATATATATATATATATATATATATATATATACCGATAACTCAAAAAATAATGGGCCGATTTTGATGAAATTTGGTATGTACCTTTCTTTTGTAAGTGGCTTGGATAAGCTCGTTAGTTTTTGGTTTGAAAATTTTGGATTTTCTTTCGAAAAATTTTTGTATCTCCGAAAATAACAGAGCTATGACAACGAAATTTGACACATACGTTTACACTATAAAACTTACCCCACAGACCAAAATTCAGACCTCCATGATAAAAAAAAGTTATAGGCATTAAAAAAAATTTGGATGCCACTGGTGATCAGAGGAAACCACAAGAACAAAATATTTTGCGTGATTAACAAAACAAATTCAATATTAAATACAACGGTTAAGTTTTCTTGACGCAAAAATGTCCAGAAGTAGCAGAAAAAATATTTTGAAAATTTTATAATTTTTATTCTTGAAACGTCAAAGTCGCGATTTGAAACGTCAAAACGAATTTGAAGCAAATACGGATTATGTCGAAAAAATCTCTTAATAAGTGTGTTTCACAAAGTCTTAGGTTTCAGCTTTAACCATCACTGTCCTTCATTTTACTAAAGTATTTTCGGAAAATCCATTTCATTACATCCACTTTCTGATGCTTGGGCAATAGTTTTCGCTATAGAGTTTATTGTTTAATAGTCTATATTTTAGCAAATTGTCGTAAAAAAAATCGTTATTAAGAAAACCGCGACTTATGAATTTAAAAAAGATTTCTTCAAATGAGCGCGAACTAGAACCCCTAAAACCCATATACAGGGTCAGTTTAAGTTTTTGCCTGTTTACGCATATACAGGGTGACGCATTTCTAGGGTAAAGCTCAATATATCCGTTATTATACAAGATATAATATGAGGAAAAAGTATATAGGTTAATTATAGTGTCTCGAGCTGTATCTTCTCAACCTATTTTGACAATTACAGGGTGGCCCATTAGTAGTTGATGATACACGATTTATTTTTTTAAAGAACACCACTTATGTTGTTTCATTTTTGTGTTTTCCATCAAAGTACAATGCATGCTTGTAAGGAAAAAAATGATATCGTTCATCGTTTTTGAGTTGGTTCAATTGTTTTGCAACTTCTCACGTTTTTGGCACATAATTCAAGCGCATATCACAAATTGTGATATGGCTTTTTGATCAATAGATAGCTGAGCTCAATGGAAATGACGCATTAAGGGAACTTTTTCTTTGTATTACTCGTCGAAAAAATCTAGCTGCCGTATACAGGTACTCTCAAATAGTGGCTAAATTTGAAGTTTTCGCTGAAATGTTTTAGTGTTTCCGTAGAAATCATTTTTTGTAAAATTTTTGTGATATGAATAATACATGTTTAGTAAGTTATTGTAAAAAAAAGTTGTCGAATTTTTGTAAAAAATATAATTTAGTGTAATATGGCTAAAGGCAATTTATATAAAAGAACTTATCATATTTTTTTTTTCAATTTTTGTCCTAAAGCTGTTTGTGATTAATTATATCTTGGCAGGTGTGTAAATAGCTTAAAGAGGTTCGTTGGCCAGGAAAATTGGGCCAGTTTTTTTGGAACTTTTTAAGTTTATTTTCGAAAAATTTTTGTACTTTTTGAAACAACAAAGTTATTTTAATAAAATATAGAACATTGTTAGTACCATATAGGTTATACTATCAAGCAAATGCCCTTCTTGTAAAGACGAGACATATTTTCCATTGAAAACATTTTTACGAAAATTAGCTACCATAACGCATTTGCTGCGTCCCGAACTCTTATATGTTTATATAGATAGTTTCAACTTTTAGATGTTATATATATATATATATATATATATATATATATATATATATATATATATATATATATATATATATATATATATATATATATATATATATATATATATATATATATATATATATATATGGGTTTGTACTCTGTGGTATTTATTACTATTATTATTATTATGTTGAAATAGACTCTATTGCTACTCAGGGTGAATTCAGTTCACATCTATATCTTAATTAACTTAAAAAAATAATTGATCTACAATCTGTTTTCATTGCCAAATAAACAAGCAAATAATTGTTTTAAAACTTTGAGTTTAAAGATAGTGTCTTCTTTTGATTTTATGCGACTATTTAACCTTTTATAGTGCCTTTTTATATTCATTTTAACTCAAATTCTCCTCTTTTAAGAATCCAAATTTAGTCAGTTATACTCTTCGTACAAATACGAATACATTTTTATTGAAGAAAACATATTTATACTAACTCTATTTATATATTGAACATTACATCTTACGCTTGAGAATTCTCTTTATTGCTATTCTTCATCAATATTTTACTATCTATTTTACCATTTACCCTTATGATTACCTTAATTTAGGTGTATTTACCTAAACTTTCTTGTAATACATTTTTTATGAACAAACAATATCCTAAAATGAGTTTTGGGCACATTACCTAATATTTACATCTCTGTGGACGTTTTCAATTACTCCGTATTCTCGAACCGATATTCGTTTCAAATTATATATATTCTTGTAGTTTGTAATTAATTTTGGAATGTATTACTCTCTGTACTAAGTTGTTATAACATCACACTTCATCGCTGTATGTAAACTTTTTTCTTTTAAATTATGATTTTAAACTTTTATCTCGAAACGACGCTGCTTTCTTCTTTCAGAATCTAAACTGACTAAAAATTCTATTTTTTCCATCTGACAACTTGTCATCCCTCCAATTTTTCAACTTAACGTGTCGTCCCCATGGCAATCAGCCTTATAAATCATCATGTTTTTAGTGAATTTTCATTAAGAAAATTAACAGGAATCGATGGTCAAAATTTTTTCAAATGAGCAGGAATTAGGGCCCCTGGAAGCAATTTCTAAGGTCAGTTAAAAAATTTATATATATATATATATATATATATATATATATATATATATATATATATATATATATATATATATATATATGTATATTTATGTATGTATCCAACTGATAACTCAAAAAATACTTAACTGATTTGGACCATATTTGGGAATTACCCTTATTTTGTTAATGGCTTGGATGAGTTCGTTCCTCAGATCTTGCTCCCAAGGTTTCTTAACAAAAAATTTAAAAATATTCTTTCAAACGCAATAACTATCAAATTATGTAAGTGATTTAAATGAATATTTACAACTTAAACGAACATAAACAGACGTGCCGTGTACCAATTTTCAAGTTTTTTGGTCAAAGAAAAATAAAGTTAATCGAAATTAATATAAAAATAATCCTCGACATCACTTCAGTTTCTGTAATGCAATATCTACAATGTTAGATAAAGACAGATGACGTTATTTGTATGGATGGAAGTTACATTATTGCAACATGTCAGAATGTAGAACATTGATAGATATACGTCAGGAACGCCATCTCGGTAAGGAACCAGGTAGTATGTTGTCACGATAGCTCTAGTTAACACAAAATGTAGATAAAGACTGTGTACAACGTTTGATATTTTATAACTGACTTTTAACCAACCTAACATATTTAAAAGATGGATATAAATATTGAAAATAAAAATCTGACGATGGTTATAAATGTGTGTGTGTGTGTTTTGGTTCTTTAACGTCTGCCTATTTCCGCGAATATGGCCAATCACTAGGGAGCAGTTTCACCTCACTATCCTGAAAATGTTGCCGAACCCCTGACTTTCTGTAAAGAGGATAGGGATCTTTAACGTGCCCAACATCACATGGACAGGGGACCGACGGCTTCATGCCCCTGCGAAGGGCGGAACGTGCAGACATTCAACTTGCTCAAATACAATGCCAGAACCTCGGTTGATGTTAATGTTACAGTTTGTACTGAAAAAGTGAAAGGAGTACCCTGGGATCGAACCCAGTACCCTTCGTATCAGAGGCACACGTTCTTGCCCCTGAGCCACCGAGGCTCTATGGTTATAAATGAAAATTGTGAGTTAATAACTTTAAAAAATACAATTTTGCGTAAAATAGAAAATCAGTATATCAGTAAATCATATTCTAAGAGCAGTGTTAACACTCGGTTTTTAATGTTCCTTAATTGAGCCATGAAAGGACCCTTTAGACATTATTATTATTGTATAACCGGGGGAAATAACTAATGCATTATGTACTAATAGTAACAGTATCGGCATTTTTATATTTTGTCTCCGTGCGGAAGACAATATTTGTTAGGTTTGTTGTCTATGTGAAAACTGGAACCTGTGATGAGCACTAATAAGTACACTTGGAGAACACCCAAATCACCACAACACATATTTCAAAGACCTTACGATCGTTTCGTTGACCAAGTCAACATCTTCCAGAATTTTTCTTCCTCTGAAGATGTTGACATGGTCAACGAAACGATCGTAAGGTCTTTGAAATATGTGTTGTGGTGATTTGGGTGTTCTCCAAGTGTACTTATTAGGTTTGTTGTGTTAAATTTAGTACCACGCGCAAGTACCAAGACCTGCTTACAAAATGAGAACGATACCTACTGGCAAATAAGTTACTAGATCCATCATCTTTATTATCCATGGTTTCGCAAGTTAGTTGGTCAAGTTTTTTTTAATTGCTTTATTTAAAATAATATCGTAAAAGTGCTGTTTTTTATTAGACTCTATAAATGTGTTTTACTAGTGTTCGTGTGCACATACTAAACATGCTTGCTGTACCCACACCCTTTTCAACACTTATTTACTGTTGCTGTATTCATACTTTTTGAAAATGATAAAAGCAGCTTAACTATGTAAGACTGAAAAACAAGGCAACATCAAAATCATTTTTAGAAAAATATATTAAAAAAATGAAATAGGAGAACAATTTAAACAGAAATGAAAATCTTGGCTCGCTGCTTCGTCGCAGGGGTTCTCTTTTCCCTTTCGAATGCCTACAATCACCATCAATGCATAAAAAAACAAGAATTTTTTTTTGGGAACAACCCCTAAAAAATTAACCGGACCTGCGGTGAATATAAAGATCCTGCGGGCAGTAAACGAAATTTTAATGAGGTGTAGCTGCAAAATGGAATAAAGGCAGCTTATAGAGGTCTAACTAACCTGTTTCTTTTGCATTTTAGCACTTTTCGCTCATATTTCCTTCTTATCTTCATCCCCGCCCTATTCACCCCTGGTCCCGTAACTTTCTTGTGGGCTGTTTGCAAGAATTTTTTTTTAAGTTTGGGCATCCAGAAGGGGTTCTAAGCATGTTTCTGAAAATATTTTTCTGAACATCCCCGCATGTGCTAATCTGCAAATTTACCAAAAATTTAATTTTTATTTTCCAAGCGGAATGAATGTGTTAAATTATAGGTGGCAGGTAAGAATGATTCTATATTAATCGCTTGAATGATCAGTTTTAATCAACTCAATCGAACAAGTTTCTGTAAACAAAATAACAAAAAAGGTTTCCTAAAACAAATTTGTAATTATCTGTGAAGCTCATTGTACATACAGACTTGGAGACTACTTCTCTGGCTTCACTGTTGGTTTTTGTAGTCACAGAAGCATTGAAGAACATCCTAGAACATCCAGAATTAGAAGGGCCACTTGCTCCAGTTAGCTCACGCGCTGGCTACGTCCTTCAACTACAAAAACCAACAGTGAAGCCAGATAAGTAGTCTCCAAGTCTGTATGTAGTATGGACAAGTTTCACTAAGTAAGGGCAACAACAATCAATGAATTGAAGCTCATTGTGTTATTCTTTAAATTTAGTACCCACGCTGCTTTTATATAGGTTTTACTATGTATCAAATCTGAAGTTTAGTCTAGTTTAATGGGAAATTGAGATCACCATTTGAAATATTTTTATTAAAATTCGCTACCATAATGCATATAAATTCTTTTCAACAATTATTTACTATTGCTGTATCCATACTTTTTGAAAATAAAAGAAAGTCAAACGATACAAAAGTTTTAAATTTAATTTTAATAATTTAACTTAAACAACTGTTTATATAATTTAAACAAGGTATGTATGTACTTTATATTAGGTATGTAGCTTCATTTATTTCAAATTTTCTATAGGTATCAAGCCGCTTGCAGTTACATCCTAAAATTTAGCGCTATCGGACGCAAATATTGTCCCGGTATTAGGAAAGAAACGGTCCAGTGCTAACAATTTACAAAATTGTTAGTTGGATGTACATTTCACACAAGATCCATCTATAAAATGTTGTGTTAACTAGAGCTGTTTTGACATTATACTACCTGGTTCTGTACCGAGATGGCGTCCCTGTCGTATCTCTCAAAATATTTCCCATATTCTGACATCTTGCAATAACTTACATTGTTTAGATTTTTGTCTACGATTAATTTAAATAGCATAGCAGTACAGATAACGTCATCTGTCTTTGTCCAACATTGTAGATATTTTCTTCATGAAAATTCACTGAAAAAATGAAAAAATTTATATATATATGTGTGTGTAAAAAAAAGAGGAAAGAAAAAAGTAAAATAGAAAAAAATAATAATAACGTTTACATCACAATTTTCAAAGTAAGTTACTGATTATAATTAAATGTAAATAGTTAGCTGTCAGTTTTTACATAATTGTTATCCCACTCTTTTAGCATTATCCTGACATAGAAGTCACAAAAGCCTTGTGTGAAATAAAAAACAGTTTGTAGCTAATAAAACGAGCGTTCAAGGCCATCTACTTCACTCCAATCCACTGTCTTATAACCAGCTTTAATATGAAATGCATCTAAAGCATGACCATCAATCTCTAAAGCCCTAATTGCATGATGTCCAGGAAGAGATAATTAATGCATACAAGGATATTCTGATCAATATTACAGCTGCATAACTCGCCAAACGACTTCTGGTCGCCGACAGTATAGTTGGCGGCACCACAAGTGTGTCACTTCCCAACTAGAACAGATACTACTATTATTGTCATTATTATTTATTGGCATCGTGGATGTTGCCAGACAATGTACGGGAACAATGTGATAGATAGAAGGAGCATGACTAGGAGTTCCAGAAGCAAATCCTCCATCTCCGGATATCATATGCTCGTCCATCATAAACAACTCCTTCTGTCCCCGGAATCCGCATAATGTTGAAAGGATTTCATTGTGTTTTTTATGCCATGAATTATAATAAGGATGCATAAACATTCTTTAGTATGCTGACAACGCGAATCATTAAAAAAATTCGGGACGTAGCAAGTGCGTTATAGTAGCGAATTTTTACAAGAATTGTACACTACTATTATACGCCATATTAATAAAGTTAATACTTTAAACTTATACAGACCTTAAAGATCCATTTTAGAGGTCCCAGTACGCGCACATTTTAAGAATTCTTTCGAAGGTGTTACCATCCATATCTCTCTATTATCATGAAAATCTTGTGATCTAGCTCCTTTTGATAAAAATGCCCAAAACTCAATTTTCTATGAAGCTGAACAACTAAATTTTGCTATATCTGTGGATAGTGTAAGTCTCTTTAAAATAAACTTGTATTACAAATTTCATTATAGTTATACGGAAGATTTCCAGAAGGAAACTTAATTTATATTTAGAAAAGTAAACTATCTGCCAAATTATAAACGTAGCAGTTATTTTTCCTTATTAATGGCCAGTACGATTTCGTTATCGATCTCTCCCTTCGTATATTAAATCTCACAAAAATGTCCCTCTACCTTTTCCTATAGTGTTACTCGACTTTAAAAAAGTCTGGACGCAGCAAGTGCGTTATGGTAGTGAATTTTAAAAAAAATATTTTTAATAGCAAATCTCTTTCTTTGATGAAAACAGGCATCAAACTTGGTTGCCTATATAGTAGAAACAATGTCCCATATTTCATCGCAATAACTTTATTGTTTGAAAATATATAAACATTTTTCAAAAATCTGGATGCAGCAAGTGTGTTATGGAAGTGGACTTCCATAAAAATGTTTTTAATAGCAAATACGAGCAGGCCTCAATCTGATTACCGGTATAGCCTATGTAGTAGAAACAATGTACTATATTTTATCAAAATTACTTATGGTTTGAAAATATACAAAAATTTTCCGAAAATAAACTTAAATGTTGGTTTCCTAACCAACAAAGCTTACGTTAATAGCAAATTAAGTTATTGAAATTTGAAGGATTTAATGATAATTCGGTAAATTTGCAGATTAGCTCCCGAACGCTTTTCCAAAAATTGTTTTCAAAAATATTACTAAGACCCCACCTGGATGCACAAACCACAATAAAAATTTCTTGTTCACACCCTCCAGGGAAGTTACGGGACTGGGAGTGAATAGGGGTGCTGGGCGGGGTAGGTAGTAAAAAGGAAATATTAGCAGAAAATGCGAAGAAAACTGCTTGAAAGCTGTCTATTTGAAGCCATATCTACATTAAACCCTGCCTACCCCGCACAGCACTCCTATTTGCCCCAGGTCACGTAACTTCCTTGGGGGGTATGCACAAGAAGTTTTTCTTGTGGTTTATGCAACGAGAGCGGTTGTATGCACACGAGGGGAGAAAGAAAATGCCTACGACGAAGCAGCCCCCCCGCTGGTTTGACTTGTGGCTGGGGGGTTGGGTGGTGATGGTGGTTTTGGGTGTCTGCTTCGTCGTGGGGATTTTCCTTCCCTCTCGCGTGCATACAACCACCATCGCTGCATAAACCACAAGAAAAATGTCTTGTTTCTACCCGCCAAGGAAGTTACAGCACCTGGGGGATAGGGGTGCTGTGTGGGGTAGGCAGGGTTTAAGGGGGATATGGCTTCAAGATGTGAAAAAGACAGCTTTCAAATCCGTTTTATTCGAATTTTCTGCTCATATTTCCTTTTTACTACCTACCCCGCCCAGCACCCCTACTCACTCCTGGTTCCGTAATTTCCTTGGGGGGTGTGAACAAGAAATTTTTCTTGGGGTTTGTGGATCCAGGGGCTAGGCAGGTTTCTGAAAACAGTTTTTTGAAAAGCGTTCGGGAACTAAACTGCAAATTTACCGAAAATTCTTTACCAAAACGCATTTACTGCGTCCAGATTTTTTTCTTACAAACGCATCATATTTCGATAAAAAATGGAAAAATGCATTAACGAATTTGTTCTACGAAAATTAGCTAAAAAAATTATAGACCGTTAAACCATAAACTGCACTAAACCTACAGCGAAAGCATCAACTTAACTAAACCGACAGCCAAAGCATCAGAGAAAGGGTCTATTTGAAATAAATTTTCTGTAAATATTTTAGTAAAATGAACGGCAATGACGGTTGAATCTAAAACTTAAGGGTTTGCAGAACACTCTTCTTGCAACATTTTCTTTTCACAATCGGTATTTGTTTCACGTTCTTTGCTTAAACTTTGCCAATTTTGACGTTTAAAATTGCGAGTTTGACGAGAACTCCAAAATTTGTTTCTTTCACTGCCCATAACTTCTTTGTCTTTAAAGCTAGAGACTTAGATTTTGGTACAGAGTTCACTCCTTATAATACAAACACGCGTACCAAATTTGGTTGCCCTTACTTTTATTCCTATTTATTTCCGGATATATGAATTTTTTAGAAAAAAAAAACAAAATTTTCCGGGAAAGCCTGCTCCGATTTTCCTGGCTGACGAATTTATCCAAGCCACTTGCAAAAGGAAGGTACTTACCAAATTTGATCAAGATGGGTCCATTATTTTTTGAGTTATCGGTCATATATATATATATATATATATATATATATATATATATATATATATATATATATATATATATATATATATATATGACCGATAACTCAAAAAATAATGGACCCATCTTGATCAAATTTGGTAAGTACCTATATATATATATATATATATATATATATATATATATATATATATATATATATATATATATATATATATATGTGTGTGTGTGTGTGTGTGTGTGTGTGTGTATAAACACAGATCTCTATATTAGCCAATTAAAAAAAATCGTTAAAAATGCCACTCGCACCTAAAATTACTCTAAAACAACTTTTACATTTTACTTTAGTTCCAATTTACTCTAACTCTATTTTAAAGCCCTACGGCTCAAATATCTATACTAATATTCTATATTACAGCCCTAGGACACAAATACCTATACAAATATTATATACAGATTATTTCTGTACTCGAGACAGCTATGCCTTAAAAATAAAAAATCCCTTCAACATTTTAAGTACTGGAACGTACTCACCAGACAAATGAAAAACTAGCCCTGTACCATTCACTATCACTCACTACCACCGGCCATTTAACCACCCCCGTTAGTCCGCGGTGAAACGCCCTCTCTAAAGAAAACCTAAATCCTTTTTAGCTCCCTAGTTCGGACACTAATTCACTCCTGTAAGTTCCACTCAAACTGATAATTCATTTCTATATTATTTACAAAATCTCATTACACCGTCACGATGACCCGCCGATATTTTCCTAGTGCCGCGGGGGGCACTCTAGCCTAGACCGAGGCTGGGAGCCCACTAAATCTGAATTTTTCTCTCTGTCCCCTGGTGAAACCCCACTCCCTATCGTTAGTCATTATTGTCTTCCAATTAAAATTCGTATTTTAAGATCATGCCACTATTCTAACCAATAAGAGATTGCCTCCAAGACACGTACTTCCGCGGTCCATCATGACCCCTGAGTTTGCTGTTTTCGTCTTTTTCTGTTGAACTAACCCGAACTCTTTTCAGGTTGTCTACTTGTGTAAAATCACCAACTTTGCAGAACCTCGGAGTTCAGGGGTAAGAACGTGTGTCTCTGAACCGAAGGGTACTGGGTTCGATCCCAGGGTACTTGTTTAACGTTTTCAGTACAAACTGTAACATTACCATCAATCGAGGTTCTGGCATTGTATTTGAGCAAGTTTATTGTCTGCACGTTCCGATCTTCGGAGGGGGTGTAAAGCCGTCGGTCACGTGTCCATGCGATGTTGGGCACGTAAAATATCCCTACCCCCCTTACAGAAAGGCAGGGGTTCGGCAAGAATTTCCAGGATAGTGAGGTGAAACTGCTCCCTGGCGTCGGTGATTGGCCATAGTTGCGGAAATAGGTCGACGTTAAAGAAACAAAACACACACATACACACACACCAACTTTGCAAGTTTAAAGTTACTTGCCACAATTTATCAGCCTGATCACTGAACGACACATTTTAGCTTGTTAAGGTGTTTTATTTATGTGAGTCGAATTAAATGTCCAGATAACCTCAAGCTACCCATAGCCTACATATTTTATGGTGTCGCGATTAAATTAAAGATCGCATAGAACATTTATCTTACGGCAAATTTTCATTAAATTTTAGAGGTCCAACCCATGTAATTCATTTACATCTGCCCAAACGTTCATGTATGGAGAAACATCACAAAAATTTATATACCTAAGCAGGCACCCTGCTTACATCTGGACATCTGGTACTGAATGGGTTGACAATTTGCACACTTAAACTTGCACCCACCCCACAGAAGTATGTGTTCCTTGAGCTCGCTATCTCCGATTTATTCTCAACGTTCATACCATTTTCATATATATATATATATATATATATATATATATATATATATATATATATATATATATATATATATATATATATATATATATATATATACAGGGTCTCCCAAGTTGAGTAGCCTATTAGATTATTTTCCAAACTATGCATATCTGAATGCTGAAAATTTGCACATGGGGGTTGCCGAAGATGCTCTATCTGAAAAAATAATTTCCAAAATGGCGCACTTCCGGTTATACCAGAAGTAGGTGCTAACTTTGTTATTTTAAATAGAACACCCTGTATATTATTACATATTTAGAATGCTTATTTGATTTTAGGTGGACTTTTATTAACAAACCTTAGTCCTATCTTCAAATGTTTTCGAAATATTTCAATTTTTTCGAAAATTCGAGCCACGAGAAGGCTTTTTTGATAAGGGTATTTTAGCTTTCTGGTGGGTGTGTTAGGATATTTTTTTAAACTGTGCATTGCAGGACAACAAAGGTGTGTTGCGACATTATTGAAACAATATTTCATATACAGGGTGTTTTGTGTAATGTATATGAATTCCGTAGCTTTCAAACTCAAAAAACTTGTTTATTTCAAATAGAACACCCTGTATTTTATTATTTTATCAAATGCTTCTGAAGACATTCTTTCAAACTGTATTAGCATTCCCTATACCTAAAAACGATTTTTCTTGAGTTATTGACATTTTTTAGAAAAAAGCACAGAATTCCGCAAAAAAAAGTTAATTAATTAACTTATTCAATAGAACACCCTGTATTTTATTGTTTTGTAAGATGCACTAGAAGTCACTATTTAAAACTATATTAGCATTTCCTATACCTAGAAACCATTTTTTTTTGAGTTATTAACAATTTAATAAAAAAAAGTACAGAATTCGGCCAATACAGTATTATGTTAATAATGTATGCATTTATGTATGTATTTATGTATGTATGTGAATGTCTGTCACACATAAAAGAAATTATATTATCATAGGAATTGTTCAAATTGTCCACCATTTGCATTAACACATCTTTCCAAGCGAGATAGAACTCCATCACTTGTTGCACGCTGTATTTCGAATGGATTAAGGTTGTCGAGACTATTTCGAACTCGGTTTTCAAGTTCTTCTCTTGAATTAACTGGAGTTGCATAAACGTCTGACTTGATCTTGCCCCACAAGTAAAAATCGAGCGGCGTCAGATCGGGTGATCGTGAAGGCCAAACATATCTTCCTCCGCGTCCTATCCACCTATCTTCGAACACTTCATTCATGTACACCTTGACATCTGCTGAAGAATGCGCAGGGGCACCATCTAGTTGATACCAACAATTGATATGATGGTTGAGGGGTAGAGTGTCCAGGAAATCACTGACTGTGGTTCGTAAGATTCTTAGGTACTGATTGGAGGTAAGGTTACTATCGTAAATACAGTAAGAAATTTTATTGTCCATTAGAAGAGCAAATACATTAAAACTAAATTTATTCTGGAAACAGCGCTCTCTTATCACATGAGGATTTTGCTATGCCCAGTGATGCGAATTGTGTCTGTTAAAAATTCCTTCATGTGAAAACTTGGCTTCGTCTGTCCAAATTATATTTTTTATAAAGGAGGGACTATTTTGGTGACGATCCAGGAGCCATTGACAAAATTCCACTCTTCGTGTTGCATCACTAGGTTGTTGAAAATTCACAGTTGTAAATTTATAATCGTGCATATTGTGCTTACGCAATATTCTATGTATTGTCGAATGCGACAGGTTCAAATCAGCTTCAGCAGTTTTTACTGATGCCTGGGGATGGGCTTCAAAATACGATAATACAGTGATTTCAACGTCTTCGTTTCCTGTTAGTGGTGCGTTTCTTGATGAGTTTTTCATAGGGCAGCTACCAGTGCTCAAGAAGTTTGATTCGTACCTTCTGAATTTTTTAATTGTCATTGGTGGTACCTCAGGATACCGTTCGTTGAACATTCGACATGTCCTGCTGGCAATTCTGCTACACTCCCCGTAAAAGTGAAACAAATTGAGCAATTGTTCATGTGAGTAGTTACGGCTTTCCATTATACTCTCGAGTCGTAATTTATTTTATTTTTATTTATCTATTTATGATAATTCGCCCAACACGATATACAAGATATAACAGTAATAATTATTGTTCACACAAACATACATCAACTCAGGTAATAAAACAATAATGTCACATTACTGAAACGTCAAACTGTAGACAGCACTCTAATAAGTTTATTAACTAACTTATTTTTGTGGCATTCTGTGCTTTCTTCCAAAAGTTGTAAATAACTCAAGGAAAATGGTTTCTAGGTATAGGGAATGCTAATACAGTTTGAAAGAGTGTCTTCAGAAGCATTTGATAAAATAATAAAATACAGGGTGTTCTATTTGAAATAAACAAGTTTTTTGAGTTTGAAAGCTACGGAATTCATATACATTACACAAAACACCCTGTATATGAAATATTGTTTCAATAATGTCGCAACACACCTTTGTTGTCCTGCAATGCGCAGTTTAAAAAAATATCCTAACACACCCACCAGAAAGCTAAAATACCCTTATCAAAAAAGCCTTCTCGTGGCTCGAATTTTCGAAAAAATTGAAATATTTCGAAAACATTTGAAGATAGGACTAAGGTTTGTTAATAAAAGTCCACCTAAAATCAAATAAGCATTCTAAAAATGTAATAATACACAGGATGTTCTATTTAAAATAACAAAGTTAGCACCTACTTCTGGTAGAACCGGAAGTGTGCCATTTTGGAAATTATTTTTTTCAGATAGAGCATCTTCTGCAACCCTAATGTGCAAATTTTCAGCATTCAGATATGCATAGTTTGGAAAATAATCTAATAGGCTACTCAACTTGGGAGATCCTGTATATATTTTTGTTGGATTTTTTTCTTCTTCATTAAACGTCTCGCACCCGTCGCAACTTTCACATGTCGGAGACAAGGAGACCGTACAGAGTAGTTTACTTTTTCTTGGGTGAAGCCGCCGCCTTCTTCTTGGCCGTCTTCGGTTTGGGTGCCTTCGGTTTCTTTGTGGGACCGGCTTTGGCTCTTTTCGCCTTGGACCGCGACTTGGGTTTGGCCGCCTTCGGTTTATCTGCGGCGACGGCTCTCTTCACCTTCTTGGCGGCTGGTTTCTTGTCGCCGTCTCCCACCTGGACGGAGCCCGAAGCCAGTCTGAAGGAACCGAACGTTCCCCTGCCCTTCGTCTGTACCAGAGAGCCGGAGGCGACGGCCGATTTCAGGTATTTTCTGATGAACGGCGCCAGTTTGTCGGCGTCCACCTTGTAGTTGGCGGCGATGTACTTCTTGAGGGCCTGCAACGACGAACCGCTGCGTTTCTTCAAATTAAAATGTCATTTTTGGTCTCGTACAAAATTTACAATTTCGGCAAAAATATGGGTAGTTGTGAAAGGTTTGCAGTTGGAAATATATTATGGAGTGATTAGTATGAATTGTAAATGGAGGTATCAGGTGAAACATTAGAAGAACGAAATGGAACAGAAAAGAAATTTTTTGGAATGTCAAAATTTTAAGGTTGTTCAATTTGGAGTGTTGTCAAGCAGTTTTGGATGCAACTATGTATAAAATTATGTTAATATTCACCACAAGTCTTAGTCTTATTGAATAAACATGTTGTATAATTTTAAGCAAGGTAATAATAATAATATATAATTAACTCCGTTCTCTAGAACTCCACTTTTTGCCTAGCTTGGAGTTGATTATGTTCCAGAATTATCTCGAGTTACCTCTGCTTCGCCCAACCGTCTCATTCTCATATTTAAATTTCGCATCTTTTATAACTTTATCTAATATTTTACAATAATTTTTATACCCAAGTTTTAGAGTTTCCTTTGTAGGTTTTCTCTTCCAAAGACTGTACGAAGTCTCTTTGGTTCTGCAAGATACAATGATCGCAGCGCAATCCATTTTTTTCGCGGTACTGAGACCCTGCTTTTACCTTTTAATTGTTTAATCGCAGTGGCTTTTTCAACGCAACCGCCTATTAGCTTAATCAGTGTGTTGACGTCGGGGTTGGGATAATAATAATATTAATAGTAATTTCTTTGGAGATGCATTGCCAGAATTGATGGAAGCAGTGCCACTAAAAACACGAGAGTTTTACTGTGGTTTATGTATGACGGCGCTCCCGCTTACCTTGCAGTAGATGTTAGAAATTACTTGGCTCAACAATCTCCTGATCGTTGGATAGGTACTAGTGGACCTCACCCATAGCCACCCCGTTCGCCGGATTTTAAACCTTTGGACTTTTATTACTGAGGTCACCTTAAATAACTTGTCTATGGTACTCCTATTTGAACTGAGATGAGCTCCAACTTCGTATTACTAACGATTATAATACAATTCGCGCCAGTCACGAAATTTCTCGCACTTTTTTTATTCCGATATTTTTAAAATGGGAAGTTTTAATTGGCACAGTCTGTTTAAGAATTTTAACCAACCCTGACTATGGGTTCTAGGGCACTCTAATTCGTGCTCATTTGAAACAATTGATTAATGAAAGACAACGATCGTGACCCCTCAATTAGTGAATTTTCTTAATGAAAATTCACCAAAAGAAATATTTAGAGAGAAACACAGATTATACCACAGCAATGACCTCGATGTAGTCTGGTATGAAACCCTCTCCTGAATTAATTCGGGGTGTGATGAATGTCGGTGGTAATTTTTATAATAGCCTCAGTTTCCACATCGACTTTATACAACCAATTAAAAACGGCCGAGATCATCCCGCGAATTTCATTTTCGGTTATGATATTTTTTTTAGATCAGATTAAAAAGCAATTATACTTCGCGCAGTAATAGAATTCCTAATCAATTCGGTATAAATAAATAAACAAGGTTCCGGGCAAGATAGCTTGCAGATTTGCCCTTTCAGGATTATCATTATACAGTATATTATAGGGGGGATTGGATTATATTCCATTAATTTCTGAAAATTGCTTTAATGAGTAATTTTAGGTTTAGTTTGTAACGGTCCTTAAAAAAGGAGAATGTCCAGTTCATTAATTTATTTAGGTAACGATCCAAAAAGACAAAAAATTAAAAAAAATCGTAAGAGAATGATTAGGTAATTGATCAAGATGTCTTAAGGTATATTTGGACCTATGTTGCCCTGCCTGAAGTCTTAGATTTATGAGATCTCCAAGTCAGAACAGTGTTACGAATATTGGAGGGAATCTAGATATTAAATACAAAGAATTCTTATCTGCGCTGCCAAAAAGACTTATGAAGTTTCAGGTAGGGATTATTGTTCAATGAAACAGTTGTTAAAAAATATATATAAACTTAAATTTATTGATAAAAGTTATAAAGCAAATAAATCAAATTAATACATCTGGTGATTTAGGATAAGTATACACTTCATAAAATAAGAAAACAATACATTCAGTATCACCAGAAGGAAATTAAATATTACACATGACAAGAATAATCGATATTGTGATAAGAAATGAGGAAAATTTAGTTTATTTACATGTAAGACATGAAATATCATTTGCTATGAATATGAAAATGAAGTTTACTCATTAAAAATACAAAAGAAAATAAGCACTATCTATTGATATTATCGTTTTTCTGTCAAAAACCTAGATGTCAAAATTTTAACAAGTTTTAAGCGATTTCTAGATATTTGCCTGATCAGGTTAGTTTTTACTGTTCATTTAAAATTGCTTAAGAGAAGGTCGATCAATTTCTAGAGTTAAATGCAGTTTACTGTTATAAATTAAGAAATTTTTAAATATTTTAACTTAAAATTTGGGTAATGTTGAATAACACAGTGAAAAATTCTGATCTACATTACTGATATGAAGTTGAAGAAAGAACACAGCATAAAGTTATCTTTAAAAGAGGAATCTCACTGATAATAAAAAGTTTACGTTGGTTATGCTGAATTGAACTTTGAAGTGTAAATTAATTAAAGGGTTCTGGTTGTCACATGAAAGTTTGAATGGTCACGCACAAATTAAATTTTTAAAACGACTCACCAAGACGGCTTCTATCTGAGGGTTGGGAATCCTAGACACCTGTTGGTGCTTTACATATGTCAGACAGGTAGATGTTGACCATTAGGGCCCAACACAGACTCTTAGTTTCTCTCCAGAGGAACGTCAGAAAATAAGGGAAACATTTCAGTGGGTGAGACGCAGATAAGGTTACACACCACTGTAGATGTACAATGGCTAGCTCCTACTTTAAACCGACAGCATCTGGTATGACGTCATCGATAGGATGTTTTTAAAGTGTAACTTTTACCGTCAATCTGTATTGGAAACTAAGCATTTACCAGCGTTAAAGGCCAATTAACTAGCGAGACAGAATACTTCAAGATGCACTTGAAATTGCGTGACAAAAATAAGAAAAGCGCCTGTATAGATTACATTTTCGCAAAAACAGATCATTAAGTTCTGCTAAAAACTAGATCAAACACTTGTTTGCACCCACGACAACTATATATAATGATATTTACGGTAAAAGTTAGATGTTTTCACCCCCTTTTGGAGTAACAAGGTAACAGCGTATTGTTTAAGGTGTTTACTCTTTGCTTGCTCGGGACCGACTCCTCTCGTTTGCGGGTGAAAATCTCCCTTCCCACCGATCTTACTGCGTATTATTTTTGTTCATCCTTGTTGCTCAAAAGGAGACAGATAGAAGAAACCCACCTTAAAACAACAATGAACTCGTCCGTCCGTTATTTTATGGTTACTATTGCATGATAACAGCCTCTGTCATTCCGGGAGTTCCAGAACAATTAAGATATTCTTTTTCCTCAAACAAAATATTCTGTTTTATGTTTGTGTTTCAACGTATATTAAAGGAACGCAGTACGGCTTTTACGATATCAAAATTTTTAGCGACTTTTCAATGAAAATTTTTGAAACTAAAATTTGCATTGTTTTACAGAAAGAAAGTCAGCTGGTATTATTTAAACTTCTTGGTAGTTTCTTTAGGTGTTTAATCGTAGTAACGATGATAGATAAAATCATAATCGTAACAAGTTCCATTTACTACTACTACCACTACTACTACCCCACACGTCATTCCCATAAAGCCTTTTTTCTTCATCAGAGGGGAAATATATCATGTACGACCAAGGACACGTGTGATCGACTGCCATGGGTGTGCCGGACCCTTACCGATTAAAAGAACCCTCCTCTCACAACCACAGATGCCCAGCGGAACTACCTCTAAGTATAACTTCGCCACACATTACCGCAGTCTATTACTCCTTTATCGTTTTTTTTTGGGGCTGCTTTATGTGCCAATTTAAGCCTAAAAACCCGACTGCGTTTATTTGATTTTTGTCCGCGATTGATATCTCGTCACAGATCTCCATTGGATTTAAATCCGGTCAATAGTGAGGCCATAATCACCTCCCAAACCCTAACATATTTGCACTTATCTCTCAGACTTATTATTTTGTAAAATAGAGAACACATTGTTTGGTTTGAAGATAAAAATATAATTAAACACTTACTCAGCTTTAATATTGTTCTGACCAAAGTCCTAGAGTCTTGAGATCTTCGAGTCAAAACACCGGCACTACAATAGTTAGTTTGAAGAGATCTAGATAATAGATATCAAGAATTTTCAGTTACAGCACCACCAGAATTGAGAAAGGTTAAATGAGGAATTAATTATTCAATCAAATCAGATCTTAAAAAGTCTGGACGCAGCAAGTGCGTTATATTAGTGAATTTTCATTAAAATGTTTTAAATAGCAAATATGTGTTTTTAAAGAAAGTAAGCATCAAATTTGTTTAACAGTATAACATATAGTAAAAATAATGTACCATATCTCATCAAAAAAACTTTATGTTTAAAGATGCATAAAAATCTTTCGAAAATAAACTCACAGTGTACTCGAAAATTTAATTTTCTGGCCAACGAACCTTATAGGTTAATAGCAAATTGAGCTATTCAAACTTGAAGCATTTAATAAAAGTTCGCTACTATAACGCACTTGCTGCGTCCCGAATATGTTTTCTTACAAATATGCATTATTATTAGGTGGTCAAAATTCGATACTTTAAGGTTTAGCTTAGAACTTGCACGGAGCGGGGGAATCAGATTGTCTAATTAAAACAAAGCATTGTTTAATCTATTTGGACTGAGCAGATTTTAATAAAAATTCGCTGCCATAACGCACTTGCTGCGTCTCGAATTTGTTTTCTTACTAGCGTGCATTATAATTAACGTGGTTGAAATTAGATACATTAAAAGTCAGCTCAGCACTGGGAGGGACGGGGGAATCCGACTGTCTAGTTAAAACAAAGCAATGTTTAATCTATTTGGACTGAGCAGATTTTCCTGGCTAACAAACTTATCCAAGCCACTTGCAAAAGAAAGGAATTCACCAAATTTAATCAAAATCGACCCATTATTTTTTGAGTTAAGGGTGTGTTTCATACATACATATATATATATATATATATATATATATATATATATATATATATATATATATATATATATATATATATATATATATATATATCAGGCCATTAGCACATTCATTTCCCATCATTCCCTATTTTTACTAATTTTCCAGACAAAGTCAACTTCTCGTTGGCTCGCCCAGGAATCGAACCCGGGACCTCTCGCTTAGCAGGCTGGCACCTAACAACCTGCGCCACGAGAGCGTCTATATATACATACATACATACATACATATATATATATATATATATATATATATATATATATATATATATATATATATATATATATATATATATATATATATATATATATATATATAAATAAACATATAAAAATTGAAACTGACCCCTGATATCTGTTCTAGGGGACCTAATTAGCGCTCATTTGAAGAAATAGTTTCGAAATTCAAAAGTCGGTAAGTGAATTTTTTAAAGAAAATTCACTAAAACACAAATATTTAAATTTATTGTCATAAATTAATAATTAGAGTTATTTAAATCAAGATTTCTGGTAAATTAAATATATGTTGTACATTACAAAGAAGCAAAGTAAATATCAAATGTAAAGATAAAGGTTTTCCTATTAAACCTACCAATGCTCTAAATTATAATTTGTTAAGTAATTTCTAGTTAATTGTTTCATTTTGTGAGAGAAGCTCAGTAATTGTAAAATCAAGTAATGGTTAACCATAATTTAAATGAAAGGTTATAAGCTATTTTTTTAATAACTCTAAAACATATTTGAATGTTTGAAAGGTTCGTGAGCAAAATGTTAACTAATGAATTATCACACTAATATTCTTAATTTACATATTTGACAACATACTAAAAGAAAATACAAAATACATTTATATATACAATGATCAATCTCACTGACTAAGATTTTCATTTTGACTGACTTAAAATTTATGTCGCAATTTAATGATAAATTGAATGAGAAATTTAATGGAGGTAGAAAAGTTTATGTCTGTCTAAAGTCTTAAAAAGAATCACTCGAAAAAGTTCTAAAGGACTCACATGCAGTACACTAGCACTTATAAAGGTTGACCAGCTAATCTATGCCTTCACCTGAGGCCCAACAGGTATTAATTTGCCTGTTGACGGAATGTAAAAGCTGCACAGGGTGGCATCAGTATTCAGCGCTTACCACAGGCGCTTAACTGCTCCCAAGAGAGAAGTCAGTAGTTGTAAGGGACAGCTTGTCGAGGTGGATCCAAGGGGAAAGTACGTGCAATGTACATTCAAGAGGCTAGGTAGACACTGGGGTTGGATCTTGAACTTCAAAATAACTTGAAACTAGACGTAAACTTGAATCCGAACACCAAACGTGTATTTTAACGGTCAACTTGGACAGAAAATGAATGTTTAAACGGTATAGAGAAAAATCGGACATAAAGGTAAACTTGAAACTGAGAACTGAAAGTAAAAACTTGAAACCGTTTACTTGAAAGTGTTTACTTGAAACCGTTTACTTGTTATTTGTTCGGGCAGCTCGTCTAGTAGGCACAAGCGTCTATATGATTTCTTGCTAAGTTTTTCTATAAGAACCAGTCTGCCTGTCTTCCATTCCTTTGGGAAGATACCACTGCTAATATGGTAGTTTATTGTTTCGAGAAATATTTCTGGTTTTTCATCTTTTATTATTTTCATGACTTCAGGAGGGATTTCGTCTGGTCCGGCTGCATTCTTGCCTTTGATTTTTTGCCCTGCTGCCCTGATTTCTTCTGCAGTACACGCAAAACTATACTCATTTTGACTGAATTTTCATTAAGAAAATTCACAAAATTTTATTAAATGTGTTTACAAGATGGCGGAGATATTTCAATTTTTCGAAAAACACAATTTTTAGTTTTTGCTCAATATTTTGAAAATCCCTGTAGATACTTTCAATTTCGATACAGCATCTGATTGGGCTGGGAAGAGAGCAACTTTTTTCCCCATTTAACCATAATTGCATCTCTTGCCGTTTCCGAAATCCCCATTTAGTTACTTTTATCTGGGACACCCCATATAGGTGAGAGCTGAGAGTAATACATAGTACGTACTCGATGATGAGTTGATCGAGGTTAGAGTTTCTTAATTTAAACATTGTTTTTAATAGATCAAGGCCCTCATTTGTTCCCAAGCGTGTACATACCTTTAAGAGAAGCAATGGTCTAAAAGTAAAGCTTAGTCTTGGGGACTCGCGGAAGAGTTTATTTAATAGAGTAGGGGATCTATATGCAGCAGTATCGGGCTTTTGACTTTCCCCGGCTCGGATTGTTCAGATAAAAGCAGATACTTGTTCTGCGGTCGGTTTTATAAATGTTGACAAATAGCTCCCCCTTCCCCTCTTTATATAACAGTCTCCAGAAAGGGGTGCATAAAGCGAGATTACTCCAAGCATCTGGGAAGTAAAGGATAAGCGAGTTAAGTGATCTCATTTATACAGTTTTCTTTGCCCATTTAAATGTATAAGGAGTTTTATTTCTATAAACATCTGGAAGCCATTTAGTGTATCATTATTAGTGAATTTTCTTAAAAAAAAATCACTAATGAGGAGAACTCGACTTTTGAATTTTGAATTTTTTTTCAAATGAGTGCATTTTAGGACCCCTGGAACCCAAATCCGAGGTCGGTTTCAGACTTTATAGGTTTATATATATATATATATATATATATATATATATATATATATATATATATATATATATATATATATATATGTATATATTTATGTGTCACACCTATAACTAAAAAAATAATAGACCGATTTTGTTAAAACTTGGTGAGCACCTTCCTTTCGCAAGTGGCTTGGATAAGTTCGTTATCCAAGAAAATACGCCAAGGTTTTCCCGGAAAATTTGGTGTTTTGTTTCGAAAAAACTCGAGAAAAATTTATATCTCCGGAATTAACAAAGAAAGAGCAACCAAATTTGAGGCGCGGTTTTATATATAAGTAAGCTACCTACCAAAATTTTGTTCTGTAGGTTAAAGGACAAAAAAGTTACAGGCATTTAAAGAAAAATAAATTTGGGTTTTCCTCAAAACGTCAAAGTCGCGATTTTAAACGTCAAAATTGGTTATATTTAGGTAATGAACGTGAAACTAATATGAGCTATGAAAGGAAAATGTCTCAAGAAGAATGTTTTACAAAGCCTAAAGTCTTAGTTTAAATTGTCATTGTCCTTCATTTTACTAAAATATTCCCAGAAAATTCATTTCAAATAGACCCTTTCTCTGATGATTTGGCAGTAGTGTTGGGTATAGAGTTTATCGGTTAATGGTATATCATTTTTGTCGAATTTCCGTAAAAAATCTTTAAAGTTCAATATATCCGTTATTATGCACGATACGAAAAAAAATGTATACCATAATTATAGGGTGTCTTGAGCTACGTCTTAAAAAATATTTCTACAATTATAGGATGGCCCATAAGTCGTTGGTGACTCAAGTTTTCTTTTTTAGTGATTTTTTTTAAGAAAATGGGGAGATCCGTGTTTATATATATATATATATATATATATATATATATATATATATATATATATATATATATATATATATATATATATATATATATATATATATATATACCGTACCGATAACTCAAAAAATAATAGACCGATCTTGATCAAATTTGGTGACTACCTTCCTTTTGTAAGTGACTTATATAAGTTCGTTGGCCAGGAAAATCGGACCAGGTTTTCGCGAAAAATTTTGTGTTTTTTTTTCTAAAAAAATTTAAAATTTATATCTCCGGAAATAACAAAGTGAGGGCAATCAAATTCGGTACGCGTATTTGTATTATAAAGAGTGAAATATGTACAAAAATTTAGGTCTCTAAGTTTAAGGACAAAAAGTTGCGGGCAGCTAAAGAAACAAATTTTGGGGGTTTCCTCAAAACGTCAAACTCGCAATTTAAAACGTCAAAATTGGCAATGTTTAGGCAAAGAACGTGAAACACACACAAAACATACTTTGTCCCTATATTGGGGTAGAAATGTGCCAGGGCTAACAATTTTCTAAATTGTCAGTTAGTTGTATACAGTCTCTATTTTTTTAACACTTTGTGTTATTTGGAGCTGGCGTGACAAAATACTACTTGGTTCCGCAACTAGGTGGCGGCACGTCCACCACTCAGTGATCTAAGGCTGGTTATACTATAGACGTATTACTTTTGGTGTATTTTTGCTACAATTAGGAATTTATGAATTTTTTTTCAAGGTAAACACAACATTTTCCGGGAAAACCTGGTTCGATTTTCCTGGCTAACGAACTTATCCAAGCCACTTGCAAAAGGAAGGTACTCACCAAATTTGATCAAGATTGGTCCATTATTTTTTGAGTTATTGATCATATATATATATATATATATATATATATATATATATATATATATATATATATATATATATATATATATATAAACACAGATCTCCCCATTAGCGAATTTAAAAAAAAATCGCTAAAAGTAAAGTATCTGAAAAATTATATACGTAGCAGTTATTTTTCCTTATTAGTCGCCAGTGTTTTAGTCAACTTAACCAAACCGGTTTTTTCAATATCAACAATAACAAAATTATAGTTTCAGGCTCAAAGGTGACAAACTTATTTATGCGTTTTAAAGAAAAATGAGATCTTGTTCAAAACGTATGGAGTTGGATTCGATCGCGTAACCTTTTGCTTAGGAGGCAAGCGCGACGCCTCTCAGCCATCTAGACATACGTTAACCAACGTTTTGTTTACATGATACATAAGATCGGCTTCATTCCCGGGATATTTTATTCAAAGTATATGTAACAATTAATTCCAGAATTAGTAGAATTACCATTAAAACACATCCCACGACTCTTTTGGTCTTATATGATGTCCACTAAAACTGTATTTGATGCCATTTATAAAGCTAGAAATATAGTGTCTTTTAATAATTGATTGAATTCCCCAATTAAATAACAACCACTTGGCAAATATTTAATTTCGTGTCGTCTATCATTTTCCATAATTGCGGCCAAGATATCACGATTGTTGATTCGGGTGGTATGTTATATATTTAGTTTGGTTACCGTTGAGATTTCACGATTGTTGGTTCGGGTAGTATGTTTATGCCTGGTATATATTTAGTTTGGTTACCGGTGATGTATGGTTTATACCTGTTGTATGAATCAATCTACGAGTGGCAGTTAACTACTCTGTCTGTCAGGCATTGGACTTTAACCAGTGAGACATCTCAACGCATGTCTTTGGGATTTTATTTTTAATTTGGAAAAAACTCTAAATATTATGTACCAAATTACTTAACGTTCACAACATATGTTTACTTGCACTATTTCTAGCCACATGTAAAGTCTCATTCCAGTTACTCTGATACTTACAAAAATATAGCGTTTTCAAAAAGTTTTCCCCGATTTTCCACCGGAAAAACTTCAGCATAAAGGCTGATTAATGAACCCGACCTCGGTTTTCGCCCAAGCAAAATATTTGCCAAGTTTGATTGAAATCAGTTTAGTATTTTTTGAGTTATCACAAATATATATATATATATATATATATATATATATATATATATATATATATATATATATATATATATATATATATATATAACAATTTTTAAGGACCTTGGTTTGGGTTCTAGGGATCAAAATTCGCGTTCATCTGAAGAAATTTCTTCAAAAGCTTTTCATCATGACCTTTATATAAGCGAATTTTTCTTAATGAAAATTCGCTAAAAAATGTATCTGCGCCATTAAATTCTACGTAAAAAAGTGACTTAAAAATGTTTTCATAAAAAGAAAAAAAAATCAATGGGAAAACAGCTATTATAGCCACCCTCAAAAACTCACAGTTTCGAAAAATACCCGGTATCTCTGAAACGGTTATAAATATCGATATGTGGTTTCCACCATTAAGTTTATCATGAAAATGGAGTCTTGGACATCGACATTAGTTTTCACTTAAATAATAATAATAATAATAATAATAATAATAATAATAATAATAATAATAATAATAATAATAATAATAATAATAATAATAATAATAATAATAATAATAATAATAATAATAAGAGGTCTTTATTAGGGCGAAGTTAATTTCACAATTTTCTTCCACTTAACCCTTAAAAGATAACTTAAAGTGTAGGAATTACAAAATAAACAAATTTTAAATTACAAACTATAAATTATAAATTATAAACTATAAATTATAAATCATAAATTATAAATGCCTTAGTACCCAAAACAACAAGAAAACAATGTAACAACAAAACATTAACAATTGTGCGCCTTAAATTTAGCCAAAAGAAATGAATTCTTAATATGAATATGATTTACTATAACTACACTACGCAAACTGACTATTTTTATAAAAATCTGTAACATATCTCCGAAACCCTGGCAGAGAACATAACGTATGTTCAAAAGGTATTTTATTATACAGATGTGGTGCAACATAGGAGAAAGAGCTCCGATATTGGCTCGTATAATATTTAGGTATGGCAAACAAGTGATCGAGTCTTGTATTGAGCGAATGTATTTGTCTCCGAAAACAGAGCTTCTGATGTAGGTAATCAAGCCCCGCCCCGAGGACAATATTGTGAGTTAAGCAAAGAAGATGTAGTTGCCAGCGATTCGTCATATTCACCCAATATAATTCTTTTAACTTATAAGAAACACAATCTGTCCTTTATAGATTAAAGATGAATCGTAAACATGACTTCTGAACCTTTTCTATTCTTTGTCGATCCCAACTGTCAAGGGCAGGTCCATACACAACATCAGCATGGTTAAAGCGCGAGAGAATCATCGAGTTTACCAGGATAACTTTTACTTTCGCTGGAAGGCAATTTCGGTGGCTATAAAAAGATTTCAATAGGCCAAAGCTAGCTCTGCAAAGATTAGTGACGTGATCAGAAAATTTTAAATTGTTATCTATTATGAGACCAAGATTTTTTGCAGATTGTTTTTCTTCCAAGCGATTCCCATCTATCAAAATATTAATATTTTGAGAACAAACCCTATTCCTACTGACCTTCCTGCCAAAATAAAGTACGCAACACTTGTTGACATTTATCGCAAGATCATGCTCCTTTGCTGTCGTGACTAACTTATCAAGGTCCGTATTTAAACTTGCTATAGCGTCTAAGGCATTTTCGACAGGAAAGGATTTGTAAAGCTGGGTATCATCGGCATAGAAGTGTACTTTGCTCGAGATTGTTTGTTCTTGAAAATCAAACGTATAAATATTGAATAAAAGGAGGCCTAAAATAGAGCCCTGTGGAACTCCTTTTAATAAACTCAAAGAATCCGATATATCCGACCCGCAGACAACCCTCTGTTCGCTTTCTGAAAAGTAACTCTCTATAAACTGAACGGCGTCATGATTGAAACCAATATATTGTAACTTCGAGCACAATAGTTCATGACTGATCGTATCAAAAGCTTTACTGTAGTCTAGCAATACCAAAGCTGTAACTTGATTTTTGTCGGTATCTGTGAGGATGTCATGACTAATATTTGCTAATGCTGTTGTGGTAGACCTGCCCCTAACAAATCCGGACTGTACATTTGGCAAATCGTTTAGCAATACGATTTTCCCTTTAGAAGTGAGCAATTCGGCCCTCCCTGTACATGCTACTAATATAAATTGCCCCCCTGGTAGCCCAATCTAGTTCTGAAGCTTTCTGTATCCCATTTTTCTTTACTTCCCCTCTTTTCTCTCCTCAAGCACTCGATATTCAAATGGCCATAAGACTGTGCGCCGATGCATGACGACAGTCTTTTAGTTTCTACTCCTCGGAGAAAACCATCCACATCTGTCAAGTCTTCTCTTGCATAATATTAGAATTTAAGTGGCTCCGGATCATTCAACAGCTCAGATTCATGAATAACTTTATCCTCCGTTATTAGACGATCTTCATTTGTCACCGGACAGATGGTCTTGTAGACCGCGACAACTAAACTCCAATAACATTTTTAGCGAGCCAGATTATTTAGAGATGACTTTGTGATGTTTCATAATTTTTCGGTTCGTTTCTTGCAAAGATTTCTTTGACATTCTGTCGCGCTCGTAACATCACAATAATTACCCTCGGTGGTCATAATGTCTGCATTTGGACTCAAAAAATGTGGGTTCCATTCCCAGGAAAAGCGTCATAATAATTTTCAGTGCATACTTGACCTTGCACATTGGGTGTTGTTCTTGGCCTTGTTAGATAGGCACACTTGGAGAACCCAAATCACCACAACACATTAAAAAAATTAGGGATGCAGCAAGTGAGTTATGGTAGCGAATGTTCATTAAATGCTTCAAATTAAATAAAAATAACTATGTTCTTTATTGAGATACAAATGGGGAAAATTATTATTTTTTTAAAGAAAAACTGGTCCGATAGGGTTGGTTAACGAACTCATCCAAGCCATTAATAAAAGAAAGATTCATGCAGTTCCATTGGTTAATAACTTTTTGAGTTACGTGTGGATATATATATATATATATATATATATATATATATATATATATATATATATATATATATATATATATATATATATATATATATATATATATATATATATATATATATATATATATATATATATGGTGGCGCATTGAAAGCTAAACAGACCGATTTGCGTCCAGAGAATTTTTTTTAAGAAACACGTAAATTTTATTATTGAGGGGGACATATTTTGACATAAAACTCAACTTTGTCACATCAACCCTTTAAGGGTGGTAATAACAACCCTTATATTTTCAATAGGGAACATGGGTCGAGTGTTACATCATTTGAAAGCTCTTTCTTTTCTGAATTCTTAATAGTACTACCGAAAATTAATTTCACAGTGGTGTATTCTGTAGAAGAAAGGGTTGAAATAATTACTCTTTTTTTCAAAAAAGATGACTGTGCCAACCGTACCGCAAATTTGTTTAATGAACGATGTCCGAACAGACATGTTAACAGAAAATACATTTTGGAGTTAGTTGCAAAGTTTCGACAAAGTGGTTCAGTAGCCAACAAAAAAACTGGATCCTGAATGTGAAATCCCGATTCGAAATGAGACTACTGAGATTGAAGTTTTAGGACAAATTGCTGCAGACCCAACCTTGAGCACAAGAAAATTGGCCACTGTTTCAAACATCAAAAGAAGAACTATTCAGTCAATATTGAAGCATCATAAATTTCACCCGTATAAAATTCATCTTGTCCAACAACTGAATGAAGATTTTGATCTGCGGCTGGAGTTTTGTGAAGTTATGACTGCACGAATAGCTGATAACGGGAACTTTCTGTTCAATATCTGTTTTTCAGACGAGTGTACGTTTTTATTAAACTCTACAGTCAATCGTCATAATTGTCGTTATTGGGCAGAAGTCTACACTCAAACTCCACAGAAATTGAATGTCTGGATTGGCATTTTTGGAGACCGTTTAATCGGACCAATTTTTCTTGAGTTGAGCAATTTGAGTGGCGAAACGTATTTGGAGCTACTAAAAGATATCGTTTACCCTCTACTAATTAACATTGTTGAAAATGATGATCGCTATCACGAAAATCAATTAGTGTTTCAACAAGATGTAGCTTCTCCGCATTTTTCACAACGTGTTAGGGAGTTTTTGAACAGAGAGTTTCCAGAGCAATTGATTGGGCGTAGAGATGCTATTGAGTGGCCCCCTAGATCACCGGATTTAACTCCTTTAGACTTCTTTCTATGGGGCCATTTTAAGAGTAGAATTTACACAACAGAACCGGAGTCTCTAGAAGAATTACAAGGACGCATTGTTGAAGAATGCCGTCTAATAACTCCACAAATGCCCCAGAATGTCAGAGCTCGTTTTGAACAAAATTTGTACTTTTGTATAGAAGCTGGTGGTCAACAATTTGAACACTTACTTAACTGAATAAACATTTTTGAACGTTTGGTTTTGTTTTTTATTATTTTTTAACGAAAAATTGACTAATTAGTGCATTTCTTATCACAAGAATGAAATACGTTCTTGCAACTCCAACTGTGAATAATTTTTAAACGAGTTGATATAACTTAAAAAAAATAGTGTGCTAAATTCAGAAAAGAAAGAGCTTTCAAATGATGTAACACTAGACCCATGTTCCCTATTTAAAATATAAGGGTTGTTATCACCACCCTTAAGGGGTTGATGTGAGAAAGTTGAGTTTTGTCAAAAAATGTTCCCCTTAATATTAAAATTGACGTGTTTCAACGTTTCTTAAAAAATATATATCTCTGGACGCAAATCGGTCTGTTTCGTTTTCAATGCGCCACCCTGTATATATATATATATATATATATATATATATATATATATATATATATATATATATATATATTCAGTGTGTCCCAAATTGGATTGGAATGTATTGCTATCTTCGTTATTATTAGAGATAGGAAGACGGTTAAATTAGCAATGTTTTGTAGAACTTCATGCTCGTTCCAAATATGACTTGTATTTTGCCGTGCCTCTTTACGTTTTCCAGTTATTTAGAAAAATATGTCGATTTCTTTTTTCTTCAATATCTAAGTAGACGTTGATCTGACATGTCTAAGATATTATCAGGACACTTTTTGCAGTGTAATCTTTTTGTGCTACTCTTAACTTTGGAATGTCATTTGTTTTTGAGCTACAGGTATCAGCGTTTGTTTTTATTATGGCAGCCTTATTAGATTTTTTGCTCATGTGCTGGCCTATGAAAAGAGCTTTCCAATGATGTACAACATGCTTGAGAAACCTTGTAATTGCACTGACAATTTTGAGAAACACCGTTTTGAGGACAGTAGGCTATGAAGTCCAATACCAGAAAAAAAAAGTGTTCAAAAAGCAGTAGGCCCTGGAGTCTAACAATAGAGTTCCACTTTAAACATAATTTTCCGTAATGATTAACGAAAAAAAAAAGGAACCTTGAGTACACCAATGAATCGGCTCATTATTACAAATGATATTTTATATTACATTTTCCTAAATAATTTAATTAAATAGGTGAACCTAGTAAATAACTTAATTTACTAACAGAACTCTATAAAAAGCAGATTAATGATTACGAAGACGCCTTTGAAAATTGTTTGAATTTTAAACGTAAGTCAACTGAAAAACAACGGAAGAAAGTTGCTGTGGATATAACACTATCGCGACAATTAAGAATACTGTCATTCTTAATTATCTGAACAATTTGAGGTGTATTTAACACGTTCCTTAAAATTTTGTACTAAATAGTTTGTTTCCTGCTTATTTTAAATATTGTTCAACAATATGTTTAGTAATGAAGACTATTTTGACATGTTGGAATGTTATATTCGTTCTAACCGAAATATTGAGGCAGCTGCGAATTCATATCAAAACAACTACCCAGAAAGACGACAACCAAACACCAAAATATTTCGCAGGATAGTGACCAATCTATTGAACGACGGTAGCTTCTACGTAAAGAAACTACCAATGTCTAGAAATGAAGAAAGAACTAATGCCCTCTTACAGGTTTCAAACGAAAACCCTTCGCAATCTGTTCGGTTTTATGGTGAAAAAATTGACGTTCCAAAAAGTACGGTACAACGTGTGTTAAAACAAAGTCATTACCATCCATATAAACCTACAATCGTAGAAGGCTTAAATGTTGACGATAACCCTAAGCGACTTCAATTCTGCAGATGGTATCAGGGAAAATGTCAGCAAGATGAAAATTTTAATTTGAAAATAATATGGATTGATGAATCCAGATTTACAAATTGTGGTGTGTATAATCGTCATAATAGGCATTACTGGGTAAATGAAAATCCCCATCTAAAGGAAGAAAGACGATTGCAAGGCAGATTTGGTATTAATGTTTGGTGCGGCTTATTAGGTCAAAAACTGTTATTTTTATTTGTAGATTAGACAGTTAATTTTAAAATTCTTTAGGTAACTTCATTGTTGGTCCGTTCTTTGAAAATAATGTAACTGGGGAAATGTATCTTAATCTATTGAGAAATGATATCTTACCAACAATTAGAAGAGTTCATGACAATTTAGACGAAATCTGGTACCAACAAGACGGTTGTCCAGCTCAGAATGCTAGGATCGTCAAAGAATTTTTGTACCAAAATTTTAATAATCGTGTTGTTTGTAACCCTGGGCCGGTTCATTGGTGTTCTCAAAGTCCTGATATAACACCCATGAATTTTAATTTTTGGGGTACGCTGAAGAATGATGTGTATAAATTCGATCCACCACAAAATATCAATGAATTACGAAATAGAATCACGGAAGCTATAAATCATATTAACCAAAACACCCTCACCAGAGTTTGCAGGCATGTTTTGAAAAGGTGTATAAAGTGCATTGAACAAAACGGTCGCCATATTGAACAATTTTCTATTTAGTGTATTTTTAAATGTCTATTTTATTAGTTGTAGAGTTCCGTTTCTAATTGTGTTGTTTTGTGGAGTTTAAGTTTCTATTTGTTATTGCCGAGTTTCGCTATATTAAACTGTTTCACATAATATTACGTGGCATTATTACCTAATTACGTATTGTAAATTAAATCAAAATATCTTTTTATCGTAAATCATTACGCAAAATTATGTTAAAAGTAAAAGCCTATTGTTAGATTCCATGGCCTACTGCTTTTTAAACACTTTTTTTGTCATTTGTATTCTGGTATTGGATTTCATAGCCTACTATCCTCAAAACGGGTTTTCTCAAAACTTCAACTGCAATTACAAGATTTTTCAAGCATGTTGTACATCATTGGAAAGCTCTTTTCACATGCTATCACATGAGCAAAAAATCTTTTAAAATTATATAATATTAACTAAAAGTTTTATATTAATTGTGAGAGCATTCTGAGAATATCCTGTGCCGTATGGGTATAAGACATTTTTAATGAAATCAATCAAAAAATTTGCCAAAAATATCAAGAAACTCATTGTTGTTTTCATAGCCTGATGTGGATATCGCCCTGTTGTCGAACCATGACTCAGTCTCCAGCATTTATTTTTATTGGATATGTTAATTGGAAAAAAATTGGAGAGTTCTCTTAGCACAAGAAATTCATATAAGCTTCAGGATGATTTCAGCAACATTTGATTGATGTATTGTTTATGTCACCACAAGCCCGTTATTAAACAGTCAAACGTTTTGAAGACAATTACTCACCACGATGACAAGGGAATTACATAAACTAGGGATAATTGATATAATTACTCAGAGAGAGATGGACAGATGGACATATGAGAGGGTGGAATGAAGACAAAGCAGTATAGATGCAGATAAGACATTTCTATTTAATGGCGGCTCAGCTAATCCCTTAATTAATGATCTAATGAACATTAGAATAGCCATGCTAATTCTCTTGTTACCACAGCCAATGTGATCACTTCTATTACGCGCATCTGTCAATCTTAAGACGATCAGTTGGAACAGGAAGAAATGCGCATTATTCTTACAGTTAAAATACATTGCTGGTAAATCGTTTGCTGAGAATAATAGTGCCCCAACTGATTCGAGACAAATTATGCAGGAAATTACATTCTACCTTGACGCATCTGTAATCCGATTTGGTAAATAAAAGCCATCACACGACAGATGGCGCAGATGAGCTTTGTTTCTACCTTATAGCAAGCCACAGAATTCTGTGAACTATAAAAGCCAGGTAAGTGACAAACTGTTTTTTTAAATAAATTTACATTGTCAGTCATCTAAATATAGGCAGTTTACAAGCTTCAAAAGCACGATTTATGCTTCATTTAATGACGAATGAATCCAATATAGCGGTCATAAGAAATAACAAAGTTGACTATGGTTGCAAAAAAACTAGAAGGCCTAGAAAAAAATCGTTAACGCCGTTCAATTGGCGGTAGTCGCCAATATAAAACTGCCAAATCTTATTAAATTTGTTTACAAGATGGGGAAGATCTTTAAATTTTTTGAAAAACATAATTTTTAGTTTTTCTCGATATTTTAAAATCCCTTGTAGATATATTTACTTTCTATACAGCATCTCATTATGCTCGGAATAGCGCAACTTTTTTCCTATTTAACCAAATTTGTATCTCTTACCGCTACATTACTTTTATCTGGCACACCCTATATATATATATATATATATATATATATATATATATATATATATATATATATATATATATATATATATATATATATATATATAAACTACCTAATAACCTAGACACATGCAAATATAAGCAACAAAGCCAATTAAAAAAAAAAACGTACAAAAGAACAACAGATATAAACTAACAAAGCTGAACAGTTACGCTATAAAACAAACCATGTTAAAATATGTATAGATAAGAAATATCATTATAGTTCAAAACAGTTAATAACACATAAAATAACTATAAGTTAAAAGTCAAAAAATTTAAAAAAGTTAAAATTAACTATTACAGTTTTAAGCGTTTCATTTTTTGGGGCAACATGGCACCCCAAATAAAATTATTCAGATGATATATCCGCGATATACACTCCGTAGATTATCAAAGTAATTACGCAAATGATAAGAAAAATTATCGAGGATTGATATATCAAAACAGAAACAAAAACAAGGTCCCCTTATTAACTCGGAATCATAAACTCTTCCAATGTATAAAATGGTGTTTTCAGTAAGATCTGTTTCAGTGCCTTATGAAAATTCTGCATTGGTTTGTTTTTTAGTTTAACCGGCATTTGATTTTACAGTTTAGGACCCCAATAGTCCACTCCCTGCTGTGTCTGAGACAGTCTATGAAGCGGTGTTCTTAGACTATCCTTACTTCGGGTGTCGAAATGGTGCTTTTGATTGTTCATTGGAAATCTGTCCAGGTCATTATGCACATACTTCACACACTGAAACACATACAATGCTGAAAGTGTCGAAATTCCTTCAAGCCTAAAAGCCTCTCTGCAACTGTCGGTAGGCTTCAAGCCCACCAGTGGCCTCACAGTCCTCTTCTGCATGATAAAAACCTCCCCTGCAGCAGAAAAATTGTCCTGTAGAAGTATCCCATATCCAAGTACACTATGAGAGTGTGCTTCACCATTCTAACTGTGTATATCCTCGTTACCAGCTTCCCTATTATACATTCGACGTGTACGTTCCAGGTAAGTCGGCTATCAATATTAATGCCCAAAAATTTAAGATGTTGCCGCTCGCTAGTTCTCTTAAAGTTTAAATAGTGTGTCTTCTTTTCATTTATTTTTAACTTGCGATCACTGAACAACTTTTTAGATTTCTCTACTGTATCCCATTTTATTTTTTATAGTTCCTCTTCCTCAGACGATTTGACAGAAAACGAGGCATCATCCGCATAAAGGTGGGTGGAGACTGTCTCACTCACTATATTTAAGTCATTGATATATATTATGAACATCCCAACACAGATCCTTGTGGTACTCTATGGAAAATAGTTGTTTCGTCAGATAACCTGCCCCCCAACAAAACAGATGCGATAAGTTTCAATGGTGGACCTCTCACTCCATAATACTCCAGCCTTTGTCACATCTGTGGATATGATTTCAGCGTGCTCATTATTGTCTCTAGATTTTATAATCTGATCCACTATTTCAATAAGAGCTGTTGTTGTAGAGCGTTTGGCTCGATAACCGTGTTGAATGTTGTAAAATAACTTCTTTTCTTCAAAGTAGTTGGTTAATATTACCTTTATGATTTCTTCAAAAACCTTGGATAACACTGTCAGAATTGCTAGAGGTCTATAGTTACCTGGATCCATCCAATCTCCCCCTTTATGTATCGGAATGACTTCGGCTCGCTTCAATTGGCAAGGAAAAAGGCCATCCGTTAGACACTTATTTATTATTATTGTCAGTGGGGTCACCAGTTCTTCTTCCAGTGCTTTTGATCAAGGTAGTCGCCATTCCGTATATATCTTAGGTATTTTTGATTTTTATCCTCCTGATAACCCCTCCAATCTCCCCCACCAAAGTTGTGATAAAAAATACGGAGCCAACGCTCCTTACTACAGCCCCCGCCAAAGTTTTCAGAGCCAACTCCGCATTTATATTTCCCCCTACCTCAGTGAAGAATCTTTTGAGCTTGTCCACATGTAGACAGTCATCTTGAGTTTTTAGTTTATGTTTTCCCATTTCCCTTCTGATAACTGCCCAGATAGCTCTGGACTTATTCGATGCGTCGCTTATTGTCTTCTCATTATGTGACCTTTTCGCATCACTTACCGTCTTATTGTATAGGGCTCTATAGTTTTTGTATGTTTGATACGATAAATCATCTCTTCGTACCTTATATACTGTGTCCAATACATCTAGATTTCTTCTCATCTCCTCAGTTTCATACTCCATCTTTGTTGTGACACTTGTATCCAATTTTATTTATTTTTTAGGGCAATACAGCAAGCATTGGAATATGCCGAAAAACGCTGCAAATGAGTCAGTCGCCGATAACTCGAAAAGCAACTGACGCCAATCAATCGACTTTAGTTTTACCTGTTCAGTCCTTTCTGGAGTCATTATTCTAGTTTTAATCATCATATACTGTGGGCTCTCTAACGAAATAAAATACCTCCTTGGCGTGCTCTTTACAGACAATCCGCCCAACTGACCTTCCTGACCTACCCTGACATCAGTTTGCCTAATTAAAAGCTAAAAGGGGAAAGAAAATCAATCTTGCCATTCATGTGAACATAATGTACTTTTCCTACTCCTTTTTCCTTCTTTTAGCTTTTGATTAGGTAAACTGATGTCAGGGGAGGTCAGGTCAGGTTATGTCAGGTAGGAGGATTGTGTATAAACAGCACGCCAGGGAGGTGTTTTATTTTGTTACTTAAAATATTCTGCGAAATGCGCATGATCAGTGTAACCGAGTTTTTACTGTCGCGAGACGCTCGTATGATCTTTACGACGTTGTTATGTCCCTCAGTGTACATATTTGCAGCGTTGGGAATTTACGGGAAAATTAGCTTTGTTGACATTTGACGCGTCAACAACGTAAACAACGTCAGCAATGTAAAGAACGTAAACAACCCAATATTTATATAAGAGGATGAGTTTCTGCCAGAATCATGTGGCATCTCGTCCGTCATGTGTCATCCATCTGTCACTCTCAGCGTTTTCGTTCTGTGGTTTTATTATCCTTCAATGTGCGTTTTTAGCATTTAATAATGAGCTGGCGATTTGTTCATTCTAAAACGCCAAAAATATAGAATATTTTAACCTTTATCTTTGTTTTTAAGTTAATAGCAGTAACTGGCAATAATGTCTCTAAAGGTGGACGGCCTCTTGGTAATATTTTCAACAATTTGAAATTCCAACTTGTGAAAGATAATAGAAGCTACTCAGCCCATTGCAAAATATGCTGTAAAATATTGAAAAACACATCACAAAATAGATTACGTGCACATAGGTATGTAAGCTATTCATTCCCTAAGGTATATGATTTTTTATATCTTATATAATGTTTTAGGAACATTTGCAACGACCGTGATAGTGATGGGATGGTCTCTAATCAGATTGAGTACGTCGAACTGGACGAAACTTTGGAAGATGCAAGTTTGCCAGCAATCGATGACAATTCTTCTTTCGATGGCGAAGTTACACCTATTGTTATGAATTCAGATATGGACGAAGCTTTTTCACTTTCCAATACTAGCACCAGCACACCCAAACGGATAAAATGTGACAATAATGTGTTAACAAAGTTTATTGACAAACTGAAAGATGGTGATTTACAAACTTTAAATGAGAAATTAACCAAATTTATTGTTGCTTGCAATGTACCGTTTCATGTAGTGGAATCAGTGTTTTTCAAGGACTTTATAAAAGCATTGAGACCTGCATATCACCCAAAAATACCATGTCGAAAAACATTATCTACATCTCTTTTAGATAATATATATGAAAAATGTTTACATAAGACGAAAGATATAATGAGCAGTAATTCAGTTTTACTGATAGATGGATGGAAAAACTCCTCCAACAATTCAAAGTTAGTTGTAACTATGCTGCATAATGCAGACGGCACTCAAGCTTTCCTTGAAGCTTTCGACTTGACAGGTGAATCCGAGACTTCAGAAAAATTGTGTGAAATTGTTAATGAAGCAATCACGATTGCAAAAACTAATTACAACACGAATATATATGCAATGGTCAGTGACAATGCAAGCAACATGGTGAGACTAGGAACTTTACTCCAACATAAGATTTGGCATAGTACTTGTAGTTCGCATACGGCAAATTTACTAGCAAAAGACATTCTAGATAAAGAACTTACTGAGAATGTCAGTATTGTTCTAAAAGAGTTCAAACAAGCAGATTTTGAAAAAATGTTGGTGGATAAGGGAGGCTCCAGAATAAGGCTGCCATGTGAAACAAGATGGTGCAGCTATCGAGATTCCTATAGATGTTTCTTGAATAATCTTACGTATATGAAACTCATTGCCGTGGAAACTAAGAAAAAATTGAAATCAAATGTATCTCGTTTGCTTTTCAATGAAGAATTCGTTTCTCAGGTAGAAGAATGTTTACTATACTTCGATCCTGTATGTAAACTAATTAATGCATGTCAAAGTTCCAACACATCGATGGCAGATGCAGTGAGCATGTGGCTACAATTGGATATTCCAAGATTCAAAGATGCCCTAGAAAAACGTAGAGGTATGGCCATGCATGTGATGGCACTCACAGCTTATTATCTACATCCAGGATATGATAATGCTATACTTGACAAGGATAACAGAAAGAGCATCAACCATTTCCTTTTGAAACATCTAGACGCCCAAGGACTTGAAGAATTTGATAGCTTCGTTATAAAGTCTGCTATTTTCTCAGAGTTATTCAGGAAAAATATCTCAAAACCACTTGTTTTCTGGCGGTTAGCAAGCCATGACTGCCCAAATCTATCTGAACTAGCTTTAAAACTTTTAAACATACCTGCTTCTTCTGCACAATTGGAAAGGCTGTTTTCAACATGGGGCTTTGTTCATAACTGCAATAGAAATCGTCTTTCCTTTGAGAGGTCAAAAAAATTATCCTATCTGTATTATTCTTATCGGCTGAATCAACTTGAAGATGGGACTGATTCCGATGAAGATTGTGAAAATCAATAAAATTTCTGTGCCACATCCAACAAGAAATATTTTCTTTTTTTTGTGTACATATCAGTTTGGTTTGCAGCACAAATTTAATAGTGAGTGGAACGATGAGCCAGCCTGACACATACTAAATCACATTCATCACACAAATTCATTCTATTCTAATTAAACCACAGACAGATATTTTCTTATTTGTAATGATACTAATAGAATTTAAGTGTTATTTTTAGACGTGGATTCTTGTTTTGAACTGTTTATTGAATTATGATTATGTTTTTGTCTTATATTTTCAATATTGTAATTTTTTTGTAAGTTTTTGTGAATAAACTTTATACTAAAGATTCCATAGAATTTTGATACAGTTTAAGAATTTTTCTTATAACATCAACAGTGAAAACAAATACTCATTTCAAGGCAATACATAAGTCTTTGAAACAACTGAAAAATCAATTTATATCATTCAATATGTAAGTATATTGAATGTTGTAAATTGCAAGCAGGAGCTTGAAAATGAATAAATCATTTTCAGTAGTATGTGACTAGATATGGTAGTGATACTCACTTATCTTAGGAAGTTAAATTGAGTAATACATTATCTATGTTAGGGAGTTAAATAGACTGATACATTAAAATCAATTCTCAATTAAGAAAAAGTCTGGGAAGGAGATTTGTGCTTTTTGAATTTTTTCCTCAATTTGCACCACCATTGGGGAAAAATCCACATGCAAAAAGTCAAAAAGAACAAAACTTCTCTGCCATTTTCACACTTCACTGGGAATTGATTTTAATATATCAGTCAATTTAACTCCCTAACATAGATTTGTATCATCAACGTATTTACTCTGGAGGGGGAGTTAGCCTTTTTCGGCCTTACTCTCCGCAACACTAAATATTGTAGCTTTTATGGGCACTAGTAAACAACACAAACCTTAATTGTTAATGAAATGACATTAATTTTAGTCTTCACTACATCCGTTTTTTTGAATTATTGGTGGTAGATCTATTCGAAGAACAGAGCATATGCATCATTTTACTGAACAGCTCACCAGGTGTAGAATGTCTCGCTATGCCTGTTCCTTTATCATGAGGGCCTCTAAACTGTAGAATTCCGTACAGACATATGTTTTGTCTTCTCTACCAAACTTTCAAGTCCCGAATTGACAAGCTACCTCTTTCCTCACTATCGACATACATGGTACGTTAGTAACTAGGCTTGTAAGCCTTCGTGGTCTCGCTTCAATAAAATCCTGATTTGACTTATGTTTGTACATTTATCAATTTTCATACTGGGTGTAGAGACCAGCCTTCTTGCAAGCATTTCGAGCTTTGTTACTATGAATCATATCCTACCTATAAAATTAGATAATCAAATTTTTTATGACCTATTAGATACAAATTCAGCTCAGAATAAAGTGTTATTTAATTTTTGAACAACTAGGTACGGATTAATTCGCATGTAGATAGTTATTGTACACGGGCAAGTTAAGCAGGCAATCAATGAACGAATAAAATTATTCCAACAGTAATGACTAGTAAAAATAGACAAGATTTAGGTTAGCTTAGATTTTTTATGTTTGTCATCCGATCCAGAAAATACGTAGGTACATATTACTATTTACAATGCTTCAGCAGTTGAGTTTATTATTTATTATATATTGAATTTTTCATTCAATTTACATTTTGTCAAGGTGTCCATAGTCCATATTTGTTGTTGTTGACACTATTCTGAGTTTTCTGTTGACATTCTTAATGTCAACAACTGATTGTGTCAACAACGTCAAATTTTACGCGTAAACAACACGTAAACAATGAGACAGTTGTTGACGGTCTCAACGCTGCATATTTGCAGTCAATGCTTTGCAGACACTTATTATTATTACTACTACTATTAATATTAACCGGATCATCCCTGGCGAGAGCAATCTGACCTGATCTAATAATATCAGATCTAAAGTAGTTCAACGTAAAATTGAAATTATACTAATAAGTTAAATATTCATCATTTTCAATTTTCGATACTATAATTACGTATATGATTATCTTAATTAATACTTCCGACTGTCTGCCTATTTGATGTTGTACCGGTGAATAATAAAAGCAAGTGTTAAATGAGAGGGGAGGAGTCGCTTCTCCCGTCAAGCTGGTAAAGCGGCAACCGCTCCTTCTAATTTGGACTGTTAGAGCTGGGTAAGTGGGGGGCGGGAACAAACACACACTTTAATGTGGTCCATAAACAAACAACATGCTCTAATAAGTGACTTGCTCCCGACACGCTGCTCTCTATTGCGGAGTTCCGGATAACCAGATGCCGGCTACAATAGAATGCCTGAAATCAGAAACGGACAAGAAGTTCTAGCGACGTCTACAAAATGTATACATTTTAATTTTTTTCCAGCGAATTCTCGTAGAAAAATAGAAAAAATTAGCATAATATATTCGGGGTCAGTTACAATATATATATATATATATATATATATATATATATATATATATATATAGAGTCACATTTTTCTATGAGAATTAAGTTTATGGACTTTGTAACTTCTATGGTCAGTTGTAGTATGTTGGTAACAGCGAACACTCTGGAATGATATTTCTAGAAGGGACCAGAAGTGACAGGTGTAGAAAAGTGTAGAAGGTATAGAATCTCTATGGAGAGTATAAATAGACGAGCGGTACATAGAGTGAGTCAGTTCGGTATTGAATTAGTGTGGTGCAGAATAAGTGATCATAGAGTATTAAGTTAGTCAGCAGTAGTAAGTGTTGGTGTATAAGAAGCGATCATAGAAGGCATATAGTGGAATATAGTTCTATGGACTATTAGTAATAGAGATACATATTTTAGTTGATGTGCTTATGGTGTTGTAAAGTAGTTGGTTATAATAAATAGTAGTTTGAAAAGCTGTGTTTTGTTAGTCAACGAATCCAGAACCCAGTAGAACGTAACAACTGGTGTCAGAAGTGGGATTTTCAAGCTGTTAGCAGAAATATTTTCCAGAATATTCGTTGAACAACGTAAAAATTTCTAGAATCTCTGGAAGATCAGTGTCAGCAGTAAGTCATAACTGGGTGTGTTCTTGAAACAGAATAAACTGTGTGCAAGATTTAAGTACGTCTATGCCTAAGATACGTAGTGCAACAGCCAATATGGAGGCCCAGCTATTGAAATTGATTGAAGAAATGAAATAAGAGGCCAGAAAAAGAGATGAAGAAGCGAAACAAGAACTGAGAAAAAGAGATGAAGAGGCCAGAAAAAGAGATGAAGGATCCAAAGAAGAAATGAAAAAAAGAAACGAAGAAGCCAGAAAAAGAGATGAAGAATCCAGAAAAGGAGACGAAGAAACAAAGAGAATTCTACAAGGCCAGCAGAATTGAGAATATTACTTTATGTGTCGACGAACGTATAAAGCAGGCAAAGGACGACATCTTCCAGCAAGTAGAAAGCAGAGTAAGGGGTATCAGCAACGATGTACATGACAAGCTGACGGAAGTACAACAGAAAGTGCATTCACTAGAAAAGAAGTGTGAAACCCTAGCCAAAGAAAACATCAGGCTCTAAGATAGCCCGGTTGTAAGAACTTAGATTCCCACATTTGATGGCTCAGTCCCGTGGGGTATTTATCTACCCCAATTTGAAGCCGCTGCTACAGCAAATGATTGGGGCGAGAGAGAGAGAGAAAGCGACTTCGCTAATTGTGGCTCTCAGAGGAGATGCCCTAGATGTGCTCCAAGGTATCTCCAGGGAAGAACAGGACAGTTTTGGTAGCATTAGATATTACCATTAGAAATGAGGTTTGTCGACCAGAATTTACAACAGCTGTATCGATTGCAGGTGAAAAATCGTTGTCAGAAACCAGGCGAAAGTCTCCCAACATCTTCACGCCGACGTTGTCAGACACGATTAGCCAACCCCTTAGTTCCGATGGAGCTTTTAACCAGGTGTCGCTGCAAACCTTCATTGACAGCATCAGAGATACATACACGCAATAGGCGCTGAGGATGGCGAGACACAAAAACTTGAACGATGCTTTGGCACATTCCTTGGAGTTTGAAGCGGTAAAGCAAGCATCAGAAAGTCATGTGAAAGTTCATAGTCTTCAAGTCCAAGAAGAAAATAAAACAGATCCATCCAAGATCATGCAGCTACTAGAGAACATAACAGAACAAATAGGCCGACGTCTCATGGACACCCAATAAGAGCTTACCGTGCAAATGCCTTGCGCTTCTAGAAGAATTGTCAGCAAATATACAATTCAATCAATGATATACACCTATGATATTGTGCGCTGGAGCCCCGTCCATCTGGCATCAATAATTGCGTAATGACTTTCCAGATAAACTGTCCACAAATGGCATAACCACTGTTCTCAGGATCTTAATATACTTCTCAGACGTGAGCGTGCCATCGTAAATTATCGTCCATTATCATGCATCGTAAATTATCGTCCATTATCATGCGGAAAACATTGCAACTAAATATCTGCTGGAAATTCCTAGGTCATGTCATATGCAGCTGCCCAGTAATACTGATTTTTCATATTTCGCAAACCCTCTCTGCCAAAGTTGGACTCATCATTTCAGATTATTTTGCTCAAGAAAGTAGGGTCTTCCTGCACTCGTATCAAAAGGTGTACGCAATGATTTATCCGTCTCCCCTAGTCGCTATCACGGAGGTGTTGCACAGGAATAAAAGAGAAATTATGCATTTTGTGGTTCTTCAATATTCTCTGAATGATCTGGTAAGGCATGTCCAAGTCGCTAGACGCATTTCTTATAGAATTTGATGTCACTGGATGAAAGTATGCAAGAACTGCGACTTTGCAAGTTTCCTCATCTTCAAGTTTGCCTCTGCAAATTACTTGTCTTGATGTTATACTTCCATACCCTGAAAACTTTGACTAAGGCCTCTTGATCCGGTGTCTGTCCAAAGGTGCCAAGTGAGGAAACTTTTTATTAAATGTACGACATGTTCTTTCAATAACTCTATTGCAGTCACCGTGAATAATGAATATATTCATATCTTCATTACTGTAGCGGATTCTACTTCCCATCACGACTTATCTATGTGAAAACTGGAACCTGTGATGAGCACTAATAAGTACACTTGGAGAAACCCAAATCACCACAACACTTATTTCAGAGACCTTACGATCGTTTCGTTAACCATGTCAACATCTTCAGAGGAAGAAAAATTCTAAGCTAAACAACTAGCTACCGTGTATTTATATTGCGTCAAGGTAAACGAACTAGTCAGAAGTGAAATTGTCGTCCAAGAACGATCGTTTGTTTATTATGTAGTGAAACTACGAGGTCGAAGACCTGCTTTAATCTTCTGCTCGAAAAAATTTATGAGCCTTTATCTAATATACGGATAATAGGTTTAAAGGAACCGAGTTATTTAAGGAATCTGCACGTTCCCTTTAGATCTAGAAATTTACTATGTGGATATTGGATCAAGCCGACAAACATCTGGCGAGATAAACAACATCAACTACGCTCATCTTTTTTAAATAGAAAACTAAAACCGGGTGTTTGGCTCAACATGTTAACTCTAACAAAGGATAAATAATTCAACTAAAATACTACATAAAAAACTATTATATATTAACTTTAATTCTTCGTCACAGTATTTATATTGACTTCATAGATACAACAAACCGAACAGGTCTTTAAGTCGAGACAAACATAGATTAGTATATGTATAAACCGGCCGAGTTATTGACAGTAATTTATTATTCTACCAGATAAATTAGGAGTGTTTAAGCGGTCAAATGCAAAGTGAAAATAAAGGGCTTGAAATTAAAGGTACGGCACGATTCAATGAAGTTTTGTTCTCAACAGACCTTAATATAAAAATACTTTCTAATGAATCAAGCATAGTTTGATGTCTAACATTTTTGACGAGTTTCAAATTTTCTTTGTCAATGTGGTGATTCAATACACGGTAGCTAGTTGTTTAGTTTAGAATTTTTCCTCCTCTGAAGATGTTCACATGGTCAACGAAACGATCGTAAGGTCTCTGAAATAAGTGTTGTGGTGATTTGGGTGTTCTCCAAGTGTACTTATCACGACTTATACAAAAAGCAAGCTACTAATTTTACTGCTGTTACTAAATTAAACTATGTGTCAAATTTCAGTTTTCTCGTCTGACATTCCAACAATAGCCTACTTTTCCATAAACGAACTTCCAATATAGCTTCCTCCTTGGAGTGGTGGATATCTCAGAAATTATGCCAACAGAGCTAATAGAAGTTGCAGAGCTATGTATGTAGATATCCCCGATTAACGGAAATATATACGTCACAACTTGTATCAACTTTCTTACTTTTAGTGAATTTTCGTAGAAAAAATTCACTAATGAGGCTCCATTTGAAAAAAAATTAAGTTATACCCGCTTGAATTTCCACATTTTGTCATGCTATAAACGCACACCCTGTGTAAAAAATAGATTTTCATTCCAATGATTTTGCAAGACATAGTTACCAGCAATATGTTGTGCAAAAATATATTTTCTAGATTGACACTTTACAAAGATACATCAAATTATAAAAAAAAGTCTGGACGCAGCAAATGCGTTATGGTAGTGAATTTTCATTAAAATGTCTTTAATAGCAAATATGTGTGTTTTTAGTGAATTTTTATTAAAAAACTCACTAATAGAGAGGTATCGTACCTATCATGATATAAAGCGGCGTACCAAATTCGGTTGTCCTTACTTTGTTATTTCCGGAGATATGATTTTTTCTCGAAAGGAAACACAAAATTTTTCGGGAAAACCTGGGTCGATTTTCTTGGCTAACGAATCTATCGAAGACACTTGCAAAAGGAAGGTATTCACCAAATTTAATCAATATCGGCACATAATTTTTTAAGTTATCGGTGTGATATATATATATATATATATATATATATATATATATATATATATATATATATATATATATATATATATATATATATATACAAAAATTGTTACTGACCCCGGATATGTGTTCTAGGGGGCATAATTAGCGCACATTTGAAAACCTTTTTTGAAAATTCAAAAGCCGGGATTTCCTCACTAGTGAATTTTTTTAAAGAAAATTCACTAAAAAGAGCTGCAATAACGAATATTTTTCAAAAATCGCCAATATTTCAAAAACTAATAATGGTAGGTGTAGAGAGTATTACGTAAAACCGATCACAAATTAGATCGCCATTCTGAAAATGCAAAATACACAGGGTGCTTCAATTAAAATAACGAAGTTGTCGGCGACTTCCGGTATAGTCGGAAGTGCTACAGTAGTGCAACTATTTTAATCTGAATGGGAATATGGTATAATGGCCGATTTTTTTTTTTTGATTTAAGTTTTGACTTTGAGAAGTGGCTCATTCAGTCACTGTCAATCTTCAAAAAGAACAAGGATGCATCTGACCTTGCTTTTCACAATGGCAAAACCTGTCTTATGAATGTTAATCTAACAAGCTCTTTAACTTTGTTGTTTTATCTACCAATACACTTGTTGTTTACTAAAAATATATAATAAAATTAAAGCTTACATACATATCCACCCACAAATATACGCGAGCGTATATACACTTATGTATACGTACTCACGTCAATAGGCTTTATACGTCCAGTACTTAACACTAGGTGCAGGACAGAAAATATATAATAAAATTAAAGCTTACATACATATCCACCCTCACACATACGCGAGCGTATATACACTCATGTATACGTACTCACGTCAATAGGCTTTATACGTCCAGTACTTAACACTAGGTTCAGGACAGAAAATGCACATTATTTCTTCATGTGCCCATACACACACATACATATGCATGCACACATCTAGGCTACAAGTTGCTGCAGGAGAAACACTGGGACACTTTTCACACCAATGGAGCCTGTCATGGCGACTTGGCCGAATTTTTAAAAGAAAATTCAGTAAAAGCAATCAATGGTTGAAATAAATTAAATTGAATTCATTTTTTATTACGGATTCTAAAATTGCAACTATTACCTGCATTTTGTGCTAATGAAAATTTAATTTGGATGACATCATTTAACTGTTAGCTGAAAAAGACACGATTCCTCTGCCCCACCCGTAATATTTGTTATAAACCTGGAAATATACGAAACCCAATCTGTCCTGTAAATTTGATGCATCCAGGACTACTAACTGAATTTCCTCGTCATGTTGTTGGTAATATGGAGCTTATATTTATCCGCCAGCTTGTCACTGTTAGCAAACCTGACTATTTTACTAATAATGTCGTTCACGTCATTTAGTTCTATATGCCCCGGGGGAACTTAGCTGGCAGTATGTGGAGTCTAAGGATTTCAAAGACGCATCCATTGACTATAATAGATATCTCCGGTTAACGAAAATATCACAATACGTCAGAACTTGTATCAACTTTCTCACTTTTAGTGAATTTTCGTAGATAAAATTCACTAATGAGGCGATCGCGGCTTTTGAAATGTGAAAAATTTCTACAAATTAGCGCGAACTATGCGCCGTAGAATCAACCTATTCGGGGGACATACTGGAATTCACATACGCGGTCAGTTATACACGTTATATGTTTACATATATATATATATATATATATATATATATATATATATATATATATATATATATATATATATATATATATATATATATATATACATATATTTCACCGACAACTCAAAAAAAAATAGGCCAATTTTGATCAAATTTGGAGAGTGCCTTCTATTTGTAAGTGGCTAGGATAAGTTAGTTAGCCAGGAAAATTGGCCCAGCTTTTCCAAACAAATTTGTGTTTTCTTTCAGATATATTTTATATCTCCGAAAATAACAAAGTTATGGCAACCAAATTAGGTACACGGGTTTATATCATAAAATTTCGGGACGCAGCAAGTGCGTTATAGTAGTGAATTATCATAAGAATTGTACGGCATACTATTAAAGTTAATACTTTAAACATAATAGGCCTTGAAGTTCGATTTTAGAGGTCCTAGTAGGCGCACATTTGAAGAATTTTTTCGAAAGTGCTACAATCGATATCTCTCTATTACCAAAAAATTTGGTGTTCTAACTCCTTTTGAGGACAATGCCCAAAGGTCAATTTTCTATGAAGCTAGAGAATTACATTTTGCTATATCTGAAATTACATTTTGCTATATCTGTAGATAGTGTAAGTCCCTTTAAAAGAAAATTTTATTACAAATTTCATTAAAGTTATACAGAAGATTTAGAGAAGGAAACTAAATTCATATTTAGAAAGGTAAAGTATCTGCCAAATTATAAACGTAGCAGTTATTTTTCCTTATTAATCGCCATACTGTGTGTGTGTGTGTGCGTGTTTGGGATGACCTCGGAAACTTAAGTCCATTGGCCACAGACTTTTGAAGATTGTTGTTTGTTTGTTTTCGGGGATACAATCATATGGATTTATTTTTGTAGCTTTTAATGGCTTTCAGTGAGCCTCCTACTTGATCATAGCTTTACAAATAGATAGTACTTAAATATAATGTAAATTAAAATAACGGAAGTGTTTTTTTTGGTTTGTTTGCATTTTTTTTTGTATTTATATTTTTTCTTTTTTTTTCTTTTTTTTTCCTTTTTTTGGTTGGGGATCAAAACGAGGACACTGTCGCCTAGGGGCTCCTCAAGGCTAACAGACAAACAAGACTAAGCCACGGACAGGTGGGGAAAACAATAGGACAGACATTAGGATACTTAAAATTAATTTACATAATTTTCTATAGGCCATATTCACATACATACATTACTATATAATTACAACTAATGTAACACGATGCGTGGTAGAAATTTACTATTTATAAGTATTATTTACAGGGTTTGATTTCATAAATCTAAATTTATATTTCTAAAAAATTTGTACAATGCTATCTTGACTTCAATTTTATGACTACTTAGAAGGTGTATTAAATTCATAGGGTGTTTGGTGTATTTTTCCAACATTAGCATGAGGTTGGTTCGCTGTGCAGAATACTTAGAGCATGAAAATATAACATGATTTAAGTCAGCAATATTGTTTTCGTTGCAGTCACAATTAGGACTTTCAGTCTCTCCTATCTTATGCAGGTGCGCTGGAAATCTTCCATGGTTAGACTTTAGTCTTGTTAATATTGTAGTGAATGTGCGGTTTCTGGAAATTTCCTTGACCAGATGTAATGGAAGTTGTTCGTGTATAAGAGCATAGTGGTGTGAACTTGAGGTGACATAACGGTGCCATTCTATATCCCAGTATTTAATTAATTGCTGTTTAATTTCCGGTCGAAAGTCTGTATATGGGATTTTTCGGTTTTGTTGATCGTTTTCCAAAAATGCTGCTTGCTTGGCTAGATCGTCTACTATTTCATCTCCTGATATTCCGGCGTGCCCCTTGACCGACAGGTATACTATTTCAGTGATTGATTTTAACTGATACTCGTATTCCTTTATGCGAGATAGAATAGCATTTTTAAATTTATCTTGTTTCTGGTTCTTAATTGCCATAAGTGCTGACTTTGAATCATTTATTATTATACATTTTGCTATATTGTTCTTAGTGATCCGTTCTAATGCCTGTTCTATTGCTGTTAGCTCAGCTGTATAAATTGAGGCATACTTGGACATTCTAATTTGTGTTTTCAATTGTAGCTCTGGAATGTAGAAAGCGGCTTCCACATTCGTGTTGTGTTTTGAGCCATCAGTATAAATTTGCACTGAGCATGAGTATTTATCTATAATGTCCGAAAAAGTGTTCTGAATCATTCCTGTATGATCTGAATAGGCTGGTATTATTACTCTAGATTTTTGTATAAGAGCTTAATAACTATAGTGGAATTGATTTGGGGTCAAGGATAGGATGATATTTTCTTCGTATCTAATTGTCATTTCGTACATCGACGTCAGTGGCGGGCTCTTTTTGTTCCTCCAGTATTTGTTGGTTATAGTCGCCACAAACAAATTATGTAATTGACAGATTTTTTCTGGAGATCTTGTTCTAAGTTTTAAAACGTAATGACCAGCTATTAGCTGATTTCGTAAATGCAAAGGAGGTTCTTGTGCTTCCGCAAAGACAACCTGGTTTGGTGTAGACTGCATGGCCCCTATACAAACTCTCAGTGCTTTGAGTTGAACTCTCTCCAGCTTAGCCAGATTCGACTTAGATGTAGACCCATATGCGATGCAGCCATAATCAAGCATAGATCTAACATAAGATTTATAAAAAAGGAGTGAGACAGTTATGTCCCAAAACGGATCTTAGCAGATTTATGCCTCGCTGACATCTGGTTTTAACATAATTTACATGTTGGTTCCACAATAACTTCTTATCGAGTATAAGGCCCAGATATTGAACCTTAGTCCCCACAACGTAGGTTAACCCTAGACAATCACGGCCATATTAATCGCTTGGACGATTTCGTTTTAGTCAACCTAAACAAACCGGTTTTTTTTCAATATCAACAATAACAAAATGTCTGTTGAAAATTATAATGTAAGACTCAAAGGTGACAAAGTTATTCACGTGTTTTAAACAAAAATGAGGTATTGTTCAAAAAGTATGAAATCTGTGCACTATTGTTTTTCCAAATGTCAAAACAAAACGAAAAAACCATACATTCATTGAGCTGAAATCATTCACGTTACTTTGCGTAGACGACAAACACGCAATCACTGAGCTATCAAAGGATACGTTAACTAACGTTTTGTTTACATGATACTTGACACAGGCTTCATGCCCGTGATATTATATGGAAAGTATATGTAACAATTAATTACAGAATTAGTAGAATTGCCAATGAAACATATTCAACGACTGTCTCGGTCTTGTATGATGTCTTATGTTTAAGTTCAAAGATACAATACACTATTTTAGAATTATTTTTATAGAGACTTGGCTTGATTTTGTTTACATTACTACTATATTATACTACATTTTCAATCTAAAATTACAGCATAATATATCTGTGCTGTGCTAAAACTGTATTTGGCGCCGTTCATCAAGCTACAAATATAGTGTATTTCAAAAACTGATTGAATCCCCAGTTAAATAACAATCATTTGGCGAACTTTTAATCTCATGTCGCCTGTCATTTTCCATATTTGTAGCCGAGATTGCACGATTGTTGGTTCGGGTAGTGTGTTTTATGCCTGTTCTTTATTTAGTTGGGTTACCGTTGATGTATTGTTTATACCTGATGTATGAAACAATCTACGCATGGCAGTTAACTACTCTGGTTGTCAGGCATTGGACTTTACCCACTAAATCGTTTAAACGCATGACTTTCAGATTTTATTTTTAATTTGTAAACAACTCTAAATGTTGTGCACCAAATTATTTAAAATTCACAAGATAGGTTTAATTATACTATTTCTAGGCACACGTGCAGTTTTATTCCAGTTAGTCTGATACTTACAAAAATATAACGTTTAAAAAATATTTTTGCATATTTTTGATTGAAAAAAATGTCCGTTATAGCTGATATACGAACTATTCCGCGGCAATAATACAATGAAGATATGTGCCAAGTTTTGTTCAAATCAGTTGATTATTTCTTGAGTTATCGATCGGATACATATATATGATGGAGTAACAACCACGTTAAAAAACCAGGGTCCGTCTGGCTCGGACGGTAGCACCCTGTAAGGGCCACTGGCTAGGGACACAGCATCTAGAAGGTTGTAGTGGAATTTTCCTTCACGTGATAGTAAAGGATTTTTTTCACGTCCGAGGAGGTACCACCCCATGCATCAAGGGGCCGGTGAAGTCCCAACGGACGTTTCCGGTTCTGGTGTATGAGTCGGTTTCCCTTATAAGCAAAAATGATGATGGCTCCTCCTTGTACACAAGATTCCGGAAGTAAAGCATCCCCCCATTCGGATCTCCGGGAGAGGGGTGTACAGGGGGCGCCAGCATCAAGATTTAACATATCCTTCTCCAATATATGTGGCCTAAATTCTAACCTGAATTCCGTCCACCATTTCCTCCAGGCTAATAGGCCCCAACTCCTATTTCTCACCGAAACCCAAATCAGTGCCAAACCGGCAACTTATCACCTTAATTTTCCGGGGTATGAGCTCCTTACTTCCTTTAGATTGCATGGAGGCGTGTGCGCATACGTCCGTAGCAATCTAACCTGCACCAGACTCCCCAATTTAGAAGCTGCAAGAAAAGACATATTATGGATAAAACTCTCTCTCAGGGTTGCAACTAAATTCATCTGTTGCACTTACCGGTCACCTTCAAACAACAACTTTGTCAGGCTCTTTGACTAACTTTCTGAAAAAATCGACCATCTGATTTCCGAATATCCTTCCTCCGAAGTCACTATTCTTGGTGACTTCAATGTCCATAACAAGGAATGACTAGGATCTTCCAAAACCGATCCGCAAGGGAGAGCAGCGGAGACCTCTGCAGTCAGAAATTCTTTAGCCAATATGGTTCAGCAACCTACTTACTTTCCTCGCATCCCAACACACAGCTCAAGTCCCTTGGATCTCCTCTTTACTACAAATCCTGACTGCTATAAGATATCAGTCACCGCCCCACTGGGTCGCTCAGACCACGGCATGGTCACTGCTTCCTCGCAATGCAACTCGAGGTCACACAGTCATCACACCCACGTATCGTTTGGCACTACAACTCCGCAAACTGGGACGAAATGAGGGATTACTTTTCCTCATTTCCATGGGTGTCTGTCTACTTCTCTCATGCTGACCCCTCTGATATCGCACAAAACGTCACCGAAATTATCCAAGCTGACATGAAATTATGTATTCCACGTACACAGAAAACCTCTTCAGCCAATCAAAAGCCCTGGTTCTCTAAATCCTGCGACAAGGCCAGACTTGAAAAGGTCAAAGCTCACAAAACGCTTCTACACAATCCCAGCCAAGAAAACCGTCAAGCATTCAATGACGCAAGAAACCGCTACGTCTACATTCTTTCTGAGGCAAAAAACTCGTTTAATAACCACATCAAAAACAAAGTCCCCTTAAGCTCCAACGGCAGCAAACCCTTCTGGACTCTTGCTAATTCTATTGGGAATAATTTCTGCAAGAGCACGTTCCCACATCTTGTCTCAGGGGACGAAATTGTTTCTACCGCCCTGGGCAAGGCTGAACTTTTTGCCTCGTTATTCGCCGCCAATTCTACTCTCAACCCACCTCCAAATGTTCAACCACCAACAGTCCCCAATGTTGCGCATAAAATGACGGATATCATTTTCAAAACAAAAAACGTACGAAAGATGCTTTCTTCTCTTAATACCAGGAAAACCTCTGGCCTTGAAGAGATCCCAGCAATTGTTCTCAAAAAATGCGCACCAGAACTTGCTCCTGTCCTGACTCGTCTAATTTAGACATCTTACAATAGAGGCATATTCCCTAGTAACTGGAAAATTGCTCGAGTACAACCCGTCCCCGAGAAAGGATCCAAAGCGCTTCCTAGCAACTACAGGCCTATTTCTCTCCTTTCAGTCGTCTCTAAAGTGATGGAAAAGTATATAAACACCGAATTACTAAAATTTCTTGAAAAACACAGTCTAATTCACGACAGGCAGTATGGATTTCGCCAGCGCAGATCAACTGCCGACCTCCTTTTCTCTGTCACCAATTCTTGGCACAAGTCTATAGAACTACACGGTGAATCCCAGATTGTCGCTCTAGACATATCCAAAGCATTCGACCAGGTCTGGCACGCAGCGCTGCTTAACAAACTCCCGGCCTATGGCCTACCACCAAAACTCTGTACCTGGACAGCAAATTTCCTCTCCAACCGGAGCATTTCTGTTGTCGTAGATGGCCATCACTCTAAACTGTATCCAATTAATGCAGGAGTTCCTCAAGGTTCAGCTTTAGCCCCTACTTTGTTTCTTCTCCACATCAATGACCTCCTATCTAGCACATCCAACCCAGTTCACAGTTACGCGGACGACAGCACCCTCCACTCAAATATACAATCTTCTAAGCCTGTCTCTTGAACCCAACTAGATAGGGATCGCAGATTTATGGAGGGTTCTGTCTCCGTGGATCTCCAAAAAATATTAGATCGGGGAAGTAGAAATCTTGTACAATTCAACCCCACCAAAACTCAGTGTTGCATCCTTTCTCATAAGAGATACACCAGCCCTAGACCCATCACAATGAACAACCAAGTTATTCAAAGTAATGAGTCCTTTTCACTTGTTGGCATTTCTGTTGATCGAAATCTCAATTGGCACCAACATGTCACATCAATTGCAGAAGCGGCTGCTAAGAAATTAGGTTTCCTCTTCCGGGCTCGCAAATACTTTTCACCAGCTAATCTCTATAACTTATATACTTCACAAATAAGGCCAAACCTCGAATACTGCTCCCACATTTGGGGTGCCGCTGCCGCCTCTACACTCATTATCCTGGACTCAATTCAGAAGAGAGCTATACGCCTCATCAGTGACCCTAGACTCACCCAAAGGCTGCCATCGCTTGCCCACCGACGTGCCGTTGGTGACTTCTCTTTCTTTTATAGATATCTGCACGGGCACTGCTCAGAGGAGTTTTCTTCCATAGTTCTTCCACCTGCTGCCCCCAACAGAGCTACCAGGGGAACAGAGCGAACGCACCCTTTTACTGTCCAGGTCACCAGACATAGAACATCTTGTTATGTCCGCTCTTTTGTCCCGAGGACTTCCAAGTTGTGGAATTCTTTGCCGGCACATGTTTTTCCTTCTCCTCCGAACCTCCAAACCTTCAAGTCCAGAATTAACAAGTTGCCTCTTTCCTCCTTGTCGACACACACGGAACGATAGTATTTAGGCTGTAAGCGCTCGTGGTGTGTTGTTGAAATAATATATATATATATATATATATATATATATATATATATATATATATATATATATATATAAATATATATATATATATATATATATATATATATATATATATATATATATATATATATATATATATATATATATATATATATAAACACATAAAAATTTTAACGGATCTTGGTTTTGTGTTCTAGGGACCGAAATTCGCGCTCATCTGAAGACATTTTTTCAAAACCTTTTCAACGTGACCCCTCTATTAGCGAATTTTTCTTAATGAAAATTCGTTAAAAACTCATTATTAAATTGACAAATGTTTTGTCTAGATCTTATACCTGTTGCAAGCATCTAGTTTATTTTAAACAAGAGATTAGTAACGACCTTGACCCACCTTCCACTAAATGTTATTATGGAATCACGTTTTAAAAATAACATATTTTTATTACAATTTCTTAACAAAGTATATTTTTCACTGTCAGCTTACATAGAGCCGTTAGAACATTCTTTAGCAGCTTAATCTAATCTGCTAAAGAATCTAGCAATGAATTTCACCATATTTCCAAAGCCTCATTAAACTTCCACCAGCAGAGTATGAGGAGGGTGTGTGGGGGTGGGTTATACACTATATCGTATACTGCAATGCATATTTAGTCCAGAAATGATTTATGTTGGCACTAAGTTCGGTCGATGACTAGCTCGCCTGAAATAATGTACAATTTACAGTGAAATCTTCCCACAAAAACACCAGATAAATCTTACTAGAAACAATCTGGATTCAGTTACTGCCCTTATTGCTCGTCTTCGCCATCTTCATAACATGTTTGGGATCTCATATAAAAGTTATATTAGTAGATAAAAACTTATAACTTATTTTGTGAAAATATTGGTTCGGCGAATCTTTGAAGAAAAAATAGCCTTTTTAAATTATAAACAAAATATACAGCGTGTCCGGTGGGGTATAACAATTGGCATATCATGCAGGCAAATCCATATTAGACGCCCCACACTATTTAACACATGGTGCCAGGGAATTTTTTTTCTAGAGATTTTTATGCTATACAAAAAAGCCCATTGTAATTTTGTTGTATATGGCTTTCTTCCCTGCATACACGATGAAAGTTCAATAAATGACACTGGAACACTTTCTTTTACAGGCTATTACCTTCCTTAGACATAACCCCTGCGAATAAAAAGTTATCTGCGTAACAGTCAGTCGGAGAGCTCAGGTTTTTCCCTTAGGGCCCGTCCGCGGTTTTGCCGCCCCGATAGCACCGCCGCCTTTGGCTTATTGTGCATGCCCTTTGTTTTTTCTACTCCACCCATTCCAAAATAACTGTGCCTTGAACTAGTCTGCACAGCAATTAGTAGGGTGAAGTCTAATATTGCTCTGTCTCCGGTCTAGGCTGTCCGTAGATCAGTTGTCTTTTGCGGTCCAGAGCTTTACACTCGCACAAGACGTGCTGGGCTGATTCCACCCCTCGCCGCAGAGTCTGTATGCGAGGTCCCCTTCGAACCGCCCCATTTTATGCAGGTGTTTCTTGACAGCCATGTGTCAAGTCAAGAGTCCTGTTATATTTCTGAGCTGTCCTCTGCTGAGATTTAGCAGCTCCACAGCTCTCTTTGAATTGGGTTCCTCAATTATTGACTTCCCATGTCTGAGCACTGGACAGTCTGCCCAGTACACTTTATGTTCGTTTCTGACCCAGGACTTAATGGCTCCCCTGGAAGTGCTCTTTGTCACGCCCAGAACGGGTTCTGGTCCCATAACTGGTTCTGATGACCCTCTCTTCGCGAGATTGTCAGCGTCTTTATTGCCTTTGACCCCCGAGTGACCCGGCACCTAGATAAGGGTGACCTCTTTCTGCCCAGCCCGGTCGCTCGTCTCGTTTCGGCATTCACTTACCAGCCTGGAATTTCTCCGTGGGCTATTTAGGACCTTAAGGGCTGCCTGACTGTCTGTGGCTATGAGGATCCGCTTGTTGGTGTAGCCCCTCCTCTTGTTCTATAGCACGCAGTGCAGGATGGCGTACATTTCGGCCTGAGAGACCGCTGCATGAGCTCCGAGGGAAATACTGTGACTTACCCTCGGTCCTTCCGACCCTCCCGGCCGGATCCGTCCGTGAACCACAGGAGCGCGTACCGTGCTAGGCCCGGCGTCTCTCTCCGTCATGCCTCGCAGTCGGGGATTTCCACTGTAAAATTGTTTACCCTGCAGATTCTAAGGCTCGAGAAGTCTGACCTCATTTTTCAAGCATGGGCTCCTTCACGATCTCCTGAATCTTGCAGTGGCCCATGCAACCTGGGTTGATCTTCAGTCCATCATTGCAGGCTAGTCTATATAGTCCTAGCCTGGCCTTCCCCATGATAACCAAGTGTTTGTGTGTGGGGGTGTGGTGGTGGTGGGGGGCGGGTGGTGGTGTTGGGGGGTAAGCAGATCCAGCGACACCTCCATGGCGGCTGTTGGGGTTGAAGTCATGGCCCCTGTGATGCTTAGGAAAGCCATCCTTTGGATCTTGCCTAGTTTTTGTTTGGCATTGGATTATGCCACCGCGCATGACGGTCTTGGGGAAAGCTTCATCGAAAGCTCATGTTGTTGTTCCCACTTCCTCACTTACAAAACTTAATATTCAAATTAATTTTATGTTAGTAAATTTTCATTAAGAAAATTAACTAATAGAGGGGTATTGAATGTGAGACTTCCGAAAATATTCTTCAAATGTGCGCGAATTAGGGCCTCTGGAACCCATTTCAATGGTCAGTTAAAAAGTTTACATATATATATATATATATATATATATATATATATATATATATCTATATATATATATATATATATATATATATATATATATATATATATATATATATATATATATATATATATATATATATGTATGTATGTATGTATGTATGTATGTATGTATGTATCCAACCGATAACTCAAAAAATACTTCACTGATTTGGATCATATTTGGGAATTATTTTGTTAATGGCTTGGATGATATCGTTCGTCAGATCTTCACGCCCAATTGTTCTTAACAAAAAAATAAAAAATAATTTTTAAAACGCAATATCTCTCAATTTCTTTAAGTGATTAAAACGAAAATCTACCACCTAAAAGATTGACGCGGTTGTGTACCAATTTTCTCTCTGTCTTTTGATCAAAGAAAAACAAAGTTATTCTAAATTAAAATTAAAATAATCCTCGACATCACTTTAAATTCTGTAATGCAATATCTACAATGTTAAACAAAGACAGATTATGTCATTTGTACTGCTATGCTATTTAAATAAATGGTGTATCAAAATCTATACGATGGAAGTTACAAGTATTATTGCAAGATGTCAGAACGTAAAACATTGTGAAATGTACAACAGGGACGCCATCTCGGTGAGGAACCAAGTAGTATGTTGTCACGACAGCTCTAGTTAACATAAAATGTTATAGATGCAGAAATGTGTACAATCAACCAACTTTGTAAATTGTCAGACCTGGCCCATTTCTTTTATAATACCGGGATAATGTTTGCTTTCAAAAGCGCTAAATTTTAGCATGCAACGTTCTTTGAAAGTATCAAAACCTGCTCACAAAATGAAAACGATACTGATAGATAAGTTACTAGATCCATAATTTTTGAGTTATGAAATTTGAAGGATTTAATGAAAATTCGCTACCAAAATGCGCTTACTGCGTCATGATTTTTTTCTTACAAACCTGCATCACATTTCGATAAAAAATGCAAAAATGCATTAACGAATTTGTTCTACGAAAATTAGCTAAAAATTATAGACCGTTAAACCATAAACTTCACCAAACCTACAGCGAAAGCATCAACTTAACTAAACCGACAGCCAAACCATCAGAGAAAGGGTCTATTTGAAATGAATTTTCTGTAAACATTTTAATAAAGTGAAGGGTAATGGCGGTTCAAGCTGAAACTTAAGGGTTCGCAGAACACTCTTCTTGCAACATTTTCTTTTCACAATCCGTATTTGTTTCACGTTTTTTGCCTAAACATTGCCAATTTTGACGTTTCAAATTGCGACTTTGACGTTTTGAGGAAAACTCCAATTTCTTTTTCTTTAACTGCCCATAACTTTTTTATGTTTAAACTTAGGAGTAATATGTTGTTACGTACTTCCTAGACTCTTGGCCTATGGTTACGTTGCCAGTTCTTTTGATGTGGTATGCAGTCAATGAGAGGGTTGTTAAATAAATAAGATAAGGTCCAAATTCAGGGTTCAAATATATAATCATTCGAATTAAATAAATAAAATAAAACTTAATAGCTCTATGATTTCTAATCTATCCTACTCTAAAATCTACCATTTCCCGAACTGTCATTATAAGATAACGTAAAAGTTCAAACTAAAATATAATATAATCATGCGAATTAGATTACCTCCTACCATATGACGTATCTCCTAGCAAAATCTAATATGTGATTCTTCCTCTATGATTTCTAATCTATACTACTCTACAATCTATACTACTCTACAATTCCCGAACTGTCACTTTCTAGCATCGAACTAATGAACTAACTAACCTCTTAGCATATGACATATCTCCTAACAACAAAATTTAATGAAACAAATAACTTCTACTCTTCTTAACCCGCACTATTCGGTGATAAAAGGAAATATTAAATTGTTTCCCAAAATTGCAATTGCAGTTTTGTTTACATCAGACTCATATAAAATTAGTACATCCGCAATTAATGGATAATTATGCGAATTCCAGGTAAGCTAATGCTAACACTAATACTGTAAAATTGTGAACTCTGGTTTGAACAATTACTTATTGCCGATCCTTAAAACTATTTACATAAAATTACGACTTAGCTGTTTATTCCAGGTACGGCTCCAAGACCTCACTAATTACACTTGTTCCCATAACTAATAACTGTCCATGAATATAATTTGGTTTTCCAACTCAATCAGCTACTGATGAACGAATGTGATAATCCCATACTAGCCATACTTGGTTTTATGCATGCAGCATAATAACCAGAACCGTTCAAAAGACAGAATCCAAGCATAAGAAATACTGAAATACAGGAACCCCGATACAAAAATTTACCAGGAATCCAAAAAAACAGGCCGGAAGAGAAAACCCTAAAATGTTCAAAATATGAAGGCAACCATGGTTATTTAATTTCAATCTCCAATCACTTACCCAGGCACAGGGGTTTCCTCACTTATACAAATAGCTTCAACTAAATTCTTAAAATCATAATTGTGAAAATTCTCTATCATTTATATTTTCCATTTAAGTATCTTAAATATTCACTACAAGAACTTGCGAGAGAATAATACTAAGAGTGCATAAATCAACTGAAATTTCACGCCATCCTTATCTCTTGATCGCCTGGTTGATATGAAAATTGATTAAAATAAAGTCAACTGGAAGATAATTAAATACAATTTTAAAGGAAATTCAAGTTCCCTCACTCGACTATACGGGGAGACACCTTCCGGTGGCTGGCTTTCTTATCAGAAGAAAAATAGTAAACAACAGGATAGTAAACAAATGAAGATTTTAACCAAACTATGCATCCACCTAAAGTGAAATAATAGTGTAATAATAGTATTTAGTGTTTTTAAGTGTCCAGTGCATACAGAGAGTTTGTTAAATAGGGTTTTGGTATCCTTTTTATATAGAATTTATGCAAAATAGTCATATACACGGCCAGACCGTAACAATGTGTTTTACATTGACATGAATCTATTACCCGTCACATTGGGAATCAATCGTACTGTCTGATTAAACGAGCGTCTCGCGACAGTAAAAACTTGGATGAGTTTTTTCTTGTTTTAACGAAATAAAATACCTCCCTAACGTGATGCTATACAAAATCCTACAAACTGACTTTTCTGACCTGACCTGACAACAGTTTGCCTAATTAAAAGCTAAAAGGAGAAGGAAAATCAACCCTGCCATATATCAAGGTTATGTGAGCATAATGAACTTTTCCTTTCCCTTTTAACTTCTTTTAGCTTTTGATTAGGTAAACTGATGTCAGGGCAGGTCAGGAAGGTCAGTTGGGAGGATTGCGTGTATACAGCACAGTCAGGGAGGTCTTTTATTTCGTTAAAACGACATAAAACGCATCAAAGTTTTTACTGCCACGAGATGCTCGTCTTAATTAGAAGAAACAAATGTTTAATCTATTAATCACATATTATACATACATTTTATCTTTCTGCCCTCCTTGTTTATATGCACTTGAACTATGCCAAATCTCACACTGCTTCGTGCACGCAATGTGCTTAACAAGGGGTAGGTACAAATGTTTTTCGTCATGTATTATAACCCTATAGTTGAAACCACAGCTAAATCATCAGAAAAATGATCTATCTGAAATTCATTTTCTGCAAATATTTAAATAAAATGAAGGATAATGGTGGCTGAAGCTGAAACTTAAGGCTTTATAGAACACACTTCTTACAAAATTTATGCTGCATCGCCCGTAATGTTAGTTTTAAGTTTTTTATTTAGAACATGTCAATTTTGACGTTTTGAATTGCGACTTTTTGACGTTTTAAGAAGAAAAACTATAATGCTTATAACTTCTTTTGCTTTTAACGTAGGGATTCAAATTTTGGTACATGGCTTTATTTTAACGGCATAAACCATCGTACCCAATATGGTTGTCCTAACGTTGTTATTTCAGTAGATATAAAAATTTTTTGAAAGAAAACGCAAAATGTTCCGGGAAAAACTAGTCCTATTTTCCTAGCTAACGAACTTATCCAGCCCACTTGCGAAAGGAAGGTACTCACCAAGTTTTATTAAAATCGGTCCATTATTTTTTAAGTTAGCGGTGTGACACATAAATATATAAACATATATATATATATATATATATATATATATATATATATATATATATATATATATATATATATATATATATATATATATATATATATATATATATATATAAACATATAATGTCTGAAACTGACCTCGGATTTGGGTTCCAGGGGGCCTAATTAGCGCTCATTTGAAGAAACTTTTTCAAAATTCAAAAGTCGCAATCTCCTCATTAGTCATTTTTTTTTAAAGAAAATTCACTAAAAATAAATTAATTATAGATCAATTTACAAATACAAATTCCTTTGCGACTACTCTGCGTAATATGATCTATAAAAATCTACACTGTCTCAACCAACAAAATAGAGTTGATAAACCTCAATAAATTTTGTGATGATTCATTGTGAGTCAACTAGAAGTGAACGAGATAGTGTTCCAGTGTATCGACCCTTCTCCCTGGTACAACACAAGCAGACTCCGGACTTTTGGACCCCAAACTCTCCTCCGGAATACTCATAATTCGTCAGACTGGCGCCAGACAGTCGAAACTATCCCCCACTCCCCTGCTATCCCACCCTCAGCTCATCTGTCTAACAAATCTTAGGTTGCCTGGATGAGAGAGAGAATACACGTCTAGCATTAATTGAAGGATGCAATGCAATAACCGGACAAGTCCATTTTTAAACAAATTTGATTCTCACACAAGCTAATTATTTATATTAATCTGATGAATAAATAAAATTTTATATAATGGATTACTAAAACGTAATTTGTCTGCTCAGTCGAGGGCATGAGCTTAAATGTAAATTGAACAAAGGCAATGGGCTTTGGTATGATGTTAGATCTACAAATAAATATGAAAAATACGGTTAAATTTGTTTAAAAAATGTTTAATTTAAATAATGCAAATAACTGAATTTATTAGAAAAACAGAATGCCAAAGTGCTTCGTGATGGATTGTAGCAGTTTAAATGAAATTACATATGTTCAAAGACTGATAACAGATAAGTAAGGTACTCAACTGTGGTCCTGTTGGCGAAGATACATTCATTGACAGTATCAGAGAAGGCCTGTGGTTGTTTAGGACCATTTAAACCCCTCAACACATTATTGGGCGACTCAAGACTGCCTAAACGGTTGAAAAAAATTGTAGTAACCTCTACTTGGCCTCGTCTTGAAAATCAACTTGAATGCGTTGAGAAGGTCTTTGCTGGATGGTGGTTGCAGTGTGTGTGGATGTTACAAGCCAAATGTTCTCCACTTCATGTTGTAGAAACCATGCATGAGAAGAAGTAAGACGGTACCAAAGAATAGGATAGGTAGTGGATTTTTCCTTTACGTGATATCGTTTAATATCCACATCAAAACAAAGTCCTCTCAAGCTTCAACGCCATCAAACCCTTCTGGACTCTTGCTAAATCTATTGGGAATAATTTCTGCAAGAGCACGTTCCCACCTCTTGTTTCAGGGGATGAAATTGTTTCTACCGCCCTGGGCAAGGCTAAACTTTTTGCCTCGTTGTTCGCCGGCAATTCTACTCTCAACCCACCTCCAAATGTTCAACCACCAACAGTCCCCAATGTCGCGCATAAAATGACGGATATCATTTTCAAAACTAAAAAGGTACGAAAGATGCTCTCTTCTCTTAATACCAGGAAAGCCTCTGGCCTTGACGAGATCCCAGCAATTGTTCTCAAAAAATTCGCACCAGAACTTGATACTGCCCTGACTCGTCTGTTTCAGACATTTTACAATAGAGGCATATTGCCTAGTCATTGGAAAACTGCTCGAGTACAGCCCGTCCCCAAGAAAGTATCCAAAGCGCTTCCTAGCAACTACATGCCTACGTCTCTAGTTTCAGTCATCTCTAAAGTGATGGAAAAGTATATAAACACCGAATTACTAAAATTTCTTGAAAAGCACAGTCTAATCCACGACAGGCAGTATGGATTCCGTCAGCGCAGATCAACTGCCGACCTCCTTTCCTTTGTCACCCATTCTTGGAACCAGTTTATGGAGCTACACGGTGAATTCCAGATTCTCGCTCTAGACATATCCAAAGCATTCGACCAGGTCTGGCACTCAGCGCTGCTTAATAAACTCCCGGTCTATGGCCTAACACCCAAACTCTGTACCTGGACAGAAAATTTCCTCTCCTACCGGAGCATTTCTGTTGTCGTGGATGGCCATTCCTCTAAACTGTATCCAATTAATGCAGGAGACCCTCAAGGTTAAGCTTTAGCACCTACTTTGTTTCTTCTCCACATCAGTGACCTCCTCTCTAGCACATCCAACTCAGTTCACAGTTACTCGGACGACAGTACACTTCACTCAAATATACAATATTCTAAGCCCGTCTCTTTAGCCCAATTAGATGAGGATCGCAGATTCATGGAGGGTTCTATCTCTGTGAATCTCAAAAAAATATTAGACTGGGAAAGTAGATATTTTGTACAATTCAACTCCACCAAATCTCAGCCTTGCTTTCTATCTCATAAGAGATACACAAGCCCTAGACCCATCCCAATGAACAACCAAGTTATTCAAAGTAATGTGCTCTTTTCACTTGTTGGGATTTCTGTGGATCGAAATCTCAATTGGCACCAACATGTCACATCAATTGCAGAAGCGGCTGCTAAAAAATTAGGTTTCCTCTTCCGGGTTCGCAAATACTTTTCACCAGTTAATCTCTATACCTTATATACTTCACAAAGATGGCCAAACCTCGAATACTGCTCCCACATCTGGGGTGCCGCTTCCGCTTCTACACTCACTATCCTGGACTCCATTCAGAAGAGAGATATACGTCTCATCGGTGACTCTACCCTCACCCAAAGGCTGTCATCCCTTGCCCACCCACGTGCCGTTGGTGACCTATCTCTCTTTTATAGATATCTGCACGGGCATTGCTCAGAGAAGCTTTCTTCCATAGTTCCTCCACCTGCTGCCTCCAACAGATCTACCAGGGGAACAGAGCGAATGCACCCTTTTACTGTCCAGGTCACCAGACATAGAACATTTTGTAATACCCACTCTATTGTCTCGAGGACTTCCAAGTTGTGAAGTTACTTGCCGGCACATGTTTTTCCTTCTCTACCGAACCTCCAACCCTTCAAGTCCAGAATTAACAAGTTGCCTCTTTCCTCCTTGTCGACACCCATGGTACGATAGTATTTAGGCTGTAAGCCCACGTGGTGTGTTGTTAAAAAATATAAAAAATTTAAATAGCGCAATTTGTTTTTAACCTATAAGGTTGACCAAGATACCAGTTTTTTCGGGAATACTTTAAGCTTACTTTCGGAAATTTTTGTACATTTTCAAAGATTAAAAATATTTAAATGAGCATGGCACATTATGTCTACTATATAGGTTATACTGGTAATCAAATTTGATGTCGGCCTTCTTAAAAGATATATTTGCTATTAAAAACATTTAAATTAAAATTCACTACCATAACGCACTTGCTGCGTCCAGACTTTTTGATATTGAAAAAGGCGTTGTGATTAGGATGACTGAAACAAAATTAAATTCTTTAGCTTCATAAAATTTGAGTTTTGGGCATTTTTCTCAAAAGTAGAACACAAGATTTTTTTGGGTAACAAAGAGATATCGATGGTAACACTTTCGAAATAATTCTTCAAATGTGCGCGTGCTAGGACCTCTAAAATCGATCTTCAAAGTCTGTGTAAGTTTAAAGTATTAATTTTAGTTCTTTTCTAAGTCTAAGGCAAAGATCGATAAAGAGAGGGACGAACTCCCAGAAAAAAATTCTGATTATCGGATTTTAATTGGCGGACGAGGTTTTTGAAATTCCGTTATCACTTTACCTGCCGCGTTTAGAAATCTCTACTATGTCAAAGAGAGAGAGTGCAAACAAAGGGCTATAAATCAATGGCGCAGCTCGGTTTATGAAACTTTTATATTTTATTGCCTTAGAAATATAAATACTTTCGTAAGCATTTAACTTCGCTTGTTGTCTAAATTTTTTAAAAAGTTTCAGTTTTTTATTTATTTATGTGGTGATTATTTTCCCAAATATTCTGTTCTACGCATGACTTGTCTATACGACCGTATCCCAGCTCTGCCAGGTTCTCCTTGAATCTGGTTCCAATGGTTCTTTTAGTCTGTGCAACGCATTTAAGATTACAATCTCCTATCTCATAGGTACCCGATATTAATTCGCTTCATTTTAGTAAATGTTCGTAGAAAAAATTCAGTGGCTTGGATAAGTTTGTTAGTCGGAAAAATCGGACGAGGTTTTCCGGGAAAATTTTGAGTTTTCATTCGAAAAAAAAATTATCTCAAAAAATAAAAAAGCTACGATATCCAAATTTGGTAGGTAGGTTTACCATATAAAAAGTAAACTAGACGCAAAAATTTAGATTTATATATTACAAGAAAAAAAAGTTATAATAAAATATTGCTTCTTTAACATATGTCTATTTCCGCGATTATAGCCAATCACCGACGCAAAGAACCAGTATCACCTCACTATCCTGGAAATTTTGCCGAACCCTTGTCTTTCTGTAAGACGGGTAGGGATATTTAACGTGCCCAACATCGCATGAACAGGGAACCAACGTCTTTACGCCCCTCCGATGGGCAGAACGTGCACACATTCAACTTGCCTAAATACAATGCCACAACCTCGGTTGGTGTTCATTTTACAGTGTGTACTGAAAAAGTGTAAAAAAAGTATTTTATGAAAAAAATGTTAATAGATAACCAAATAAAAAGGTGCTATGAGGAAAGTATGCAGTTAAAAATGCCGTCTGTCACAAGTTTACAGGCAAAATATGTTAAGCAGACGAATTTTAATAGATACAGCCGGATTTAACTTTTTCGAAAGAAAAAGAGAAAGCTGTTATGAATCATATTTTCACTGAAATAATTAATAAATAAACAGAAGTCTGTCAGGGTAGTGATTAACAAAATTTGTCGGGCAAATAACTTTTTAAACTATTTATCCTTTCAATAAATAGTATAAGTTATTTTGATTGTTTGAGTTGATTTCCGAACTTCAAAAATTTATTTAAAATATAAATTAGCAAATGGAACGTATTCTATTGGGTCTAAAATAAATTGGCCTGTTGTCCTATTAGTATATTTTCTTAAAAAAATATTCACTAATGAAGAGCTGCCGACTTTTGAATTTTGAAAAAATTTCTTCAAATGAGTGCTAATTAGGCCCCCTAAATATCACAGCGATAACTCAAAAAATAATAGACCGATTTTGATTAAACTTGGCAGGTACCTTCCTTTTGCAAATGGCTTGGATAAGTTCGTTAGACAGGAAAACCCGCTCAGGTTTTCCCGAAAAATGTTGTGTTTTCTTTAAAAAACATATATATTTCGGGAAATAACAAATTAAGGGCAACCAAATTTGGTACTCTAGTTTACATCGTTATATGTAAATCACGCACCAAAATTTAGCTGTATAGGTTAAAAGGCCAAAAAGTGATAGGCATTTCAAAAAAAAATTGGGGTTTTCTTCAAAACGTCAAATTCGCGTTTCAAAACGTCAAAATTGGCAACATTTAGGCAAAGAACCTGAATCTAATACGGGCTATGGAAAGAAAACGTTTCAAGAAGAATGTTTTACAAACCCTGAAGTCTTAGTTTCAAGCGTCATTGTCCTTCATTTTACTAAAATATTTCCAGAAAATTCATTCAAATAGACCCTTTCTCTGATGCTTGGCTATAGAGTTAATTGTTTAATGGTATATAATTTTTGTAGAATTTTCGTGAAAAATCAATAAAGCTCAATATATTTGTTATTATACAAGATATGAAAAAAATTGTATACATTAATTATAGGGTGTCTTGAGCTACATCTTAAAAAATATTTCTACAATCACAGGTGGCCCATAACTCGTTGGTGTTACAAATTTTAATTTTTTTTTTATAGTCGAACACGCCTTATGTTATTGCATTTTTGCATTTTCCATCGAAATATAATGCATGTTTGTAAGAAAAGAAATTCGGGACGCAGTAAGTGCGAAGTGCGTTATGGTAGCGAATTTTGATTAGGTGCTTCACATTTGAATAGCTCAACTTGCTATTAATCTATTAGGTTGACCAAGAAACAAGTTTTTCGGGAACACTTTAAGTTTACTTTCGGAAATTTTTGTACATTTTCGAATAATAAAGTTATTTTGAAGAAACATGGCACATTGTTTTTACTATATACGTTATACTGGTAATCAAATTTGATGCCTGCTTTCTTAAAAATACACATATTTGCTATAAAAACATTTTTATGAAAATTCACTACCATAACGCACTTGTTGCGTCTAGATTTTTTTATTTTTCCACAAAGTTTTCTTTTGTATCCCCCGATGACGCTAATTCTGTTAGTGGAACGATCATTATGTCTTTAAAACATGTCTTGTGGTTACTTGGGTTCTTCAAATGTCCTTATATGTACTTCTTTTAATAACCTCACTCAAATTTGACTAAATGAGTTTATTTCACGTTTGTATCCCAACGTACAAGACAATTAAAATCACAGGTTGTCACTGTGTTTCCAACTAATTCAGTGACTGCTTCTTGTCCCAATTTAATAATAAAGTAATGTATCTACTTTATTGAACTATCAATTTAGGCACCCTATTTATCCTCCTCTATCCTGCCCTCAACCTTTCTCGATGGCGCTGAATGTTTACGGCAATCTCTGTAAGTGCAGGCCAATAAAAACTTTACATTCCACTCTAATAGTGAGGGATGAAACCCCTGCCCATTGTGCCGCTGCAATTCAGAACATTTGCCCGTTACCAATGTCTCTCTTTCATTAGTTACTTGCGGTAAAAGCTCTGGAAAATTGCGTCATAACCTTATATACAATGTTGGTATGCATTCATGGAAATGCAGGAGGGGTTCTTGTGGACCAAGACTTTAAAAACAAGGGTGGGGGGAAAATATATAAGAGATCTGGTGAAATTAATTTCATGTAAAGCATGACGTCTCTGTTTAATATTTGGGTATTAAAAAAAATCTCGGAAGAAAGTGCGTTATAGTAGTCAAGTGTACATTATTATTATGGGGCATACTAAAATTAATACCTTATTAATATTATAACAATTAATACTTTAAACTTACACAGACCTTGAAGATCGATTTTAGAGGTCCTAGTGCGTGCATATCTGAAGAATTTTTTCGAAAATGTTACCGTTGGTATCTCTCTATTCAAAAAAAAAACTCTGGACGCAGCAAGTGCGTTATGGTAGTGAATTTTCATAAAAATGTTTTTAATTGCAAATATGTGTGTTTCCTTTTTAAGAAAGCAGGCATCAATTTTGGTTACCAGTATAACCTATATAGTAAAAACAATGTGCCATGTTTCATAAAAATAACTTTATTGTGTGAAAATGTACAAAAATTTCCAAAAGTAAACTTAAAGTGTTCCCGGAAAAACTCGTTTCTTGGTCAACCTTATAGGTTAATAGCAAATTGAGCTATTCAAATTTGAAGCATTTAATGAAAATTCGCTACCATAACGCACTTGCTGCGTCCCGAATTTCTTTTCTTACAAACATGCATCGCTGAAAAATTCAAAAATGCAATAACATAAGGCGTGTTTGATTAAAAAAAAAGAAAATTTGTATCACCAACGACTTATGGGCCACCCTGTGATTGTAGAAATATTTTTTTAAGATGTAGCTCAAGACACCCTATAATTAATATATACAAATTTTCTTCATATCTTGTATAATAACGGATATATTGAGCTTTATTGATTTTTTACGAAAATTCGACAAAAATTATATACCATTAAACGATAAACTCTAAAGCTAAGGCTACTGCCAAGCATCAGAGAAAGGGTCTATTTGAAATGAATTTTCTGCAAATATTTTAGTAAAATGAAGGACAATGACGGTTGAAGCTAAGACTTTAGGATTTGTAAAACATCCTTATTGAGACATTTTATTTCTATAGCCCGTATTAGATTCAAGTTATTTGCCTAAATGTTGCCAATTTTGACATTTTAAATCGCCACTTTGACGTTTTTAGGAAAACCTCAATTTATTTTTCTTTAAATGCCTATAACTTTTTTGTCTTTTGACCTACATAGCTAAATTTTGGTAGGTGGCTTACCTATAAGGATGTTAACTAGCGTACCAAACTTGGTTGCCCTTACTTTGTTAATTCCGGAGATATAATTTTTTTTCGAAAGAAAACACAAAATTTTCCGGGAAAACCTGGGCAGATTTTCCTGGATAACGAACTTATCCAAGCCATTTGCAAAAGGAATTTTTCCACCAAATTTAGTCAAAATCGGCCTATTATTTTTTGAGTTATCGGTGTGATACATATATATATATATATATATATATATATATATATATATATATATATATATATATATATATATATATATATATATATATAAACATATAAAAATTGAAACGGACCCCGGATATGTGTTCTAGGGGGCCTAGTTCGCGGTCATTTGAAGAAATTTTTTCAAAATTCAAAAGTCGGGATCTCCTCATTAGTGAATTTTTTTTAAGAAAATTCACTAAAAATCTTGTGTTCTAACTCCTTTTGATTTTTTTTTAAATTTTAACAACACACCACGAGGGTTTACAGCCTAAATACTATCGTACCGTGGGTGTTGTCAAGGAGGAAAGAGGCAACTTGTTAATTCTGGACTTGAAGGTTTGGAGGTTCGGAGGAGAAGGAAAAACATGTGCCGGCAAGGAATTCCACAACTTGGAAGTCCTCGGGACAAAAGAGCGGGCATAACAAGATGTTCTATGTCTGGTGACCTGGACAGTAAAAGGGTGCATTCGCTCTGTTCCCCTGGTAGATCTGTTGGGGACAGCAGGTGGGGGAACTATGGAGGAAAGCTCCTCTGAGCAGTGCACGTGCAGATGTCTATAAAAGAGAGAGAGGTCACCAACGGCACGTCGGTGGGCAAGGGATGGCAGCCTTTGGGTGAGTGTAGGGTCACCGATGAGGCGTATAGCTCTCTTCTGAATGGAGTCCAGGATAATGAGTGTAGAGGCGGCGGCTGCACCCCAGATGTGGGAGCAGTATTCGAGGTTTGGCCTTATTTGTGAAGTATATAAGGTATAGAGATTAGCTGGTGAAAAGTATTTGCGAGCCCGGAAGAGGAAACCTAATTTCTTAGCAGCCGCTTCTGCAATTGATGTGACATGTTGGTGCCAATTAAGATTTCGATCCACAGAAATGCCAACAAGAGAAAATGACTCATTACTTTGAATAACTTGGTTGTTCATTGTGATGGTTCTAGGGCTGGTGTATCTCTTATGAGAAAGAAAGCAAGACTGAGATTTGGTGGGGTTGAATTGTACAAGATTTCTACTTCCCCAGTCTAATATTTTTTGAAGATCCACGGAGACAGAACCCTCCATGAGTCTGCGATCCTCATCTTATTGTGCTAAAGAGACAGGCTTAGAATATTGTATATTTGAGTGGAGGGTGCTGTCGTCCACGTAACTGTGAACTGGGTTGGATGTGCTAGAGAGGAGGTCATTTATGTGGAGAAGAAAAAGAGTAGGGGCTAGAGCTGAACCTTGAGAAACTCCTGCATTAATTGGATACAGTTTAGAGGAATGGCCATCCACAACAACAGAAATGCTCCTGTTAAGGAGGAAATTTGCTGTCCACATACAGAGTTTTGGTGGTAGGCCATAGGCCGGAAGTTTATTAAGCACCGCTGCGTGCCAGACCTGGTCGAATGCTCTGGATATGTCTAGAGCAACAATCTGATATTCACCGTGTAGTTCCATAGACTTGTTCCAAGAATGGGTGACAAACGAAAGGAGGTCGGCAGTCGATCTGCGCTGACGGAATCCATACTGCCTGTGGTGGATTAGACTGTGTTTTTCAAGAAATTTTAGTAGTTCAGTGTTTATATACTTTTCCATCACTTTAGAGACGACTGAAAGGAGAGAAATAGGCCTGTAGTTGCTAGGAAGCGCTTTGGATCCTTTCTTGGGGATGGGTTGTACTCGAGCAGTTTTCCAGTTACTAGGGAATATGCCTTTATTATAAGATATCTGAAACAGACGAGTCAGGACAGGAGCAAGCTCTGGTGCGCATTATTTGAGAACAATTGCTGGGATCTAATCAAGGCCAGAGGCTTTCCTGGTATTAAGAGAAGAGAGCATCTTTCGTACCTTTTTAGTTTTGAAAATGATATCCGTCATTTTATGTGCGACATTGGGGACTGTTGGTGGTTGAACATTTGGAGGTGGGTTGAGAGTAGAATTGCCAGCGAACAGCGAAGCAAAAAGTTCAGCCTTGCCCAGGGCGGTAGAAAGAATTTCATCCCCTGAGACAAGAGGTGGGAACGTGCTTTTGCAGAAATTATTCCCAATAGATTTAGCAAGAGTCCAGAAGGGTTTGCTACTGTTGGAGCTTGAGAGGACTTTGTTTTTGATGTGGTTATTAAACGAGTTTTTGGCATCAGAAAGAATGCGGACAGAGAGGTTTCTTGCGTCGTTAAATGCTTGACGATTTTCTTGACTGGGATTGTGTAGAAGCGTTTTGTGAGCTTTGATCGTTTCAAGTCTGGCCTTGTCACAGGATTTAGAGAACCAGGGCTTTTGAGTGGCTGAAGTGGTTTTCTGTGTACGTGGAATAAATAATTCCATGCCAGCTTGGATAATTTCGGTGACGTTTTGTGAGATATCAGAGGGGTCAGGATGAGAGAAGCAGACAGACGCCCATGGAAATGGGGAAAAGGAATCACGCATTTCGTCCCAGTTCGCGGAGTTGTAGTGCTAAACGATACGTGGGTGTGATGACTGTGTGACCTCGGGTTGCATTGCGCAGGAAGCAGTGACCATTCACAGAGCGACCCAGGGGGGCGGTGACTGATATCTTATAGCAGTCGGGATTTGTAGTAAGAAGGAGATCCAAGGGATTTGAGCTGTGTGTTGGGATGCGAGGAAAGTAAGTAGGTTGCTGAACCATATTGGCTAAAGAATTGCTGACTGCAAATGCCTCCGCTGCTCTTCCTTGTGGATCGGTTTTTGAAGATCCCAGCCATTCCTTATTATGGACATTGAAGTCACCAAGAATAGTGATCTCGGAGGAAGGATATTAAAAAAATCAGATGGTCGGTTTTTTCAGAAAGGTAGTCAAAGAGCTGGACAAAGTTGTTGCCAGAAGGTGACCGGTAAATGCAACAGATGAATTTAGTTGCAGCCCTGAGAGAGAGAGTTTTATCCATAGTATGCCTTTTTTTCCGGCTTCTAAGTTGGGGAGTCTGGTGCAGAGTAGGTTGCTACGGACGTACGCGCACACGCCTCCATGCAATCTAAAAGAAGTAAGGAGCTCATACCTCGGGAAATTAAGGTGATTAGTGGCTGTTTTGGCACTGATTTGAGTTTCGGCGAGGAAGAGGAGTTGGGGCCTATTAGCCTGGAGGAAATGGTGGACGGAGTTCAGGTTAGAATTTAGGCCACATATATTCGAGAAGGAAATTGTAAATCTCGATGCCGGCGCCCCCTGCACACCCCCCTCCCGGAGATCCGAATGGAGGGGTATTTTATCTCCAGAATATTTTGTACAAGGAGGAGCCATCATCATTTTTGTTTATAAGGGAAACCGGCTCATACACCAGAACCGGAAACGTCCGTTGGGACTTCACCGGCCCCTTGATGTAAGGGGTGGTACCTCTTCGGACGTGAAAAAAATCCTTTACTCTCACGTAAAGGAAAATTCCACTACCACCTACCATATTGCAAGTATACCACACCAGCCAACTATTAAAGAGCTGACCAGCTTTAAAACTTGCTTAAATTTGCCAAATTCTGCCAGATATTATCTTCTGGCCCAATTTCATTATCTTTATTTATATGTTTTTTCGATGATGCTGCCTCGGCCGATTTATCAGAATGCGGCTTATGAGTGGCCACTGAGACAATGGTTTTCGTCGATGAACCTGACCTGTCTAGAAAACTTTCACCGTCGCCGTTTAATTGCATGCTGTTATTTACCTGCAAATAAGTAGACAAAACACAAAATTCAGGAATATTTCCGCTCTAACAAGATCAATGTTAGATTCTTTCAAGTTAACCACTTCTTGTTTAAGTTGAATGATCTCATCCAGAAGTTCACTAAATGTTATAGACTGTTAGTCTTATGACGTAAATTATACACTGCTTTTTGATTTTCTGGAGTTAAACCCATTATTTTCACTTATAATTAACGGAGATCAACGAACACGTCTGCACTGCGCGACGTCTACTGTAATCATGAAAGTGAATCACCCTGTATACACCTAACTATTTATATAATATCTCATTTTGTCTCAACCTTACAGTGCTATTAGTTTGACGATAATATCTGCTCCTACCATGCTAAAAGTCAACTAGATTTCGTCGCACGCACTTGCATAATCACTAAGGTGGCTGTTTTTTTTCTCTGGAAAACACCACCACAGCCATGTCCGCTTATAATAATCATAGCAGGCGTGTTCTAGTGTACATCACTCGTCGTCACACAGACCCTATCAATAACCTCCTTCCTTCTCAACACGTTCACGGATGGCTAGATGAGGATACATTGGTGTAGTGGTGGCCCGTATGCATGGAAATGGACGATGAGCAGGGTAGCCCATGCCATAACAACCCATGACTCTCTGGTGTTATAAACGATCGTATTATTGTTATGCCTTATGTGGCCTTATCCCTCCGTAGCCTATAACTTTGACCTGGTGCCTGATGCTTGTTTGTTGCCACGGCAACTTAAATGACGGAATCGAGGGAAAATGTAAAGTGAGATTATTTATTGACGGTCTGGTGGTGTTGTTAGGCTCGTCGCGTTTTTACTATCTTGTATAAGAGATAGCTGGGAAATTTGGGAGGGGTCGGGAGATATTTGCAGGGATTTATTTGAATTTTTAGATAGTTGGCACGAAGTGCATATGTGTAACTGGTTAGGTTAAGACTTGCGGGTAAATATTCGGTAAGAAAAACTTAAGCAGGAAACATATAAATCAGATACATATGAAAGTTTAAATACAAAACATTTCGGGACACAGCAAGTGCGTTATTGTAGTGAATTTTCATAAGAATTTTACACTATTATTATACAGCATATAACTAAAAGTAATATTTTTAATTTAAACAGACGTCGGAGGTCGCGTTTCGAGCTCTTAATTCAAGCTCATTTGAAGAACTTCTCTCTATTATCATAAAAAATTCAAATCCCACAAAGCATGGTAACTTACAAATGCTTACCGCAACGTTAGATAATTTACCATTAAGCAAGTTAAGTTTGCAACATTTCTAAATGTTTGCAGCCAAAAAACCAATGTAAAGTTACAAATGAAACTTTAACATAACTTTCAAATATAATATCTTCTTTGCAGGCTTGTTGTTTTTCTCTATTTGTAAGCTCACGTAAAGTTACAATTGTAATGTTTCTGAAAGTTTGTTTTAATTTGTAAACATTTATTTGAATTCCCTCCGTTTTCGTGATCGTGTATGTTCGATCGTATGTCATCGTCTTTCAATAGCAACATGGCAACAACAACACCAACAGCGAACTGACTCTGACAAAGCGCTCGGCATTAATGATTAATGGCGGATTGTTGTTTATATTTATGATTTCATCATATATAAGCTCTTATTTGATCTATGTCTATTTATTTTTCTGGAAGTTTTAAAGATTGAACAATCTTATTGTAGCCTGAATTGTTTGAATTTTGTAATTCGTTGTCTGGAGAGTAGATAATGAAACATGGAGTATATCGACAAACATGTCAGGTAAGAATCCCTAAAACAGCTATATACTAAATACATGTGTGAATTCAATAAAATTAGTCACTTTTCTGTATCATAATTAAATTTTGGTATGTCGCTATTGGTGAATTATTCTAAAATGGCTGCTCCTATTTATATTTTTGTTTCTTTTTATGAAATATACTCAACGAAAAAGAAAACCTAACTGCTAAATACGAATTTTGTTATGTCCTTAGAAGCAGCCTGGAGATGTCTTACCTGGTCAAACCAATTCATTTTAAAACGTTAAATATGATTGACCTGTGGAAGCACGAGGCTCATCCAGAGCAATTGACATCATAAGAACAGTCGAACCGTACAGTATTCATTAAGCTGCCAGAATTGCTTATTTTGCACATTGTTGCAGTATCCTAGCGCATGGAACATTCATATGGGTTAACTCGTCATCAGCGGAACATGTATTTATCATCCAAAAAAGAGCAATGTGGACATTGTGTGCGTAGGTCCAAGAAAAAGCTGCCCTGATGTGTTCGAGGCCAATGGGATACTTAGGTAGCTTTTCAGCCATATTCTTCTTCAGTATATGTATTCAAAATATCCAGTGAATGGTGAAGCTCGCAACATCAATACCAGGTGCAGGAAGGAATTAAAAATACATTTGCACAAAAAGGAGAAAACAAAGGAGATGTTTGATTACTTGGGAATCAAATTTCTCAATTTTCCAGCTAATGTTATTAAGATGCTCCCACTAACAAGATTGAAGTAGGCACTGGTGGGTGTTATAAAACAAAAAACAAGTTGAAGGAATTTATTGGTGCTCTAAACTAATGTGTATAATGTTACATACTGTTTGTATTCATTCGTTGTAGTGTGTGTGTCTGTGTGTGTGAGTGCGTTAGGCAAAAGCTTTGGAAGACAAGTTCCACTAGCCACAGACTTTTTTTATATATACGTAATTCATTGTAGTCATAATCCTGCTTTATTTTAACTCAATGTTTCTGAATGTACATAGACATTGAAGGTACTATACTTACTCGTTAGGGATAGTTAAGAGATATGCGTGAACACTTTCAGAGATTGTCGCCATATTTAGGCTATTTTCACATTGAAGTTGTATTCATTTCCCTGCGCTTGATTTATCCATTGCATATTCTTACGTTTGCTTAATTAAACTTTCTTTAAAATTGAAATGAATGCACCATTTTAGCTATTTCTTTTTTCACAATAGTATTTGATACGTTGACTTTATTTTATGTCACATATGTTACCACATATTTTAGAAGCTAAAAAATTCTCGCCGCTCGAAATAAGTAATGCTGCAGAAGACTTCGTTTTTGTTATTGGTGCTTCACACGTTTTCCTAGACGACTAAGAGTTATTTATGTAAAACAATATCAAAAACAATTAATTGGTATCCATTTAGAAAAAAGAATTTTTGAAATCGGTCAATTAATAACGATATCACGAGTTCAAATTATCTATTTTGTCGTTGAGTTTTGCCTAGAACTGCATTTTAGGCCAAACATGGACACTCGCTATATGTCTTAACTATCTCTATCTAGTAACTATAGTCGGTACTTATAAAGACAGTGACTTACCATGCACATTTGATGGTCAATAAAATCTATATGTCTATCTATTAGCAAAAATGATGTGTGTTGTAAGTCTTTAATTTTTTTGTGTTATAAAGATTTTATGCTAACATTGTCAAGTAATTTTTTACAATTTTACAAGAGATATATATTATGTATAAATAAATCTATACCTATATTCAGTATTAGTTTTTAACTTTAAATAAATTCATTTAATCAAATACAGTTTTTTTTTCAAAAATGTTTGGACACTGATTAGTATTTTAAGTTGCAGTCTTTTAAAAATTCTATACAGTATGTACCATATTTGAAAAATAACTTCATCGATAATTTCTTTAAATCAACCCTAGGTTTTTGTTGACTATTTTTAAAGTTCTTACATGTGAAGTAGCAGAAAACCAGCAGATTTAAAATTTTTATTTATTGATAACTAAATAATTTTTTTTTCGTGCTTTCAAATCAAGATTCATAATAAAAATTTGAAATTTGGTGTTTTTGTATCTCTTGATGTGTACTTTAAAAATAGTCAACAAAAAGCTAAGGTTGTCATTTACAAAAATTATCAATGACATTCGACACAAATTGTATAATACATTTTTGAAAAGATTGTAACTGAGAATATTATCTGACTCCGAGCATTTTTGAAAAAAAGCTGAAGTAGATTAATTGGAATTATTCCAAGTTACAAACTTGCACTGTATATATAATATATACAATTGCAGATAAATTGCAAATGTAACTTTAAATTTTACAACTTTGCTAGGTCCTTTTAAAATTGAAGCTTGCTGTAAGCTAACATTTGTAAGTATGAAGAAAGTTTGTAACAGCTCACTAAAAGTGTTTTGATTGTCAGTATTACACATTGTCGAGCTCGAAAGTGAGCGAAACCGGTTTGTGTTTCTAATAATGGTTAAAATGTATCTAGCTGTATCACCATTTTTTAGAGCGCAAACTATAAAATTTTAAAATTATATAAAACACATATCTTATAAGGACAGTGTCATTGGTAAATAAAACAAATCCTACCCTAATCTCTGATGTCTGACGCCTTTTCTATTCTTAGAGACACAGTGCGTAGTAGAAATCCTCACAATGTGTATTTTTTCACGTCACATTAATTAGATTCATGGCCTGGCTAATGCCCCACCTCTGACTCTCAAACTGTCACACAGTGAAAAAATGTCGCCGCTTCTATCCAGGTCTTTCTAATTGTAACCACTTAACGCCGTCTGGTCCTGCACTCGTGTCCTGCCTGTCCAGGGGGACCACTGTCGTTATCCCACATGCGTCGTTAATTCCTTTATTTACTGTCAAATCATTCGGGTTAATGTGGGATGCAGAAATATATCTGGGAAATTTTTTTGGTGCTTTCAACAAAAACAAATTATACGGGGGACAGCTGATAAATTCGCAAGCTTAAGTAATTCATGACGACTCAACATTTCCCTTTTGCAGGTACTAGATACTGCACTCTTTGCTTTTTTTAAATATATTTCAACAACACACCACGAGGGCGCACAGCCTAAATACTATCGTACCGTGGGTGTCGACAAGGAGGAAAGAGGCGACTTGTTAATTCCGGACTTGAAGGTTCGGAGGAGAGGGAAAAACATGTGCCGGCAAGGAATTCCACAACTTGGAAGTCCTCGGAACAAAAGAGAGGACATAACAAGATGTTCTATGTCTGGTGACTGTAAAAGGGCGCATTCGCTCTGTTTCCCTGGTAGATCTGTTGGGGGCAGCAGGTGGAGGAAATATAGAAAAAAGCTCCTCTGAGCAGTGCCTGTGCAGATATCTATAAAAGAAAGAAAAAGAGAGAGAGAGAGAGAGTTCACCAACGGCACGTCGGTGGGCAAGGGATGGCAGCCTTTGGGTGAGGGTAAGGTCGCCTATAGCCCGAGATGTGGGAGCAGTATTCGAGGTTTGATCTTATTTGTGAAGTATATAAGGTATGGAGATTAGCTGGTGAAAAGGATTTGCGAGCCAGGAAGAGGAAATCTGATTTCTTAGCAGCCGCTTCTGCAATTGATGTGACATGTTGGTGCCAATTGAGATTTTGATCCACAGAAATGCCAACAAGTGAAAAGGACTCATTACTTTGAATAACTTGGTGGTTTATTGTCATGGGCCAGGACCGGCGTATTTCTTATGAGATAGAGAGCAAGACTGAGATTTGGTGGAGTTGAATCGTACAAGGATTCTACTTGCCAAGTCTAATATTTTTTGGAGATCCAAAGAGGGACAGGCTTAGAGTATTGTATATTTGAGTGGAGAGTGCTGTCGTCCGCGTAACTGTGAACTGGGTTGGATGTGCTAAAGAGCAGGTCATTGATGTGGAGAAGAAACAAAGTAGGTGCTAAAGCTGAATCTTGAGGGACTCCTGAATTAATTGGATACAGTTTAGAGGAATGGCCATCCACGACAAGAGAAATGTTCCAGTTGGAGAGGAAATTTGCTGTCCAGGTACAGAGTTTTGGTGGTAGGCCATAGGCCGGAAATCTATTAAGCAGCGCTGCGTGCTAGACCTGGTCGAATGCTTTGGATATGTCTAGAGCGACAATCTGGGATTCACCGTGTAGTTCCATAGACTTGTTCCAAGATTGGGTGACAAAGGAAAGGAGGTCGGCAGTTGATCTGCGCTGACGGAATCCATACTGCATGTCGTGGATTAGACTGTGTTCTTCAAGAAATTTTAGTAATTATGTGTTTCTATACTTTTCCATCACTTTAGAGACGACTGAAAGGAGAGAAATAAGCCTGTAGCTGCTAGGAAGCGCTTTGGATCCTTTCTTGGGGACGAGTTGTACTTGAGCAGTTTTCAAGTTACTAGGGAATGTGCCTCTATTGTAAGATTCTGAAACAGACTAGTCAGGACATAAGCAAGTTCTGGTGCGCATTTTTTGAGATCAATTGCTGGAATCACGTCAGGGCCAGAGGCTTTCCTGGTATTAAGAGAAGAGAGCAACTTTCGTACCTTTTGAGTTTTGAAAATGATATCCGTCATTTTATGCGCGACATTGGGGACTGTTGGTGGTTGAACAGTTGGAGGTGTGTTGAGAGTAGAATTACCGGTGAACAACGAGGCAAAAAGTTCAGCCTTGCCCAGGGCGGTAGAAACAATTGCATCCCCTGAAATAAGACGTGGGGACGTGCTCTTGCAGAAATTATTCCCAATAGATTTAACAAGAGTCCAGAAGCGTTTGCTGCCGTTGAAGCTTGAGAGGACTTTGTTTTTGATGTGGTTATGAAACGAGTTTTTTGCCTCTGAAAGAATGCGGACATATCGGTTTCTTGCGTCGTTAAATGCTTGACGGTTTTTTTGCCTTGGATTGCGTAGAAGCGTTTTGTGAGCTTTGACCTTTTCAAGCCTGGCCTTGTCACAGGATTTAGAGAACCCGGGCTTTTGAGTGGCTGAAGAGGTTTTCTGTGTACGATGAATAAATAATTCCATGCCAGCTTGGATACTTTCGGTGACGTTTTGTGAGATATGAGAGGGGTCAGGATGAGCGAAGCAGGCAGACGCCCATGGAAATGAGGAAAAGTAATTCCGCATTTCGTCCCAGTTCGCGGAGTTGTAGTGCCAAACGATACGTGGGTGTGATTACTGTGTGACCTCGGGTTGCATCGCGCAGGAAGCAGTGACCATGCCGTGGTCTGAGCGACCAAGGGCGGCGGTGACTGATGTCTTATAGCATGAGGTTTTGTAATGAGAAGGAGATCCAAGGGATTTGAGCTGTGTGTTGGGATGCGAGGAAAGTAAGTAGGTTGCTGAACCATGTTGGCTAAAGAATGGATGACTGAAAGGCCTCCGCTGCTCTGCCTTGTGGATCGGTTTTTTGAAGATCCTAGCCATTCCTTCTTATGGACATTGAAGTCACCAAGAATAGTGACCTCCGAAAAAGGATATTCAGAAATCAGATGGTCGGTTTTTTCAGAAAGGTAGTCGTAGAACTGGACAAAGTTGTTGTCAGAAGGTGACCGGTAAAAGCAACAGATGAATTTACTTGCAGCCCTGAGAGAGAGTTTCATCCAAAGTATGTCTGTTCTTCCAGCTTTTAAATTGGGGAGTGCTCATAATACCCGACTTTACCCTAACGGTAATGCATATTCCTTCTAGCATTCTACATTACATTACACCCTTAAGAATAAAGCACCTGTGCTTATATAAAAATAAAATATTGTTTCATATAATTCGTATTTTTTCATATTCTAACGGAAAAAACCATCACGAAAGTAACAAAATTAACTGACAAATTTCCTACTCTATTTAGCAATCAATTTAAAAACGTAACTAACTTGCTCAAACGGTACAAAACGAGCTTGTATCGCTTTTGAAAGCAACCCAATCGTATTCTAGTTTGGCTTAATAGACCATTCAAAAACCAGAACTACTTCACCCACACACAAGTTTCTCTAAAGATCAATTTTGGAAGTCAAGGGTGACTTAATTAGGCCCGGTGAAATGTCCCTATAATTGAAAATATTGAAAGCAGGATGCGGATAATATACAATAATATTTATAACTTCCACCCTAACTGAATTTCCAACTAATTAATATCGAATATTTAGTAGTGTATTCGAAACGATATATTGGGCATCGCCGATACATAGAAATGAAAACGTGAACCAACTAACTAGGAAATTAATCGAAAATTTACGTATTTACGTTTGACAGTCTCAGGCCGCTAGGGTAAAACTAGGACGCTAGTTGAGATTACTTAGCCAATTATATATATATATATATATATATATATATATATATATATATATATATATATATATATATATATATATTATATATATATATATATATATATATATATATATATATATATATATATATATATAATTAAGCATATAATAATTAATTCGCGCTCATTTCCAGCAATGTTGGGCGTTTAGTCTCTTGGCTAAGTAATCTCAACTAGCGTCAGTTTTTGTGACGGTAATAGTGTTATTTACTTAAAAAATTGTGGGAAAGCCGTCAGTTGCAAAAGAAAACTCTTTATTAAAAGCCGAGCTTTCGGAAAAGTTTATTCCATTTTCGAGGCTACAACATGAAAACAAAAAAGGTTACAATTTACATAGGAAAAATATGAAGGTTTAAAATACTTACATATAAGGCGAATTTTACTTTAACTAATTATGGAATATCAAACATGAAAAAAACCTTTTTGTAAATTTGACTGAAGTCGAAATGTGTCAAGAAAATGAAGCTATCTATTGTGTATTTGAATTTGTTTTTTGTTTTTGTGTAGGAAATATAAATAGGGGTAGTGATTTCTAAAATAATTATTTTTCTTTAAGTTTATTAAATTGTCGTTAAAAGTAATTTCAAATTCTTCTAAATACATTCATTTATCACTTAAGGTTTCACAGTGTAAAATAGAAACATTACTAAAATTTATATTGTGGCCAGTGTCGAGATTATGTTCAGAGATAGCGCGCGTTTTTTTGGAAAGGTGTGTCAGTTTTGTGCTGAGTTAATCTATCTTTAAGGACTCTGCTTGTTTGGCCAATGTATTTTAAACTACATTTACTAACTGGAATAAAATATACCACTCCAGACACTTTGGAAATTTCATCTTACCTTTGAGTTTATTGAAAATGTTATTAATTACTTTTGAACATCGAAACGTTATTTTAAAATTGTTTCATTTTTAAATATAAACTTTAAGCTATTAGAAATACTCTTAATGTATGGGATTCATATGTAAAAAAAGTAAGATGTTTTCGAACTCCAAATTATATGGGTGTTATGTCTGTCAGATAAATTTGATACTGTTTGTAGAGAGTGTCTTGTATTGTAATGGTGATTGTTTGAATAATTGTATTAAGTAGTTTGGGAGGATAAGAGTTGTTAACAAAAACATTATAGTTTTCTTAAAAAGAAGGATGGCATATCTTTAATATTCTATTTTTTAAACCTAATTAAATGTTAATTTTAGTTTTAAATAAATGATCTGAATGAAAGTTAATATACCTTTGAGAATTACTTGGCTTTATATACCAATCTAAAATTATGTTGTTATCGTTTCTTGAAACTAATTTTGTATCTAGGAATGGTATACTGTTATCTGTTTCCTCTTCTAATGTAAATTTATTAAATTGGTTGTGAGAATTAAAAACATCTAAAATGTGTGTTGTTGAATTTAGAGGAATACTACAAATAATGTCGACAACATATTTTTTTTTAAAGGAATATTGAAATTTAATTTTGGTATACATGTTTCCAGCAAATCATCTATAACATATTGTGAAATAATTGGAGAGATACAAGCACACATAGGAGTTCCAAAAATTTGCTTATAATATGTGTTTTTAAAAACAAAATAGCTTGAGTTAAAAATAAAATCAACTATTTCAAGAAATGTATTTTTTGAACTGAAGGTTTCCAGAGAAATAGAAACCCATATTTTCTCTTTGCTTTCCCAAAATTTTGTAAATATATATATATATATATATATATATATATATATATATATATATATATATATATATATATATATATATATATATGGAGTACACTTTGAGAACACCCAAATCACCACAACACATATTTCAGAGACCTTACGATCGTTTCGTTGACCAAGTCAACATCTTCAGAGGAAGAAAAATTCAGAATTTTTCTTCCTCTGAAGATGTTGACTTGGTCAACGAAACGATCGTAAGGTCTCTGAAATATGTGTTGTGGTGATTTGGGTGTTCTCAAAGTGTACTTATTAGTGCTCATCACAGGTTCCAGTTTTCACATAGTATACATATATATATGGATGTATGTATGTAGCTGAACGATAACTCAAAAATTACTCAACTGATCTGAACGAAACCTGGCAGATATCTTCACTCTATTAAGACCGCGAGGCGAGTTCCTAAATCAGCTATAACAAACCGTTTTCCACCGAAAATACCTGAACGTTTATAATTTGGCACATACGTTCCCTTTCCTAAATATGAATTAAGTTTATATATATATATATATATATATATATATATATATATATATATATATATATATATATATATATATATATTTATATATATTGAAACTGACTGACTCCGGATATGTGTTCCAGGGGGCCGAATTAGCGCTCATTTGAAGATATCTTCTCAAAATTAAAATGTCGGGATCTCCTCATCAGTGATTTTTTTTAAAGAAAATTCACTAATATATATGTATATATATATATATATATATATATATATATATATATATATATATATATATATATATATATATATATATATATAAACATATAAAAATTGAAACTGACCTCGCATATGTATACTAAGGGGCTTAGTTAGCGTTCATTTGAAGAAATTTTAAAAAAATTCAAATGTCGAGATTTCCTTATTAGTTTTTTTTAAATTGACTAAAAATGTTAATATGCTTCCGAACTCGAAATTATAGGGGTGTTGTGTCTGTTAGAATAATTTGTGTTTTTACAGAGTATCTTGCAGAGTATCTTGCATTGTAATGGTAATTATTTAAAGAGTTGTATAATAGTTTATTAAGTAATTAAAGAGGATACGACTTCTTCACAAAAATATATTAAAGTTTTGTTAGATTTTTTTTGGATGAGATATTTCAACTTAAAAAAGTCTAACATTGATATTGTTAGATTACTATGTGGAAATTATAATTTGATGTTTCGTCTACTAATTTGCCAGTAAACAACAAACTTGCAATTAAATGGAGACTTTGAAAGTTTTATAGACAGGTCAAGTTTGTCGACCGGAACCATTATCTCAAAGGTCACTGATAAGCTAGATCCTGATAAATTGGTGATGACGGCATCATCGCCAAAACAAGTAAACAAAAAACATAAAAAGGAACCAGGACGTGGAAAGTGCGTTATGGTAGAGAATTTTCATAGAAATGATATGGCACCAAGCATTTTCAAAAATGAAATGCATATAACTTTTTTTTTCATGTAGCTCATGATGCAGGATCTAATTGTTCTTGATGTTTGGATTCACACGCAAGATAAATGGAGCCCAAACAATGGCCCGTTATAATACAATGTCGCCTTCCCACGGTAAGAACCGCTGAGTCAGCCGCCGTCTTAACGGAGCCAAGAACTTTGCAGGTTCAAAGTGCAAGTAGAACGGAATATCACTGTGAGAATCTACATCAGCAGATTCCTTGTTTATCCAGAGACAATAGTGCCACGCCTGGAGGGAAGACTATAAAGAGGCTACTCACAGAGGTAGAACCGTTCATTCTTGTTCCGAGTTAGTCATCTGCACACCGAGTGCATAGACATTAGATCACATGTAGGTTGATCGTCTTATTTTTAGTATATTATATTATTCATTTTTCTTGTAACTAAGTAATTAAGTATTGATTGTTCAAAGTATTAAATAAATTGTTTTAAAAATACAAACGTCTTAACCGTGAAGTTAAGTCGCATGAGGTTTTTTGGAACCGTTTTCGAGCAGATCTTCCCCATTCCCAATTTATTGGTCAAAAATCGATGAACGGACACAACCTCAACTGTTCCTCTATCATTTTGAACGTCAACCGACGATATCAACGCACATGATCGCGGATTCTGTCGACATTTTTATCGGTTTTTGCAGTTGAAGGCCTTCCGCTGCGTGGCTCATCTTCGATCGACTCTATTCCTTCTGAAAAGGCCTTAAACGACCGAAAAACCTGGACTCTTGGCAAAGCACTGTCTCCATAGGCTTACTGAGATTTTGCACAAGTTTCTGTTGTACTTTGCCCAAGTCTGAAGCAAAATCTGATAACACACCCTTGCTCGAAAATAATGTCACTCATTTTTAAAACGTCCTACGAAAACCGGTTTCACGGGAAAAACGAAAACGGACAACCAAATTACTCGACCGAGCTTAAAGTCGTACTGGATGCGTGGCACACGTCAACCTGTCGCTTGTCCATGCCACCTGCTTATAGTATTGCCATATCAAGCGGTGCGTTGTAAGTCTCATTACATACCATATATATATATATATATATATATATATATATATATATATATATATATATATATATATATATATATATATATATATATATATATATATATATATATATAATTTCAACAACACACCACGAGGGCTTACAGCCTAAATACCCCGTAACCACTGGGGTGGATTATTTTCCTTTAACTGCTGAGGTGGAGTCTTACAGACTCCGACAAATAAATAGGGCTAATTAAAGTACGAAAATTGAAATAATTGCAATCCACATGCTGCACTAGTAAGATTGATATTTTTGGAAGTACGTATCACCAATTTTAACAAAAAAATATCGTAAAGGTGTAATAATAATATTTATTTGCAAATTACGGTACAAAAAGAACACATATTTCTTTTAAGTCATTTCTGACTTTGAAACGAGAAAAATAAATTACATAACTGCGTAAGTATGGTAATAAAGGTTGAGACAAAGTAAAAACGTAAAAAACAAAAAAATATCTACTAAGGAAAAAATTCGTGCAGGTGGTTCTTACTCCCTTAGTTCGGCACAGGTTGCACAGATTTTTCTGGAACATCCAAGACAGATTGGCTTCTGGCAGTGAATGCATACGTATTTCGTCTTCCTGTGCAACTTGGATGGACAGAGGAAGCAATATCGTCTATTTTCAAGGACAATTTCCTCATCAAGAACGGGAATAGGCATGTCCAGTATTCGACTGATGAGCATTTTTACTTCTTTGTTTATCCTTGGATTTCTGAGTCTGATTTCCATGTAGGGTTTGACGAGAGACATTGCCAGATTTTTTATAAAGTTACTTCGTGAAACGTCTTGGTTGTTTTTGTAACAACCGTTTAAAATGTAAGCATTTACCGCTGACATATCCAAGATTCTGAAGAATATGGCCATGGGCCATCTTTGCGTTCGGCGACTTGTTCCATAGATCGCACACTTTTCGTCCAAGGAATCCACTCCGCCTTTTGTGGTATTATAGTAAGCTATAATTTCCGGCTTTCCAGTTTCAGGATCATCGGACATGGAGTGGTGCATGGATGATACCAGTAACACAACCTTTCCTTTTTTCGGAACATGCGACAATAAAGTCACATCTTTGGTGAACCCGTATATGCTTGTACCTTCTTCTCTTTTCTTCCCCAAGAACTGCAAAGGCACTTCCCTTTTATTTTTTTTCAATGTACCGACGTATGTCAGGTCTTGCTTCTTCAATTCGTCAACTACTTGCAATGACGAAAACCAATTGTCAGCTGTTACATTGCGGTTGGACCCGTAAATTGGCTGTGTCAAACGCATTACTGCTTGAGTGGGTACATTCCAGGTCTTTTTTTGCGAATCAGTCAAAGGCATTCCATCACTTCCTTTTCCAGAATAAATATAAGCATTGTATGCATATCCAGTTCGAGCGTCAGTCAGCATCATTATCTTGAGACCATACTTGACCGGTTTATTGGGCATATACATTTTGAAACGGCAACGTCCCCTGAAACCTACCAACATCTCGTCTATGCATGCATTTGCACCGATTGAGTACATTGATTGTGCGTTTCTTATGAAATTGTTGAAAATCTCACTCACTGCTGCAGTTGGATCAGTTTTCTTTCTTTCATTCCGATCGACTGGGTTGTCGAATCTCAAATGTATGAGTAGCATGTTGAACCTTTCTTTACTCAATACTGCCCGAAAGATATCTCTTCCACTGCCATCTGTGGCAAACAGCAGCGAAGAATCTTCATGATTGGACTTAAAGACAGCCGTGTAATACAGAAGACCAATAAACGCCTTCATCTCAATTGCATCAGTGTCCCGCAATTCGGTTCTCTTGTCATCTTTATATTTTGAGGCTTCTTTTCGCAGTTCTACATTTGTCCATTGAACGACCATCGCGATCATTTGACTATCAAACATTGTGTTCCAGATTTCTTGTGGAGTTGCAGACTCCACCAAGCGAGCAGCACCGCGTAATGTTGGAAGCTTCAAGATATTGTGCTGGGGTGTTCTTACATTTCTCTTTGGTGCTGTTAGTGCCCATTTCATCCTATTCTTTCCGTATGCATATCTTTTCACTACCAGTTGTTCTTCTTCGCTACTTTCTTGTTCACTGCTGGTAGATGGCCTTCTCTTTCTTTGACTTCCTCCAGCTTCAGCATCCTGTCCCGAATTTTCGCCGCCAACTTCCGCATCCTCATCCGAATTTCTTCCCTCGTTCCCTGCTGATTCCTCCGAAACTGTGTTGTGATCACTGTGTGCAATTTCTTCGGCAAAATCGTCGCCAGTTTCACTTAGATCACTGTCAAGTTCATCAAGCCAACCGATCGCAATTTCTGCAAAGTCATTTTCAAGGGGATTGATTGTTTGTCGGTAAGTCCCAGGCTTGGGATCCATTTCTAGTCAGTTTTTACGCTATAAAATTTTGATTATTAGTGAAGAGTGAAAATAATAAAAAAGTTACGTACTTACTGAGGTGGAGTCTGCGAGACTCCTGCCTTATTTCAACTGCTAATAACAATTTGTGCGATTACGACATGCGGCTGCCCTTACCTGCACGGCTAGACTGACCTAAGATGGGAAGGTACCTGGGAAGGTGGAGTGATGGGTTTAAAATTGGGGGTGGGGCTGAGAGTTTAAGGTGACACGGAGTCTGAGATACTCCACCTCAGTGGTTAAGGGATACTATCGTACCGTGGGTGTTGACAAGGAGGAAAGAGGCAGCTTGTTAATTCTGGACTTGAAGGTTTGGAGATTCGGAGGAGAAGGATAAACATGTGCCGGCAAGGAATTCCACAACTTGGAAGTCCTCGGGACGAAAGAGCGGGCATAACAAGATGTTCTATGTCTGGTGACCTGGACAGTAAAAGGGTGCATTCGCTCTGTTCCCCTGGTAGATCTGTTGGGGGCAGCAGGTGGGGGAACTATGGAGGAAAGCTCCTCTGAGCAGTGCCTGTGCAGATATCTATAAAAGAGAGAGAGGTCACCAACGGCCCGTCGGTGGGCAAGGGATGGCTGCCTTTGGGTGAGGGTAGGGTCACCGATGAGACGTATAGCTCTCTTTTGAATGGAGTCTAGGATAGCTAGTGTAGAAGCGGCAGCGGCACCCCAGATGTGGGAGCAGTATTCGAGGTTTGGCCTTATTTGTGAAGTATATAAGGTATAGAGATTAGCTGGTGAAAAGTATTTGCGAGCCCAGAAGTGGAAACCTAATTTCTTAGCAGCCGCTTCTGCAATTGATGTGACATGTTGGTGCCAATTAAGATTTCGATCCACAGAAATGCCAACAAGCGAAAAGGACTCATTACTTTGAATAACTTGGTTGTTTATTGTGATGGGTCTAGGGCTGGTGTATCTCTTGTGAGAAAGAAAGCAAAACTGAGATTTGGTGGGGTTGAATTGTACAAGATTTCTACTTCCCTAGTCTAATATTTTTTGGAGATCCACGGAGACAGAACCCTCCATGAGTCTGCGATCCTCATCTAATTAGGCTAAAGAGACAGGCTTAGAATATTGTATATTTGAATGGAGGGTGCTGTCGTCCGCGTAGCTGTGAACTGAGTTGGATGTGCTAGAGAGGAGGTCATTGATGTGGAGAAGAAACAAAGTAGGGGCTAAAGCTGAACCTTGAGAAACTCCGGCATTAATTGGATACAGTTTAGAGGAATGGCCATCCACAACAACAGATATGCTCCTGCTGGAGAGAAAATTTGCTGTCCAGGTACAAAGTTTTGGTGGTAGGCCATTGGCCGGAAGTTTATTAAGCAGCGCTGCGTGCCAGACCTGGTCGAATGCTTTTGATATGTCTAGAGCGACAATTTGGGATTCACCGTGTTGTTCCATAGACTTGTTCCAAGAATGGGTGACAAAGGAGCTACATCCCGAACGACTCACATCATACGTACGCACAAAACATGGCCAGTCTGCATTTTTTAGTAAATCGGTTAATTAATTGCCCTTTAAACAAAAGTAGATATACTAAAGAATTAAATTATATTAAGAACGTGGCCGAATATAACGGATACACTGCTTGCCTAGTGGAAAAATCAATCCACAAACAGAAAACAAAGAAAATGTTGTTGGAATCAATGACGCTTAGAAGAGAAAAATCGGAAAAAACTTCGTTTCCTTACCATTTGAATCTAGAATCACGACGGGTCTAGAGAGCATTTTTAAAAAAGTCAACTTACAGTTAACATTTTCAACAACAAATATCTTAAAAAACTTGCTAGGCAACCCAAAAGACAAGGATAGCACGGACAAAATGTCGGGAATTTATGAAATAAGTTGTAAAGATTGTGATCTTAAATACGTCGGACAAACAAAAAGATCGATTGGAATTAGATTCAAAGCACACTTATCCCAATTACGTTACGGTACTGTAGATAAGTCTTCAGTCGCCCGACACATTTGGGATAATAATCATCACGTTGATAAAGATAATCTGAAATTAATAAAAAATGTTAGACAATCAGGACAGCTAAACGCGTTCGAAAGCGTATATATTGCGAAATATAGTTACAACAAAAAATGTATGAACGCTTCACCACCGCCAATTACGAGTCACCTGATCGATTGTTTTGTTAAATAAAATTCCCACGTTCTAAAGATAACATAAGTATACAGATATTGCCACCAAAGAAATCTATGTTAATTTGGCTATCGTTAAACCTTCTCAAAACTATTAGAGATGGACACTTTTTAGATAAAGCAGTAGGGATAGCGCAAAAACCTCGTCCGGCGATAAAAATACAATACACTGTGGAATTTGCCTAAGACTAGTGTGTCATCTCAGTTCGATCTCTTTACCTAAGATCCGGTATATAAATTGATGTTAATTTTTTAAGTATTTAGAATGTTTCATCCTCTGATGACGCTAACTTGGTTAGGAAACGATCGTCAGGTCTTTTAAAATGTGTTGTGGTGATTTGTGTTCTCCAAGTGTACTTATCATATACTTGGCTGGTAAAGTTATAACGGAGTTTCAGTAACCTCGTCCGGCAATTGAAATACAATACACTGAAAATTTGCCTGCGAAAAGGTGATGTTTAGTAGTAAGCAGTTCAGAATTTTCCATCTTCTGATGACGCTAACGTTGTTAGTGAAACGCTTGTCAGATCTTTAAAAATATGTGTCGTGGTGATTTGGATTCTCCAAGTGTATTTAAAATCGATGTGTTCGAGAATTTTTCATAAAAAGAAAATTATTTCGCTTTTACTTGATTTATTGCATAATTAACGAGTGCCATGTATAACATAATACTAAAGAGTAAATATTAGTCTGTTGACACAAGTGATTATTCCAAAAGCACTGTTACTTTTGTTTGGCAGAAGAACTGCCCACATGTTAGGTACACACACACAAACACCTACCTGTGTGAATTACCCTTTGAATGTAAGGAAAAGGAAAACCGCGCGCAGGCTCTGTGAGCTTAACGCATCGTGGAAGAGAGAAACCTGAAAGCTGAGCGCGGAAAGCTGATGTGAAACTTTTAGCGCTGCTTTCAGCCAGTCAGTGGTCGCCGTTATAACCTATCACAAGTTGCGCCAGCGTGAGCAGCGATCGAGATACGCTCACGTGAGTTATACTTAAAGTTGGTTAAAGTAGTTTACTGTTGGAAAAGTTGTTATTTTTCTACAGCTTGACGTTAAGTGATTATGTGCACTGGATATTAGTGTCATCACAATGGGTTCCAGAGTTCTCCTTCACGGTGTTTTCATTTTCTACGTTGTTTTCACAGGTATTTCAAAACTTTTAAGACTTAATCTAAGTATATATATATATATATATATATATATATATATATATATATATATATATATATATATATATATATATATATATATATATATATGTATATATATATATATATATATATATATATATATATATATATATATATATATATATATATATATATATATATATATAGAGTGGCGCATTGAAAACGAAACAGACCGATTTGCGTCCTGAGAATTTTTTTTAAGAAACGCTGAAACACGCCAATTTTAATATTGAGGGGACATGCTCTGACATAAAACTCAACTTTGTCACATCAATCCCTTAAGGGTGGTGATAACAACCCTTATATTTTAAATAGGGAACATGGGTCGAGGGTTACATAATTTGAGAGCTCTTTCTTTTATGAATTCAGCACACCATTTTTTTTGGAAGTTTTATCAACTCGTTTAAAAGTTATTCACAGTTGAGAATGCAAAAATGCATTTCACTCATTCCGATAAGAAATGTGCTGATAGTCAATGTTTTGTTGGTTTGTAAAGAAAAAATTAACTATCACAACATTTCTTATCGGAATGAGAGAAATGCGGTTTATTATCTCAGTTTATCGGTCGGTTTGATACTTGATAGAACTACCGAAAATTAATTTCACAATAGTGTATTCTGTAGAAAAAAAAAAGAGTTGAAATAATTATTCTTTATTTCAAAAACGATGACTGGGCCAACTGTACCGCAAATTTGTTTAATGAACGACATCCGAACAGACATGTTAACAGAAAATACATTTTGGAGTTAGTTGCCAAGTTTCGACAAAGTGGTTCAGTAGCCAACAAAAAACGAGATCCTTAACGTGAATTTCCGGTTAGAAATGAGACAACTGAGATTGAAGTTTTAGGACAAAATGCTGCAGACCCAACTTTGAGCACGAGAAAATTGGCCACTGTTTCAAACATCAAAAGAAGAACTATTCAGCGAATATTGAAGCATCATAAATTTCACCCGTATAAAATTCATCTTGTACAACAACTGAATGAAGATGATTTTGATCGGCGGCTGGAGTTTTGTGAAGTTATGACTTCACGAATAGCTGAAAACGGGAACTGTCTGTTCAATATCTGTTTTTCAGACGAGTGTACGTTTTTATTAAACTCTACAGTCAATCGTCATAATTGTCGTTATTGGGCAGATAATAATCCAAGAAATTTGCCACACTCAAATTCCACAGAAATTGAATGTCTGGACTGGCATTTTTGGAGACTGTTTAATCCGACCAATTTTCCTTGATGGCAATTTGAGTGGCGAAACGTATTTGGAGATACTAGAAGATATCGTTTACTCTCTACTAATTGACATTGTTGAAAATGATGATCGCTAAGAAAATCAATTAGTGTTTCAACAAGATGGAGCTCCGCCGCATTTTTCACAACGTGTTAGGGAGTTTTTGAACAGAGAGTTTCCGGAGCAATGGATTGGGCGTAGAGGTGCTATTGAGTGGCCCCCTAGGCCACCGGATTTAACTCCTTTAGACTTCTTTCTATGGGGACATTTAAAGAGTAGAATTTTCGCAACAGAACCGGAGTCTCTGGAAGAATTACGACGGCGCATTGTTGAAGAATGCTTTCTAATAACTCCGCAAATGCTCCAGAATGTCAGAGCTCGTTTTGAACAAAATTTCTGCTTTTATATGGAAGCTGTTGTTCAACAATTTGAACACTTGCTTAACTGAAAAAACATTTCTGAACGTTTGGTTTTTTTTAACGAAAAATTGACTAATTAGTGCATTTCTTATCACAATTAATGATATACGTTCTTGCAATTCCAACTGTGAATAATTTTTAAACGAGTTGATGAAACTTCCAAAAAAATTAGTGTACTGAATTAGGAAAAGAGCTTTCAAACGATGTAACACTCAACCCATGTTCCCTATTTAAAATATAAGGGTTGTTATCACCACCCTTAAGGGGTTGATTTGACATAGTTGAGTTTTATGTCAAAACATGTCCCCCTCAATATTAAAATTGACGTGTTTCAGCGTTTCTGAAAAAAAATTTATCTAGACGCAAATCTGTCTGTTTCGTTTTCAATGCGCCAGCCTGTATAGTGTGAAACACACTTATGGAATAAAATTCATTATTCAGCAAGAAATAGTTTTTGTGGAAAACGCCGAGACACGTAAAGTTTAATTTGTCGAACATTATCTTATAATCATAGTTAAAAAATTAAACTATCACCATTTTACCTCCACCACTTTATGCATTTAAAAAAAAAAGCAACCCTAGATTTTTTCATCACAATTCAATGGATCACATTTTTTCTGAATGCGGAGATACCCCTTATGTATGGACTGATATTACAGTTTTCAATACAGGGTGGAAATTTAATACCGGAATATTAAAACTAAACAGTTTACACTGAAATTCAAAATTTGAAAATAAACTTAACAAAAACGCCCCTTTCTTATAATAAATGTTCAAAATGTTCTCCATTCACTTGCACACAACGAACTAATCTGCTCTATAATTCTGTCCTAACTCTGTTCAACACGTCAGGCGTTATGTTCCTAACTTCTGTTGTTATTGGCATTTTCAAATCATCTAAATCAGCAGGTTCCATTTTATATACTCTGTTTTTAATGTATCCCCATAAAAAGAAATCAAGAGGTGTAAGATATGGTGATCTAAAGGGCCATTTTACGAAACCTCTTCGTCCAATCCAGCTTTGTGGAAAGACTTCGTGTAAATACTCCGGTACTTGAAGAGCTCTGTTATCATTAACATCCTGTACGATATTTTCCCATAATGGCTGGCGGTTATCTATTTGATCTTTATAGACCAATGACTTTAAATAACCCCAAAAGTAAAAATACAGCGGAATTAAGTCGGGACTTCGCGCTGGCCATAGGTGCACACTACCTATGCCAATCCACCTTTGAGGGTAGATTTCATCTAAATATGTTCGCACATCTCGGATGTAATGCGCTGAAGCACCAGCATGCATGAACCAAGAGTCACTCCTTAAACTTAAAGGTACATCTTCCAAAATTATTGGTAAATTATCCCTCAAAAACAAGAGAAGACGTTGCTCCGTTTAGTGCACTTGTAAGAATGCCACACCAAATGTTTATTGAAAATTTATGTTGTAAATGGATGTTCACGGATAGGATGAGTTTTTTCAATCGCATGGGTGTAGCTATAACGCAAATTGAACATAACTCTTCTGGTGAATTAAATAAAAATTAAATTAAAAATAAAAATTAAAATTTTCTTGTAGAACATTAGATCCTCTAAATAGCGTTCTCTCATAAACTGGCAAAATTGAAGTCCTTTTGGTAAGTCCTGCCGTAAATGCTGCTGAGCTCGTGTGAAATGATACGAGCTGGTTTCCGCGTCTTCTACAATACGAACTATGGTTTCGTCTCCCAAATCAGCATCAGTTACACTCGGTCTTCCTGTATTTTTGTTTTTGGGATAAAACGAGCCATTTTCACCCAATCTATCGTACAGTGCGTTAAAAGTTTTATGGTTTGGTTGCCTTCTATCAGGATAAAGCTCAAAATACACGCTCTGCTGCTCTGCGCTAACAAAAATTTTCCTGGGCACAAACACACATCATATCGCGCATTTGTGAATTTGAAAAATCAATATTACACGGCATTTTAACGCAAATAACAAGAATAAAGTGAGTATTGAAGATATTTGTTTAATGTAAGTCGATTTTGATAAGTTATAGTAAACGAGTTCCTAGTTGCTACCTACTTAGCAACAAAGTAAATACGGTTGATCAAGGGCTCGGGGTGAGCCCCGAGAAAGCAACCGTCGTGCCGTTTACGAGGAGGAGGAAGTGTGAAAGCCACAGAACTCTCACTCTATACGGTAGGAGCGTTCCAATCGCCAGGGAGGTAAAATATCTTGGGGTCGTATTGGACTCTAAGCTAACCTGGAATGGTCACATTGGAAAAATACTGCGTAAGGCAGTCATGACCTTAGCCGTCACTAGGCGGCTATATGAAAAAACGTGGGGACTAAGACCTAGTATGGCCCACTGGCTGTACACAAGGGTGGTCAGACCATCGTTAACATATGCGGCACTGGTCTGGTGGCCTAAGGTGACACAATCCAGTGCCAAACAAAAACTAGGCAAGATCCAAAGGATGGCTTGCCTAGGCATCACAGGGGCCATGTCTTCAACCCCAACAGCCGCCATGGATGTGTTGCTGGATCTACCCCCCCTACACTTAGTTATTATGGGAGAGGCCAGGCTAGGACTATACAGACTAGCCTGCAATGGTAGACTGAAGATCAACCCAGGCTTCAGGGGCCACTGCAAAATTCAGGAGATCGTGAAGGAGCCCATGCTTGAAATGAGTTCAGACTTCGCGAGCCCGCGAATGTGCAGGGAAAACAACTTTACAGTGGAAATCCCTGATCGCGAGGCATGGCGGGAGGAGACGCCGGGCATGCCACGGGACGCGCTCGTCTGGTTCACGGACGGATCTGGCGGGGAGCGTGGGACGGGGGCAGGTGTTTACTCGGAAGGACCGAGGGTAAGTCATAGTATTTCCCTCGGAGCCCATGCAACGGTGTTTCAGGCCGAGATGTACGCCATCCTGCACTGTGTGCGGTAGAACAAGAGGAGGGGCTACACCAACAAGCGGATCCTCATAGCCACAGACAGCCAGGCAGCCCTTAAGGCACTAAGTAGCCCACGGGTAAATTCCTGGCTGGTGAGTGAGTGCCGAGACGAGACGAGACGAGCGACCTGGCTGGGCAGAATGAGGTGACCCTCATCTGGGTGCCGGGTCACTCGGGGGTTAAAGGCAATGAAGAAGCTGACAGTCTCGCGAAGAGAGGGTCAGCAGAAACATTTATGGGACCAGAACCGGCTCTAGGCGTGTCAAAGAGCACTGCCAGGGGAGCCATTAAGTCCTGGGTCAGAAACCAACACAAGGTGTACTGGGCGGACTGTCCAGGGCTCAGACATGGGAAGTCAATAATTGACGGACCCAGTTCAAAGAGAGCTGTGGAGCTGCTAAACCTTAGCAGATGACAGCTCAGAAACACAACAGGTCTCTTGACGGCACACATGGCCGTCAAGAAACACCTGCATAAAATGGGGCGGTTCGAAGGGGACCTCGCATGCAGACTCTGCGGCGAGGGGGAGGAATCAGCCCAGCACATCTTTTCTGAGTGTATAGCTCTGGATCGGAAAAGACAACTGATCTACGGTCACTCTAGACCGGAGACAGAGCAATATAAAACTTCACCCTACCAATCGCTGTGCAGACTAGTTCAAGGCACAGTGATTTTGGAATGGGTGAAGTAAGACTAAGGGTATGCACAATCAACCAAGGGTTGCGGTGCTATCGGGGCGGCAAGGCCGCGGACGAGCCCTGAGGGAACAAAAAAAAAACAAAGTAAATACAGATTTGTGGTCTTCATTGAAAAAGTACGTTTATTTTGAAAACGGCCAACTTCTTCAACTTTAAGGAAATATACTTTTTTGTGTGAAACAAAATGGGCTTTGTTTATTTTTGTTCGAACATGTGCATACAGGGTGGACAAACAATTATGACCATGTGAATGAACCAGTGTTCTGTCGGTGGCGCCACCTAGAGGCAGTGGTGAAATTGACACCATCATCGTGTTATGCACGATGTGTAATAAAAAGGTTCAGGACGCAGCGGTATGGCAGTGAATTTTCATAAAAGTGTTTTTAAATGGCAAATATGTGTGTTTTTTTAAGAAAGCAGGCATCAAATATGGTTACCAGTATAACCTATATAGTAGAAAAAATGTGCCATGTTTCATCAAAACAACTTTATTGCTTGAAAATGTACAAAAATTTCCGAAATAAAACTCAAGTGTTCCCAAAAAAACTGATTTCTTGGCCAACATTATAGGTTAATATCAAATTGAGCTATTCAAATTTGAAGCATATAATTGCTGCGTCCCGAATTTCTTTTCTTACAAACATGCATTATATTTCGATGGAAAATGCAAAAAAGCAATAACCTTTGTTGATTAAAAAAAAAAGAAGAAAATTTAAATCAACGACTTATTGGTTTTTCCGAAAATAAAGTTAAATGTTGGTTTCCTAACCAACAAAACTTACGTTAATAGCAAATTGAGTTATCGAAATTTAAAGGATTTAATGAAAATTCGCTACCAAAACGCACTTACTGCGTCCAGGTTTTTTTCTTGCAAACATGCATCATATTTTGATAAAAAATGCAAAAATGCATTAACGAATTTGTCCTACGTAAATAAGTTAAAAATTATAGACCGTTAAACCATAAGCTTCACTAAACCTACAGCAAAAACTAAACCGACAGCCAAAGCATCAGAGAAAGGGTCTATTTGAAATGAATTTTCTGTAAGTATTTTAGTAAAATGAACGGCAATGACGGTTGAATCTGAAACTGAAGGGTTTGCAGAACACTCTTCTTGCAACATTTTCTTTTCTCAATCCGTATATGTTGCACGTTCTTTGCCTAAACATTGGCAATTTTGACGTTTCAAATTGCGAGTTTGACGTTTTAAGGAAAACTCCAAAATTTGTTTCTTTAGTTGCCCGTAATTTTTTTGGCTTTTAACATAGAGACTTAAATTGTACGTAAATTGGTACATGGTTCACTCTTGATAATAGGAATACGCTTATCAAATTTCGTTGCCCTTACTTTGTTATTTCCGGAGATATACATTTTTTAGGAAGAAAACACAAAATTTTCCGGGAAAACCTGGTCCGATTTTCTTGGTTAATGAATTTATCCAATCCACTAGCAAAAGAAAGATACTTACCAAATTAGTTATCGGTACGATATATATATATATATATATATATATATATATATATATATATATATATATATATATATATATATATATATATATATATATATATATATATATATATATAAACACGGATCTCCCAATTAGTGAATTTTTTAAAGAAAATTCACTAATACCATGCCACATTTCATAATAATATGTTGAACCACTTTCAGGATATTTGAAAAAATAGTTTTAAGAAGAATTATTTAAACACCCTGTAAAACGAAAACGAGTAACATTTTACTAAGACATGTTGAGCCCAATCGCTTTATTTTTGTGGCAGCTATCACCCCTTAGCTAATGTCCAATTAATTATAGGACCTGTATAGTTGATCTTTCGCTTGTTTATTTGAACTAAATATCAGTTAAGATAAAGAGAAATTAAACGAAGGCATTCATTATTTGTATTAGTGAATAAAAACATTATTAATGCTTCATGGCAAGCAGCTAACGACAAATCAATTAAATTTATCGTCTATGTACTGTTAAAGGTCAAACAATATCGAATTTTAATAAAGAAATCCAGAAGCACACAGGCGACACTAATGACACGTTAATGAGTCAACAAATAGGTATTCTACAGAGTTGGTACGAGTGCCACCCTTATCTGTAAAAGACTGGACGCAGCAAGTGCGTTATGGTAGCGAATTTTCTTTAAAATATTTTTAATAGCAAATGTCTTTCTTTGATGAAAGCAGGCATCAAACTTGGTTGCCTATATAGTAGAAACAATGTACCATATTTCAGTGAAATAAATTTATTGTTTGAACATATATAACTATTTTTCAAAAGTCTAGATGCAGCAAATGTGTTATGGAAATGAATTTTCATAAAAATGTTTGTAATAGCAAATGCGAGCAGGCATCAATCTGATTTTCGGTATAGCCTATGTGGTAGAAACAATGTACTATATTTTATCAAAAATACTTATGGTTTGAAAATATACAAAAATTTTCCGAAAATAAACTTAAATGTTGGTTTTCTATCCAACAAAGTTTACGTTAATAGCAAATTGAGTTATTGAAATTTGAAGGATTTAATGAAAATTCGGTAAATTTGCAGATTAACTCCCGAACACTTTTCAACAAATTGTTTTCAGAAACATTACTAGGACCCCACCTGCAGGTTTCTGAAAACAGTTTTTTGAAAAACGTTTGAGAGCTAAACTGCAAATTTACCGAAAATTTGCTACCAAAACGCACTTACTGCTTCCAGATTTTTTTTTACAAACGCATCATATTTCGATAAAAAATGCAAACATGCATTAACGAATTTGTTCTACGAAAATTAGTTTAAAACAAATTATACACCCCTACTCACTCCTGGTCCCGTAACTTCCTTGGGGGGTGTAAACAATAAATTTTTCTTGGGGTTTGTGGATCCAGGGGGGTGGGGGCCTAGGCAGGTTTCTGAAAACAGTTTTTTGAAAAGCGTTCGGGAGCTAAACTACAAATTTACCGACAATTCGCTACCAAAACGCACTTACTGCATCCAGATTTTTTTCTTACAAACGCATCATATTTCGATAAAAAATGTAAAAATGCATTAACGAATTTGTTCTACGAAAATTAGCTAAAACAATTTTAGACCGTTAAACTATAAACTTCATTAAACCCACAGCGAAAGCATCAACTTACCAGGGGGGTGGGGGCCTAGGCAGGTTTCTGAAAACAGTTTTTTGAAAAGCGTTCGGGAGCTAAACTACAAATTTACCGACAATTCGCTACCAAAAGGCACTTACTGCGTCCAGATTTTTTTCTTACAAACGCATCATATTTCGATAAAAAATGCAAAAATGCATTAACGAATTTGTTCTGCAAAAATTAGCTAAAAAAAATTATGCACCTCTACTAACTCCTGGTCTCGTAACTTCCTTGGGGAGTGTGAACAAGAAATTTTTCTTGGGGTTTGTGGATCCAGGGGGGGGGGGGGCTATGCAGGTTTCTGAAAACAGTTTTTTGAAAAGCGTGCGGGAGCTAATCTGCAAATTTACTGAAAATTCGCTACCAAAACGCACTTACTGCGTCCAGATTTTTTTCTTATAAACGCATCATATTTCGATAAAAAATGCAAAAATGCATTAACGAATTTGTTCTACAAAAATTAGCTAAAAAAAATTATGCACCCCTACTCACTGCTGGTCCCGTAACTTCCTTGGGGAGTGTGAACAAGAAATTTTTCTTGGGGTTTGTGGATCCAGGGGGGGGGCTAGGCAGGTTTCTGAAAACAGTGTTTTGAAAAGCGTTCGGGACCTAAACTGCAAATTTACCGAAAATTCGCTACCAAAACGCACTTACTGCGTCCAGATTTTTTTCTTACAAACATATCATATTTCGATAAAAAGTGCAAAAATGCATTAAGAAATTTGTTCCACGATAATTAGCTAAAAAAAATTATAGACCGTTAAACCATAAACTTCACTAAACCTACAAATAAATATCCAAAAAGCCACCAAACTTAACTAAACTGACAGCCAAAGCATCAGAGAAAGGGTCTATTTGAAATTGATATTCTGTAAATATTTAAGTAAAATGAAGGGCAATGACGGTTGAAGCTGAAACTTAAGGGTTTGCAGAACACTCTTCTTGCAACATTTTCTTTTCACAAACGGTATTTGTTTTACATTCTTTGCCTAAACATTGCCAATTTTGACGTTTACTATTGCAAGTTTGACGTTTTGAGGAAAACTCTAAAATTTGTTGCTTTAACTGCCCATAACTTCTTTGTATTTAAAGCTAGGGACCTAAATTTTGGTAGAGAGTTCACTCTTTATAATACAAACACGCGTACCAAATTTGTTATTTCCGGAGATATGAATTTTTTTATAAAGAAAACACAAAATTTTCCGGGAAAACCTGGTCAGATTTTCCGGGCTAACGAACTTATCCAAGCCACTTGCAAAAGGAAGGTACATGCCAAATTTTATCAAAATCGGCCCATTATTTTTTGAGTTATCGGTCGGATATATATATATATATATATATATATATATATATATATATATATATATATATATATATATATATATATATATATATATATATATATATATATATATATATATATATCTTTAGGAATATTGCACTACACTGTAATCACTTTTAAATATACACTTTATTTGTTTGCTGTACGTTTCTGATTTCTTATTGGTTTGCGTGGACTGCAGTTTCGAACCGTCCCTGTTCATCATCAGCACGCTACTCAGAGTAGCGTGCTGATGATGAACAGGGACGGTTCGAAACTGCAGTCCACGCAAACCAATAAGAAATCACAAACGTACAGCAAACAAATAAAGTATATATATATATATATATATATATATATATATATATATATATATATATATATATATATATATATATATATATATATATATATATATATATATATATATATATATATATAAACACAGATCTCTCCATAAGCGAATTAAAAAAAAAAAATTCGCTAAAAATAGGTATTCTACAGACTTGGTACGAGTGCCACCCTTATCTGTAAAAGTCTGGACGCAGCAAGTGCGTTATGGTAGTGAATTTTCGAAACTGCAGTCCACGCAAACCAATAAGAAATCACAAACGTACAGCAAACAAATAAAGTATATATATATATATATATATATATATATATATATATATATATATATATATATATATATATATATATATATATATATATATATATATATATATATAAACACAGATCTCTCCATAAGCGAATTAAAAAAAAAAATTCGCTAAAAATAGGTATTCTACAGACTTGGTACGAGTGCCACCCTTATCTGTAAAAGTCTGGACGCAGCAAGTGCGTTATGGTAGTGAATTTTCTTAATGAAAGTTCACTAAAAAGACATATTTGCTATTAAATACATTTTTATATTAGTGAATTTTCATGAAGAAAATTCACTTATAGAGAGGTATCGATGGTGAGACTTTCGGAAAATTTCTTCAAATGAGAGCGAATTAGGGCCTCTGGAACCCATTTCCCTGTTCAGTTAAAATGCTTATATATATATATATATATATATATATATATATATATATATATATATATATATATATATATATATATATATATATATATATATATATATATATATGTATAACACAAATAACTCAAAAAATACTTCACTGATTGGGACCAAATTTGAGAATTACCCTTATTTTGCTAATGGCTTGGATGAGTTAGTTCATCAAATCTTAACGGACAATTTTTCTTAATAAAAAATTAAAAAATATTTTTTAAAACTCAATATCTCAAATTTTCTAAGTGAATAAAACAAAAATTTGCAACTTCAAAGAACATATGCAGATGTGATCGTGTACCAATTTTAAAGTCGTTTGATCAAAGGAAAATTAAGTTACTCGAAATTATTAATAAAATAATCCTCGACATGAGTTCATATTTTGTAATGCAATATCTACAATGATGGACAAAGACAGATGACGTTATCTGTACTGTTATGCTATTTAAATAAATCGTAGGTAAAAATCTAAACAATGGAAGTTATTGCAAAAGGTCAGACATCGAGAGATACATTAATTGGATACAGTTTAGAGAAATGGCCATCCACGACAACAGAAATGCTCTGGTTGGAGAGGAAATTTGCTGTCCAGGTACAGAGTTTTGGTGGTAGGCCATAGGCCGGAAGTTTATTGAGCATCGCTGCGTGCCAGACCTGGTCGAATGCTTTGGATATGTCTAGAGTGACAATCTGGGATTCACCGTGCAGTTCCATACACTTGTTCCAAGAATGGGTGACAAAGGAAAGCAGGTCGGCAATTGATCTGTACTGGCAGAATCCATACTGCCTGTCGTGAATTAGACTGTGTTTTTAAAGAAATTTTAGTAATTCGGTGTTTACATACTTTTCCATTACTTTAGAGACGACTGAAAGGAGATAAATAGGCCGGTAGTTGCTAGGAAGCGCTTTGGATCCTCTCTTGGGGACGGGTTGTACTCGAGCAGTTTTCCAGTTACTAGGGAATATGCCTTTATTGTAAGATGTCTAAAATAGACGAGTCAGGACAGGAGCAAGCGAATTTTTTTGAGAACAATTGCTGAGATCCCGTAAAGGCCAGAGGCTTTCCTGGTATTAAGAGAAGAGAGCATTTTTCGTACCTTTTTAGTTTTGAAAATGATATCCGTCATTTTATGCGCGACATTGGGGACTATTGGTGGTTGAAAATTTGGATTTGGGTTGAGAGTAGAATTGCCGGCGAAAAACGAGACAAAAAGTTTAGCCTTGCCCAGGGCGGTAGAAACAATTTCATCCCCTGAGACGAGTGGTGGGAACGTGCTCTTGCAGAAATTATTCCCAATAGATTTAACAAGAATCCAGAAGGGTTTGGAGCTTGAGAGTACTTTGTTTTTGATGTGGTTATTAAACGAGTTTTACAACAAATAGAGGTTGTTTATTTTAAAATAACAAACGTTATAACTTGAACAATATGGCAGATGATAGAAATCTCTAGGTCTCATTTTAATATAAACTAAGGCCAGAAATAGGGTGTAGCAAGTGACAGATAGTCATAACGGAATGGATTTTACCGATATCCTTTTGTATTGTTATATTGTTGTAAATTTAGTATAGAGATACGATCTTAAATAGGTAGCCTCTATTATGCAACATGTCTTGAAATACTCGTTAGTAATTTATTTAGTCTTCTTTTGAGTGCAAGACTTGAGTAAAGCTAGCTGTACGAAACTGTGACAACGTTAAGGTGATATTCTTCCTAATTTAGATGCATTGATTATCATCTGGGATAACACATTTACAAACGTAATTGGAATTTATATTCGGATGCCACGCTCGTCTGAACTTCCAGAAATTGAATTAGGAACTGACCGCTTCTTGAACCCACAAGCTACTTGGCATTGCATATTCCGCTATTCCTGCTTTGAGGTTTGCAGGAAGTTTAAATCAGTTGGTTACCTTCAAAGATGAGAGATGTCCCCTGTATCTTAGTGGAAATAACGATTATTATTGTGCACCAAAATTCTAGGATCCATGACAAAGTAAGTGCGGTAACGAATTTCCATGACGCACCTGCTGCGTCCAGACTTGTAGCGAATTTTCTTAAAAAACTTCACTAGGTGATCCCGACTTTTGAATTTTTGAAAAAATTTCTTCAAATGAGTGCATATATATATATATATATATATATATATATATATATATATATATATATATATATATATATATATATATATATATATATATATATATATATATATATATATATATATATATATATATATATATATACAGGGTGGCGCATTGAAAACGAAACAGACCGATTTGCGTCAGAGATATATTTTTTAAGAAACTTTGAAACAAGTCAATTTTAATATTGAGGGGGACATGTCTTGACATAAAACTCAACTTTGTCACATCAACCCCTCCAGGGTGGTGATAATAACCCTTATATTTTAAATAGGGAACATGGGTCGAGTGTTACATCATTTGAAAGCTCTTTATTTTCTGAATTCAGCACCCTAATTTTTTTTGGAAGTTTTATCAACTCGTTCAAAAGTTATTCACAGTTGGTGTTGCAAGAACGTATTTCATTCATTGTGATAATAAATGCACTGATTAGTTAATTTTTGGTTATGAAAAACAAAACCAAACGTTTGAAAATGTTTATTCAGTTAAGTAAGTGTTCAAATTGTTGACCACCAGCTTCCATACAAAAGTACAAATTCTGTTCAAAACATTCTGGAGCATTTGTGGAGTTATTAGACGGCATTCTTCAACAATGCGTCGGCATAATTCTTCCAGAGACTCCGATTCTGTTGCGAAAATTCTACTCTTTAAATGGTCCCATAGAAAGAAGTCTAAAGGAGTTAAATCCGGTGATCTAGGGGTCCACTCAATAGCACCTCTACGCCCAACCCATTGCTCTGGAAATTCTCTGTTCAAAAACTCCCTAACACCCCATCTTGTTGAAACACTAATTGATTTTCTTGATAGCGATTATCATTTTCAACAATGTCAATTAGTAGACCGGAAACGATATCTTCTAGTAACTCGAAATACGTTTCGCCACTCAAATTGCCATCAAGAAAAATTGGTCCCATTAAACGGTCTCTAAAAATGCCAGTCCAGACATTCAATGTCTGTGGAGTTTGAGTGTGGACTTCGTGAAAATTTCTTGGATTATTATCTGCCCAATAACGACAATTATGACGATTGACTGTAGAGTTTAATAAAAACGTACACTCGTCTGAAAAACAAATATTGAACAGAAGGTTCCCGTTATCAGCTATTCGTGCAGTCATAACTTCACAAAACTCCAGTCGCCGACCAAAATCATCTTCATTCAGTTGTTGTACAAGATAAATTTTATACGGGTGAAATTTATGATGCTTCAATATTCGCTGAATAATTCTTCTTTTAAAGTTTGAAACAGTGGCCAATTTTCTCGTGCTCAAAGTTGCGTCTGCAGCAATTTGTCCTAAAACTTCAATGTCAGTAGTCTCATTTCTAACCAAAAATTCACGTTCAAGTTCCCATTTTTTGTTGGCTACTGAACCACTTTTTCTAAACTTTGCAACTAACTCGAAAATATATTTTCTGTTAACATGTCTGTTCGGATGTCATTCATTAAACAAATTTGCGGTCCGGTTGGCACAATCGGCGTTTTTGAAAAAAAAGAGTAATTATATCAACTGTTTCTTCTACAGAATACACCATTGTGAAATTAATTTTCCGTGGTACTATCAAGTATCAAACCGACCGATAAACTGAAATCATAAACCTCATTTCTCTCATTCCAATAAGAAATGTTCTGATAGTCAATTTTTTGTTTACAAACCAACAAAACATTGACTATCAGCAGATTTCTTATCGGAATGAATGAAATGCGTTTTTGCATCTTCAACTGTGAATAATTTTTAAACGGGTTGATAAAACTTAAAAAAAATAGTTTGCTGGATTCAGAAAAGAAGGATCTTTCAAATGATGCAACACTCGATCCATGTTCCCTATTTAAAATATAAGGGTTGTTATCACCACTCTTAAGGAGTTGATGTGACAAAGTTGACTTTTATGTCAGAACATGTCCCCCTCAAAATTAAAATTGACGCGTTTCAGCGTTTTTTAAAAAAAATTCTTTGGACGCAAATCGGTCTGTTTCGTTTTTACTGCGCCTTCCTATATATATATATATATATATATATATATATATATATATATATATATATATATATATATATATATATATATATATATCACCGATAACTCAAAAACTTGTGCAAGTGGCTTGGTTAACTTCGTTCACAAGGAAAATAGTCGGCCTAGGTTTTCCCGAAAATTTTTGTGTCTTCTTTCGGAAAAAAATTATATCACCAGAAATAACTAAGTAAGGGCAATCAAATTTTGTACACGTGTTTGTATTATAAAGAGTGAACCATATGCCAATACTTAAGTCTGTAAGTTTAAAGACAAAAAAGTTATGTGCAGCTAAAAAATTGGAGTTTTGCTGAAAACGTCAAAGTCGCGATTTTAAACGTCAAAATTCGCAACTTTTAGGCAAATAACCTGAAACAAATATGGATTATGAAAAGAAAATGTCGCAAGAAGAGTGTTCTGCAAACCCTTAAGATTCAGCTACAACCGTCATTGTCATACATTTTACTAAAATATTTACATAAAATTCATTTCAAATAGATTTTTTCTATTATGATTAGGCCGTAGGTTTAGTTAAACTTATGGTTTAACTTTTAAATGCGCAATTTTTTTTCCTACCAAAAAATTGTATATAATGTATTGTTATGTATAAAAACACATTACAATATTTAAAAAAATCGTAAATCATGGGAAATATATTTTTCGATAGTTGTTTTGTTGTTGCATATATGTAACATAGCTTTTTGAGATATAACTTTTAAATGAAAGAATAAAGTTAATAAGTGAAACAAAATTTACTCTGTAGCAAAACAAAAGTAACATCAATCGGCGTCACTTGATTGCAGGATTTATCCACTATTATTATATCTGGCCTGTTGTGGGCAACTCGTTGGTCTGTGAGCACGGTCCGATCCCAGTACAACCTTTATCCCGAGTTCTCTAGAACAGGTTCAGGAGTGTATCTAAAGTAGGGCACCTTACTAAGATTTAAAAGTCCCAGTTTCAGAGCCAGTTCTTGATGAAGTATTAATTTCAACAACACATCACGAGGTCTCACAGCCTAAATACTATAGTATCGTGAGTGTCGACAAGGAGGACACAGGAAACCTGTTAATTCTGGACTTGAAGGCCTGGAGGTTAGGAGGAGAAGGAAAAACATGTCCCGGCAAGGAATTCCACAACTTGGAAGTCCTCGGGACAAAAGAGCGGGCATAACAAGATGTTCTATGTCTTGTGACCTGGACAGTAAAAGGGTCTAGTCTCCTGGTAGATCTGTTGGGGGCAGTAGGTGGAGGAACTATGGAAGAAAGCTCCTCTGAGCAGTGCCCGTGCAGATATCTATAGAAGAGAGAGAGATATGGAGAGAGAGGTCACCAACAGCACGTCGGTGGGCAAAGTATGGCAGCCCTTGGGTGAGGGTTCGGTCACCGATGAGACGTATAGCTCTCTTCTGAATGAAGTCCAGGAGAGCGAGTGTAGAAGCGGCGGCGGCACCCCAGATGTGGGAGCAGTATTCGAGGTTTGGCCTTATTTGTGAAGTATATAAGGTATAAAGATTAGCTGGTGAAAAGTATTTGCGTGCCCGGAAGAGGAAACCTAATTTCTTAGGAGCCGCTTCTACAATTGATGTGACATGTTGTGCCAATTGAGATTTCGATCCACAGAAATGCCAACAAGTGAAAAGGACTCATTACTTTGAATAACTTGGTTGTTCATTGTGATGGGTCTAGGGCTGGTGTATCTCTTATGAGATAGAAAGCAAGACTAAGACTTGATGGAGTTGAGTTGTACAAGATTTCTACTTCCCCAGTCTAATATTTTTTGGAGATCCACAGAGACAAAACTTTCCATGAATTGGCGATTCTCATCTAATTGGGTTAAAGAGAACCTTACTATGATTTAAAAGTTACAGTTTCAGAGCTAGTTCTTGACCAAGTATTTTCACAACGGATCGTGCCTCTCTTTATTCGCTGTTGCCGCAAACGCTTGACATCCTCCGGTGACGTGCTGGATAGTCTCTGATGACTGACACCCAAATCTACATCTGTACATACATCATGGACCGAATTATCGCCAACTATATACTTCAGGTAGTTTCTTGTTGAGATGGCCTGACCTTGTATGACCAGCACAAACCCATCTGTCTCTGGAAATATCTCTCCGGACACCAACCAGTAGTTCGAAGCCAATTTGTCGACATGTGCCTGGGTGGTCTCATTCAGATGTCGCCCACGGAGAGGTGCATCGAAGATGGCAGCTTGTCCTGAACAGTCCAATGGTGACTTTGTATTTCACTTTTAGTGAATTTTTAAAAAAAAAATCACTAATGAGGAGATTCCGACTTTTGAATTTGGAAAAAATTTCTGAGCGCTAATTAGGCCCCCCAGAACACATATCCGGGGTCAGTTGCAATTTTAATATGTTTATATATATATATATATATATATATATATATATATATATATATATATATATATATATATATATATATATATATATGTATCACACCGATAACGCAAAAAATAATGGGCCGATTTTGATTAAATTTGGTGAATACCTTCCTTTTGTAAGTGAATTGGATGAGTTCGTTAGCCAGTAAAATCGGCCTAGGTTTTCTCGGAAAATGTTGTGTTTTCTTTCGAAAAAAAAAAATTATATCTCCGGAATTAACAACGTAAGGGCAACCAAATTTGGTTCGTGGATTTACATTGTTACAGGTAAGTTACATACAAAAATTTAGTTCTGTAGGTCAAAAAACAAAAAATTTGTACGCATTTAAAGAAAAATAAATTGGGGTTTTCCTCAAAACGTCTAAATTGCGATTTAAAACGTTAAAATTTGCAACATTTAGGCAAAGAACTTGAATCTAATACGGGCTATGGAAAGAAAATGTCTCAAGAAGAATGTTTTACAAACCCTGAAGTCTTAGTTTCAAACGTCATTATCCTTCATTTTACTAAAATATTTCTAGAAAATTAATTTCAAGTAGACCCTTTCTCTGACGTTTGGCAGTAGTCTTAGCTATAGAGTTTATCGTTTAACGGTATATAATTTTTGTCGAATTTTCGTAAAAAATCAATAAAGCTCAATATATCCGTTATTATACAAGATATGAAAAAAATGTATACATCAATTATAGGGTGTCTTGAGCTACATAAAAAAAATATTTCTAAAATCACAGCGTGGTCCATAAGTCGCTGCTGATAGAAATTCTCTTTTTTTTTAATCAAACACACCTTATGTTATTGCATTTTTGCATTTTCCATCGAAATATAATGCATGTTTGTAAGAAAAGATATTCTGGACGCAGAAAGTGCGTTATGGTAGCGAATTTTGATCAAATGATTAATATTTGTATAGCTCAATTTGCTATTAACCTATAAGGTTAACCAAGAAACGAGTTTTTTCGGGAACACTTTAAACAATAAAGTTATTTTGATGAAACATGGCATATTGTTTTTACTATATAGATTATACTGCTAACCAAACTTGATGCCTGCTTTCTTAAAAAACAAACATATTTTCTATTAAAAACATTTAAATGAAAATTCACTACCATAACCCACTTGCTGCGTCCCGAACTTTCTTTTAATTGTAGTGATGTTGAATCATCTGCCTCGCATATGGCACGGTGTATTTGAGAAGTAAGCGCCTGCTGAAGGAAATATGTACGCAAGTTCACCAGCTGTTGGTCCAACTGTTTACCAATATCCAACACTCCTCCTCCACCTTGGTGTCTACGTAGGTTATTATTATTATTATTATTTATTATTAATATTATTATTATTATTATTATTATTATTATTATTATTATTATTATTATTATTATTATTATTATTATTATTATTATTATTATTATTAATTAATCGTAATACTTACTCAGCGAATTAATTTGTTAAACCTCGTTTCGACAAAAATTTTCATATTGTTTGGAATAACTCGGCAACACCGTATCAAAAGTCAAAAAATTGGAGGTCTTTGGAAACATAATTTTACGCCGAATTCCAGAATGTGAAAGTATATAGGCTGAGCCATTTAAGAAAATTAATCCTAAAAGACCTCCGCTGTAGTGAAACATCCTGTATATTTGGAAATAATATTAAAATGTGTGCCTTTTGATACCATACCATTTCCATAAAAAAAAATATCCAGATATTATTAAAATATGGAATATGACGCACTAGTGGGACACTGTGTATGTATGTAAAGTTACAGCAAGGTTAATTTTGTTGGGCAGATCTCGTTACATAACCATATGAACAGATAGTTTTGTAAACAAATTGCGCGTTTAATTGTGAATGAGATAAGCATTACAATTGTGACAAAAATGCTTGCGCATTATGTAATTTAACACCACCACCATGTGGAGATTAACAAGAGAGATGAGCGTGCTCTGGAAACAATGTTAAAATTAAACTGTTTTAAATATCTGTTACTTTGACATATTACATGCTACCCCACATGTGTTGTTTATTCGTCTTTTAAATAATATAGTATGTTTTGTAGGATATTTTATTAACGGATATTACGTAGGCGCCTGTGAGAAATGTTGAATTTTACTATACCAGTACCGGTAATGATAAAACAAAACGAAAATTCGTTAATTAGTGTAAATAGTGGAACACGGATTTACATTTTATATTTGTAAAGTTGACAAGAGTTCAGTCAAAGAAGGGAAGTAAAATTTGATTCACTTTTTGATGAAGCATCTTGTTTAAGCAAGAAAAAGTATGTACGCAGTAGGTGCATTATTCGAATTTTCAAAACATATTTTAAATCGTTATAATCAAATTTTGCGTAAAACTAGAATCTTACATTTTGGCTCGTATTAGTAAAACTTCTATGACAAGAGCACACGCGCCAGGTTTTATAAAATTTTAGTGAATTTCCATTAAGAAAATTCACCAATAGAGAGGTATCGATGGTAAGAGTTTCGGAAAATTTCTTGAAATGAGGGGGAATTACGTCCCCTGGAACCCATATCCAAGGTCAGTTAAAATCTAATAAAAAACAACAGTTTTACGATATTATTTTAAATAAACCAATAGACATACGTTTCGCGGCTATTTCGCAATTTGCGAGTGTATCAATCTAGGTTTTGTCCAAGACTACACTGAAATGCGGTCGACGACGAAAGCAAGCATCTTTTAAGTTAAGCTCGATAGGGTTGGACGCTAAACAAACGTAGGTGAGTCTAATTTCAAGCGGGACTGTACCTGTTTGAAACGTACAATATGATAAATACAGAAAGTGCTATTTACCAACTAAACTAAAAAAAATAACCTGCGAAATCATCGATAATAAAAATGATGGATCTAATAAGTTATCTATCAGTATCGCTCTTATTTTTTAAGCCGGTTTTTGTATATATATATATATATATATATATATATATATATATATATATATATATATATATATATATATATATATAAGGATTTTAGCTGACCACGGAAATGGGTTTCAGGAGCCCTAATTCGCGCTCATTTTAAGAAAATTTCCGAAAGTCTCACCATCGATACCTCTCTATTAGTGAATTTTCTTAATGAAAATTCACTAATATATATATATATATATATATATATATATATATATATATATATATATATATATATATATATATATATATATATATATATATATATATAACTCAAAAAATACTTTACTGAATTGGACCATATTGGGGAATTACCCTTATTTTGTTAATGGCTTGGACGAGTTCGTTCATCAGATCTTAACGTCTAATTGTTCTTAACAAAAAATTAAAAAATATTTAAAAAAATGCAATATCAAATTCTTTAAGTGATTGAAACACAAATTTACAAATTGAAAGAACATAGACAGACATGGTTCTGTACCAATTTTCAAGTCTTTTGATCAAAGAAAAATAATGCTATTCGAAATTAAAATTAAAATAATCCTCGACATCACTTCAAATTCTGTAATGCAATATCTACAATATTGGACAAAGACAGATGATGTTACCTGCACTGCTATGCTATTTAAATAAATGGTCGTTAAAAATCTAAACATTGGAAGTTACAAGTATTATTGCAACATGCCAGAACGTAGACAGGGACGCCACCTTGGTGCGGAACTAGGTGGTTTGTTGTCACAACAGCTCTAGTTAGCACAACACGTTATAGATAGAGACATTTGTACAATCAACTAACAATTTTATAGATTTCAGACCTGGCTAAATTTTTTTCATAATACCGGGACAATGTTTGCTTTTAAAAACGCTTAATTTTAGCTTGCGACAGTGTTCTCTGCAAGTATCAAAACCTGCTCAAAAAATAAGAACGATACTGATAGTTAACTTATTATATACATCATTTTTATTATCGATGATTTCGCAGGCAATTTTTTTTAGTTTAGTAGGTAAATATAACTTTCTGTATTTCTCATATTGTACGTTTGAAACAGGTACAGTCTCCTGCTTAAAATTAGACATACCTACATTTGTTAACCGTCCAAGCCTATCGAGCTTAATTCACAAGGTGCTTGCTTTCGGCGTTGACCGGATTTCAGTGTAGTCTTGGACAAAACCTAGATTGATACACTCGAAAATTGCGAAATAGCCGCGAAACGTGTGCCTATTGGTTTATTTAAAATAATATCGTAAAACTGTTGTTTTTTTATTAGATTTTCTAATTTATTTTACTGATTTTTGTGTGTACACAAAATGTATTCTCTACTTTTAAGTTTGTGTAGCTCCAATGTTAATTAAGCCCCCCCCCTCATCATACTTACTTATCTTGTGCTTATATATGTAATATAAAAATAAAAAAGCAGTGAAACAGCAAGTGAATTTATTTACTTTAGTGTTGTATTCAATATTATCTGAAAAAGACATTATAGGCGACAATGTGGAATGTAATTTCGGCAAATTTACAGTTTACTGCAAGGAGGGTTTTTAAATCTTTTTTTTAGAAAAATGCTGACAACCCCCCTTGGATGCACAAGCTACAAGGCAAATTTGGTGCAAACAACCCCTAATAAACTTAAGGGACCAAAAATTAATCAGGTTGCTGGGCGGGGAGGAAATCTGAGCGGAAAATGCTACAAAAAAAATTTAGTCGGGCTTTGAAAAGATGTGTTTTTCACATTTTGCAGCAATAATTCCTTTAAACCCTGTCTTCCCCGAATAAAACCCATATTCGCCCAGGTTCAGTAACTTTCTTGGGGGTTGCTCCCAAAAAATTTTTCTTGTGCTTTATGCTTTGAAGGTAGTTTTAACCATGGGCAAGGGAAAGGAGAACCCCCCGTGTTTTTGGGTGAGGGGCAGAAACCCTCTTCCTCTTGGGGGTTCTTCTTCGTCTTGGTGGTTCTTCTTTCCCTTCTGCATGCATGGTCTTACTTTTTATGGTCCCTTGAAGTCAGCATATAATTCAGAATGTCATAAATTTATGAGAAATAACCCAGAAGAAAAAATTTGTTCCAATATCGTCGCTGATTTGTTCAACAAAACTTTCAGTAGAGTTAACTATCGAAAAAGCCACTAAAGGTTTTGAGCTAACTGGAATATTTGCTGTCAACCCTGATGTTTCCAGCGCCGAAGATTTAGCCCCTGCTGAAAACTTACAACCTACAAACTGAAATGAACCGATTTCCAGAAATGAACAAATAGCAGAGATCAGAAAAGATGAAAGGGAAAAAGAGATAGGAGAACAAACGAAAATGAAATACGACAAAACCTATCATTTGGATAAATAACACCAGTTCTTGGATGTTTTGGAATTAATAACCAAAACAGAAAAAAAGGTGTACCAATGGAGAAAAAAGGAAAGCCTTTCTGTAAGATTTCTGCCTATAAACAAAATTGTGGGTAATTGCGGCCCCGGGCTGATACGCCTTCGGGGTAATACCAGCCACTCATATATTTGCTTAAGCATTTTGTATTCTTTTTGAACTGTTTCGTTCGGTTATAATAAACATGGATTTTGTTCCCTAGCGTCTTATATTTCATTTAAACCTACCAGTTTCTCTTAAATCATAAAATATCCGAGATATATAAAACAGTTTTTTATGTAGTCTCTTTCTACTCGTATGTGCATTCTGACAGAATGATTGGTGACCCCGTGTCTCTTCTTTAAAATGGAGCTTCCTTCAAGCGAAGCCTTTCCGTTGCGCTGGTTCTCCTGCCCGATTGCTTTTGTCCTGCTTTCCTGTTGCATTTCTCCATCTCTTTTTCTAATCTGTTTCTTTGCTTCTTCGTCTATTTTTTCCTCTTTTGATTCTTCATCTTTATATCTGTCATCTTTGTCTCCTCTCTCGCTTTTTATTTCATTTCTTAAATCATTTCTATTAGCTGGGTGTCCACGTTAGCTGTTGCGCTACGCGTATTATGAGGCATGGACGTACTCAAAGCTGGCACACAATTTATTTTGCCTCAAAAACATACCCAGTTATAAATTACCGCTGACACTGATCTTCCAGATATTCTAGAAGTTTCTACATTGTTCAACAAATATTATTAGCGGCCCTGTAGATTTTTTAACACTGTGTTTAAAATAACAAAGTAAGTAAATTAAGTTTTCAAAATATACTAATCAGTGCTTACCACGGATCCCAACCCTCACACAAAAGTGTTTAACTTTTTAAACGCGTTATTTCTAAAATAAACAAAGAAAACCTATAACAATAAGTATAAACCTCAATTTAGAAATGTTGGCGGTCTCAAGCATTTAAATTCGTTTTAAAATAAAAACTCAGACATATGCACACCCTTTAAAATAAAATACACTTCCTGCCAATGATGCTTGGGAGGAGGAGGAGAGGGGGGGTCCTGGTAGAAACATCCATTTAGATGTAAAATTTCATTCAATTCGTCAATGATTCTAAAAATAAGTGAACGTAGAACGAGAGAAAATTGAAAACATCACATTTTATTAGTCGTTATTCTGAACATATTGAGATTGGAACGTTACTTACGTATTTTCTGACCTTTTTCCTCGGGATATGCCAATAGAGGACCTCCCGCTCCTGTTTCTCCCATTCCATTTAAGATTTATGCTGGTTTCCACTTCCGGGGAAAACGGAGACTTAGCTTTTCCTACTTTAAAATACAGATCTGGATCGAGTGGTTATCTCAGACGTACGTATATTAGTGTCACAGCTGAGTTATTTAAACAATCTGCATTACTTTACACCTACTAAAGAAAGTATAATAATAATAATATATATATATATATATATATATATATATATATATATATATATATATATATATATATATATATATATATATATACAGGTGTTTCAAAAATGATGGTCTATGTTACAGGTGCACATTCAACACAAAAAAATAAGACTATTTTTTCATATAAACATGGGTCCGCAAATGCTTAGTTTTTTAAATACAGTGTGTTAAATTTATTTGTTTTTGTCAGTTTTTCACGAATAAGTGAGAGTCAAATTAAAATTTTTGCGTGAAAATTGGCATGTGGTTGTTTTCGAGGGCAAGAAATTTAAGTATGTTATTGTTAATAACACTGCTGGCAGAGGGCGCCACCTGTAAGACTATGCTTGCATTCAATTGGCCATAATTCTTTGACACCCAGTAATATCGACCTACCGTATAGCTACGTTGCAGTCCTTATTAATTGTAACCAAAAAATGTATATTTGATCCAAATCTCTCAGACACACCATTTTCGAGATATTTAAATTTTTGTATTTCGATGTCGCTCAAAAATTAATTCTGCGACAAATCATAGAAATACATTTTCCACCTTTTAATTGCTATCAGTATGTATAAATTTAATTTTCTTATTCTCTAGTTAAAAATTAAAATCTTACCAGAAAGAAGAACTGACAAGACAATCATGAAGATAAATTAAAAAACCATGGTAACAAATTTTGAACAAACCATTTAACAAAGTGGTTTCCATCATTACGGGACTTGACTTTTGCGTTTTCGTCGTGACATATACTACATTTGACTTTAACGTTTGAGACTACTCACTATTTTTAAGTAATTATTTGTATTGTCCATAATTTTTCTAATTAAATATGGAAGTCTTTACCAACAATAATCTAACAGACATGCATGCTATGTATTGACTAGCTTTTGGTAACTCTTATTAGGCGAAACGACTGAATGAAGACGCCTTCCCAAATCGGAGAGTTCAAGACAGAAGGATGTTTCAACGGTTTAACATCCGTCTGCGAGAAACTAGTACATACTTACATGATCTAATACATCGATCTGCCTCTTTCGAATATAGTATATTTTTTTACCAGGTACTCTTAATAAAGTTACTGCTGATCGAGGCAGACCACGAAGTGCACGAAATCCTGATTTTAAAGAGGCTGTTTTGGATGAAATTGAACCAAATCCAAAAATAAGTACTAGAGAAATGGCCAGTCATCTGGGAGCATCCAATGCAACGATATGGCGAGTCCTTCACCAGCAACGATTACGTCCATATCACATCCAACGTGTGCAGGCATTATCGCCTGAAAGAGATTTTATACCTCGCCTACAATTTTGCCAATGGGTTCTTCAACATAATAATGTAGATAACTTGTTGAATTGTGTATTGTTCACTGGCGAGTCTGGATTTAGGCGCGACGGGATCGCCAATTTCCGTAACAGCCATATTTGGGCTGACGAAAATCCCTACGCAGTTTTTGAAAGGCACAATCAACAGCAATATTTCTTAAATGTATGGGCTAGAATTGTAGGGTGTAATTTGATAGGACCACTTTTTTACCTCACAGGCTTAATGCTAGAACTTATCTTGATTTCCTGCAAAACCAACTAAATAGGTTATTAGAAAATGTACCTCTTGATATAAGACATAACCTGTGGTTTATGCATAACGGAGCCCCCCCCCCACATTTCGCCCTAAATGTCAGAAATTACCTAAGCAATACTTTTGGACGCAGATGGATCGGACGCGGTGAACCTCAGCCATGACCGGCTCGATCCCCTGACTTAAATCCTATGGACTTTTATTTGTGGGGTATCTCAAACGTATTGTTTATGAAGCAAATGTTGAAAATGTTGATGATCTGCAGCAAAGAATTGTACTTGGATGTGAACATATTAGAAATACACCAGAAATATTTCAGAGTACGATGTTGTATGCTCCGCAGAATACGAAAGTGTAGGTGGAGGGTGGCCATTTTGAACATTTATTGTAGTCAGGTATCTCGAAAATGGCGTGTTTGAGAGATTTAAATCAAGTATACATTTTGCTTACAATTGATAAGGGCTGCAATGTAGCTATACGGTAGGTCGATATTACTGGGTGTCAAAAAATTATAGGCAATTGCATGCAAGCATCGTCTTACAGGTGGCGCCCTCTACCAGCAGTGTTATTAACAATAACATATTTAAATTTCTTGCTCTCGAAAATCCCACGTGCCAATTTTCACGCCAAAACTTTAATTTGACAAAAACAAATAACTTTAACAGGCTGTATTTAAAAACTAAGCATTTGCGGACCCATGGTTATATGAAAAAATAGTCTTATTTTTGTGTGCTGAATATGAACTTGTAACATAGACTATTATTTTTTAAAAACACCTTGTATAGGTTATACTGGTAGCCAAATTTTATGCCTGCTTTCTTTAAAACAAAAGACATATTTGCTATTAAAAACACTTTTATCAAAATTCACTACCATAACGGACTGGCTGCGTCCAGACTCTTATCTATATATTTAGGTCAGTTTTTATTGTATATAGTCATTGCCTTCGTATTATTATTTCAACGGTATGTAACAGAAAGTTTGATTTAGAAGTTGAAAGTAGGCAGACAAGCAGGCAGAATCCGGGAGACAGCAGGGGGCAGGGTTAACACGGGTCCGGAAGGGATTTTTACACCACCAACAGAATTCACCAACAGCCCTTTGCCCCTAAAACCATTTGATTCTCCCTGTCATTCCTTCGGATTCAATAAATCACAATTTACCTTTTGTATTGTACGCTATTGCTTTATTTGCTTACTGGATTCCGACCTATACACAAGCTCAATACGATTAGGAGGCTGAATTTCGTTTTTTTTCCAAGGACGTAAAGTATGCAGAGACCTATTTATTTTAGGCCCTGATATATTTCACTTCCCATACAAATTATTCTGATATATTAGAAAAGAAAACTTTGATGCCGTTAGCTGGAATTACCTCGTATACAGTACTTTCTAAATAAAAGAACCTCCTCATTAGCATTAAATTACGAAGTCTTTAACTCTAACTACTACCCAAGCATCAGTGAAAGGATCTATTTGATTTCTGCAAAAATTTTAGTAAAATGAAGGTGAATGTCGGTTGAAGTTCTAACTTAGGGCTTTGTAAAGCACACTTGTTACCACATTCCTTTTTAATAACCTGCACTCGTTTCAGAGTATTTGTTTAACAATCACAAATTTTGACATTTCAAATCTCCACTTTGATGTTGTAAAAAGAAAAAGGTTTTTTTTCAATAAAATGCTTATAACTTTTTTCCTTGTAAGATCCAGATCTAAATTTTGATGTACAGTTTACTATTTATGACATAAGCCTACGTACAAAATCTGATTATCATAGCTTTGTTACTTCCGAAGATAAGATTTTTTTCCAAAGAGAAACCCAAATTATTTTCGGATAGCCTGGTCAGATTTTCCTGGATAGCCACTTGCAAAAGGGGGGTAGCTACCGAATTTCATCAAAATCGTCTAAATATTTTTTGAGTCACCAGGGTGATGCACACACACAAATATATATATATATATATATATATATATATATATATATATATATATATATATATATATATATATATATATATATATATATATATATATACAGTGTGACACACTTAAGATGAAGACACGCCTGTATTTTCTTTCTTTTTAGAGATAGCGATTTCATTTTTTTGTACAGTTGAAAACGTTATTAGGCTGTTTAAATAGACTACCTACTTTAAATGCCAGATGTCAACCTAGCCTACTATGATTTCAAAAATAGGGCCGGTTCTCTATATTTCGCGATGCGTTAGAGATAGCAAAAAAAAAGTTACTTTAAAAAGTTATTCAGAATTAAATTTTAACTGCAGATACCGAGTTTCAAGACAAAATTCGAATTTTTGCTTTTTTGTAAATTTTTAGCAGGTAGATTGCCATGGAAACAACAAACATCGTCAATATCAAAAGAAAACAATGGTATGTGATTTATTCAACTCAACTTGAACATAAACGGCAAGAAAAGTACAATTAAGTTGAATATAAAATTATTAAATGTAGCCTGCTTCAACTAGCCCACCTTCAATCCTGATCCATTTTTTGATCCGTTTACGTTTATTACTGGCAACTTTTCTTAGTTCTGCTATATTTATTTCGCGGCAAGCCTGCCTTATTTTCTCGTAATGTTCCTCGCGACTTTGGGGCCTTCCTTTGTACACCTTATTTTTAACAGAACCCCAGAAATAGAAGTCTAGTGGCGTAATGTCAGGAGACCAAGGAGGCCACTGTTCAAAGGGACTATTCCTGCCAATCCATCTTGATGGAAAATGTAGATTTAGCCAATTACTGACTAACTAAGGGTTATGAATGGATGCACCGTCTAATTGAAAATACATATATTGTCGCACGTTGATGGGAATACCTTCGATACAGTCCCATAATTCAGTATTAAAAAAATGAAGCATTGGAAGATTTTTTGTCTGTTTCTTCCCAAGCTTGTTGTCAGGGAAAGACAAGATACTGTGCGTCCAGGAGTCCTTCAGGGCGGTTTAAGACAAACTAGACTGGACCGCGGTTCAGATCGGTTGTTAAACAACAATAAGGTGAGGAAAAAATAGGATAGCTTACGAGCTATTTACAAAACTTATATTTAGACAAAAATCCTATGAATATTCATGCCTTAATGTTAACTACTTAACAAATATGCCTCCTTTCAATCCTTACTGTTAGAGTCTCGGTGGTCCAGGGGTAAGAACGCGTGCCTCTGAACCGAAGGGCACTGGGTTCGATTCTCAGGGTTTTTCTCTCAATTTTTCAGTGCAAACTGTAATAAATTAACATCAACCGAGGTTTTGGCATTGCATTTGAGCAAGCTGAATGTCTGCAGGTGCCGCACTTCGGACGGGGCATAAAGCCGTAGGTCCCGTGTCCATGTGGTATTGAGCACGTTACAGAAATGCACCACCGTTACAGAAATGCAGGGGCTCGACAAAATTTCCAGGATAGACCGACGTTAAATTAAAACAATCCTTACTGTTTAGTTTTCACTACATTAGTATAAAATTTCGATTGAAATTTCGAAGAAACTACCCAAAATTTTTTTAACAACACAGAAGTTTGGTATCTCTTGCCCTAAATTCGGATGCGAAAGTCTCTGTTTAATAACTTCTTCGAATTTCTGAGGTGTAGTGAAAGTTATTTAATGAAACGTACATTTTACTTCCTTTGATCAAGCAAATATAATTTAGTTTTCCTCTTTTCAGAAAATAGAATAGTGTGTGACTCATTCAATAGCGAATGTAAATTACGTAGAATTCAATTTGGTGGATGTTCCATTTTCCTATGTAATTTATTTTAGCCCTTTAACACACTTTCCAATTGTGCTTAACTAATTTATGAACTAATAGAGGCCAATTCCCTCCATGTTTATTTGACTTCGGCTGATATCTACATCAGAATTGAAGTTAAAAGACGTGTATCATCGATCACTTGCATTTTTTATTGGATGACCATTTTTCGACCTGAACTTTGTAATTTATAGTTAGCTACCTGCCGCTCGAAACTTCACATAGCTTTTCAAATGTACAGTGTGTTCACGATTGTAACAATGTATTTTTATGCCACTCGCCGAACTGCCAAATTCATAGTGACTTTCAAAAAAAATCCAAATAACCAAACAGGAAAATGTTGATCATTTTAAATCAAATTTAAACATAATGTGTGTTAAATCAAACTGAAAGAGCCTCGGTGGTTCAGCGGCAAGAACGTGTGCCTCTGAACCGAAGGGTACTGGGTTCGATCCCAGGGTACTCCTTTCACTTTTTCAGTACAAACTGTAACATCAACCAAGGTTCTGGCATTGTATTTGAGCAAGTTGAATGTCTGCACGCTCCGCTCTTTGAAACAGGCGTAAATCCGTTGGTCCCGTGTCCATGCGATGTTGGGCACGTTAAAGATTCCTACCCTCCTTACAGAAAGGCAGGCGTTCCGCTAAATTTCCAGCATAGTGAGGTGTAACTGCTCCCTGGCGTCGGTGATTGGCCGTAGTCGCGAAAATAGGCCGACGTTAAAGAAACAAAACACACACACACACACATCAAACTTAAAAGAGTCTGGACCAGCAAGTGCGTTATGGTAGTGAATTTGCACACACATATTTTTAATAGCAAATATGTGTTTTTTGTTAAGGAAAGCACACATCAAATTTGGTTACCAGTATAACCTATATAGTAGAAAGAATGTGCCATGTTTCATCAAAATAACTTTATTGTTTGAAAATGTATAAAAAATTCCGAAATTAAATGTAAAAGCTTCTCGAAAAAACTGGTTTCTGGCCAACGAACCTTACGTGTTAATAGCAAGCAAATTGAGCTATTCAAATTTGAATCATTTAATGAAAATTCGCTAAAATAACGCACCTGCTGCGTCCCGAATTTCTTTTTGTTACAAACATGCATTATATTTCGATGGAAAATGTAAAAATGCAATAACATAAGGCGTGTTCGATTAAAAAAAAAGAAAATTTGTATCACCAACGATTTTGGGCCACCCTGTGATTGCAGAAATAATTTTCTAAGATGTAGCTCAAGACACCCTATAATTAATCTATACATTTTTTCATATCTTGTATAATAACGGATATATTGAGCTTTATTGATTTTTTACGAAACATCGCCAAAAATTATATACGAATAACCAATATACTTTTATAACTAAAACTACTGCCAAAGCACCAGAGAAAGGGTCTATTTGAAATGAATTTTTTGGACATATTTTAGTAAAATGAAGGACAAGGACGGTTGAAGCTAAGACTTCAGGGTTTGTAAAACATTGTTACGACATTTTCTTTACATAACCCGTATTAGTTTCAGGTTTCCAATTTTGACGTTTTAAATCGCAGCTTTGCGTTTTGATCAAAACACAAATTTTTTTTCTTTAAATGCCCATAACTTTTGTGTCTTAACATACAGAGCTAAATTTCGGTATGTATTTACTCTAAATGATATAAACCCGCGTAACAAATTTGGTTGCCACTTCTTTGTTATTTCCGGAGATATACAAATTTGCCAAAAGGAAACACAAAATTTTCCGGAAGCGGGCCGATTTTTCTGGCTATCAACTTTATCCAGGCTACTTCCAAAGGAATAGTACTTAGCAAATTTGATAAAATCAGCCCATTATTTTTTGAGTTATCGGTATATATATATATATATATATATATATATATATATATATATATATATATATATATATATATATATATATATATATATATATATGAGACATACTTGGTTCACGGGTTGAACCGCGTCCAGAATTTATGAATACTCGACGTTTCGGCTCCTGTTTTGGAGCCATTTTCAAGAGGTAAAGGAAATATGTAAGGACACTCTAAGGCCTCAATCTGCCTACTTCCCAAATCTCGCCAGAGATCGTCTGTGAGGTCTCAGTGTGTTCAACCCTAGGCCTCAGAGAGATCTGGAAGTTCGTTGCAAGTCCTGTCTTATATATATCGTTCCGTCTACCTGCTTGCAGGACTTGCAACGAGCTGCCAGATATCTCTGAGGCCTAGGGTTGAACACACTGAGACCTCACAGACGACCTCCAACGAGATTTCGGGAGTAGGCAGATTGAGGCCCCGTAATCGAGCTACAACAACCCAACCCACCTTTGTCCACCGCTCTAAGGAGTAGGCAGAGTGAGGCCTTAGAGTGTCCTTACATATTTCCTTTACCCACCTTTGTCCATCATTCTAAGGAGTAGGCAGATTGAGGCCTTAGAGTGTCCTTACATATTTCCTTTACCCACATTTGTCCACCACTCTAAGGAGTAGACAGATTGAGGCCTTAGAGTGTCCTTACATATTTCCTTTACCCACCTTTGTCCACCACTCTAAGGAGTAGGTAGATTGAGGCCTTAGAGTGTCCTTACATATTTCCTTTACCTACCTTTGGCCACCACTCTAAGGGGAGGCAGATTAAGGCCTTAGAGTGTCCTTACATATTTCCTTTACCTCTTGAAAATGGCTCTAAAACAGGAGCCGAAAGGTCGAGTATTCATAAATTCTGGACGCGGTTCAACCCGTGAACCAAGTATGTCTCATATATATATATATATATATATATATATATATATATATATATATATATATATATATATATATATATATATATATATATATATATATATATATATATATATATATAAACATATAAAAATCTTAAGGGACCTTGGTTTTGGGTTCTAGGGATCCAAATTCGCGCTCATCCTAAGACATTTTTTAAAAGATTTTCCTCGTGACCTCTCTATTGGCGAATTGTTCTTAATGAAAATTGGCTAATTAAACAGGAAACAAGGGGGAACTGTTAGAAATTATTGTAAACAGGAAACCGGACTTTTATTTAACAGTGTAATTAATTTATTTCGAGACACTTTTCAGGCGTGTATGATGAATATAAGCTGCAACTTGCGCTGCTCTGACCTGTGCCTGTTTAATAAAACTTATCCAACGTAAATTGAATTCATTACCGCACCTACAGTTACTTATCTGTAATGTCTGTTGATCCTCCGCTACAGGAATATTAAATATTCGGGAATAAAACATCAATAACGGCCCGTATAAAAGCAAGATTTACGTTATTACCGGGACGGCAGGCACTTTTCCCGGTAGATGATAATTAATTAATGAACCCACGTTTCTTCAAACGGCCCCGAAAATCTGAATTCGGGAAGCGGCTAATTAATTTTTCTTTAGATTTAGATAAAATATTTATGAATAAAGAGATTCGGCCTTTGCCTGTCCTCATTCTGTATGAGAATTTATGTTAATGTTGCCATCCGAGAAAATTCAAAAGTGTTCGGAGGATTTGTCAGGAAGCCTTTTAACGTGTCCTACATACAAAGGCGCCTTCAGGATCATTCCGTGGTGGTAAATATAGAGTATTTCAAAACACCCAACATCACAGTGTCTGCTTATATTAGTGAATTTTCATTAAGAAAATTCACTAATTGAGATGTAACGAGGGTAATAAATTTTTTTGAAATGCACGTGAATTAGGCCCCTAGAACCCATATCCAAGGACCCTTGAATTTATATATATATATATATATATATATATATATATATATATATATATATATATATATATATATATATATATATATATATATATATATATATACATATATACAAGGTGTTTCAAAAATGATGGTCTATGTTACAGGTGCATATTCATCACAAAAAAAAGACTATTTTTTAACATGGGTCCGCAAATGTTTAGTTTTTTAAATGCAGCGTGTTAAAGTTATTTCTTATAAGTCAAATTAAAATTTTGGCTTGAAAATTGGCATGTGGGGGTTTTCGAGCGCAAGAAATTTAAAATATAATTGTTAATAACACTGCTGGCAGAGGGTGTCATAAGACTATGCTTGCATTCAATTGGCTATAATTTTTTAAACACCCAGTAAAATCGACCTACCGTATAGCTACATTGCAGCCCTTATCAATTGTAAGCAAAAAAAATGTATATTTGATCCAAATCTTTCAGACACGCCATTTTCGAGATATTTCAATTTTTGCATGTCGATGTCGCTCAAAAATTAATTTTTATTAAGTAATTGATTGTATTGTCTGCAGATTTTAACAACAAATATAAAAGTTTAGAACTATTTATGATACCTGACTACAATAAATGTTCAAAATTGCCACCCTCCACTTCAATACACTTTCGTATTCTGCGGAGCATACAACGTCGTACTCTGTGAAATATTTCTGGTGTATTTCTAATTTGTTCGCATCCAAGTACAATTATTTGCTGCAGATCATTAAAATTTTCAATATTTGCTTCATAAACAATACTTTTGAGACGCCCCCGTAAATAAGGGGATCGAACCGGCCATGGCTGAGGTCCACCGCGTCCGATCCATCTGCGTCCAAAAGTATTGCTTAGGTAATTTTTGACATTTAGGGCGAAATGTGTGTGTGTGGGGGGGGGGGCTCCGCCATGCATAAACGACAGGTTATATCTTATGTCAAGAGGTTCATTTTCTAATAACCCATTTAGTTGGTTTTGCAGGAATTCAAGATAAGTTGTAGCATTAAGTCTGTGAGGTAAAAAAATTGGTCCTATCAAGTTGCGCCCTACAATTGCAGCCCATACATTTAAGGAAAATTGCTGTTGATGATGCCTTTTAAAAACTACGTGGGGATTTTCGTCAGCCCAAATATGGCTGTTACGAAAATTGACGATCCCGTCGCACCTAAATATAGACTCGTCAGTGAACAACACATAATTCAACAATTTCTCTACATTATTATGTTGACGAAACCATTGGCAAAATTGTAGGCGAGGTATAAAATCTCTTTCAGGCGATAGTGCCTGCACACGTTGGATGTGATATGGACGCAATTGTTGCTCGTGAAGAACACGCCATATTGTTACATTGGATGCTCACAGATGACTGGCCATTTCCCTAGTACTTATTTTTTGATTTTGTTTAATTTCATCCAGAACAGCCTCTTCAAAATCAGGATTTCGTGCACTTCGTGGTCTGCCTCGATCAACAGTAACTTTTTTAAGGGTACCTGGTAAAAAAAATATACTATATTCGAAAGAGATAGATCGATGTATTAGATAATGTAAGTATGTACCTGTTTCTCGCAGACGGATGTCAATCTGTTGAAACATCCTTCTGTCTGGAATTCTCCGATTTGGGGAGGCTTCTTCATACAGTCGTTTTGCCTCATAACAGTTACCAAAAGCCCGTGAATACATAACATGCATGTCTGTTAGTTCATTGTTAGTAAAGACTTCCATATTTAATTTAAAAAATTACGGACAATACAATTAATTACTTAAAAATAGTGATTAGTCTCAAACGTAAAAGTCAAATGTAGTATATGTCACGACGAAAACGCAAAGGTCAAGTCCCGTAACGATGGAAACCACTTTGTTAAATGGTTTGTTCGAAGTTTGTTATCATGGCTTTTTATTAGTGAATTTTCTTAAAAAAAATTCACTAATGAGGAGATCCCGACTTTTGAATTTTGAAAAAATTTCTTCAAATGAGCGCTAATTAGGCCCCCCAGAACACATATCCGGGGTCGGTTTAAATTTTTATATGTTTATATATATATATATATATATATATATATATATATATATATATATATATATATATATATATATATATATATATATATATATATATATATATATATATATATATATATATATATATATATATATATATATATATATATATATATATATATATATATATATATATATATATATATATATATGTATCACACCGATAACTCAAAAAATTATGGGCCGATTTTGATTAAATTTGGTGAATAAATTCCTTTTGCAAATGGCTTGGATAAGTTCGTTAGCCAGGAAAATCGGTCTAGGTTTTCCCGGAAAATTTTGTATTTTCTTTCGAAAAAAAAATTATATCTCCAAAATTAACAAAGTAAGGGCAACCAAATTTCATATGCGGATTTATATCGTTATAGGGAAGTTACCTACCAAAATTTAGCTCCGTAGCTTAAAGGATAAAAAAGTTACAGGCATTCAAAGAAAAATAAATTTGGATTTTCCTCAAAACGTCAAAATTGCGATTTTAAACGTCAAAATTGGTGAGTACATTCCTTTCGCAAGTCGCTTGGATAATTTTGTTAGCCAGGAAAATCCGCCGAGGTTTTCCCGGAAAAAATTGTGTTTTCTTTCGCAAAATATTTTTATCTCCAAAATTAACAAAGTAAGGGCAACCAGATTTGGTAAGCTGGTTTATATCGTTATAGGTGTGCCACCTACCAAAATTTAGCTCTGTAGGTCAAAATACAAAAAAGTTATGGGCATTTAAAGAAAAATAAATTGGGGGTTCCTCAAAACGTCAAAGTGACAATTGAAAACGTCAAAATTCGCAACATTTAGGCAAATAACTTGAAGCTAATACGGGCTATGGAAAGAAAATGTCTCAAGAAGAATGTTTTACATACACCCAACTCTTAGTTTCAACCGTCATTGTCCTTCATTTTACTAAAATATTTCCAAAAAATTCATTTCTAATAGACCCTTTCTCTGATGCTTGGCAGTAGCCTTAGCTATAGAGTTTATTGTTTAATGGTATATAATTTTTGTCGAATTTTCGTAAAAAATCAATAAAGCTCAATATATTCGTTATTATACAAGATATGAAAAAATATTGTATACATTAATTATACGGTGTTTTGAGCTACATCTTAAAAAATTATTGCGACAATCACAGGGTGGCCCATAAGTCGTTGGTGATACAAATAAATTTTTTTTGTCGAAAACGCCTTATTTTTCTGCATTTTCCATCGAAATATAATGCATGTTTGTAAGTTAAGAAATTCTGGAGGCAGCAAGTGCGTTGTGGTTGCGAATTTTGATTAAATGCTTCATATTTGAAAAGCTCAATTTGCTATTAACCTATAAGGTTGACCAAGAAACGGATTTTTTCAGTAACACTTTTGGTTTACTTTTGGAAATTTCTGTACGTTTTCAACCAATCAAGTTATTTTGATGAAACATGGCACATTGTTTTTACTATATATGTTATACTGGTAATCAAATTTGATGCCTGCTTTTTCTATATAGGTTATACTGGTAACCAAAATTGATGTCTGCTTTCTTAAAAAGAAAACACACATATTTGCAATAAAAACATTTTTATGAAAATTCACTACCATAACGCACTTGCTGCGTCCCGAGATTTTATTATTTTATCTTCATGATTGTGTCTTGTCAGTTCGTTTTTCTGGTAAGATTTTAATATTTGACTAGAGAATAAGGAAATTAAGTTTACTAAGCTGATAGCAATTAAAAGGTGAAACATGTATTCCTGTGATTTGTGGCAGAATTAATTTTTGAGCGACATCGACATACAAAAGTTGAAATATCTCGAAAATGGTGTGTCTGAGAGATTTAAATCAAGTATACATTTTTTGCTTACAATTGATAAGGGCTGCAACGTAGCTATACGGTAGGTCGATATTACTGGGTGTCAAAAAATTATAGCCAATTGAATGCAAGCATAGTCTTACAGGTGGCGCCCTCTGCAAGAAGTGTTATTAACAATAACATATTTAAATTTCTTGCCCTCGAAAACCCCCACATGCCAATTTTCACGCCAAAATTTTAATTTAACGCGTACTTATTTGTGAAAAACTGACAAAAACAAATAACTTTAAGACGTTGTATTTAAAAAACTAAACATTTGCGGACCCATGTTTATATGAAAAAATAGTCTTATTTTTTTGTGCTGAATGTGCACCTGTAATATAGACCATTATTTTTAAAACACCCTGTATATATAGGTATATATTACTAGATTTAGTTTCTTGGAAACTTCTTCATTAATAAACATAAATTAAAACAACATTTTTGTGTTTGAATCAATGACGTTTCGGCGCTCCATGCGCGTCTTCCACAGGTTTTTAAAATATTTTATATTAATCTATTAACAACAAAGTGTAAAAATTGGTGCATCTAAATTTCGATGTAGATACAAAATGTCCTCTCCAATGAGATTAACACACTTAAAGGTTACATTTCCAACAAATGATAGATAATAGGTATATTTTCCAACGAAAACAGTTGGGTGATGGTGTGACACATATAGCCCCCATTCGTAAATGTAGAATGCACCAATTTTTATACTTTGTTCTTAATAGATTAATATAGAATAAATAAAAAACCTGGAGAAGCCGCGCATTGATTCAAACACAAAAATGTTGTTTTAATTCATGTTTATTAATGAAAAACTTCCAACCGAAACTACGGCCAAAATCATCAGAGAAGGGGTCGATTTGAAGTGAACTTTCTGCAAATATTTTATTAAAATGAAGGACAATGATGGTTGAAGCTGTAACTTAAGGCTTTGTGAAACAGTGTTACTATGACATTCCTTCTACATATCTTCCTCTACACGTATTTGTTTTAGGTTCTTCCTCTAAAAATTGCAAATTTTGACCTTTCAAATCGCGACTTTTTCAGAAGAAAAACTATAAAATATTTAAGTAATTTTTCTGTTACTTCTGGACCTTTTTGCGTCAGATGACTTAATTTCTGTCTGTAATATACAACAAGCTTCGTTATCTACACAAAATATTTTGGTTTTATGCATTTCTCTGGTCACCAATGGCACCAAAATTTTTAATTTCTATAGTTTTTTCTTTCAACTTGTAGAACTGAATTTTGGCACGTAAGGTAAGTTTAATAGCGTAAATTTGGGTGCCAAATTTGGTTGCCACAGCTTTGTTATTTTCGGCTATACACAAATTTTCCGAAAGAAAACCCAGAATTTTCTAGGAAAAGTTGGTCCGATTTTCTTGGCTAACGTACTTATCCAAAACACTTACAAAGGGACGATACCTACAATATTTTAAAAAAATCGGCCCGTATATATATATATATATATATATATATATATATATATATATATATATATATATATATATATATATATATATATATAAACACAAATGTACCTATTAGTGATTTTTTTAAAGAAAGTTGATTAAAAAGAAATAAAAGGTTCGGGACGCAGCCAGTGCGTTATGGCAGTGAATTTTTATAAAAATGTTTTTAGATAGCAAATATGTGTGTTTTTCTTAAGAAAGCAGGTATCAACTTTGGTTACCAGTATAACCTATATAGTAGAAACAATGTGCCATGTTTTATCAAAACAACTTTATTGTTAGAAAATGTACAAAAATTTCCGAAAGAAAACTTAAAGTGTTCCCGAAAAAACTGATTTCTTGGTCAACCTTATAGGTTAATAGCAAATTGAGCTATTTAAATTTGAAACATTTAATGAAAATTCGCTACCATAACACACTTGCTGCGTCCAGAATTTCTTTTCTTACAAATACGCATTATATTTCGATGGAAAATGCAAAGAAGCAATAACGTAAAAAAAATTATCAACGACTTATGGGCCTGTGATTGTAGAAATAATTTTCCGAAAATAAAGTTAAACGTTGGTTTTCTAACCAACAAAACTTACGTTAATAGCAAACTGAGTCATTGAAATTTGAAGGATTTAATGAAAATTCGCTACCAAAACGCACTTACTGCGTCAATATTTTTTGCTTACAAACATGCACCATATTTCAATAAAAAATGCAAAAATGCATTAACGAATTTGTTCTACGAAAATTAGTTAAAAATTATAGACCGGAGCTATAAACTTCACTAAACATACAGCGAAAGCATCAACTTGACTAAACCGACAGCCAAAGCATCAGAGAAAGGGTCTATTTGAAATGAATTTTCTGTTAATATTTTAGTAAAATGAAGGGAAATGACGCTTGAATCTGAAACTTAAGGGTTCGCAGAACACTATTCTTGCAACATTTTCTTTTCACAATCCGTATTTGTTTCACGTTCTTTGCCCAAATTTTGACGTTTCAAATTGCGAGTTTGACGTTTTGAGGAAAACTCCAAAATTTGTTTCTTTAGCTGCCCGTAACTTTTTCGTCTTTACACTTAGAGACTTAAATTTTGGTACATGGTTCATTCTCTATAATACAAATACGCTTACCAAATTTGGTTGCCCTTACTTTTAAGTACACTTGGAGAACACCCAAATCACCACAACACATATTCCAGAGACCTTACGATCGTTTCGTTGACAAAGTCAACATCTTGAGAGGAAGAAAAATTCTAACATAAAAAAACTAGATCCCGTATATTTTTTAAGAAAATGCACTAAAAAATAATTTCACTTATTCTAAATTACCCATTAACCAGAAAGTTTGATTCTACACTTTAATTTGATTTCTCGTAAAAGATCCTACTCTCGTATTACACAAAATAACTCTTGTTTTGTTCAACCCCTTCATAGAGGTCGTTGTGTATTTAATTCTCTTTATTTTCCCCTTATTTATCCCGGTACAGGATATTCACTTATAACTGGATATTTCCATATATTATACACGCATATTTAGACTTTTCTCTGCGCTCTTTAATATCTATGCAAATTTCTAGTGGCCCTCTTCCACAATACAGAGTTGTATACATATATATGTACAATGTATATAGTCACTCGTTTGATGATATTTGTTCCAGTATCCGGCTTTCGTTTGTGTGGGAATTTTAATTTTGATTTTAATTAAAAAGTGGCTTTAATACTTCATGCGGTTTTATATATGTGTAATAAACCGGGTTATTATGTTTGTTTTTTAGTTAAAATAAAATCTGTCTTCAACTTTTTTTTGGCATCTCACAAAAACAATTTTAATTTATACTTTGCTGATGTTTTTATTCATAACGACCTTTATTTCCCAACACAAAGTGAAACGTACACAAAAGGTTGCTTCATAAAAAGTCTGGAGGCAGCTAGTGCATTATGGTAACGAATTTTTATAAAAACCTTTCAAATTAAGGAACATTCCAAATAATCCACTATGTGAAAACTGGAACCTGTGATGAGCACTGATAAGTACACTTGGAGAATCCAAATCACCACAACACATATTTCAAAGACCTTACGATCGTTACGCTGACCACGTCAGCGTCATCAGATAATGAAAAATACTAAAATTTTTATTAAATGCTTTAAATTTGAATAACTCAATTTTCTGCACCCAAAGAATGTTGAATTTTGGTGTGTCGTAAGGTCTTTCACAGGGAAACTAGGAACAATGATGTTACATCGAATGAGATTAAAACGTCGCCTTCAATCAATTTCACCTCTTTAATTTTATTAATAAATTCAAGTGAGTTTGTTACTGAAAGACTTTTTTATAACTCCATAGAGACAGGACCATATATAATTTTTTTTTATAGCAAATGTCTTTCTTTGATGAAAGCAGGCATCAAACTTGGTTGCCCATATAGTAGAAACAATGTATCATATTTCATCGAAATAATTTTATTGTTTGAAAATATATAAACATTTTTCAAAAGTTTAAATGCAGCAAATGTGTTATGGAAGTGAATTTCCATAAAAATGTTTTTAATAGCAAATGCCAGCAGGCATGAATCTGATTACCGGTATAGCCTATGTAGTAGAAACAATGTACTATATTTTATCAAAATTACTTATGATTTAGAAATATACAAAAATTTTTCGAAAATAAACTTAAATGTGGGTTTCCTAATCAACAAAGCTTACGTTAATAGCAAATTGAGTTACTGAAATTTGAAGGATTTAATGAAAATTCGGTAAATTTGCAGATTAGCTCCCGGACTCTTTTCAACAAATTGTTTTCAGAAACATTACTAGGACCCCACTTGGATGCATAAACCACATGAAAAATTTCTTGTTCACACCGCCCAAGGAAGTTACGGGACTAGGAGTGAATTGGGGTGCTGGGCGGGGTAGGTAGTAAAAAGGAAAAATGAGCAGAAAATGCGAAGAAAACTGCTTGAAAGCTGTCTATTTTAAGCCAATCCCCATTAAATCATGCCTACCCCGCACAGCACCCTTATTTGCCTCAGGTCATGTAGCTTCCTTAGGGGGGTTTGAACAAAGAAGTTTTTCTCGTGGTTTATGCAACGAGGGTGGTTGTATGCACACAAGGGGGAAAGGAAAATACCTACGATGAAGCAGACCCCCCCCCGTTTGACTTGTGGCAGGGGCGGGGGTTTGGGGGTGGCTGCTTCGTCGTAGGGATTTTCCTCCCCCCTTGCGTTCATACAACCACCCTCGCTGCATAAACCACAAGAAAAATGTCTTGTTCCTACCCGCCAAGGAAGTTACGACACCTGGGGGGGGGGGGATAGGGGTGCTGTGCGGAGTAGGCAGGGTTTAAAGGGGATATGGCTTCAAGATGTAAAAATACAGCTTTTAATCCCGTTTTATTCGCCTTTTCTGCTCATATTTCCTTTTTACTACCTACCCCGCCCAGCACCCCTACTCACTCCTGGTCCCGTAACTTCCTTTGGGGGTGTAAACAATAAACGTTTTTTGGGGTTTGTGGATCCAAGGGGGTGTGGGCTAGGCAGGTTTCTGAAAACAGTTTTATGAAAAGCGTTCGGGAGCTAAACTGGAAATTTACCGACAATTCGCTACCAAAACGCACTTACTGCATCCAGATTTTTTTCTTACAAACGCATCATATTTCGATAAAAAATGTAAAAATGCATTAACGAATTTGTTCTACGAAAATTAGCTAAAACAATTTTAGACCGTTAAACTATAAACTTCATTAAACCCACAGCGAAAGCATCAACTTAACTAAACCGACAGCCAAAGCATCAGAGAAAGGGTCTATTTGTAATGAATTTTCTGTCAATATTTTAGTAAAACATAGGGCAATGACGGTTGAATCTGAAACTTAAGGGTTTGCAGAACACTCTTCTTGCAACATTTTCTTTTCACAAACGGTATTTGTTTTACATTCTTTGCCTAAACATTGCCAATTTTGACGTTTACTATTGCAAGTTTGACGTTTTGAGGAAAACTCTAAAATTTGTTGCTTTAACTGCCCATAACTTCTTTGTATTTAAAGCTAGGGACCTAAATTTTGGTACAGAGTTCACTATTTATAATACAAAGACGCGTATTTTGTTATTTACGGAGATATTCATTTTTTTAGAAAGAAAACACAACATTTTCCGGGAAAACCTGGTCCGATTTTCCTGGCTAACGAACTTGTCCAAGCCACTTGCAAAAGAAAGGTACTCACCAAATTTGATCAAGATCGATCAATTATATCGGTCGGATATATATATACATATACAGGGTGGCTCATTAGTGCGAGGAAGTACGATATCTCCTTTAATATTCAGAATTTTGAAAAATGTTCTATACAAAAGTTGTTGGGAATGACGAGGGGCATATTTTAAAAATATTTGTAACTATACAGGGTGTTACCTAAAAGTAGGGCAACATGTAAGTTTTTTATTTTAAATGACACCATATGTTTTTTTGTTTTTTATCGGATTTGCCATAAAATTCTCTATATGGTACAGTTATTTGTTTTCCAAAAATTTGCGATGTTGCCAAGTAAACAATTATTTATTGAAAATTTTAACAAAAACATCATAGTAGAAATGCGGCTGCCAATCCCCTAATATTGAAAAGAATCCAAAGGTTTTCGCCATCGTCAAAGTTGAACCTTTAATAAAGTCAGCGAACTTAACAAAACTCATTTAATTTGTACAGGGTGTGTTTAAAAAAAATCGAAATTTCAAAATTTTACTATGAAAAAACTTGATTTTTTTTAATGGAACACCCTGTATTTTATTAGCCTATCTTGTAGCCTGCTTCCATACCTTCAAATTTTGTTATAAGGATGATTCTAAAAAAATGCATAGTTTTTGAGATAAATCCATTTTTATGATAAATGGTCTCCCCTATACGGAACAATAATAATTATTAGTAGACTATGACTTTCAATTTCAAACAACTGTCATACTAATTTATTTTAAGCAAACTGTCAAGTAATTTCCGAAGTGAATTTGCATAGTTGATGAAGAAATTGTAAAGTTTAAAAAAAATTAATTTTTCTAAAGAAGAACTTGTCGATATGATATTCACATTAGGGGCTAGTGGTAAAAATTGTTTATTAGCCGTTAGATTATATCATCAGACTTTTCCGCAAAGACCACTACCAAGAAAGGAAGCATTTGAGAAATTATTAGACCGCTTTTCTCGTACTGGAAGAGTGAATTACGAAAAAGGTGAGCGAACCAAGCCCGCCAATTCAGAAGAAAATCAGTTATCTGTTCTACTGAAAATAACTGAAAATCCGCATATTTCACAAAGAGCCATTGCGAATGAAACTGATTTATCTAGACGCACTGTTCAAAGGGTTCTTCGTAGTAATAACCTACACCCATATCACATACAACTCTTGCAAGAGTTAAATAACCAAGATTATGAAGCCAGAATGATTTTTTGTCAGTGGGCGCAGCAGAAAATTCAGCAAGACGGGCGCTTTTTTGATTATGTTTTATTTGTTGATGAAGCCACTTTCCACAAAAATGGAAATGCAAATCGCCACAATTTTCACTACTATGCGACTTCTAATCCCCAGTTTATAAGAACACATAGCCAGGCAAGGTGGTCATTGAATGTATGGGGTGGTATAATAGGACATTATGTTATTGGGCCTTACTTTTTCGAAGAGCGTTTAACAGGGCAAGTTTACCTCGAGTTTCTCCAAAATGAATTGCCAAGATTGCTTCATCAGTTACCAAACTATATTAGAAAGAGAATGTGGTATTTACACGATGGTGCTCCAGTGCATCATACGGCAGCAATCCATGAACACCTTCAAAACGCTTTTCCTGATAGATGGATAGGAAGAGGTGGCCCAGTGAGATGGCCCCCTCGTTCACCCGATATCACCAAAATGGATTTTTTTTTGTGGGGATACGTCAAAAATCATGTTTACCAAATTCCGCCCACTACAAAAGATGACATGAAACAGCGAATTAGAGAAGTTTTCAGAAATTTTGATAACAATGTCCTAACTAACGTAAGTCAATCTTTTGAAAGACGAATTGAAATTTGTGTAAATAATAATGGTGGCCATATTGAGCATTTACTGTAGTATACCTAATGTTTTATTTATTGTTGATAATGATTATTATTAGTTTATAAATGCTTTGAATAAAAAATATAAGTGAGTATTAAAAATTTTTTTAAATTAGAATCATCCTCGGAAACCTCTTGCTGTTAAAAATCAATCCATTTAACAACGTTAATTTCATTTACAAAGTAGGTAGTAGTAGTTTCATTTGAGTGATTGAGTTATTATGTTCTAGCCTACCTACCAATTATTCTTGTTCCTCTATAGGCAAGACGGGGTTAAGCCATTTTTCATAAAAATGGATTTATGTCAAAAACTATGCATTTTTTGAGAATCATCCTCATAACAAAATTTGAAGGTATGGAAGTAGGCTACAAGATCGGTTAATAAAATACAGGGTGTTCCATTTAAAAAAATCAAGTTTTTTCATAGTAAAATTTAGAAATTTCGATTTTTTTTTAAACAAACCCTGTACAAATTAAATGAGTTTTGTTAATTTCGGTGACTTTACTAAAGGTTCAGCTTTGAAGATGGCGAAAACCTTTTAATTATTTTCAATATTAGGGGATGAGCAGCCGCATTTCTACTATGATGTTTTTGTTAAAATTTTCAATAAATAATTATTTACTTGGCAACATCGCAAATTTTTGGAAAACAAATAACTGTACCATATAGAGAATTTTATGGCAAATCCGATAAAAAACAAAAAAACATATGGTGTCATTTAAAATAAAAAACTTACATGTTGCCCTACTTTTAGGTAACACCCTGTATAGTTACAAATATTTTTAAAATATGCCCCTCGTCATTCCCAACAACTTTTGTATAGAACATTTTTCAAAATTCTGAATATTAAAGGAGATATCGTACTTCCTCGCACTAATGAGCCACCCTGTATATATATATATATATATATATATATATATATATATATATATATATATATATATATATATATATATATATATATATATATATATATATATATATATATATATAGACATAGACATAGACATAGACATAGACACATTTATTTGACCACTTTTTACACTTAAAAATTCAATAATTGTGGCAAGTCGAAATACACTAACAAAAAATCAAAGTTTTAAAAGTACAAAGCAAAATACACACACATATAAATTAGTTAAAATTAACTATACAATAAGTGAACCTTGTAAAATACAAGTTACTATATGTGCGAGATACAAAGACTATAGCACTATGGAGGCATCCATGTACTCACAGCACTATGGAGGCATCCATGTACTCACGGACTGAATAATAAGCGTTTTGCTTAAAGTAATACTTTATAGCATTTTTAAATTTCCCATAATCTAAGCACTTTATGTGAACTGGTAGCTTATTATATAAGGCGATATGCAAAGAATTATTTACAGATTTTTGCAGTCTAAATCTCTGCGGTCGTATCAAACCAGCCGATCTTGTACTATAGTTATGGTATGCAGAATTTAGCTGATAATCAAATTTATCCCTGTGTATATTTAATAACTGACTAAAGATGTATATCGTGGGAAGAGTCATGATTCTCAGACTAATAAAGTACGGCTTACAGTGTTCACGGCAGCCAACTCCAGCAATCAACCTAACCACTTTTTTTTGTAGCCTGAAGATTTCTATAGAATTTGATGAATTTCCCCACAAATGAGTGCCATACGATAGGTGGCCGTGAAACAGGGAGAAATAGGCTGACAGAAGTGAACTTCTATCAACCGAACTTCTCAATCTCCTGATCACAAAAATTGGGACTGACAACTTCTTCAACTGAGAAATATGAGCATCCCACTTAAGAGCTCCATCTATAGTAATGCCAAGAAGATTAGCATTATTTTTCGCCGACACCTCCGGAGTTGTGGAAAATATTACCGTAACAGTTTTTTCTGTGTTTAATTTTAAGTTGTTCTGTGTAAACCACAGTTCTGCCAACTTCCCAGTAGAGATCATTTCAACGTTCAGCTTTTCTGGGTCGCAGCTTTGGCAAATAAGCGACGTGTCATCAGCGTAACAGACGCAACGACTCCGTGACATAAAACCGAATAAATCGTTTATGTAGACTATGAAAAGTAGCGGCCCCAAGACAGAACCTTGCGGCACCCCACTTCCCACAGCCCCAAGATTCGATATTTCCTCGTTAAAAAACACGCGCTGCTTTCTCATATGTTAGTATGAACTTATTAACTTTAACGGCGGGCCCCTAACACCATATCTGAACAATTTCTCAATCAGCAGGTCATGGGAGACACAGTCAAAGTCCTTGCTTAGGTCACAAAGAGTAAGGCCAACATGATTACCCACCTCAAGACCCGCAACTATATCCCCAACAACCTTGCTGACTGCCTGCACAGTGGAGCGCCGCCTTCTGAAACCGAACTGACAGTCACTCAACAATTCCCCACTTTCAAAATACTGGCTGAGTCGTTTGTGAATTATTACCTCAAATATCTTTCCAAACAGCGGTACAATAGAAACAGGGCGGTAATTATCCAAGCAATTTGCATCCCCTTTTTTTAGCAAAGACATTACCCTGGAAATTTTAAAACAATCCGGAAATGTCCCCTGAGATACACAAATGTTAAATATATGTGTCAACGGCGACACCAAATATTCCTTTACTTCCTTGACAATAATGCTATTAATGTTATATATATCAAAAGCATTTGACCTTTTAAGATAAATAATGGCGTCCAAGACTTCACTTTCTACAACCGGCAGCATAACAAAAGAGCTACAGGCCATCGGAATGCCAGAAATTAGCTGTCTTTGTAGCTCCAAGTTTACTGGTAGAGTTTTTACAATGTCAGCTGCCACCGATACAAAAAATTCATTCATATTATCAGCTGTTAGTTTGCTATCCAATTTTGACGCTCTGTCAAAGTTTCGTTCATAATTTATGACCTTCCAAACGTCCCTTGCTTTATTTTCTGAAGTGGCTATAAAGTTACTAAATGCCTGTTTTTTTGTTAATATTATGGCATCTCTATAGTTCTTCAATAACAGCTTGTATACTTCCCTATCCGAAGAGTCACCAGTTACATCAGCTATAACCTTAACACCTGAAACACATGTTCTCATATCTCTCAATTCCTGAGTAAACCAATGCACAGGCGGTTTACCAGGAATTTAAATGTCTCAGGGGAAAATTGTGAAGTATGAAATTTTGACAAATATTGGTTATACCTGTGGCCAAATATTCAATATTGTTTGACTCATAAAAAAGAGACCAATCGATGCCCTCAAGATAATCTTGGAAGTCCTGAATCCCCCGACAAGTTATCTTTCTAACCTTTCGTTGTTGCCGTTTACTATTCACATCGACTTTTACTTTAATAACCTGTCCGTAATGGTCAGAGAGGCATGGATCAACCACTGCGGCAGTAAAGCAACGCTTATCGATATCTGTCAATATATTGTCAATACAACTACCAGACCCATTAAAGACCCTAGTGAAACCCGAGATTGTAGCTGCTATACCATAACTTTCAATAATGCAGGTTAGATCTGATAACACTCTAGAAAAACCGGCAAAATTTATATTGAAATCTCCTAAAATTATCATTTGCTTATACTTGTCGTTAAAATCATACAATAACTTATCTAGCATACTTAAGAAAATCTCAACGTCACCCAGGCAAGACCTGTACAAACATATCACCATTATTTTTTGGCTAACCAATTCAACTGCACTAAATTCACAGTCGATCTCCCTTGAGTAGCGTTCAACGTTAAGTACTTTACAATTCACGTCAGCCCGCGCATATACACACACACCTCCATGTACATGATTTATTCTAGAAAATGCAGTCATCAACTTATATTTACTTACATTTAAGCATTTTAAGTCATTTGTCTTGCACCAATGTTCACTTATACAAACAAGTGCATAGTCACAATCGCTAAGGTAAAATGATAACTCATCAGTTTTATTACTTAAACCCTGTATATTAATGTGAAACAGACTCAAAAAACTTACATTATCATCACATTCGCTCACCCCACATTTTGAGTTTTCTTTCTGATATGAAAAAACCTTCCCACTCTAACATTTTGTGGCCAAATAGAAGAGTCCAAGAGTTTATCACCACTCTCCGTAAGGACCCCAACCTTGAAAGACGAATAAATATCTGGATGCTTTGAGTCAAGTTGGGAGCATGTAACTTCCGGAAACATCCCACCCAAATAGTCCTTAAGGTCCTGTTCAGTCGTCTCAGGCTGCAATCTATAAACATGGAAATACGAAAAACTAGGAATTGCCCTTAACTTGCATTTAGTTTTCAAATCATTTGCCCCAGTACCAATCACAATATGCGCCTTCTTTCCTCCATTTTTAGTCTGCATATGCATATCAATAACTGAACCATTCTTAGGTAAATTTTTGACCGTTTTTAATTGGGGATCAGTATATTCTTTAAAAGTTCTATTATTTGAGCTGTTTACAACCAGAGACCTCTGTCGTACGTTTTCTTGTCTCAATGTAGACGGTTTAGCAGCAACTTCGTCCAACCTTTCCACAAGCTGTTGGCGTTCGTTATTATCACTACTTACTACAGAATCAAGTAAAGTACTATCGTCGTTCATTTCATTTAATGTAGATGGCGGCGAGAAACAAGCATTGCCATTATCTTTTAATAGCATTATATTCTTTAACATTTGTTTCTGTTCAATTAAACATTCAATTGTCAACTGCTGATTCTTTATCACTATGTCTTTTTGACTGCATAACTTGTTAATAATTTCAAATTTGGATGAACGAATACTTACAGTTTCTACAACAGTGTCCATACTTTCACCCGACGAAATCGAGGAGTCAAGTCTTTCTGAACACAATTCACACTTATTAGATCCACCACTGTCATAGCTTTTTATAAACTGCACCAGCACATCACTAACTACCGTTTCAGGTAAAGTACGGTTTATTATTACATCGATTAACTCGTTCTTTCTGAGCCTATTGAGCTCGGCCATTAAAACGCCTCTGTTTACATCCGCCATGTTTTATATATATATATATATATATATATATATATATATATATATATATATATATATATATATATATATATATATATATATATATATATATATAAACACAGATCTCCTCATTAGCGAATTAAAAAAAAATCGCTAAAAGGTAATTTTATTCGATGAGCATATTTTTGATTTTATTTGTAAAGTAGTGTTATTCATTGCTTGTTGCTGTCTTTACTTGGTGAATCTGCTGAATGAAGTGGTGTTATTCGATGATTCATCATTCATAGAAATGGCAAGTCGGAAACAGTGTCAATCATGTCGTGATTTAGTCCCTGTAAAATCCTGTAAATGATTTATGTCGGAGTCAGTATTCAGGACAAGTCACTCCGTTTGCGATAGTAGCGACACCAAAGGCGAGATTTGAAGTATAGCCAACTCTGAACAACAAATGCATTTGTTGTGTTATGTTCAACGTTTTAACTTACATTTGCATACAACACAGTTTTACCATTCACACGTGAATCTTTCATCATGCTCAAAATGTAGGTAGATTATGTGAGAGTGGAGGTATCAGGAGTCAAAATACAATTAGCTAGAAAATTATCGTAACATTTCTAAAAAAGTCTGGACGCAGCAAGCGCGTTATGGTAGTGAATTTTCATTAAAATGTTTTTAATAGCAAATATGGTTTAAAAAAAAAGCATGCATCAAATTGGCTTACCAGTATAACATATATAGGCGAAACATAATTTACCATAGTTTATCAAAATAACCTAATTGTTTCAAACTGAAAAAAAAAGTTTCAAATTCTGCGAGATACATTATAGTTTGCAGACAATTCATCTACTGTATCTACCCCTCCTTTCGTTAGATTGTAGAATGAAATTATTTCAGGTAGCTTATCTTCGGATTCATCTACGGAATCGTCATGATGAAGGGTTGACATCAGCAGAACCACCTTGCCCTTTCTTGGAGCGTACGATACTATTGTAAAATTTTCTTGAAAACCAAAAACACTTGACTTTATTGGTCGATTTCGAACATTCAAAAATGTCGGAGGGATTTCCCTTTTATTTTTTCCAATTGTACCGACTCCAGTAAGATGATGATTTTTACGGAGCTTTTCAAATAGATCGTAACTTGTGTACCAATTGTCACACGTAATATTTCTGTGACTACCATCATATGGACTGATGAGCCGTTCCACTATTGCAGTTGGAGTATTACTAAGAGCAAAGGGCCCATCAGGTTGCTTACCCACATAGACCTCCATGTTTACTAAATAATGCGTTCGGGCATCTACCAACGCTTGAACCTTAATGCCGTACTTAGCCGGTTTATTCAGTATGTACTGGCGAAATGGACATCTGCCTCTAAAAGCTTCCAATTTCTCATCAATGGTTAAATATCTACCAGGCGAATAGGCATTTTTGCAATTATCAGTAAATTTTTCTGTTATGGCTCTAATAGGTGCCAGCTTATCTATTTCGCGTCTTTGCGAGCGATTTTCTTTATTATCAAATCGCAAACATGTAAGCAAAAATTCAAACCGTCTTTGGGCCATAGTTACTCGAAATATTTCAAAACCGGTTCCGTCAGTTTTCCATAAATCCTTCAGTAAACGGTGGTTGTTTTGAAAAACTCCTGCTAAATATAGCAGTCCGAATAAAACTTTTAGTTCTATATTATTTGTAGGTTTATAATAAGAAGATTTCTCCCATTCACGTGTTTTTCTCAATTCGTTGATCTGTCCACCGCGTAATATCGTCTATCATTTCTTCATCGATGAAAATAAGAAAACATTCAAGAGGACTTTTTTTTTTATCTCTAGCGGATCTTTTGACACCAGGCAATTGAGTTATCAGGTTCTCGCCTCGGGTTCTCACATTCCTGTTATAATATGTTTTTCTCCATTTAGTTCCATTTTTCCCTAAATAGTATTTTTCCCGATCTTGCACTATTTCAGATTCATTTTCGGTTACATCATTTTCGTGTGCGTTAGTGGTAACACCGGCAGCTTCCATAAGGTTACCTTGTCCATCTTCATTATTTGCTTCCTGCTCAACATCTGGATAGTCACTGTTTATGCTTACATTGTCTATCTCACTCTCATCGTCTGATTCAATTACTTCTTCATCTTCGCTTTGCACCTCCTTCCACAGATCCTGGAGGCGACGCATTTCCTTTTCGTAGCCTCCCATAGTTAACCTAATGATTTCAATGGCTGGTGAATAATATCGACATTTAATAAGAAAACACCTCAAAATTTGAAGCAAAGGCTTGTAAACTGCGATACAAATTTATTTGAGAAATGTTCGAATTTTGTAACACAATCCGACACGTGGGGTTTGACAAACCCTAGGTAAACTAAACCGTTCATTAACACAAACTCTAGCAAACTGTTGTCAAAATGGCTCCGCACGCTAAGAGACTCGACAATTTCCGAAAGCTAACGAGAGGGATATGCATGTGAGCGCGGTATTTTTGAAATCGTCGGACATTTTAGTTCTCTCTGGGTTTGTCACACCCCACACGTCGGACGCCGGGTTAATAATAATATTTTCCTCCAACATGAACAAACCTACAAAAATGTATTCTAGATTGGAAAATTTTGAATTGCGTATATCTCTAATGTTACTAAAATATAGCTGAAACGTTACTCTAAATTAGGCATTTAAATAAGCATCTTATGCAAAGCAGGTGCTAATAATTTATAATCTTGGCAAACTTTCATTTTCTGTCGTGAAATACACATCTTATAAAGTTTATGATCTCATGTAACACTTTCACGAGCTGAAACTTGAAACTTACAACGCAACATCCAACTGTGTTAAACAATGGGATAACAGCGAGGGGCGGCGCGAACTCTTGCTGTTTTCAAGGGGGCTAACCTCATAACTAACCCGGTGTGAGTGGTCTCAACAGGCGACGAAATAATGAGTCATGACTTGTTTATTCAACGGTTAACGGTTAATTAAATTACGACAGTGCATTTTCAAAAACTACCAGAAGAATTAATTGATCTTTTAAAGTTGTTTAGGTAATTACCCTGGTTACTCATATTCTACTGAGATAGGAGATTTTTGGGCTACTGTTAATCGAGAAAAACCTCGGTGGTTCAGTGGTAAGAACGTGTGCCTCTGAACCGAAGGGTACTGGGTTCGATCCCAGCGTACTCATTTCACTTTTTCAGTACAAACTGTAACATTAACATCAGCCGAGGTTCTGGCATTGTATTTGAGCAAGTTGAATGTCTGCACTTTCCGCCCTTCGGAGGGGGCGTAAAGCCGTCGGTTTCGTGTCCATGCGATGTTGGGCACGTTAAAGATCCCTACCCTCCTTACAGAAAGGCAGGGGTGCAGCAAAATTTCCAGGATAGTGAGGTGAAACTGCTCCCTGGCGTCGGTGATTGGCCATGGTCGCGGAAATAGGCCGACGTTAAAGAAACAAAAAAAAAACACACACACACTGTTAATCGAGAAGAGAATATTTCCGAGGTCAATAAAATACTTTATGCCAGGCTTAATTAAGAATAGTCAAACTATTATTATCACAATTTCATTATAATGGCGATATCACGTTGTCGTCATAACGATGATTAATCCTTTCGTTCTCTGTTTGTACGAGGTAAGCCAAAAAATTTCCCGGTCGACATAGATACAGGGTTTACTAGGTTTAATCTCTTTGAACTGAGCGGATTTTCCTGGATAACGAACTTATCCAATCCACTTGCAAAAGGAAGGTATTCACCAAATTTGATCGTCATCGGCACATTATTTTTTGAGTTATCGGTGTGACACACAAATATATATACAGGGTGATTCATAAGTGGTGACCAAAAATGAAACCCTCATATTCTTTGAACAATTTTAGAGAGGGTATGTTCTATAAAAATTTTTCCTATAATGCTTCATTAAAAAGATACAGGGTGTTGAAGTTGGATTTCAAAAAAAAAAAAACCAATTTTTTAAAAAGTAGCACATATTTTGCTGAAACTTCGCATGTGTAGGCTGCTATGCAAGGCGCGTATTCTACCATAACAATTGAATCGGCTAATCCAGCAGTGGCGCGCGTACCCACATGTCATTGGTTATTCCTCAAGAAAAAACGGGTAAGCCAATGATATTTTTTTTAAATCTTACTTTCATTCGTTAACAAAATGACTCTCTTGATCATTTTCTGTACGACGCTTATTTTACGAGTAAGCAATGAATCAGGTAAGTGTTTTAGAGCACAGTTCATGATTTTTAACCAGTCGTTGTTTGATAGAAAATCGCAATGATACACTTTTATGCCTCCATTGGCCTGAATACACGCACGACATCTTTTTAATATGGAAAATTTAATGTCTTGATAATTTTTGTACGACGATTATCTTTGTTGTATTTTAGTAAGTAGTAGTCTGGTTTGCCAAAGTTGTTATTAAGTGTCACTTGACGTTTAGGTTAACAAGTTATTATTTTGAATAGGTGTAAGTGGTAAACTTTATAAAATTGCAAGATTTTCTACTCTTTTACTTCTTATAATGGAGTACACCCCAGAAGAGTATGCAGATGTAATTTTTATCTACGGATATGCTGATGGAAATGCTCTAGCTGCTGGTCGGGAATATCAATGTAGGTTGTTGAAGTTGAATTTCAAAAAATAAAATTTCCCAATTTTTTAAAAAGTAGCACATATATATTGCTGAAACTTCGCATGTGTAGGCTGTTATGTAAGGCGCGTATTCTACCATAACAATTGAATCGGCTAATCCAGCAGTGGCGCGCGTACCCACATGTCATTGGTTATCCCTCAAGAAAAAAACGGGTAAGCCAATGATTTTTTTTTATTTTTCATTTTTTGAATCTTACTTTCATTCATGAACAAAATGACTCTCTTGACAATTTCCTGTACGACGCTTATTTTACGAGTAAGAAATGAATCAGGTAACTGTTTTAGAGCACAGTTCATGATTTTTAACCAGCCGTTGTTTGGTAGAAAATCGCAATGATACACTTTTATCAGGCTTATAGTAATTTATTTATTACAATAAATGTTCCGAAATGCCTCCATTGGCCTGAATACACGCACGACATCTTTTTAATATGGAATATATAATGTCTCGAGGATTCATTGTTGCTTGAATATTACGAACAGCATTATTTATCAGTTGTTGTAGCTGCTCTATTGTATTTATTTGTTCACTGTAGACCAGTCGCTAAAAATCACCCCAAAGATAGAAGTCAAGTGGGTTTAAGTCCGGTGATCTTGCAGGCCAATGTATTGGTCCAGTTCTGCCAATCCATCTTTTATTATAATGTTCATGTAGCCATGTAACAACGTTTCGACTACGATGCGCTGATGCACCGTCATGCTGGTACCACATTATACCTCTTGTTGCTAGTGGAATGTCATCTAGAATGTTTTCTACACGGTTTTCTAGGAGCGCTAAGTACGAAGATCCATTTAAACGTTGTGGCAGGACTTCCATGAACAGTGAGCCGTTAAAAATACCACACCATAAATTAATGGAAAATCTATGTTTAAATGTGCGAGTCCTTGTTGCATGTGGATTTTCCAGTGACCACACATGCTCATTATGAGAATTATAAATACCATTTCTTGTAAATGTTGATTCGTCAGACCAGAAGTCTAGATTAGGTAATAAGATATTTTGATTGTTCATTTCCAACATCCATTCACAAAAGTCGCGTCGATGCACATTATCTCCAGATATAAGGCAATGAACATTCTGTAGATGATATGGTTGTAAGACTTCTCGATGTAAAGTTCTCCAAACAAAGCTTTGAGAATATTGTAACTGCGTGGCAATCCTCCGAGTACTTGTAGAAGGTTGATCCATCACTGCATCCACCACTCTCTCTTCGTCTTCAAGATGATGTTGTCTTCTACCATTAGCTCAGGCGTCTGAACGTTGTCCAATACCGCACTGCCGAAGTCTTGAAAACGATCGAGAAAAACCTTTGGTGTAGGTTGACGGCGAGTGGGAAACCTACGTTGATATTCCCGACTAGCAGCTAGAGCATTTCCATCAGCATATCCGTAGATAAAAATTATATCTGCATACTCTTCTGGGATGTACTCCATTATAAGAAGTAAAAGAGTAGAAAATTTTGCAATTTTATAAAGTTTACCACTTACACCTATTCAAAATAATAACTTGTTAACCTAAACGTCAAGTGACACTTAATGACAACTTTGGCAAACCAGACTACTACTTACTAAAATACAACAAAGATAATGGTCGTAGAAATAAATTATCAAGACATTAAATTGTCCATACTAAAAAGATGTCGTGCGTGTATTCAGGCCAATGAAGGCATAAAAGTGTATCATTGCGATTTTCTATCAAACAACGACTGGTTAAAAATCATGAACTGTGCTCTAAAACACTTACCTGATTCATTGCTTACTCGTAAAATAAGCGTCGTACAGAAAATGATCAAGAGAGTCATTTTGTTAACGAATGAAAGTAAGATTCAAAAAAAATCATTGGCTTACCCGTTTTTTTCTTGAGGAATAACCAATGACATGTGGGTACGCGCGCCACTGCTGGATTAGCCGATTCAATTGTTATGGTAGAATACGCGCCTTACATAGCAGCCTACACATGCGAAGTTTCAGCAAAATATGTGCTACTTTTTAAAAAAATGTTTTTTTTTTGAAATTCAACTTCAACACCCTGTATCTTTTTAATGAAGCATTATAGGAAAATTTTTTATAGGACATACCCTCTCTAAAATTGTTCAAAGAACATGGGATTCCATTTTTGGTCACCACTTATGAATCACCCTTTTTGTATATATATATATATATATATATATATATATATATATATATATATATATATATATATATATATATATACAGTGTGGAACAGCCAAATGGAATAAATTCGATAACGGATAAATGAGGGCGTGTTGGGAAAAACGCTTGGACACGTCGATTTGTATTTTTAACTGCGCATCTTTTTCAAGAAAAAAAAATTATATAGGGTGCGTCATGTGACAGTGGCCAATACCAACTTTCTTATTTTAAATACAAGCCCCTGTATATTATAAATTTTTTGGATTCTTCAGAAAATTCTAGACATAATTCATGTACAATGTTCTATACCTATCTTCAACTGTTTCGGAAATATTAAGTATTTTCAGATTTATTACAAAAATTAACATTAAAAATAGAAAATTATTTTATTTCACAAATTCGCTACATTGCATTCAATACTTATTTCCCATTCAGCTCTTGATAATGAGAAAGTAAACAAAAACCATTCCTGCGTTTCTTTTTACTGATATGAAATGAAACAAAAACAAAAACAGTTTTCTTTCTGTTCGTATAAAACTCGTAGCCTTAGCAACTTGTTGTCTGCCTGCATGACAGTAGTGATTAGTGTCAGTGCTATTGTCGTTTGAATTTCGTTAACTGTACGTAATAATATCAGAAAAATGGTTCATTTAACAGAAATGCACAAAATAACCATTCTACAAATGATTGGTTATGGAGATAACACACGGACACAGATGGAAGTGTCTCGCTTATTTCACGAAAAATTTCCAAATTTGCCGCCTGTATCCCAAGGAACAATTAGCAAAATAGAAAAGCAGTTTCGCGAGCTTGGTCATGTGAGACAGATAAAAAAAGTAGCTGCCAATGCAGTAAGTGATGATACGAAATTGGATATTACGCTTGAGTTTCAAGAAAACCCACATACTTCTGGTCGACAAGCAGCCCAACTATTCAACGTTAGCCACACAGCAATTTTTCGAACATTAAAGGAAAGTAAAATGCATCCCTATAAAATGATACCAACTCAGGAGCTCATGGAGGACGATTTCGATAGGAGAACGTATTTTTGTGAACAAATGATGGCAATGTTAGATAACAATGTGATCCAATTAGAAGATGTTTTGTTTTCTGATGAGAGCACATTTACACTTCACGGTCATGTTAATCGTCAAAATTGCCGCTATTGGTCTAATGAGAATCCTCATTGGATGAGAGAGGAACATACGCAATATCCTGAAAAAGTTAATGTTTGGGCAGGAATTGTTGGAAATCATATCGTAGGTCCCTTTTTCATTGATGGCAACTTGAATGGGGATAAACATTTAGAACTGCTCCAAAATAATGTCGTGCCAACTTTGACAAACTTATATCCAGATCCAGCAAACCCACAAGTTCCTGCCAATAAAATATGGTTTCAGCAAGATGGAGCACCGCCCCATTACCAAATCAATGTCCGGCAGTACCTGAACCAAATTTTTCCAAATCGGTGGATAGGGAGGCGCGGATCGATAGAATGGCCAGCACGATCTCCTGATATGTCGCTATTAGACTACTTTTTGTGGGGATATGTCAAAAGTATTGTATACAAAACTAAGCCCCTCAACTTAGATGACTTAAAAAGACGAATCACGCTTACGATTAGATCAGTCACGCCTGAGATGTTGAGTAATGTTAGAAGACATTTCTATACCAGATTAGCATGTTGCCAAGATGTTCGTGGCGAGCAATTTGAACATTTACTACATTGACATTAATTTTTTTTTTTTTTTTAAATTATTAAGAAATAATCAGTATTTCTTATTAGAATTTGTGAAATAAAATAATTTTCTATTTTTAATGTTAATTTTTGTAATAAATCTGAAAATACTTAATATTTCCGAAACAGTTGAAGATAGGTATAGGACATTGTACATGAATTATGTCTAGAATTTTCTGAAGAATCCAAAAAATTTATAATATACAGGGGCTTGTATTTAAAATAAGAAAGTTGGTATTGGCCACTGTCACATGACGCACCCTAAATAATTTTTTTTTCTTGAAAAAGATGCGCAGTTAAAAATACAAATCGACGTGTCCAAGCGTTTTTCCCAACACGCCCTCATTTATCCGTTATCGAATTTATTCCATTTGGCTGTTCCACACTGTATATATATATATATATATATATATATATATATATATATATATATATATATATATATATATATATATATATATATATATATATAAAGTCTGAAACCGACCTCGGATTTTGATTCCAGGGGTCCTAAATAGCGCTCATTTGTCGTACTTTTTTCAAAAATCTGAAGTCGTGATTAGTGATTTTTTTTAAAGAAAATTCACAAAGAAAGTAGTTTTTTTAATTATTTTCAATTTTTTTTACGAATGAGGTAGGAAGTCCAGATGTGAATATTATCAAAATTTCTAAATCTCACACCATTCCTCGATCCCATGACTTAATTCGACGTTGAAGCACGTAGACATCGATTAATAAATGAGTTGGAACCGGCACGACAATCAACCGGCGATCTCACTGTAACTATTCCACTGCCTGCAGGTGATTATTCATTTGTTTTTGCAAGTATGAGGGATTTTGGACCGTCGTTTCACGCTACAAATTAATTGTATCACACAAAAAACGAATCTATCACAAGGGCGTGAGAGATACTGTCAGAATTATTCGATATGGCACTGGTAATGAACACGTCTAGATCATGTAGCTTAAGTACAGAACCGGATTATATACAGGACCGTAAAAAGATCGCCAAGTTCAAATAACAAGACTTCTTAAGATATTTCTTAAGTTTTTGATTACATGCCTTCAGAAGTTCAGTGTCCCTGGAATGAAACACTATTGGACAAACGTTGATCCTAACCTTTCCCCTTGCAATTAGTCAAAGAATACGCTTCTGAATTTTCCACGAAAGATTATCAAACACTTTGGAGAACCCAATTCATCACAATATAGTTTTCAAACCTGACGATCGTTTCGCTAGCAAAGTAAGCGTCATCAGAGGGGTGAACAAACTAACTCTTCTCTTAATACCAGGAAAGCCTCTGGCCTCGACGAGATCCCAGCAACTGTTCTCAAAAAAATGCGCACCAGAACTTGCTCCTATCCTGACTCGTCTGTTTTAGACATCTTACAATAAAGGCATATTCCCTAGTAACTGGAAAACTGCTCGAGTACAACCCGTCCCCAAGAAAGGATCCAAAGCGCTTCCTAGCAACTACAGGCCCATTTCTCTCCTTTTAGCCGTCTCTAAAGTGATGGAAAAGTATATAAACACTGAATTACTAAAATTTCTTGAAAAACAGAGTCTAATCCACGACAGGCAGTAGGGATTCCGTCAGCGCAGATCTACTGCCGACCCCCTTTTCTTTGTCACCCATTCTTGGAGCAAGTCTATGGCACTACACGGTGAATCCCAGATTGTCGCTCTAGACATATCCAAAGCATTCGACCAGGTCTAGAACGCAGCGCTGCTTAATAAGCTTCCGGCCTATGGCCTACCACCAAAACTCTGTACCTGGACAGCAAATTTCCTCTCCAACCGGAGCATTTCTGTTCTCCTTGATGGCCATTCCTCTAAATTATATCCAATTAATGCAGGAGTTCCTCAAGGTTGAGCTTTAGCCCCTACCTTGTTTCTTCTTCACATCAATGACATCCTCTCTAGCACATCCAACCCAGCACCCTTCACTTAAATATACAATATTCTAAGCCTGTCTCTTTAGTCCAATTAGATGAGGATCACAGACTCATGGAGGGTTCTGTCTCCGTGGATCTCCAAAAACTATTAGACTGGGGAAGTAGAAATCTTGTTTTCTTTCTCATAAGAGATACACCAGCCCTAGACCCATCAGAATGAACAACCAAGTTATTCAAAGTAAGCTGATGCGACTGCCTGACATTTTTGTTTGACTTGAGATTTTCTTTATCTATATGATGATGATTATCATAAATATACCGAGCAATACATGATTTGTCAAGAGTGCCATATCTTAGTTGTGCTAAATATTTTAAAATCTAGTTTCAATATAAGATAATAATAATAACAGCACAGTAGACAACTCTGCAGCCAGAAGTCTGAGACTTGTGCGAGAGGAGCTTACATACACATATAGACAAAGGACACCACCCATAACTCATCAGAAGCCGATATTTCCACATTCGGGTGATAAAGACCGACTGTCTGAATACGGTATTCGAACCCGCGACCTCCTAGTCCGATTCTATAGGTTACTCACCTCGCGAACTGAGTTATTCGGCCTGCCAATGGTTCTTTTAGTTTGTCCAAGATACTTAAGTTCACAATGCTTACAATCTAATTCATAGACTCCCGATTTTTCTGTGCTTTTAGTAAATTTTCATTCAGAAAATTCACTAATAGAAAGGTATCGATGGTAAGACTTTTGGAAAATATCTTCAAATGATCGCGAATTGGGGCCCCTAGATCCCAAATCCAAGCTCAGTTAAAAAGTTTATATATATATATATATATATATATATATATATATATATATATATATATATATATATATATATATATATATATAAAGTATGTCCAACCAATAATTCAATAAATACTTGACCAATCAAATCTAAATCTCGAAAGTCCCTCGCCTTGTTAATAGTGTGGACGAGTTAGTTAGACAGTTTTGACACTCAATTACTTTTAGAAAAAATGCACAAAACTGCTTGAAAACGCAATATCTTTAAAATTACTAGAAGTATTAAACTAAAACTTTACGGACACGTATAGATCATACAGCTGGCCCTACCTATAAAATTTTAACTAAATCGGTTAAGTAAATCTTGAGTTATAAATGAATAAAAAATAAATAATCTACGCTATCCTCTGAAATTACCTCTGAATGGAAGCCTATAATGTTAGACAAGGTCAGACATATAAATCAGGGTTCTGCTGCCATTGCAAACAAAATCTCCAAATTAAGCATCAAACGGACAGGCTACGAAAATATGTCACAAAAAACAATCAGCGGGGTTGCCATTTGCGATAACTTTCATCTGAATCGGAAGATAGAAAAATATTAATAAATAAAAAAGTCAATGAAAGTGATTCAATTTGTTTAAAAGAAATCTAGAACTACGTTTTATTGTGTAGGAATAGGAAGCTTCCTATTTTCACGGTATTTTAAAGCCACCTCCCTCCCATAGTTTAACATCACCAACTGACAACACCACTATTTGTCATTTGTTAACTGACAGGAGTCATGAGAGAAACGTCCGCGTTCTAAGCATAACCTTGTAGCTAAATGAGCTCATTAACAAAGAAAAAGAAGAGTATAAGCTCGAAATCGACTCCGCTAAAACCTTAGAATCTCAAAATATAAAATAACGACATATATTCTAAGGTTAATACAAACAGGAGTAGGTAAATAATAATCCAACTTTTAATTCTAACCTAACATTAACAAATGCCGTCGACTGTAGTATAATATTATGATTTTAACATTCAATCAAACAAATAAGAAAGTGGTGTGCATCAGACTAAGGTTCTTAATCGATGCATGTAGGTACTGTATTACTAAACAGTAATAGTAAATATGTGTTGAAAAGAGTTTAGGTGCAGTAAGTGCGTTATGGTAGCGAATTTTCGTGAAAATATTTCAAATGGTGATAACTCAATTTCCCAGCAAAACATAATCTTCAGTTTTGATACATATAAAGGAAGCGTGTGTACTAAATTTAAAAAACAACTACAAATTTGTTTTAAAAAACATTTTTTGTTATTTTATTTGGAGAAACTGGTTCGATTGCGTTGACTAAAATCGGTGATCCAATTGATTAATAAGGAAAAATACCTGCCACGTTTATCATTTGGCAGGTACATTCCTTTTCTAAATAAACATAAAATTTTCGGTAAATTTGCAGTTTGGCACAAGGGGGACTTTTAAAAAACATTTTTCAGGAACGTGCTAGAACCCTTTCTGGTTGCACATACCACAAAAATAATTTCTTGCAAACAGCCCCCAAGAAAGTTATGGGACCAGGAGTTAATAGAGGTGGTGGGCGGGGAAGAAGTTAAAAAGGAAATGTGAGCGGAAAGTTCGAAAAAAACAGCTTATTTGGCCCTCTATAAGTTGCCTTTATCCAATTTTGCAGCTATATCTCCTTAAAATCTAGCCTCAGAACCCCTATTCACCGCATGTTCCACAACTTTCTTGGGGGTTGGTCTCAAGTAATTTTTCTTGTTTACAGTTTTTTATGCACTGACGGTGGTTGTAGGCATGCAGAAGGTGGAGGAGAACCCTCGCGATAAAGCAGCGAACCAAGATTTTCTAATTATGTCTAAATTGTTACCTCATTTCATTTGTTTAAAATAGTTTTTCAAAAATGAATTTGAGGTTGCCTTGTTTGTCAGTCTCATATAGAGAGCTACAATATTTTATCGTTAAAAAAAGCATGAATACGACAACAGTAAATAAGTGTTGAAAAGGGTCTGGGTGCAACAAGTACGTTATTTGGTAAATAATTTTCGTTAAAATAATTCAAATTTGATCACTCAATTTCCCATGAAGCTAGAATCTTCAATATTGGGCCATAGTAAAACGCAGCGTGGGTACTAAATTAAAGAAAAATAACATAATGAGCTCCGCGAATAAGTAATAATTTGTTTTGGGTAAAATTCCTCACAATTTAACAATTTTCATTTTTTTCATAAAATTATCAATACCTTGAAAACCGTAAACTTTTTTTATCAAGATCATATACGGTTTTTCTGAGCTAGCCTATCTTCATGTGACGTTTGATTTACGACTTTTGGGATACCCTATATATATATATATATATATATATATATATATATATATATATATATATATATATATATATATATATATATATATATATATATATAAAGTATGCCCATCCAATAATTCAATAAATACTTGACCAATCAAATCCAAATCTCGAAATCCCTCGCCTTGTTAATAGCTTGGATGAGCTCGTTAGACAGTTTTGACACTCAATTACTTTTAGAAAAAATGCACAAAACTGCTTGAAAACGCAATATCTTTTAAATCACTAGAAGTATTAAACTAAAACTTTACGGACACGTAGACATCATACAGCTGGCCCTACCTATAAAATTTTAACTAAATCGGTTAAGTAAATCTTGAGTTATAAGTAAATAAATAATCTACGATATCCTCTGAAATTTCCTCTGAATAGATGCCTATAATGTTAGACAAGGTCAGACAGATAAATCAGGGTTCTGCTGCCATTGCAAACAAAATCTCCAAATTAAGCATCAAACGGACAGGCTACGAAAATATGTCACAAAAAACAATCAGCGGGGTTGCCATTTTCGATAACTTTCATCTGAATCGGAAGATAGAAAAATATTAATAAATAAAAAAGTCAATGAAAGTGATTCAATTTGTTTAAAAGAAATCTAGAACTACGTTTTATTGTGTAGAAATATGAAGCTTCCTATTTTCAGGGTATTTTAAAGCCATCTCCCTCCCCTAGTTTAACATTACCAACTGACAACACCACTATTCGTCATTTGTTAACTGACAGGAGTCATGAGAGAAACGTTTGCGTTCTAAGCATAACCTTGTAACTAAGTGAGGTCATTAAAAAGAAAAAGAAGAAGATAAGCTCGAAATCGACTCCGCTAAAACCTTAGAATCTCACAATATAAAATAACGACCTTTATTCTAAGGTTAATACAAACAGGAGAAGTAGATAAATAATAATCTAACTTTTAATTTTAACCTATTAATAAATGCCTTCGACTCTAGTATAATATTATGATTTTAACGTCTTATAAGAAAGTGGTGTGCATCAGATTAAGGTTTTTAATCGATGCATGTAGGTACTGTATTAATAAACAGTAATAGTAAATATGTGTTAAAAAGAGCTTAGGTGCAGTAAGTGCGTTATGGTAGCGAATTTTCGTAAAAATATTTCAAATGGTGATAACTCAATTTCCTAGCAAACTAGAATCTTCAGTTGTGATACATAGTAAAACCCATATAAAGGCAGCGTGTGTACAAAATTTTAAAAAAAACTACAAATTTGTTTTAAAAAACATTTCTTTGTTATTTTGTTCGGAAAAACTGGTTCGATTGCGTTGACTAAAACGGATGATCCAAGCGATTAATAAGGAAAAATAGCTGCCGTGTTTATAATTTGGCAGGTACATTCCTTTTGTAAATAAAAATTAGATTTTCGGTAATTTTTCAGTTTAGCACAAGGGGGAATTTTAGGAAACATTTTTCAGAAACGTGCCTGGAAACCTTTCTGGGTGCATATACCACATGATAAATTTCTTGCAAAAAGCTCACAAGAAAGTTACGAGACCAGGAGTTAATAGGGGTGCTGTGCGGGAAAAAGATAAAACGAAAATGTGCGCGGAAAGTTCGAAAAACTAGCTCAGTTGTCCCTCTCTATAAGCTGCATTTATCCCATTTTGCAGCTACACTTCCTTAAAATCCTGTTTACCCCGCGCAGAACCCCTATTCACCACAGGTCCCGCAACTTTCTTGGGAGTTGGCCTCAAGAAATTTTTTTTGTTTACATTGTTCTTTTTTATGCATTGAGGGTGGTTCTAGGCATGCAGAAGGTGGAGGAGAACCCCCGTGATGAAACAGCGAACCAAGATTTTCAAATTATGTCTAAATTGTTACCTCATTTTATTTCTTTAAAATAGTTTTCCAAAAATGAATTTGAGGTTGCCTTGTTTGTCAGTCTCATATAGAGAGCTACAATATTTTATCGTTAAAAAAAGCATGAATACGACAACAGTAAATAAGTGTTGCAAAGGGCCTGGGTGCAGCAAGTACGTTATTTGGTAAATAATTTTCGTTAAAATAATTTAAATTTGATCACTCAATTTCCCATGAAGCTAGAATGTTCAATATTGGGCCATAGTAAAACGCAGCGTGGGTACTAAATTAAAGAAAAATAACATAATGAGCTCCGCGAAGAACTGATAATTTGTTTTGGGTAAAATGCCTCACAAATTAACAATTTACATTTTTTTCATAAAATTATCAATACCTTGAAAACCGTAAACTTTTTTTATCAAGATCATATACGGTTTTTCTGAGCTAGCCTATCTTCATGTGACGTTTGATTTACGACTTTTGGGATACCCTATATATATATATATATATATATATATATATATATATATATATATATATATATATAAAGTATGCCCATCCAATAATTCAATAAATACTTGACCAATCAAATCCAAATCTCGAAATCCCTCGCCTTGTTAATAGCTTGGATGAGCTCGTTAGACAGTTTTGACACTCAATTACTTTTAACGTGAATAACTAATAATTTGTTTTGGGTAAAATGCCTCACAATTTAACAATTTTCATTTTTTTCATAAAATTATCAATACCTTGAAAACCGTATTTTTAGTGAATTTTCTTAAAAAAAATTCACTAATGAGGAGATCCCGACTTTTGAATTTTGAAAAAATTTCTTCAAATGAGCGCTAATTAGGCCCCCCAGAAAACATATCCGGGGTCAGTTTCAATTTTTATATGTTTATATATATATATATATATATATATATATATATATATTTATATATATATATATTTATATATATATATATATATATGTATTTATATATATATATATATATATATATATATATATATATATATATATATATATATATATATATATATATATATATATATATATATATATGTATCACACCGATAACTCAAAAAATAATGGGCCGATTTTGATTAAAATTGGTGAAAAAATTCCTTTTGCAAATGGCTTGGATGAGTCGTTAGCCAGGAAAATCTGCCTAGGTTTTCCTGGAAAATTTTGTATTTTCTTTCGAAAAAAAATTATATCTCCGGAATTAACAAAGTAAGGGCAACCAAATTTGGTACGCAGGTTTATATCCTTATAGGTAAGTCACCTACCAAAATTTAGCTATGCAGGTCAAAAGACAAAAAGTTATAGGCATTTAAAGAAAAATAAATTGGGGTTTTCCTCAAAACGTCAAAGTGGCGATTTAAAATGTCAAAATTGGCAACATTTAGGCAAATAACTTGAATCTAATACGGGCTATGGAAAGAAAATGTCTCAAGAAGGATGTTTTACAAACCTTAAAGTCCTAGTTTCAACCGTCATTGTCCTTCATTTTACTAAAATATTTGCAGAAAATTCATTTCAAATAGACCCTTTCTCTGATGCTTGGCAGTAGCCTTAGCTATAGAGTTTATCGTTTAATGGTATATAATTTTTGTCGAATTTTCGTAAAAAATCAATATATCTGTTATTATCTAAGATATGAAAAAAATTTGTATATATTAATTATAGGGTGTCTTGAGCTACATCTTAAAATAATATTTCTACAATCACAGGGTGGCCCATAAGTCGCTGGTGATACAAATTTCCTTCTTTTTTTTAATCAAACGCGCCTTATGTTATTGCATTTTTGTATTTTCCATCGAAATATAATGCATGTTTGTAAAAAAAGAAATTCTGGACGCTAGCAAGTGCGTTATGGTAGCGAATTTTGATCAAATGTTTCATATTTGAACAGCTCAATTTGCTATTAACCTTTAAGGTTGACCAAGAAACGTGTTTTTTCGGGAACACTTTAAGTTTACTTTTGGAAATTTTTGTACATTTTCACACAATAAAGTTATTTTGATGAAACATGGCACATTGTTTTTACTATATAGGTTATACTGGTAACCAAATTTGATTATTACTTCTTAAAAAAACACACATATTTGTTATTAAAAACATTTTTATGAAAATTCACTACCATAACGCACTTGCTGCGTCCAGAGTTTTTTTTTAATTTTTTACCAAGATCATATACGGTTTTTCTGAAAGGGCTTGAGCTAGCCTATCTTCATGTGACGTTTGATTTACGACTTTTGGGATACCCTGTATATATATATATATATATATATATATATATATATATATATATATATATATATATATATATATATATATATATATATATATATATATATATAGTGTTACAAATTTGAACAAAAATTTTTCTATGAATAGAGTAGGTCAGGTTCTATTTTGTCCATTGTTCGAACTGTTATTTTAATAATCAACGTGACGTTCTTAGAAGGAATATTTGACAACGACGCACAGTATTACAAAAGCAGGTATGGAATTTTAGTTACAGGGATTTAAGACTCAACAGTGGGGGTCTGTCTTTATACCTTCGTAAAGGACCCTGTTTGCAAATGCTTGGCAACAAACATGTAAATAGGAGTTCTCGTTTTTATTCGCTTAGTTGACTTATCCTTCTGATGACGCTAATTTTGTTAGCGAAACGATCGTCAGGTCTCAAAACTTTATTGTGTGGAATTCATTTCTACAAATTGATTTTATCAGTGCTCATCACAGGTTACAGTATTCACTCAATAGGAAACAACCCTAATAAAACTTTATTTTGAGACCGTGTTAACGATTATCTTTAATTTAGTAATCTTCCTACATGTCTCGATATATGTCACTTTGTCTAAATTTCTTCAATCAGTGTAGCCAACGCATAGGCTAAATCCTTTATAAGTTTTCTCACAAAAATAAACCAGGAAATACACAAGACCCCCCAAAAGTTATTTGCTTCTATAATGCCGCAGTGTTAGCGCAACTTATCCAAGTAAATGCGTCCTCCCTATTTACGTGGCTTAAAAAAATGCAAAACACTAAGTTGAGGCATTTACAGCTCTGCGTATTCTCCCCCTCACCCCCTTAATATTATTAATACAAACAATCTGCAGGCTTATGAAACTTAACGAGGTTCGTCACCTGTTCCACCTCGTTTATTACTGCAAAAGGAAAGCAAACGAGCTACATGAAGAGAAAGGCAGAGAGAGAGAGGCAGCAAGAGAGACAGCAGTGAAAATAACAATCGCATGAAAAGAAGGGGCAACAACCATCTCTCCCACATTATTATGACTTCTGTTGTTTACAGCAGCGAGAAGACTTGATGTCGCCCTACTCCCATCCGTCCAATAATTTTATTAGGGGAGTCTGAACGACGACGATCCAGCAGTAAAACAGTCAAAGTTGTTGTTACCATGCACACAAAGTCGAATTTCATAAAAATCAATGTTTTATAACTTGGTTTTTCATTTTTACGAGGACATTGATTCCATGGAGCTCATCTTGAGATGCTGCATAAAACCATCAAAGCGACGAGAAAATTTTATTGGTGGTTTTGAGTATATTATGTAAACAAAACTGAACAGTACTGTGTTGTTTATGATACGAAAACTTGTTTCACAGCACTGTCCGTTGGTTTTAGGAGTCTCCTTTTCTAAAAAAAAATTAAACAAAACGAAAATCCACAATATGTTCAAAGGAGGATTTTTGATAATCACTCTGTTGTAAAACAGCTTAAATTCGAACCTCGGGTAGATGTATTAAACTGCCAGGATGCCAACAAGTCTGCTAGTATCTTTCTTGAGAAATTTGGCACATATGCTGAAAGTAACACAAAAACTATAGACATCAGACAAAATAAAATTAAAAGAACTCCATGGATAACAAACGGATTAATAAAGTCAATAGCCACAAGAAAAAAGTTATATCGATTAATAAAAAAATGTCCTACCGTGGACTATTTAAACAAGTACAAGCGTTATCGTAATTATTTGAACAGTTTGATAAATAAACAAAAATTTTAACAAAATGGAAAACCGACTTCACAAAAAAATATTCTAAAACGATAAATGCACTAAAAAGTAAAAAAATAATTGCGTATTCTTCTGTCTACAACTTACAATCAACTTATTTTTTCCACTCAATGTACGATCTATGCATTTACCACGCAAGAATGTAGGTACCCACTTAAACTTAACCTCTAACTCCACACATAACTATGACTAACAGACAATTATCAAAACATTTATTTACAGTTCACCTAAGCAGAAAGTTTTAAATATATGTGTAGACTGTTAAAAGACAATCAAATTATTAGGATCATATAATGTAAAATTATTGTTATTTTTGGAGTCGGTGTCAGCCAAGGAAATACGACAATATACCTTACATTAATAATACGAGAATACCTTATGAAATCTATTTTACAAATGAAATTGTATACAATATACTGTGACAATATCCTTGGAAATTGAAACGACAGATCCTGATCACATTTATATGGGACCACACGAAAAGCATCAGCTATCAAATAAAAAAAGAATAATTAAAATCGGTTCACCTAGAAAAAAGTTCTGTGGTAACACACATAATAATAAAAAAAAACATACCTACAGGCGAATTGAGAACCTCCTCCTTTTTTTGAAGTCGGTTAAAACACGCTTAGTTGCTTCGGGTGTTGGAAGATGTGGGTTTTAGGGGTATCACATATAACCTTATTGAAGACTACTTGTCACAAAGGACTCAACAGGCGAGGGCAGAAAAATGGTCTAAGTAAACAATGTGTTGTGGATTGGGGGTGTCTCAAGGGACAGTACTTTCTCCCTTGTTGTTTATATATATCTAAATGACTTGTCTTCATTGGATGTGCGCGGCGACGTTGTGAGCTTTGCTGACGATCCTGTCATATTTTACAGTGGTTTAAGTTGGCAAAGTGTAACGGCTAAAGCCAGGGATAATATCAACCATTTCGTTCATTACTTCCATGATAAGTTACTTACTATTGCTGAACAACACATGGTTTATCAATAGTGCCATATCTCAGTTGCGCCAAATGTCCTTTAAATCCAGTTTCAATAGTTCTTTCAGTTTGCCCAACATATTTAAATTCACAATCCGTACAACCTATTTCATAGATTCTCGACAATTCTGTGGTTTTCTCTTTATCCTGTGGGTTACCTAGCAACTTTTTAATGTATTTTTTTTGCAGAAAGTTGTTAGCTGTGAATTGGCTTTCTTAAAAATGCTATTAAAAGCTCTCGTAACTCGCGGTTCAAATGGTAAACAGACAACGGTTTTGTGTAGTTTATCTTTTCTGAAAGTCGCAGATTCCGCTAACATTTTCTTTGTTTCATGTTTATTGACTGATTTTTTCACTAAGCAGACAGAGTAACCGTTATACTTAGTTACAATTTTAGTGAATTTTCATTGAGAAAATAAGGCTTTTGGATTTTTTTTTCAAATGAGCGCGATATATATATATATATATATATATATATATATATATATATATATATATATATATATATATATATATATATATATATATATATATATATATATATATTATATTATATATATATATATATATATATATATATATATATATATATATATATATATATATATATATATATATATATATATATATATATATATATATATATATATATATATATCCAACCGATAACTCAAGAAATACTTCACCAATCGAAACCATATTTGGCAATTCCTTTCACTCTGTTAATAGTGTGGACGAGTTAGTTAGACAGTTTAGCCACTCAAATACTTTTAGGAAAAAATACAAAAAACTTCTTGAAAACGCAATATATTTTTAATTACTAGAAATATTATACTAAAACCTGATAAACGCGTACGTATTGTACAAATGGTCCTACCCACCAAATTTTAACTCAATTAGTTCAGTAGATCTTGAGTTATAACTAAATAAAGAATCAATAATCAACTATATGACCTGAAATTACCTCTAAAAGCATGCCCATAATGTTAGACAAGGCCAGACAGATAAATCAGAGTTCTGCTGCCATTGCAAACAAAATCTCCAAATGAAGTTTTAAACGGACAGGCTACGAAAATATGTCACACTAAATAATCGGCGGGGTTGCTATTTACGACAACCTTGATCTAAGTCTGTATATATCCGAAAAATGTAAGTATTAAGTAATTTTAATGAAAGTGATTCAATTTGCTTAAAAGCAACCTAGAACTACGATTTATTATGTATAGATATTAGGTTTCCTATTTTCACGGTATTTTAAAGCCATCTCTATCTCTCTAGTTTAATCTAACAACACCACTATTTGTCATTTGTTAACTGACAGGAGTCATAAGAGAAACGTCCGCGTTCTACGCATAACCTCGAATTAGACTCCGCCAATACCTAGGAATCTCAAAAAATATAAAACAACTACCGATAGTCTAAGGTTAATACAAATAGTAAGTAAATAATAAGTCTAATTTTAATTTTAACATAACTTTAACAAATGCCTTCATGCGTCCACTGTGATTGTATTATATTATGATTCTAACATCCAATCAAACAAATAGGATAAATAACTGGTTGTGTACATCAGATTCAGGTTCTTAATCGATTCATGTAGGTACTGTATTACCAAAGTGAAACAAAATTATTTCAAGAAGAGATACACCTACCGCAAACTAATTTAAGTATAATACCTAGGATACCTAGGTATTTATAGTTTTCTTTACTCTTAGTTAGTTTTTAGTCTTTATGGGACATTTGAAGTAAATGAAACTACATACAGATGTACAGTGTAAATTATGAAAATTTTTATTTCAAAATTTTGTATTGCATATATTTATTTCATTTTCAGAAAGTATGGATACAGTAATAGTAAATAAGTGTTGAAAAGAGTTTATGTGCAGCAAGTGCGTTATGGTGGCGAATGTTTGTAAAAATATTTCAGATAGTGATAACTTAATTTCCCATTAAACTGGAATCTTCAGTTTTGATACATAGTAAAACTCATATAAGGGCAGCGTGGGTAGTAGATTTGAAAAATAACTACAAATTTTTTTTAAAAAGCCTTTTAGTGAATTTTCTTTAAAAAATCACTAATGAGGAGATCCAGACTTTTGAATTTTGATAAAAATTTCTTCAAATGAGCGCTAATTAAGCCCCCTAGAACACATATCCGGGGTCAGTTTCAATTTTTATATGTTGCAAGTGGCTTGGAAAAGTTCGTTAGTCAGGAAAATCGGCCGAGGTTTTCCCGGAAAATTTTGTGTTTTCTTTCGAAAAAAATTCATATCTGCGGATATAACAAAGTAAGGGCAACCAAATTTGGTACGCGGTCTTATATCATTATAAGTAAATTACCTACCATTTATCTCTGTAAGTTAAAAGATAAAAAAGTTATGGGCATTTAAAGAAAAATTAATTGGGGTTTTCCTCAAAACGTCAAAGTCGCGATTTAAAACGTCAAAATGGGCAACATTTAGGCAAAGAACCTGAAACTAATAGGAGCTATGGAAAGAAAATGTCTCACGAAGAATGTTTTACAAAGCCTGAAGTCTTACATTCAACCGTCATTGTTTTTCATTTTACTAAAATATTTCCAGAAAATTCATTTCAAATAGACCCTTTCTCTGATGGTTTGGCAGTATACCTTAGCTATATAGTTTATCGTTTAATGGTTCATAATTTTTGTCGAATTTTCGTAAAAAATCAATAAAGTTCAATATATCGGTTAAAAGATAAGAAAAAAATTGTCCATTTTCAAACAATAAACCTATTATGATGAAACATGGCACATTGTTTCTACTAAACAGGTTATACTGGTAGCCAAATTTGATTCCTGCTTTCTTAAAAAAAACACACACACATTTGCTATTAATTATATATATATATATATATATATATATATATATATATATATATATATATATATATATATATATATATATATATATATATGTATGTATCTCAAAATATATATAACTCAAAAACTAAAGAGCCGAGTTTGATTACATTTGGTGAATATTTTCGCTGTGCAAGTGGTTTGGATAAGTTCGTTAGTCAGAAAAATCCACCAAGGTTTTTCTGGAAAATTTTGTGTTTTCTTTCGAAAAAAAATTATACCTTCGGAATTAACAAAGTAAGGGCAACCAAATCTGGTATACGGGTTCATATCATTATAGGTAAGTTACTTACCAAAATTTAGCTCTGACGCTTAAAATCCATGAATGTTATAGGCATTTAAAGGAACATAAATTTGGGTTTTCCTCAAAACGTCAAAATTAGTAATATTTAGGCAAAGTGCATTTTAGCATTTTACATCGAAATATAATGTATGTTTGTAAGAAAAGAAATTCTGGACGCAGCAAGTGCGTTATGGTAGCAAATTTTCATTAAATGCTTCAAATTTGAATAGCTCTATTTGCTATTAATCTATAAGGTGGACCAAGAAACCAGTTTTTTCGGGAACACTTTAAGTTTATTGCGGAAATTTTTTTCCATGTTCAAACAATAAACCTATTATGATGAAACATGGCACATTGTTTCTACTATACAGGTTATACTGGTAGCCAAATTTAATGCCTGCTTTCTTAAAAAAACACACTCATTTGCTATTAAAAACATTTTTATGAAAATTCACTACCATAAAGCACTTGCTGCGTCCAGACTTTTATATTAGCGAATTTTTTTTAAAAAAATTCGCTTATGGGGAGATCTGTGTTTATATATTTATATATATATATATATATATATATATATATATATATCCGACCGATAACTCAAAAAATAATGGACCGATCTTGATAAAATTTGCAGAGTACCTTCCTTTTGCAAGTGGCTTGGATAAGTTCGTTAGCCAGGAAAATCGGACCAGGTTTTCCCGGAAAATTTTGTGTTTCTTTATAAAAAAAATCATATCTCCGGAAATAACAAAGTAAGGGCAACCAAATTTGGTACGCGTGTTTGTACTATAAAGAGTGAACTCCGTACCAAAATTTAGGTCCATAGCTTTAAAGATAAAGAAGTTAGGGGCAGTTAAAGCAATAAATGTTTGGAGTTTTCCTCAAAACGTCAAACTCGCAATATTAAGCGTCAAAATTGGCAATGAATGGCAAATAATGTAAAACAAATACCATTTGTGAAAAGAAAATGATGCAAGAAGAGTGTTCTGCAAACCCTTAAGTTTCAGATTCAACCGTCATTGCCCTCCATTTTACTAAAATGTTTACAGAAAATCCATTTCAAATAGACCCTTTCTCTGGTGCTTTGGCTGTCAGTTTAGTTAAGTTTGGTAGCTGTTTGGATATTTATTTGTAGGTTTAGTGAAATTTATGGTTTAACAGCCTATAATTTTTTGTAGCTAATTATCGTGGAACAAATTTGTTAATGCATTTTTGCATTTTTTATCGAAATATGATGCGTTTATCATAAAAAAAATCTGGACGCAGTAAGTGCGTTTTGGTTGCGAATTTTCGGTAAATTAGCAGTTAAGCTCCCGAACGCTTTTCAAAACACTGTTTTCAGAAACCTGCCTAGACCACCCCCCCCCCCCGGATCCACAAACCCCAAGAAAAATTTCTTGTTTACACTCCCCAAGGAAGTTACGGGACCAGGAGTGAGTAGGGGTTCATAATTTTTTTAGAACAAATTCGTTAATGTAATTTAGCATTTTTTATCGAAATATGATGCGTTTATAAGAAAAAAAAATCTGGACGCAGTAAGTGCGTTTTGGTTGCGAATTTTCGGTAAATTTGCAGTTTAGCTCCCGAACACTTTTCAAAACACTGTTTTCAGAAACCTGCCTAGGCCCCCCCCTGGATCCACAAACCCCAAGAAAAATTTCTTGTTCACACTCCCCAAGGAAGTTACGGGACCAGGAGTGAGTAGGGGTGCATAAATTTTTTAGCTAATTTTTGTAGAACAAATTCGTGAATGCATTTTTCCATTTTTTATCGAAATATGATGCGTTTGCAAGAAAAAAATCTAAACGCAGTAAGTGCGTTTTGGTAGAGAATTTTCGATAAATTTGCTGTTTAGCTCCCGAACGCTTTTCAAAAAACTGTTTTCAGAAACCTGCCTAGCCCCCCTCTGGATCCACAAACCCCAAGACAAATTTCTTGTTCACACTTCCCAAGGAAGTTACGGGACCAGGAGTGAGTAGGGGTGTATAATTTTTTTTAACTAATTTTCGTAGAACAAATTCGTTAATGCATTTTTGCATTTTTTATCGAAATATGATGCGTTTGTAAGAAAAAAATCTGGACGCAGTAAGTGCGTTTTGGTAGCAAATTTTCGGTAAATTTGCAGTTTAGCTCCCGAACGTTTTTCAAAAAACTGTTCAGAAACCTGCAGGTGAGGTCCTAGTAATGTTTCTGAAAACAATTTGTTTAAAGCGTTCGGGTGCTAATCTGCAAATTTACCAAAGTTTCATTAAATCCTTCAAATTTCAATAACTCAATTTGCTATTAACGTAAGCTTTGTTGGTTAGGAAACCAACATTTAAGTTTATTTTCGGAAATTTTTTGTATATTTTCAAACCATAAGTAATTTTGATAAAATATAGTACATTGTTTCTACCACATAGGCTATACCGGTAATCAGATTGATGCCTGCTCGCATTTGCTATTAAAAACATTTTTATGGTAATTCACTTCCATAACACACTTGCTGCATCTAGACTTTGGAAAAATGTTTATATATTTTCAAAAAATAAAGTTATTTCAATGAAATATGGTACATTGTTTCTACTATATAGGCAACCAAGTTTGATGCCTGCTTTCATCAAAGAAAGACATTTGCTATTAAAAATATTTTAAAGAAAATTCGCTACCATAACGCACTTGCTGCGTCCCGAGATTTTATTAAAACTGCAGAAGAATCAAGTGGTTTTTATGTTTACTGGGAAAAAATAGGTTGTTATTCAATATTCAGCCACCAGCAAATGACGAGGTAAATAATTATTTTTTTTAGGACTGTCACAAAAAACCCTCGTTCCACTAATGTTTTTGCTTTAAATTTTAACGTTTACGCAACAAGGTTTAACCCAAACAACCAACAGTTGATTTAGCATTATAAAGAAAAATAACATGTTGTGTCGGCGTACGTCCGGTTTTTTTTGTAGCTGTGAATATTTTCCCTTGTATATTCCAGGTCTGAACCATTCTGACGGTGTGTATTCCAGAGTTGCTGGTAAATCAAGCGCGAAGTGTGGGCTTTATTCTATCTGCCGCTCCACTGCTCGTGCCAATCTACTGTGCAGACATAACCTATAAAAACATCACCCTGAATTTGTATTCGAATGTGTTATTATAAAAGTAGCTGAATTTAAAACGGAAATTGCAAAATGTTTTCTTGTTCTATTTCATTGGAAAAGATGCCTCTTAACAAAGCATTGTTATAAGTGTGTGATTGCACTTCGGAAGTTGCATTTTAGTAAATTTTCGTAGAAAAAATTCACTAATGAGGAGATCTCGACTTTTGAATTTAAAAAATATTTCTTCAAATTAGCGTGAACTAGGAAACTAGGACCCTTAGACCCCACATCCGCGGCCAGTTTCCATCTCAGTAACGGTAAGAGATACAGAGTTGGTTAAATTACCAAAAAGTTGCTTACATTTTAGCTGATCAAATATCTGAAAACAAATTTTAAATATGTCAATTCATTCCTGAAATATCCTGAAAAAACTGAAAAACTCAATTTTCTAAATATTACAATAAATCCATTAATTGTTGTTGCCCTTACTTGGTGAAACTTGTCCATACTACATGTAGACTTGGAAACTACTTCTCTGGCTTCACTGTTGGTTTTCGTTGGTGAAGGACGTAGCCAGCGTGTGAGCTAACTGGAGCAAGTGGCCCTACGAATTCTGGAAGTTCTAGGATGTTCTTCAATGCTTCTGTGACTATAGTTTCGCTGCTTGACAGCATTTTTAGACAGATTAAAATTGAATTAGTGCGAAATCATGACAACTACAAATAAATGAAACACAGATGACAGATGAGGTTTTCAAAATGTCTATGTGATGTATGTCAATATTTAACATAAAAACTAGAACTAGCCTATAATAACTATGATAACAGTTACAACAATAAAATAACTAAACAATAACAGTATAAAAGTAGTCTATATACAACGAAAATATCGACATACATCAACTCATTATTTTATTACAACTTTTTTTAAATAATAGTTAAATTTATTTCTTTTGACATATTTAATTAGAAAGAATAATATCCAAGAAAGGGGAATTCATTAAATCAGTTTGCTCGTTTAAAACGAGGTAGTTATTGTCGTGTGTGTGCCTTTTGACTTCTAAAGCTTCAAAAAAGTCTAGTTTACATTTGTCATTATAAAAATGTAGTGGTTGTATGCAGTTATTTATTGTAGGTCTATGTTCGGTATCAATAATATGTTTTGCAAATGTAGATTTGTCAGCGTGGTTATTTCTAAATGCAGAAATATGTTCTTTGTATCGGGTGTTAAAATTTCTAGAAGTTTGACCTATGTAGATTGCGTTACAATGTGTACAAGCTAATTTATAAACTCCAGCTTTTGTCAGGAAACAAGATTTTTCTTTCGCGTTAAATAACAAATCACGCGTCGTGTTGTAAGACTTAAAAGCTATCTTTGTATTTGTACAGGTGTTTAAAATTTTTGAAATGTTTTCTGAAATGGTTCCAAAATAAGTTATCGAAACGTATCTGTTGTCTTCTTTGTCTCTAATATTTGCATAAATTAAATTAATCGCTAATTTGTATTCTTTTCTCTCTATCATTTTATCTATTATTTTAACAGAGTAGCCATTATTAAATGCTGTTTGTTCAATTATTGAAATTTCTTTTTCAAAATTGTTTTGTGACATAGGTATTGAAAATGCACGATGTATCATAGAATGGTAGGCTGATAGTTTTTGTGGAAAAGGGTGACATGAATCGTATGGTATAGTTGTGTCAGTGTAAGTTGGTTTCCTATATATTGAAAAGTCAAATGAATTATTTTCTAACTTTCTAATTGTTAAGTCTAAAAAATTTATACAACCGTTAGCTTCTTCTTCTAAAGTAAACTTAATATTTGTGTGAAAGTTATTAATAAAATTTAAAAATTCATTTAATTCTGTATGACTACCTTGAAAACATGCTAAAATATCATCTACGTATCTGTACCAAAAGACAATATTATGTGAAAGTTCTGATGTTAAAATTTGGTTTTCTAAGTTTTCCATAAATATGTTGGCTAATAAAGGTGACAACGGACTACCCATAGGCAGACCTTCATTTTGCATATAAATTTTATTATTAAATTTAAAATAGTTTTGTTTTATACATTCATTAAAAAGATTCATTATTTCTTGTCTTTTTATGACATTTACGTTCTTTTCTATTAAAACGTTCTCTAATAGAGGTAAACATTCTTTAGGGGGTATCTTAGAATACATGCTACAAACACCAAACGAGACTAATTTACTATTTGTGGGAATAACTAAGTTATTTAATTTTTGTGTAAGTTCATAAGAATTCTTAACTGAATATTTTGGAAAGTAATTGTATTCTTTAATAAGTGAAACCAGTTTGCTCGCTATCTTATGAACATAGCTAACTACTGGTTTCACCGGTATATTTGACTTATAAATTTTCAGTTGGCCATATAATTTTGGTGGTTGCGGGCTTTTATATAAAAGATATTTCTTTTCTTGTTGACTAAACAGAGACACATTTTTAAGTTCATTTTTTAGTTTTGTCTGAAATGAGTTTGTTGGGTCTCTCCTAATTTCTGTTAAATTTTCTGTAGTAATAAAATCATTAATTTTAATGCTATATGCGTCCCTACTTATAGCTACAGTTGTATTTCCTTTATCAGCTTTAGTAAAAACTAGATCATTGTCTAATATTTTATGCTGAACAGATTTTAAAATTTGAGTTTCGTTAATTTGACGTTTGTCATATTTTGAAGTTAAATGTCTTAAAAATTCACATATTTTTATTTTTTCATATTGCCTTATAGATCTGGAAGCAATTTCGGATTCAGAAGCTAATATCTCTTTAATTTTGTTTGTAAATTTAAATTTTGGGCAGCATTTATATCCTTTATTTAGAAAAGAAATTTCTTCAGTTGTAAAAATTGTATCGCTTAGGTTTTCAAACCTTTTGTAAAAGTGGGGGAGTTTGTGGGGGAGATCTTTCTCGATTATGTAAATGTTGTGTGCTTTCTAGGTTTCTAATTTTGTTTGTCTGTGTTAAGCGTTTTTAAAATTTCAGTTCACTAACTAAAATATGTATTTGGTCATCTAATATATCAAATTCTACTGGATGTAATTTATAAGCAAGTTCTGAATGGATTACCTTGATATAAAGAAGCAAACTATCACGAATTGAAAACCATTTCTTGGATTCTTCTTTCAGCCAGATGAAACTGGCTTTTCTAATAGCAATTTTTGATTTATTTGATGTTACAGTGAAGCCAGAGAAGTAGTCTCCAAGTCTGTATGTAGTAATTACAATAAATCCCTTATTATGAAAAATGGGCTCCTAATTTTTGCTCTGTAAGCATAATTTGATATGAGCAATCAACTGACGGCATCAGAATTGACGTACCTACTCTAATTTTTGCGCAGTTATAGTCAACTTTTTTTCTTTTATAGCCGCCATATTGGATTTCTAATTTTTCAGGTGGCAAAAAATCACCTTTCGAATAGTATAACACACTTCATATTTTTCTTAATAAACATTGTAAAAATAAATAAAAAAGTAAGCATGGTCGCAAATATCAAGTAGGTATGTGTCATTTTATTATCAATATTCGTTATTTGTCAAAATGTCAGCACAGAAGATTTTAATTAATAGAATAAAATAATAATAACCATAGATACTAACAAAATTTACAACTAGTGAATAAACAAACTAACAATACATAAAAAATACTTCCTACTAAATAATAAATTTGTGTAATGTTAATGGAGATGTTTAAAATATCTTCCATTGTTATTTATGCATTGACGAACTCTCTCGCGCATACCCCGTGTTTAGCCTTGCCCAGGGCGGTAGAAACAATTTCTTCCCCTGGATCAAGGGGTGGGAAGTGCTCTTGCGAAAATTATTCCCAATAGATTTAGCAAGAGTCCAGAAGGGTTTGCTGCCGTGGGAGGTTGAGAGGATTTTCTTTTTGATGTGGTTATTAAACAAGTCTTTTGCCTCAGAAAGAATGCGGACTTAGCGGTTTCTTGCGTCGTTAAATGCTTGACGGTTTTCTTGACTGGGATTGTGTAAAAGTGTTTCGTGAGCCTTGACCTTTTCAAGTCTGGCATTGTCACATGATTTAGAGAACCAGGGCTTTTGAGTGGCTGAAAAGGTGTTCTGTGTACGTGGAATAAATAATTCCATGCCAGCTCGGATAATTTCGGTGACGTTTTGTGAGATATCAGAGGGGTCAGGATGAGAGAAGCAGACAGACGCCCATGGAAATGAGGAAAAGTAATCCCGCATTTCTTGCCAGTTCGCGTAGTTGTAGTGCCAAACGATACATGGGTGTGATGAATGTGTGACTTCGGGTTGCATTGCGGAGGTAGCAGTGACCACGTCGTGGTCTGAGCAACCAAGAGGGGCGGTGACTGATGTCTCATAGCATTCAAGTTTTGTAGTAAGAAGGAGATCCAAGGGATTTGAGCTGTGTGTTGGGATGCGAGGAAAGTAAGTAGGTTGCTGTACTATATTGGCTAAAGAATTGCTGACTGCAAAGGCCTCCGCTGCTCTCCTTTGTGGATCGGTATTTGAAAATCCTAGCCATTCCTTGTTATGGACATTGAAGTCACCAAGAATAGTGACCTCGGAGGAAGGATATTCAGAAATCAGATGGTTGATTTTTTCAGAAAGGTAGTCAAAGAGCTGGACAAAGTTGTTGTCAGAACGTGGCCGGTAAATGCAACAGACGAATTCAGTCGCAGCCCTGAGAGAGTTTCAATAAAGGCATGTCTTTTCTTCCAGCTTCTAAATTGGGGAGTCTGGTGCAGGGTAGATTGCTACGGACGTATGCGCACACACCTCCATGCAATCTAAAGAAAGTAAGGAGCTCATACCCCGGGAGATTAAGGTGATTAGTGGCTGTTTTGGCACTGCTTTAGGTTTCGGTGAGAAAGATGATTTGGAGCCTATTAGCCTGGGGGAAATGGTGGACGGAGTTCAGGTTAGAATTTGCGCCACATATATTCGAGAAGGATATGTTAAATCTTGATGCCGGCGCCTCTGTACACCCCTCTCCCGGATATCCGAATAGAGGGGTATTTTATCTCCAGAATCTTTTGTACAAGGAGGAGTCATCATCATTTTTGTTTGTAAGGGAAACCGACTCATACACCAGAGCCGGAAGCGTCCGTTGGGACTTCACCGGCTCCTTGATGTAAGGAGTGGTACGTCCTCGGCGTGAAAAAAACCTCTACTATCACGTAAAGGTAAAGTCCACTACCACCTGCCCCAGATTAGTTGCCTTTTACGACAGGCAGAACTTACAATTAGTTACTCCCCGGACCCACAGGGGATTGAAATTGTCTTCGATGTTCTACCCTAGAGTCCGCCATCACCAGAAGACGCCTCAATAAATTGACTTCTGTTAGAGAGATAGGACCTAAACCAATTATCCGATGAATTATCACAGCTATGTGGAAGTTATGATTCAATTTGCGGCTCGATTATTTTAAGAATAGACAAGTTGCATGTTTTTGTTTTCTTATCAGGTGTGATACACATCCCAGAAAGATGACTTTTAATATTTTTTCATTTTACATACGACAAAAAGAACGATGCAAGAAATATTTGAAAATTCGAATTTCATAATTAATTTCAAACACCACAATTTTGCCGACATGACGTGTGACGTCACTGAACAGTAATGTCACAATGACCATGAGCTTGCTTCTCTGTGTTTACATCCAGTGTTGCAAGCTATTGATAAGGCAAATAGAAACTCTTCATTTATTCACTGTCCAAGTACGTCACTACCAATAACAGAACATTAGCGGTCACATGATAATAATTTAAAATGTTTTGATTTTAAAAGTCTTTTTCTGTCCACTGCATGTGTTTTTCGGTGTTTCATACATGTAATAATTTTCTATGTATGAAAAACTATCAGGTAAATGTTAAATTAATGTAATTGAGAATCCATCGAAATTGTCTATTGATTTTATTATTGCTGAAGTTATCAAATATTTTCTTAGTTTACAGTGATTTAGTATATACATTTTTTGTATTATTGCTTATATCCGTCTTTGATACTTAAAAAAAAAACTGCTGCCTTGTTTACATCATCTATATCCTCAAATCAGTCTTAGTTTGATCATGTAAACTACCTTTTAGGGGCTTTATGGAAGTTATTACGATTAAAAGGTTTATCATATATGTTGGAGAAACTTTGGTATGCCCCTGTCTCTTTTACTTTCATTCGGTTGCGGTATCCTTTAAGTTTATACCTGGAATTAGTTATCTCTGGATTTCACAATCCTTTCCAATTTGCTGGTAATCTTTATCCTCTAGCCGTCTGTATTGCATTCCATTTACGCGTGAATAATGCCATACAAAGAAAACTTATATACCGTTAGGTCCTTTCCTGTAAATAGCTTTACCTGTCTTTGACGTGTTCTTAAAATTTACCCAGCGGATTTCTTCACTAGGAATAATGCTTCTACCTAGTTGGCCATTCTGCATTACTGACATTATGTTATGTCAACTACGTCAACCAGCGTTCGTGAAATTTCGACAAAAGCAAGCCTTTCGCAAAGCACAGTTCAGTCCTACTACGAATCTCATCTTCTTAGCTTCTTGGGACTCGTAAGTCCTAATCTTCCACTTGAGCACCGCTCGTGTGTTTAAGCCAGTTCAGTTATAGACATAGACATAGACATAGACACATTTATTTGACCACTTTTTATACTTAAAAATTCAATAATTGTGGCAAGTCGAAATACACTAACAAAAAATCAAAGTTTTAAAAGTACAAAGCAAAATACACACACATATAAATTAGTTAAAATTGACTATACAATAAGTGAACCTTGTAAAATACAAATTACTACATGTGCGAGATACAAAAACTATATCACTATGGAGGCATCCATGTACTCACGGACTGAATAATAAGCATTTTGCTTAAAGTAATACTTTATAGCATTTTTAAATTTCCCATAATCTAAGCACTTTATGTGAACTGGTAGCTTATTATATAAGGCGATATGCAAAGAATTATTTACAGATTTTTGCAGTCTAAATCTCTGCGGTCGTATCAAACCAGCCGATCTTGTACTATAGTTATGGTATGCAGAATTTAGCTGATAATCAAATTTATCCCTGTGTATATTTAATAACTGACTAAAGATGTATATCGTGGAAAGAGTCATAATTCCCAGACTAATAAAGTACGGCTTACAGTGTTCACGGCAGCCAACTCCAGCAATCAACCTAACCACTTTTTTTTGTAGCCTGAAGATTTCTATAGAATTAGTGGAATTTCCCCACAAATGAGTGCCATACGATAGGTGACCGTGAAACAGGGAGAAATAGGCTGACAGAATTGAACTTCTATCAACCGAATTCCTCAATCTCCTGATCACAAAAATTGGGACTGACAACTTACTCTTCAACTGAGAAATATGAGCATCCCACTTAAGGGCTCCATCTATAGTAATGCCAAGAAGATTAGCATTATTTTTCGCCGACACCTCCGGAGTTGTGGAAAATATTACCGTAACAGTTTTTTCTGTGTTTAATTTTAAGTTGTTCTGTGTAAACCACAGTTCTGCCAACTTCCCAGTAGAGATCATTTCAACGTTCAGCTTTTCTGGGTCGCAGCTTTGGCAAATAAGCGACGTGTCATCAGCGTAACAGACGCAACGACTCCGTGACATAAAACCGAATAAATCGTTTATGTAGACTATGAAAAGTACCGGCCCCAAGACAGAACCCTGCGGCACCCCACTTCCCACAGCCCCAAGATTCGATATTTCCTCGTTAAAAAACACGCGCTGCTTTCTCATATGTAAGTATGAACTTATTAACTTTAACGGCGGGCCCCTAACACCATATCTGAACAATTTCTCAATCAGCAGGTCATGGGAGACACAGTCAAAGGCCTTGCTTAGGTCACAAAGAGTAAGGCCAACATGATTACCCACCTCAAGACCCGCAACTATATCCCCAACAACCTTGCTGACTGCCTGCACAGTGGAGCGCCGCCTTCTGAAACCGAACTGACAGTCACTCAACAATTCCCCACTTTCAAAATACTGGCTGAGTCGTTTGTGAATTATTACCTCAAATATCTTTCCAAACAGCGGTACAATAGAAACAGGGCGGTAATTATCCAAGCAATTTGCATCCCCTCTTTTTAGCAAAGACATTACCCTAGAAATTTTAAAACAATCCGGAAATGTCCCCTGAGATACACAAAGGTTAAATATATGTGTCAACGGCGACACCAAATATTCCTTTACTTCCTTGACAATAATGCTATTAATGTTATATATATCAAAAGCATTTGACCTTTTAAGATAAATAATGGCGTCCAAGACTTCACTTTCTACAACCGGCAGCATAACAAAAGAGCTACAGGCCATCGGAATGCCAGAAATTAGCTGTCTTTGTAGCTCCAAGTTTACTGGTAGAGTTTTTACAATGTCAGCTGCCACCGATACAAAAAATTCATTCATATTATCAGCTGTTAGTTTGCTATCCAATTTTGACGCTCTGTCAAAGTTTCGTTCATAATTTATGACCTTCCAAACGTCCCTTGCTTTATTTTCTGAAGTGGCTATAAAGTTACTAAATGCCTGTTTTTTTGTTAATATTATGGCATCTCTATAGTTCTTCAATAACAGCTTGTATACTTCCCTATCCGAAGAGTCACCAGTTACATCAGCTATAACCTTAACACCTGAAACACATGTTCTCATATCTCTCAATTCCTGAGTAAACCAATGCACAGGCGGTTTACCAGAATTTAAATGTCTCAGGGGAAAATTGTGAAGTATGAAATTTTGACAAATATTGGTTATACCTGTGGCCAAATATTCAATATTGTTTGACTCATAAAAAAGAGACCAATCGATGCCCTCAAGATAATCTTGGAAGTCCTGAATCCCCCGACAAGTTATCTTTCTAACCTTTCGTTGTTGCCGTTTACTATTCACATCGACTTTTACTTTAATAACCTGTCCGTAATGGTCAGAGAGGCATGGATCAACCACTGCGGCAGTAAAGCAACGCTCATCGATATCTGTCAATATATTGTCAATACAACTACCAGACCCATTAAAGACCCTAGTGAAACCCGAGATTGTAGCTGCTATACCATAACTTTCAATAATGCAGGTTAGATCTGATAACACTAGAAAAACCGGCAAAATTTATATTGAAATCTCCTAAAATTATAATTTGCTTATACTTGTCGTTAAAATCATACAATAACTTATCTAGCATACTTAAGAAAATCTCAACATCACCCAGGCAAGACCTGTACAAACATATCACCATTATTTTTTGGCTAACCAATTCAACTGCACTAAATTCACAGTCGATCTCCCTTGAGTAGCGTTCAACGTTAAGTACTTTACAATTCACGTCAGCCCGCGCATATACACACACACCTCCGTGTACATGATTTATTCTAGAAAATGCAGTCATCAACTTATATTTACTTACATTTAAGCATTTTAAGTCATTTGTCTTGCACCAATGTTCACTTATACAAACAAGTGCATAGTCACAATCGCTAAGGTAAAGACTAGATGCATTCTCGCAACAATTAGAACCGTAGACCGGTTTCGCTCTCATTAGAGCTCTTCAGTACGGCATACTAATTGCAGCAAAAATGCACCAAAAATAACACGGCTATCGTATAGCCAGTCTTAAAACACTAAGTAAGTGGTGAACGTGTCGCCACCTAGTTCGGAACCAAGTACTATGTTGTCACGCCCGCTCCAAATAACACAGAGTGTTAAAAATAGAGAACGGTATACAACTAACTAACAATTTAAAAAATTGTTAGCCCTGGCCCATTTCTACCCCAATATAGGGACAAAGTATGTAAGACTAGATGCATTCTCGCAACAATTAGAACCGTAGACCGGTTTCGCTCTCATTAGAGCTCTTCAGTACGGCATACTAATTGCAGCAAAAATGCACCAAAAATAACACGGCTATCGTATAGCCAGTCTTAAAACACTAAGTAAGTGGTGAACGTGTCGCCACCTAGTTCGGAACCAAGTACTATGTTGTCACGCCCGCTCCAAATAACACAGAGTGTTAAAAATAGAGAACGGTATACAACTAACTAACAATTTAAAAAATTGTTAGCCCTGGCCCATTTCTACCCCAATATAGGGACAAAGTATGTAAGACTAGATGCATTCTCGCAACAATTAGAACCGTAGACCGGTTTCGCTCTCATTATTCAGTACGGCATACTAATTGCAGCAAAAATGCACCAAAAATAACACGGCTATCGTATAGCCAGTCTTAAAACACTAAGTAAGTGGTGAACGTGTCGCCACCTAGTTCGGAACCAAGTACTACGTGTCGCCACCTAGTTCGGAACCAAGTACACGTTCACCACTTACTTAGTGTTTTAAGACTGGCTATACGATAGCCGTGTTATTTTTGGTGCATTTTTGCTGCAATTAGTATGCCGTACTGAAGAGCTCTAATGAGAGCGAAACCGGTCTACGGTTCTAATTGTTGCGAGAATGCATCTAGTCTTACATACTTTGTCCCTATATTGGGGTAGAAATGGGCCAGGGCTAACAATTTTTTAAATTGTTAGTTAGTTGTATACCGTTCTCTATTTTTAACACTCTGTGTTATTTGGAGCGGGCGTGACAACATAGTACTTGGTTCCGAACTAGGTGGCGACACGTTCACCACTTACTTAGTGTTTTAAGACTGGCTATACGATAGCCGTGTTATTTTTGGTACATTTTTGCTGCAATTAGTATGCCGTACTGAAGAGCTCTAATGAGAGCGAAACCGGTCTACAGTTCTAATTGTTGCGAGAATGCATCTAGTCTTACATACTTTGTCCCTATATTGGGGTAGAAATGGGCCAGGGCTAACAATTTTTTAAATTGTTAGTTAGTTGTATACCGTTCTCTATTTTTAACACTCTGTGTTATTTGGAGCGGGCGTGACAACATAGTACTTGGTTCCGAACTAGGTGGCGACACGTTCACCACTTACTTAGTGTTTTAAGACTGGCTATACGATAGCCGTGTTATTTTTGGTACATTTTTGCTGCAATTAGTATGCCGTACTGAAGAGCTCTAATGAGAGCGAAACCGGTCTACAGTTCTAATTGTTGCGAGAATGCATCTAGTCTTACATACTTTGTCCCTATATTGGGGTAGAAATGGGCCAGGGCTAACAATTTTTTAAATTGTTAGTTAGTTGTATACCGTTCTCTATTTTTAACACTCTGTGTTATTTGGAGCGGGCGTGACAACATAGTACTTGGTTCCGAACCAGGTGGCGACACGTTCACCACTTACTTAGTGCGCTAAGGTAAAATGATAACTCATCAGTTTTATTACTTAAACCCTGTATATTAATGTGAAACAGACTCAAAAAACTTACATTATCATCACATTCGCTCACCCCACATTTTGAGTTTTCTTTCTGATATGAAAAAACCTTCCCACTCTAACATTTTGTGGCCAAATAGAAGAGTCCAAGAGTTTATCACCACTCTCCGTAAGGACCCCAACCTTGAAAGACGAATAAATATCTGGATGCTTTTGAGTCAAGTTGGGAGCATGTAACTTCCGGAAACATCCCACCCAAATAGTCCTTAAGGTCCTGTTCAGTCGTCTCAGGCTGCAATCTATAAACATGGAAATACGAAAAACTAGGAATTGCCCTTAACTTGCATTTAGTTTTCAAATCATTTGCCCCAGTACCAATCACAATATGCGCCTTCTTTCCTCCATTTTTAGTCTGCATATGCATATCAATAACTGAACCATTCTTAGGTAAATTTTTGACCGTTTTTAATTGGGGATCAGTATATTCTTTAAAAGTTCTATTATTTGAGCTGTTTACAACCAGAGACCTCTGTCGTACGTTTTCTTGTCTCAATGTAGACGGTTTAGCAGCAACTTCGTCCAACCTTTCCACACGCTGTTGGCGTTCGTTATTATCACTACTTACTACAGAATCAAGTAAAGTACTATCGTCGTTCATTTCATTTAATGTAGATGGCGGCGAGAAACAAGCATTGCCATTATCTTTTAATAGCATTATATTCTTTAACATTTGTTTCTGTTCAATTAAACATTCAATTGTCAACTGCTGATTCTTTATCACTATGTCTTTTTGACTGCATAACTTGTTAATAATTTCAAATTTGGATGAACGAATACTTACAGTTTCTACAACAGTGTCCATACTTTCACCCGACGAAATCGAGGAGTCAAGTCTTTCTGAACACAATTCACACTTATTAGGTCCACCACTGTCATAGCTTTTTATAAACTGCACCAGCACATCACTAACTACCGTTTCAGGTAAAGTACGGTTTATTATTACATCGATTAACTCGTTCTTTCTGAGCTTATTGAGCTCGGCCATTAAAACGCCTCTGTTTACATCCGCCATGTTCAGTTCTACGATCGACGTCATCTTCTTGAGACTCCGAATTCCTAATATTCCACTTAAACACCGCTCGTGTATTTAAGCCAGTTCAGATCAAGTTCCAATCTTCCTACAGAAATCCCGTTCGTACAGTGATACAGTGAAAAGTCAGTGTTTACTTCTAAATCAAGAAGGTATACGCGCAGTTAAATAAATGCAATAACAAGTAGTTAAGAAGAATGAAATCTCCTGAGTAACCTATTCAAGTGTAAAACCGCAAATTGTAAATAAGTGTTAAGTTCAAAGTGTACATAGTAATAATACAATATATATAAATGTAAAAAGTGTATTAATGAAATCATCTGGAAATCAGTGCACCTAGAGTTATAAATACAGTCCACATACAGTCCACATCTTCAACATATTCTTCTTCCAACGCTAATTAGCAAAGCCGACTAGTTAGCGAGGGTGGGATCAATCCATCTGCAAAACATTGGGGAAAGAAAACAAGCTCTTTCTCTCCAATCTACATGTAAAATAACCTGTATAGGTGACTATATCAAATTTGGAGATGTGGCCCTACAACATCTGCATGTAACTCTATAAACTTTTTAAGCTACTTTTGTACAAGTAAACCCAACTAAAGCATAATTTAGATAACAGGACTAAAATTGAATGAATGGAACAACATTTTTATTTTAATGTTTTGATTCACCGGAACTTATTTTACGTGATGTTCACATAACAAACTGAAAAGAGTTTCAGGCACTTTTCGTTTTCCAGATACTGTTCGAGTTTATGAAAATACAATAACAGAGTTTTTTTACGAACTGTGTACGCAAACAAAATAACAAAGTGGGCCTAGCTGTAGGCTGAAACATGATTGTTTCTGGAATTGTTTCTTTCGATCGGTAGAGCGTTTATATATCAAATACCAAAATAGATATTTGTAAGCAAAACAATAAATAATTCCTGAATCTGTAACTTGAACGGAAAAAGTTTGTATTTGAAGTAGATGTTTGTATTATACAGAGTGAAGCATATGCCAAAATTTAGCTTTGTAAGTTTAAGGACAAAAAGTTATGGGCGTTTAAAGGACCACAATGGGGTTTTCTTCAAAACGTCAAAGTCATGATTTGAAACGTCAAAACCGGCAAAGAACCTCAAATAAATACGGCTTATGTAAAGAAGATGCCGCAAGAAGAGTGTTTTGAAAACCCTTAAGTTTCAGCTGCAACCGCCATTGTCCTTCATTTTACTAAAATATTTCCAGAAAATTCATTTCAATTATAACCTTCCTCCGATGCTTTGGCTATAGGTTTAGTTAAGTTGAGGCTTTGGCTGTAGTTTTAGTTAAGTCTATGGTTTAACGGTCTATGATTTTTAGCTAACTTTCGTAGAAAAAAAATCGTTAATGATGAGACTGCGACCATTGAATTTTAAAAATAATTCTTCAAATGAGCGCAAAGTAGGCCGCCTAGAATCCATATCTGGGTTTAGTTTAACGTTTTATTTGTTTACATATATACAGGCGACGCATTTCTTGTTCAGTTGTTTATGTTAATAAATATAGGGTGTCTTGAGCTGTATCTTATAAAGTGGCCAATAAGTTGGTGGTGATACCTACATTTTACACCCTTATATTAATGCATTATTAATAGAAATATGATGCATGTCTGTAAGAAACAAATCGAGACGCAGTAAGTCTGAATAACTTAATTTGCTATTAACCTAGGGTTAATCTAATTAACCTATTTAGGTTAACCTAATTGTAACCTGAAATCCGTCCACCATTTTCCCCAGGCTAATAAGCCCCAACTTCTCTTCCTCACTGAAACCCAAGTCACTGCCAAAACAGCCACTAATCACCTTAACTTCCCGGAGTATGAGCTCCTTACTTCCTCTAGATTGCATGGAGGTGTGTGCGCATACGTCGTAGCAATCTACACTGCAATAGACTTCCCAATTTAGAAGCTGGAAGAAGAGACATACTTTGGATGAAACTCTCTCTCATGGCTGCAACTAAATTAATCTGTTGCTTTTACCGGTCACCTTCTGACAACAACTTTGTCCAGCTCTTCGATTACCTTTCTGAAAAAACCGACCATCTGATTTCCAAATATCCTTCCTCCCAGGTCACTATTCTTCGTTACTTCAATGTCCATAATAAGGAATGCATAGGATCTTCAAAAACCGATCCACAAGGGAAAGCAGCGGAGGCCTTTGCAGTCAGCAATTCTTTAGCTAATATGGTTCAGCCACCTACTTACTTTCCTCGCATCCCAACACACAGCTCAAATCTCTTAGATCTCCTTCTTACTACAAAACCTGAATGCTATAAGATATCAGTCACCGATCCCCTTGGTTGCTCAGACCACGGCATGGTCACTGCTTCCTGCGCAATGCAACCCAAGGTCACACAGTCATCACACCCACGTATCGGTTCGCACTACAACTCCACGAACTGGGAAGAAATGCGGGATTACTTTTCCTGATTTCCATGGGCGTCTGCCTGCTTCTGTCATCCTGACCCCTCTGATATCTCACAAAACCAAATTATTCAGGCCGGATGGGATTATTTATTCCACGTACACAGAAACCTCTTCAGACACTCAAAAGTCCTTATTCTCTAAATCCTGTGACAAGGCCAGACTTGAAAAGGTCAAAGTTCATAAAACGCTTCTACACAATCCCAGTCAAGAAAACCTTTAAGCCTTTAATGACGCAAGAAACCGCTATGTCCGCATTTTTTCTGAGGCAAAAAACTCGGTTAATAACCACATCAAACACAAAATCATCTCAACCTTACACGGCAGCAAACCCTTCTGGACTTGCTAAATCTATTGGGAATAATTTATGCAAGAGCACGTTCTCACCTTTTGTTTCAGGGGATGAAATTGTTTCTCCCGCCTTGGGCAAGGCTGAACTTTCTGCCCCGTTGTTCGCCGGCAATTCTACTCTCAACCCACCTCCAAATGTTCAACCACCAACAGTCCCCAATGTCGCGCATAAAATGACGGATATCATCTTCAAAACTAAAAGGTACGAATGATGATCTCTTCTCTTAATATCAGGAAAGCCCCTGTCCTTGACGAGATCCCAGCAATTGTTTTAAAAAAATGCGCATCAGAACTTGCTCCTGTCCTGCCTCGTTTGTTTCAGACATCTTACAATAGAGGCATCCCTAGTAACTAGAAAACTGCTCGAGTACAACCCGTCCCCAAGAAAGGATCCAAAGCGCTTTCTAGCAACTACAGGCCTATTTCTCTCCTTTCCGTCGTCTCTAAAGTGATGAAAAAGTATATAAACACCGAATTACTAAAATTTCTTGAAAAAACACAGTCTAATCCACGATAGGTAGTATCTCTCCTCTCAATGGATTCCAGGATAGCGAGTGTAGAAGCGGCAGCGGCACCCCAGATGTGGGAGCAGTATTTGAAGTTTGGACTTATTTGTGAAATATATAAGGTATAGAGATTAGCTAGTGAAAAGTATTTGCGAGCCCGGAAGAGGAAACCTAATTTCTTAGCAGTCGCTTCTGCAATTGATGTGACATGTTGGTGCCAATTGAAATTTCGATGCACAGAAATGACAACAAGTGAAAAGGACTCATTACTTTGAATAACTTGGTTGTTCATTGTAATGGGTCTAGGGCTGATGTATCTCTTATGAGATATAAAGCAAGACTGAGATTTGGTGGAGTTGAATTGTACAAGATTTTTCCCCAGTCTAATATTTTTTGGAGATCCACAGAGACAGAACACTCCATGAGTCTGCGATCCTCATTTAATTGGGCTAAAGAGACAGGCTTAGAATATTGTATATTTGAGTGGAGGGTGCTGTCATCCGCGTAACTGTGAACTGGGTTCGATGTGCTAGAGAGGAGGTCATTGATGTGGAGAAGAAACAAAGTAGGGGCCAAAGCTGAACCTTGAGGGACTCCTGTATTAATAGAGTTTAGAGGAATGGCCATCCTGCCAAATTATAAACGTAGCAGTTATTTTTCCCCATTAATCGCCAGTATGATTTCGTTTTAGTCAACCTAATGAAACCAGGTTTTTTAATATCAACAATAACAAAATTATAATTTCAGACTCAAAGGTGATAAACTTATTTAGGCGTTAAAAAAAAGAGGTCTTGTTTAAAACGCATCAAATCTGTACACTATTGTTTATCAAAATGTCAAGATAAAACATAAAAAAACATACATTCATTAAGCTGGAATCAATCGCGTAACCTTTTGCTTAGGAGGAAAGCGCGAGTTCCCTGCGCCATCTAGGCACACGTCAACTAACGTTTTATTTGCGTGACTTTATAAATTTATAATTAATTACAGAATTAGTAGAATTACCATTGAAATACATCCCACGACTGTTTCAGTCTTATGTTTAAGTTTATTGATAAAAGAAACTATTTTAGAATCTCTTTTATCGAGACTTGGCATGATTTGTTTACATTTCTGCTATACTATGCGACAGCATGATATATCTATGCTGCGCTAAAACTGTATTTGGGGCCGTTAATAAAGCTACAAATATAGTGTATTTTAATAATTGATTGAATTCCCCAGTTAAATAACAATCACTTGGCAAATTTTTAATTTCATGTCGTCTGTCATTTTCGATAATTGCCGCCGAGATTCGAAAAACTCTAAATATTGTGTACGAAATTACTTAAAATTCGCAACTTAGGTTTATTTCCACAACATGTAAAGTCTCATTCCAGTTACTCTGGTACTTACAGAAATATAGCGTTTTCAAAAAGTGTTCCCCGATTTTCCACCGGAAAAACTTGAGCGTAAAGGCTGATTAGCGAAGTTAACAATTTTCTCAATGAAAATTCGCTAAAAAGAAAATATGAAAGTATCGTCATATCAAAGGAAAATTATGCCCAGGAACTTGCATAACTGCAAAATCCATCTTATCGAGGTAAAAGAAAACTCCATGTCGTTGTTGATGGCCATAGTGGTAGAAATTAGTCGACAGTAAAGAAATAAAATGCATACCTACATTTTTATAGGTACATATTTTTCACGTTTACTTATTTCTAGTAAAGTTAGACGTAACAGTGGTGTTTGCGATAAGATCATTTCTGACACTTAAAAGTAATGAGTAAGAAGTGAACATATGACCTAACAAACATTCATTTAACACGAAACAGGAAAAGAATAAGTGAACATGCAGTAAAATAGGGCTTTACAGTGTACAGGGTATATGTTGGTGTTGGTATGTGTTTCAATCATTTGCACGTTTGGTTATGAGACGGTTGATATGGATCGTGAAGGTTGCATTGTTTAAGGGACAGGGAGGGATTGGGCCACATGATTTAATATAGCATTTAGCTTCACACCATATACCATATACAGTAAGATTCGGGTTTTACGAGTTTCAGATCTAACGAACTTCTCATTCAACGTGAAAATTTCGGTGTTTTGAATGGACTTGTGTAAGAGACAAAGCTAAAATGTTTCTGATTTAACGAGACCATTTTTAGGCTTTTCAGTTTTAGCGAGATAATTATTGCGCTGACCCATTCACATTTTTACTTGGATACACAGATTTCCGAAAGTAAACAAGAAGGTCTGACCTTGCTGGGACCACTCAAGACACAGGACTACATGTACTGTTTCTTGATTGAGATCTGACACTAATGGTTAATAAATTTTACTGTAGAAAGTACAAGAGAAAATATTTTATAAACACCGAATTACTAAAATTTCTTAAAAAATACAGTCTAATCACGATAGGCAGTATCTCTCCTCTCAATGGAGTCCAGGATAGCGAGTGTAGAAGCGGCAGCGGCACCCTAGATGTGGGGGCAGTATTTGAGGTTTGGCCTTATTTGGGAAGTATATAAGGTATAGAGATTAGCTAGTGTAAAGTATTTGCGAGCCCGGAAGAGGAAACCTAATTTCTTAGCAGTCGTTTCTGCAATTGAGGTGACATGTTGGTGCCAATTGAAATTTCGATGCACAGAGATGACAACAAGTGAAAAGGTCTCATTACTTTGAATAACTTGGTTGTTGATTGTGATGGGTCTAGGGCTGGTGTATCTCTTATGATATAGAAAGCAAGACTGAGATTTGGTGGAGTTGAATTGTACAAGATTTCTACTTCCCCAGTCTAATATTTTTTGGAGATCCACAGAGACAGAACCCTTAATGAGTCTGCGATCCTCATCTAATTGGGCTAAAGAGACAGGCTTAGAATATTGTATATTTGAATGGAGGGTGCTGTCGTCCGCGTAGCTGTGAACTGGGTTGGATGTGCACGAGATGAGGTCATTGATGTGGAGAAGAAACAAAGTAGGGGCTAAAGCTGAACCTTGAGGAACTCCTGCATTAATTAAATACAGTTTAGAGGAATGGCCATCCACGACAACAGAAATGCTCCGGTTGGAGAGGAAATTGGCTGTACAGGTACAGAGTTTTGGTGGTAGGCCATAGGCCGGAAGTTTATTAAGCAGCGCTGCGTGCCAGACCTGGTCGAATGCTTTGGGTATGTCTAGAGCAACAATCTGGGATTCGCCGTGTAGTTCCATAGACTTGTTCCAAGAATGGGTGAGAAAGGAAAGGAGGTCGGCAGTCGATCTGCGCTGACGGAATCCATACTGCCTGTCGTGGATTAGACTGTGTTTTTCAAGAAATTTAAGTAATTCGGTGTTTATATACTTTTCCATCACTTTAGAGACGACTGAAAGGAGAGAAATAGGCCTGTAGTTGCTAGGAAGCGCTTTGGGGTCCTTTCTTGGGGATGGGTTGTACTCGAGCAGTTTTCCAGTTACTAGGGAATATGCCTTTATTATAAGATATCTAAAACAGACGAGTCAGGACAGGAGCAAGCTCTGGTGCGCATTTTTTGAGAACAACTGCTGGGATCCCGTCAAGGCTAGAGGATTTCCTGGTATGAAGAGAAGAGAGCATCTTTCGTTTTTTAGTTTTGAAAATGATATCCGTAATTTTATGCGCGATATTGGGGACTGTTGGTGGTTGAACATTTGGAGGTGGGTTGAGAGTAGAATTGCCGGCGAGCAACGAAGCAAAAAAGTTCAGCCTTGCCCAGGGCGGTAGAAACAATTTCATCCCCTGAGACAAGAGATGGGAACGTGCTTTTGCAGAAATTATTCCCAATAGATTTAGCAAGAGTCCAGAAGGGTTATATATATTGTCTCAGAGCGGATCTAAATGGGTACATTGTCGAATTTCAAATATATACGGGAAATGTGAATCAGCTTGCAAAGAAAAAATTAGGACCTCGAGGAGTTACGGATTTGACTGGATCTGTGGTTGGAAAACATTATTTTGTTTACTTCGATAACTATTTCACACCCATATCACTACTAAGGCAGTTGCAGACGGAAAGTATACATACGACGGGAACTATTCGAAAAGGCAGAAAAGGAATTCCGGGCGTTTTCAAAGCGTGGTGATTTTGACTGGCGAGTGACCGATGACGGAATATCCTGCGTGAAATGGATGCAAAAAAGAATGGTTCTTTTAGGCTCCAATTGGCAAAATCCTTCTGAAACTGACTATGTAATAAGGAAGAAGAAGAAGAATGGTGAATCGGGTAATGTACCTTGCCCCAAAATTTTGATGAATTACAACCGAAATATGGGTTTTGTCGACAAACCAGACATGCTGAAGAGAACATAGGAAACTGACAGAAAAGTAGAAAATGATGGCCAAGCATATTCTGGCATTTCATTGATGTCAGTATAGTAAACGCCTTCATAAATTTTCAGCAGCGCTGTGGAGACAGCAGTGACATGAATCTGAAGGTGTTTCGTTTAGCAGTAGTATCAGGATTGGCAGTTGCCGGGAGTGAAGCTTTAAAGAAAGGAAGACAAAGTTTAGTGCAGAAAAATGTAAATAATTATCAGCCAGTCTTACAATTCGAGAAGACACGGAACCAGTCTCTACATATGCCAGTTTACGGAAATTCTCGGCGATATGGTCTGTGTAGTACCAGAGACCATCGAAGGAGATCCAGATAGGCTTGTGATACTTGTGAGGTCGCATAATATCTTTCTGACAAAAAGTTATGTTTCCAAAATTATCATAAAGAAAATAATTCCGTAGCTAAGTGGTATGTCTGTATTTTGAAAGAAATACACATTATTTTTTTACTCATTGCTTAACCATATACTTGAAAACCATTTACAAGAAACGACTATTTCTAAATGCTGCCTGAAAATGTTTAATGATGGTTATGAATACGTAACTAGTCTGTTCAGCTTTTGAGTGGAGTAACAAAATACGTTACAATGTGAATTGTGCATCTCAATGTTATATGCTGTGATCGATCGCGCGAATAGGTTGAGTTTAATTCTCTATGGTTGACAACTGGCATTAGAGAAGGAAAAATGTGGCTAAAAGCTAAGGGGATTTTTCAGGGTGGGAAATTTACAGATTGTACCACACACGTGTCTGTGAATAAAGGGGTAATTATGAAACGAGTGCATTACTATAGTTATTCCTACTACGTATCCCACAAACACCACACTCAACATTCTTAAAAGAATTTGTCTCTTTTTTCCTGCGAAAATTTAATAATATATAAATCCAGTCCTGTTGTCGTCGCACCTTTGGTGAGTATAATAGGAAATGTATCAATATTGATGCTAATAGTGTCCAAACATGCGACTCTGTACACAGAGAAGATACGTGAGAACGAAAGGAAGGGTAATAACCTGACAATATCCGATAACTCATCTTCCCACTAACCATTTCTCCCTTTTCTGATCCTTGCAGGGTAAATTGCTTTTCTCTGATTTTTTTCAAACCTAAATAAGATCTGAGGTGACAAATTAACATGCAAAACGTAATTATAGTGTGAGATGTTACCAATTTTGAGTTAATTCTTAAAAGCGAGCAAATTTTCAGTTTAATTTCGAATTATGTTTAACTTGAAGTTTTGCAATGTAAAATGATAATTAATTTGCCTTTTAAAATATTTACATCACGACAGTTAATGTTACAATTCAGTGTGTGTTTTGTTTCTTTAACGTCGGTATTTTTCCGCGACTATGGCCAATCACCGACGCCAGGGAGCAGTTTCACCTCACTCTCCTGGAAATTTTGCCGAAACTCTGCCTTTTTGTAAGGAGTCTATCGAGCTTTAACGTGCCCACCTTTGCATGGATACGGGTCCGACGTCTTTACGCCCCCTCCGAAGTGGGGAACGTGCAGACTTGCTCAAATACAATGCCACAACGTCGGTTGATGTTAATGTTACAGTATGTGCTAAAAAAGTGAAAATATAACCCTAGGATCGAACCCAGTACCCCTTCGGTTCGGAGGCGCACGTTCTTACCACTGAACCACCGAGGCTCTAATGTTACAATTCTGTCTCTTGAAGCAGAAGCCTATCAAGTTCAACTATTTCTTTTTTGATTTTTAGTAAATTTCCTTAGAAAAAATTCAGCAATGAGGAGATCGCGAGTTGAAATTAAAAAAGTTCGGGACGCAGCAAGTGCGTTATGGTAGTAAATTTTCAGTAAATGCTTCTACTTTGAATAACTCAATTTTCTATAAACCTAGAAAGTTGAATTTTGGTACGCAGTAAGGTATTTTCCAAGGAAACATCCACAAAATTTCATTAAAATAGCTTTGTAATTTTCGGAGAAACAATTTTTTTTCGAAAGAAACTCAAAATTTTCCCGAAAAACCTTGTTCGATTTTCCTAGCTTGTCCTCATCCAACCATTAATAAAAAAAATCTGGACGCAACAATTGCGTTATGGTAGCGAATTTTCGTAAAGATGCTTTTAATGGCAAATATCTCTTGTTTTTAAAAGAAGGACATTTGGTTGGCAGTATAACCTATATGTTAGTAACAATCAACGGTATTTATTTAAAATAGCTTTGTTGTTTCAAAAACTACAAACATTTTCCGAAAATAGACCTTAAAGTTCAAAAAAAAACTGGTCCGATTTTCCTGGCCAACGAAGCTCTTTAAGCTGTTTACAAACCTGCCAGGATATAATTATTAACAAACAGCTTTAGGACCAAAATTGAAAAAAAAAAAATATGAAAATTCGCAAAAATTTCTTTTACAGAAACTTGCCATTTTTTGTGTGCAGAAATTTCCTTCAGTAATGTTACACTAAATTACATTTTTCACAAAAATTCGACAACTTTTCTTTTATAATAACTTACTAAACATTTATTATTAATCACCAACATACCACAAAAATCTTACAAAAATAAATTCCACAAAAACATTTCTGCGAAAACTTTTAAAATTCGGCCACTATTTGAGCGTGCCCATATACGGCACAATTTTTTCGACGAGTAATACAAACATAAAGCTCTCTGAATGCGTCTTTTCCTTGGGGCTCTGCTATCTATTGATAAAAACGCCGTTTCACAATTTGTGATATGTGTTTGAAATATGTTCAAAAAACGTGGAATCTTGCAAAACAATTGAAATAACTCATAAACGATGAACAATTTACATTTTTTTTCTTACAAATATGAATTATAATTCGCTAAAAACACAAAAATGCAATAAAATAAGGGGGTGTTCTATTAAAAAAAGAAAGTTTGTATCACCAACGACCTATGGGTCAGCCTGTAATTGTCAAAATAGGTTTACAAGATGCAGCTCGAGATACCATATAATTAACGTATATACTTTTTTGCCATATCTTGGATAATAACTGATATATTGAGCGTTGCCGTATAAAAGCGTCACCCTGTATATGTGTAAATAGACAAAAACTGAAACTGACCCCGTATATGGGTTTTTGGGGTTCTAGTTCGCGCTTATTTGAAGACTTCTTGTTAAAATTCATAAGTCGCGGTCTTCTCAATAACGAATTTTTTCGACGCAAATTTGCTAAAATATAAACTATTAAACCGTAAACCCTATAGCTGAAACTACTGCCAAGCATCAGAGAAATGGTCTATTTGAAATGGATTTTCTGAAAACATTTTAGTAAATTGAAGGACAATGACGGTTAAAGCTGAATCTTAAGGCTTTGTAAAACACACTTCTTATGACATATCGTCTACATAGTCCATATTTGTTCCAAATTCGTTGTCTGAAAATTGCAAATTTTGACGTTTCAAATAGCGACTTTGACGTTTGAAGAAGAAAAATTATCACTTTTTCAAAATATTTTTTCTGCTACTTCTTGACGTTTTTGCGCCAAGAAAACTTAACCGTTGGTTGTAATATTCAATTGGTTTTGTTAATCACACAAAATATTTTGTTCTTGTGCTTTCCTCTAATTACCAGTGTCACCCAAATTTTTTTCTTAAAATGCCTATAACTTTTTTCCTTTCCAGTTACGTATCTGAATCTTAACAAATTGGACAGTAGAGACGTATGTGCCAAATTTGATTGTCATAGCACTGTTATTTTCGATTTCGATTTACTTTTTGAGTTATGGGTGTGATATATATATATATATATATATATATATATATATATATATATATATATATATATATATATATATATATATATATATATATATATATATATATATATATATATATATATATATTAAAACTGACACTGGATATAATGAAATTTCTGGGAATATCTTAGTAAAATGAAGGACAATGATGGTTGAAGCTGAAACTTAAAGGTTTTCAGAACACTCTTAACATAATCCGTATTTCTTTCAGGGTCTTTGCCTAAAAGTTGCCAATTTTGACGTTTCAAATCGTGACTTTGACGTTTTGAGAAAAATCCGAAATTTTTCTTTAAATAACACTAACTTTTTTGTGTTTAAAGTTATAGACCCAAATTTTCGTACATGGTTCACTCTTTATAATGCAAACACATGTATTAAATTTGTTTGCCCTTACTTTGATATTTCCGGAGATATAATTATTTTCCGAAAAGAAACACAACTTTTCCGGGCAAACCTGGGCCGATTTACCTGGCTAACGAACCTGTTCAAATTACTTGCAAAAGGAACGAACTCAGCAAACTTTATCATAATCGGCCCAATATTTTTTAGCGAATTTTCATTAAGAAAAACTCGCTAATAGAGTGGTTACGATAAAAAGCTTATATATATATATATATATATATATATATATATATATATATATATATATATATATATATATATATATATATATATAATATTTCAACAACACACCACGAAGGCTTACAGCCTAAATACTATCATACCGTGGGTGTCAACAAGGAAACAAGGAGGAAAGAGGCAACTTGTTAATTCTGGACTTGAAGGTTTGGAGGTTCGGGGGAGAAGGAAAAACATGTACCGGCAAGGAATTCCACAACTTGGAAGTCCTCGGGACAAGAGAGCGGGCATAACAAGATGTTCTATGTCTAGTGACCTGGGCAGTAAAAGGGTGCATTCGCTCTGTTCCCCTGGTAGATCTGTTGGGGGCAGCAGGTGGAGGAATTATGAAAGAAAGCTCCTCTGAGCAGTGCTCGTACAGATATCTATAAAAGAGAGAGAGAGAGAGAGAGAGAGAGAGAGAGAGAGAGAGAGAGAGAGAGAGAGAGAGGTCACCAACGGCACGTCGGTGGGCAAGGGATGGCAGCCTTTGGGTGAAGGTAGGGTGACCGATGAGACCTATAGCTCTCTTGTGAATGGAGTCCAGGGTAGCGAGTGTAGAAGCGGCAGAGATACCCCAGATGTGGGAGCTGTGGGTTTGGACTTATTTGTGAAGTATATAAGGTATAGAGATTAGCTGGTGAAAAGTATTTGCGAGCCCGGAAGAGGAAACCTAATTTCTTAGCAGCCGCTTCTGCATATATATATATATATATATATATATATATATATATATATAAATATATATATATATATATATATATATATATATATATATATATATATATATATATATATATATATATATATATATAATTATTATTATTATTATTATTATTATTAGGCCCTTTGTCCAATTTTTTGGCGGTAGTTTTAGTTAAATTTATGATTTGACTATAATTTTTGGCTAATTTTCGTAGATTTTTTTATTGGGGAGACCACGGCTTTTGAATTTTAAAAAGAATTTTTCAAATGAGCGCAAACTAGACCTCGTAGAATCCACATCCGGGTGTAGTTTCAGTTTTTATCTGTTTAGATATATACAGGGTGACGCATTTCTAAGGTACAGCTCAATATAATTGTTATTACACAAGATACGAGAAAAAGTTACATACGTTAATTATAGTGTGTATTGGGCTGCATCTTGTAAAATTATTTTGACAATCACAGCGTGGCCCATAAGTCGTTGGTGATACCTACTTATTTTTTTCGAACACCCTTATATTATTGCATTTTGGCATTTTTTACGAAATATCATGAATTTTTGTGAAAAAAAAATTGAAACGCAGTAAGTGCCTTTTGGTAGCGAATCTTCATTTAATGCTTCAAATTTCCATAACTCATTTTGCTATTAACCTGCGGTTTGTTGGCTAGGAAACCAGTTTTCTCAGAAATATTTTATGTTTATTTTCGGAAAATTTTTGTACCTTTTCAAACAGTAAGTTATTTTGATAAAATATGGTACATCCTGTCTAAAATATAGGTTATACCGGTATCCCTGCTTGCATTAGATACATATTTGCTATTAAAAACATTTTTAGGAAAATTCACTTCCATAACGCACTTGCTGCGTCCAGACTTTTTTCATAAATATTCACAATAATTGAGATACAGAATTTATTCCGTTCGTCTGTGCCGTACTTTATGAAAGTTGCAATGTTCTTTTTTATGAAATTCAATTGGATTTATTAAGATCTAAAATAAACAGACGCCCATAGTTTTTCTTTATTAATTAACCCCATAGCAGTTCATTTCTTGGCATAACCATTAATCATTCAGGTCTGTCATTAACAACAAGGCGCGATATTTCTTGAAGGCGCTTCATTTAGCTCTTATTAATGGACTTTAGCTCTCAGAAAATTACATTTCGAGAAACAATAGCTATTCTATCGACCATTTGTTCAACAAATGCCTCCATTTACGACATCCATACATAAATAAATTCCCATAGATTAATTAATAAACGAGTATTGATGGATTCCCACAACTGTACGCCTTTTGTGATGGCGACGGAAGCTTTAATAATTCTCCAACGAGGCAATAGTTGTTCTAGTTCTTTTATACTTTAACAATGTACAGTTTTATTTCTTACTGGAAATCCTTGAAAGCTGCAACTGACGTTTTTAATTTAATGGCTTTGGAAAAAGAATAAAGAGTTATTGAAATGGTATTTTAGTGCTTACCCCATACTTAATAAAAACCGTCTTTTGTTTTAATCCTTTCTTTTAGACGAAGCTGCAGGCAGTAAATTTATTGCCATCACTGACAGGGATATTGTTAAAGCTTCTAATTGAATAATTCCTGAAAACAAAACGACGACTATTTAAACCTTTTTCTTTCAAATTTTATTAACAAAATTTTTTATCAACCTAGAAAATTAAATGTTGTACGCAACTAAACCTGTATAAAGGCAACATGTGTATCAAAGTTCATTAAAAAAACTTTATTATTTTGGATAAACAATTTGCTTTTAAAGTTTTTGTTTTCGTGTTTCTAGGGTTTGAAAGCTTGTGATGAAATTTCGCTACCATAACACACTTGCTGCGCCATGTCGTTTTTAGTGAATTTTCGTCTTTTTTAATAATGGAGATCCAGACTTGATTTTAAAAAAAATCTTCAAATGAACGCAAACTAGGTCGCCTAGAACCGATACCCGGAGTAAGTTTCGATTTTTATATGTTTATATATATATATATATATATATATATATATATATATATATATATATATATATATATATATATATATATATATATATATATATATATATATATATATATATATATATATATATATATATATATATGATACATACTTGGTTCTCGGGTTGAACTGTGTCCAGAATTTATGAAAACTCGACGTTTCGGCTTCTGTTTTGTAGCCATTTTCAAGAGATAAAAGAAATATGTAAGGACACTCTAAGGCCTCAATCTGCCTACTCCTTAGAGCGGTGGACAAAGGTGGGTTGGGTTGGTTTCAAGAGGTAAAGGAAACAGATCTCTCTGAGGCCTAGGGTTAAACACACTGAGACCTCACAGACGATCTCGGGCGAGATTTGGGGAGTAGGCAGATTGAGGCCCCGTAATCGAACTACAACCACCGAACTCACCTTTGTCCACCGCTCTAAGGAGTAGGCAGATTGAGGCCATAGAGTGTCCTTACATATTTCCTTTACCTCTTGAAACCAACCCAACCCACCTTTGTCCACCGCTCTAAGGAGTAGGCAAATTGAGGCCTTAGAGTGTCCTTACATATTTCTTTTACCTCTTGAAAATTGCTCCAAACCAGGAGCCGAAACGTCGCGTTTTCATAAATTCTAGACGCGGTTCAACCCGAGAACCAAGTATGTCTCACATTAAAGACCGCGGAAATCTGAACACACACACACACACACACACACACACACACAGACATATATATATATATATATATATATATATATATATATATATATATATATATATATATATATATATATATATATATATATATATATAAACATATAAAAACTGAAACTGACACCGGATATTGATTCTTGGGGTCCTAGTTCGCGGTTATTGGAAGAATTCAAAAATCGGGATCTCCTCATTAGTGAATTTCTTTTAAGAATATTCACTGAAAGACGAAGGATAAAAATTGATCATGTTACTTTCTTTTATTTAATTACCTAGTCACAGTATACGTACAATTTGGCATAAACTAAAAGGAATATGATCTAGATCTATCAGAGAATTATCTTCAATCTTGTTTAATCTATTAGATTCCTGGCAGGGCGTCTAAACCGCCTTGCTGAGCGGTGACGGTTGAAATATTCATAACACATAGAGGGAATAATGAAAAGTGACAAATTGATAGAGCGTGTGCAGGTATTCCCCGATGGAAGAGGCTCCAGCGAAGGTAACTGGATTGTACAAGTAGCTCCGACTTCAAAGGGAACGCTCCACTCTAATACAGAAGTGTTCATTTCAGAGTTGGCACTCAACTGGCAACCGCCAAACTGTGTTTTAGACTCAATCTAACCTATTCTACATTCTCTATAACCTCGTTCACTTAATTTATATGCTTGCTGCTCTTCATCGGCTTCACTGATTCCATACACACCGAATGTCATCTAAGTCTTCTTATTATATCGGATTTGAGGTGACTTGGTTATTACCTCAAGGAATTGAAATCTATTTACATTGTAGAGATTACCACGTAAGTCGCTGCTTACGCTGCTCTTCAGTTATGCACGCTGTTTCATTAGGAATGGAACGTGCTGTCTCTGCAGTCTAAGCCGATGTCGCTCTTGATACGCAAACCACGACTTTTTGGACGATCGGGACTATTGAATTTTGAGAAAATTTCTTTAAATGAGTGCCATTTAGCACCCCGTAGAACCCATATACGGGGTATATATATATATATATATATATATATATATATATATATATATATATATATATATATATATATATATATATATATATATATATATATATATATATATATATATATATATATATATACCTCAATATATACAGAGTGTTTAAAAAAGACGCGGCAATATTTAAGGGGTTGATATCCCCAGGTAATTTTATGAAAAAAAGTTCCCATAAACATAGGTGCTAAAATATATTGTTTCAAGATAAAAGGTGTTAATTTTTTTTGTAAAATAACGATAAAAAAAACAAATATCTCCTCACCGCTTGTTTTGAAATTTGGCAGCTCTGTTTGTAGTACTAATGGGCTGATTTGGCCCTAATTAGATACAGATTGTTAGGTCCATTGGCGTTAAGGGGGGCATCTCAACAAAAATTAGTGACATAAAAATGTACGCCACTGGCTGCAATTTGATTTGTATATTATTTTGAGATAAAGAAACTTGTCCCCTGTGGGTCCGGGGACTAACTAAAAGAATAGGCCCATGGTAACTCTTGCCTGTCGTACGAGGCCACTAATTAGAATCTGGATTTTTTCACGCCCGAGGATGTACCACCCATACATTAAGGGGCCGGTGAAGTATCAATGGAGGTTTCCGGTTCTAGTGTATAAGTCGGTTTCCCCTATAAGCAAAAATAATGATGATGGCTCCTCCTTGTACAAAAGATTCCGGAGGTAAAATACCCCTCCATTCTTATCTCCGGGAGAGAGGTGTGTGGGGCGCGCCAGCATCAGGATTTAACATATCCTTCTTGAATATATGGGGCCTAAATTCTAACCTGAACTCCGTCCATCATTTCCTCCAGGCTAATAGGCCACAACTCCTCTTTCTCACCGAAACCCAAATCAGTGCCAAAACAGACACTAATCACCTTAATTTCTCGGGGTATGAGCTCCTTACTTCCTTTAGATTGCATTGAGACGTGTGCGCATACATAAGTAGCAATCTACCCTGCACCAGACTCTCCAGTTTATAAGCTGGAAGAAAAGACATACTATGGATAAAACTCTCTCTCAGGGCTGCAACTAAATTCATCTGTTGCATTTACCGGTCACCTTCTGACAACAACTTTGTCCAGCTCTTCGACTACCTTTCTAAAAGAACCGACCATCTGATTTCCGAATATCCTTCCTCCGAGGTCACTATTCTTGGTGATTTAAATGTCCATAATAAGGAATGGCTAGGATCTTCAAAAACCGATCCACAAGGGACAGCCGCGGAGGCCTTTGCAGTCAGCAATTCTTTAGCCAATGTGGTTCAGAAACCTACTTACTTTTCTTGCATCCCAACACATGGCTCAAATCCCTTCGATCTTCTTCTTACTACAAAACCTGAATGCTATAAAATATCAGTCACCGCCCTCCTTGGTCGCTCAGACCACGGCATGGTCACTGCTTCCTGTGAAATGCAACCCGAGGTCACACAGTCATCACACCCACGCATCGTTTGTCACTACAACTCCGCGAACTTGGACGAAATGCGGGATTACTTTTCCTCATTGCCATGGGCGTCTGTCTGCTTCTCTCATCCTGACCCCTCTGATATCTCACAAAACGTCACCGAAATTATCTCTTCAGCCACTCAAAAGCCCTGGTTCTCTAAATCCTGTGACAAGGCCAGACTTGAAAAGGCTAAAGCTCACAAAACGCTTCTACACAATCCCAGTCAAGAAAACCATCAAACATTTAACGACGCAAGAAACCGATATGTCCGCATTCTACCGCTATGTCCGCAACTAGAAGAATTTATAATCAACGCATTCCCTGGTATACCCTGTATATGTACAAACATATAAAAATTCAAAGTCACCTTGGATATTCTAGTTCTAGGGTTCGTGCTCATATGAAAAAAAATCCGAAAGTCTCACCATTGTTACCTTTAAAAGATAAAGTTGAGGACGCATATCGGAAAGAAACTTTGAAAGAAAACAAATTTGAAAACCAGTAAAGCTATATTGGGCTCTGTTTGCTGAATAAAAAACACTGAATCTAATACCAATAAGGCATGTGTATTACCACATACGAAAAACCAACAAATTCCAATGCACATCGTCAATTGTTTGTTTGCTGTTGCCGTACCCCAAATTCCATGGTAATTACGATTTCCATTTTTGCCGATGTACAAATAAATGAAACTCCATAACGAATATGGCTGGCCCGCCGTCCAAAAGCGGATATGAGAGAGGATGCGAGATGTGAATGTGTTTCAGCAATGACAAACACGAGTTACTGTAATATAAATCCACTGATGTTTGCATTAAAAACTTCTCTAATTAACAAGAGAATCTCAGATATGCAAACAGAAAGGCTAAAGGGACAATAATATCACCCCTAAAAATACACATATACATTCGCGTGCGAGAGACGAGATTCTCGCTGTTGCTTTTTGCTTGTGAGGGACATGTAATTTCTAATTTTGTTTATATAAGCATTATATGAGATTTTGTAGGCTATTAAAATTATACGAGAGGAAGAAGTGCCACGTTATTATATAACTGGAGTACCATAAGTCCTGGAACTGGAATTGTCCTTACAGCAAAGAAGTCACGTCACAGCTTGTCCACTATAGTAACTTTCTTTGCATGTTTTTTTTAGTAAAATATCGTATTTACAAAAAAAGTTAACATATAGAGAATAAGGCTAGATGTATTCTCGTCTCGCCACAATTAGAACCGTAGACCGGTTTGGGTTCTAATTGTGGCGAAAATACATCTAGCCTTAGACACTTTGTCCCTATATTAGGGTAGAAATGGGCCAGGGCTGACAATTTATTAAATTGTTAGTTGGTTGTATACAGTCTCTATTTTTTTAACACTTTGTGTTATTTGGAGCTGGCGTGACAACATACTACTTGGTTCCGCAACTAGGTGGAGGCACGTTGCTTCGTGTCTCACCACTCACTTAATATAGAGAATAAGCTACCTTATATTTGAAGTTAATGAGTGAAGATTGTAACCTGTAATGAGCACTGATAAGTACAATTTGGAGAATCCAATTCATGAAAATACAGTTTTTTTAAAGTTATTTTGATTCACTTACTTTATTCATCCCATTAATGACGCGTACTATAACTTTAAAAACCGATCCACAAGGGAGAGCAGCAGAGGCCTTTGCAGTCAGCAATTATTTAGCCAATATGGTTCAGCAATCTTCTTACTTTCCTCGCATCCCAACAGACAGCTCAAATCCCTTGGATCTGCTTCTTAATACAAAACCTGAATGCTATAAGACATCAGTCACCGTCCCCTTGGTTGCTCAGACCACAGCATGGTCACTGCTCCCTGAGCAATGCAACCCGAGGCCACACAGTCATCACACCCACGTATCGTTTGACACTACAATTCCCCGAACTGGGACGAAATGCGGGATTACTTTTCCTCATTTCCATGGGCGTCTGTCTGTTTCTCTCATCCTGATCCCTCTGATATCTCACAAAACGTCATCAAAATTATCCAAGCTGGCATGGAATTATTTATTCCACGTACACAGAAAACCTCTTCAGCCACTCAAAAGCCCTAGTTTTTTAAATCCTGTGACAAGGCCAGACTTGAAAAGGTCAAAGCTCACAAAACTCTTCTACACAATCCCAGTCAAGAAAACCGTCAAGCGTTAAACGACGCAAGAAACCGCTATGTCCGCATTCTTTCTGAGGCAACTTGTTTAATAACCACATCAAAAACAAAGTACTCTCAAGCTCCAACGGCGGAAAACCCTTCTGGACTCTTGCTAAATCTACTGGGGATAATTTCTGCAAGAGCACGTTCCCACTTCTGGTTTCAGGGGATGAAATTGTTCCTACCGCCCTGGGAAAGGCTGAACTTTTTGCCTCGTTGTTCGCCGGTAATTCTACTCTCAACCCACCGCCAAATGTTCAACCACCAACAGTCCTTAATGTCGCGCATAAAATGACGGATATCATTTTCAAAACTTGTTAATTCTAGACTTGAAGGTTTGGAGGTTCGGAGGAGAAGGATAAACATGCGCTGGCAAGGAATTCCATAACTTGGAAGTCCTCGGGACAAAAGAGCGGGCATAACAGGGTTTTCTATGTCTGGTGACTTGGACAGTAAAAGAGTGCATTCGCTCTGTTCCCCTGGTAGATCTGTTGGGGGCAGGAGGCGGAGGAACTATGGAAGAAAGCTCCTCTGAGCAGTGCCTGTGCAGATATCTAAAAGAGAGAGAGAGAGAGAGAGAGAGAGAGAGAGAGAGGTTACCAACGGCACGTCGGTGGGCAAGGGATGGCGGTCTTTGGGTGAGGGTAAGGTCACCGATGAGACGTGTAGCTCACTTCTGAATGGAGTCGAGGATAGTGAGTGTAGAAGCGGTAGCGGCACCCCAGATGTGGGAGCAGCATTCGAGGTTTGATCTTATTTGTGAACTATATAACGTATAAAGATTACCTAATTTCTTAGCAGCCGCTTCTGCAACTGATGTGACATGTTGGTGCCAATTGAGATTTCGATCCACAGAAATACCAACATGTGAAAAAGGCTCATTATTTTGAATAACTTGGTTGTTCATTGTGATGGGTCTAGGGCTGGTGTATTTCTTATGAGATAGGAAGCAAGACTGAGATTTGGTGGAGTTGAATTGTACAATATTTCTACTTCACCGGTCTAATATTTTTTGGAGATCCACAGAGACAGAACCCTCCATGAGTCTTTGGTCCTCATCTAATTGGGCTGAAGAGGCAAGCTTAGAATATTGCATATTTTTTGTATTTGTCCGCGTAACTATGAACTGGGTTGGATGTGCTAGAGAGGACGTCATTGATGTGGAGAAGAAACGAAGTAGGGGCTAAAGCTGAACCTTGAGGGACTCCTGCATTAATTGGATACAGTTTAGAGGAATGGTCATCCACTACGACAGAAATGCTCTGGTTGGAGAGAAAATTTGCTGTTCTGGTACATAGTTTTGGTGGTAGGCCATATGCCGGAAGTTTATTAGGCAGCGCTGCGTGGCAGACCTGGTCGAATGCTTTGGATATGTCTAGAGCGATAAAAGACCGAAACAGTCGGAAGATGTGTTTTAATAGTAATTATACTAATTATGTAATTAGTTGTTACGTATACTTTGAATATAATATCCCGGGCATGAAGCCGATAGAATGTATCATGCAAACAAAACGTTACTTGACGTATGCCTAGATGGCTGAGAGGCGTCGCGGTTGCCCCATAAGCAGATGTTTACGGGATCGAATCCAGCTCGATAAATGTATGTTTTTTATGTTTTATTTTGACATTTGGAGAAGCAATAGTGCACAAATTTCATACGTTTTGAACAAGATCTCATTTTTGTTTAAACTGCCCAAATAAGTTTGTGACCTTTGAGTCTGAAATTATATTTATTTATTGTTGGTATTGAAAAAAAACCGGTTTGCTTAGGTTGACTGAAATGAAATCATACTGGTAACTAGAAACCTGGACGCAGTGCGTTATGGTAGTGAATTTTCATAGAAATGATCTGGCACAAAATATTTTATTATAACTTTTTTTTCTTGTAACATAGAAACCTAAATTTTGGTGTGTAGTTTCCTTTTTATATCGTAAACCTACCTACTAGCTTTTTTATTTTTTGAGATACAAATTTTTTTCAAATGAAAACTCAAAATGTTCTCGGAAAACCTCGTCGGATTTTCCTGAATAACGGACTCATCCAAGCCATTTGCAAAGGAAAGTACGTGCCAAATTGTATCAAATTGGCCCATTATTTTTGGAGGTGTCGGTGTGACGCACACACACACACCACGCATATATATATATATATATATATATATATATATATATATATATATATATATATATATATATATATATATATATATATATATATATATATATATATATATATATATATATATATATATATATATATATATATATATATATAAACATATAAAAACTGAAGCTGACCCCGGATATAGGTTCTAGGGTCCTAGTTTGCGCTCATTTGCGAAAACTTTTTCAAAATTCAAAAGTCGGGATCTCCCCATTAGTGAATTTTTTCTACGAAAATTCACCAATAAAGAAAAAAGCTGCTACGCTTATACTTTGGCAGATACTTTACTTTCCTAAATATGAATTAAGTTTCCTTCTGGAAATCTTTTGTAAACTTTAATGAAATTTGTAATACAAGTTTCTTTCAAAAAGACTTACACTATCTACAGATATAGCAAAATTTAATTCTTTAGCTTTATAGAAAATTGAGTTTTGGGCATTTTTCTCAAAAGGAGTAAGAACGCAAAATTTTTTTTTTGATAATAAAGAGATATCGATGGTAACACTTTCGAAAGAATTAGTCAAATGTGCGCGTACTAGGACCTCTAAGATCGATCTTCAAGGTCTGTGTAAGTTTGAAGTAACGAAATTAAAACCTCGCCTTCAACCAATTTAACGTCTTTAAATTTATTAAGTATTTCTTAGCTTTTAAGTATATTTTAAAACCGTCACTCTTGTTATAATTATTATCATCACCATGTTTTAGATCACTCCTATAGATCGTTGGATGAATCAACCATTGTTAAAGTACTTTAAGTGTATTATTCGTCGAGTTTTCCAAAAGAATCTTAAACGAGAAAGGAAGGAAAACTCATTGTATTGACTACGTCACATCCATTGAAGTCTAGAGTTGTCCCAATCACCAAATTGATAACGCCTTGTCTAGAATTCATATTATAGGAGAAGGAGAGAGAAAGAGAGAAAGAGAGAAAGAGAGAAAGAGAGAAAGAGAGAAAGAGAAAGGAGAGAACTGTTCTTTTAACTGAACCAATATTTACTTTCGAGATGTTATTACATTAATTAGGCATGTCAGATTCGAATTGGGGAAGGCGCAAATGTATTTCGCCGCTTTCCTTGTGTATTTTTTCTTTCGTCGCACGTTACGTGAGAGGGTTTCCTTTAGACCGAGGAAAAAGGGCAATAATGGAAATAACGGATGCGTGCTTGGAATTTATAAGAATATTTAGCAATTTGCTTCTCTCCATGCTACCATCGGTTTGTTAATAGACAATGTAACGACACGGCGGATATTGCTTGAACGATTTAACATTACAAACAGTGGAAGATAATGATATTTGTCAGTTGAGTGAGCAAATAATTATAAGAGGTGTTGTATCTTTTAACTCGTTCATTAAGGCTGTTAAAATTTTGTAAACTGATTTTTTATTTTTACTGTTATAGACGGAAAAGCTTAAATCAGGATAAATGAAATATTGAACGTTGTTTAAATTTACGAGTGTTCTTTTTTTGGTCACATAGAGAAAAAAAAGCTACAGTTCAATTTTCTATACACCTAGAGAAAACTTGCGTTCAGAAGTTCACTACTATAACTTTGTTATTTTCGAAGATTAAAAAAAATCCAAAATGTATAATTTTCTTAGAAAAGCTGCTTGGACCGTGCTCGCAAACCAGCTCTTATCTTAACTATTTAGAAAAAAGTCTGGACGCAGCAAGTGCGTTTTGGTAGTGAATTTTCTAAAAAATGTTTTAATAGCAAATATGTCTTTTCTTTTAACGAAAGCAGGCATCAAAATTGGTTACCAGTATAACCTATATAGTAAAAACAATATACCATGTACCATGTTTTATCAAAATAACTTTAATGTTTGAAAATGTAAAGAAAATTTTCGAAAATAAACTCAAAAACTCCAAAAGAACTGGTTCCTAGCCAATGAATGTTAAGTTAATAGCAAATAATTGACCTATCGAAATTTAAAACATATAATGAAAACTCGCTACCTTAACGCACTTGATGCGTTTTGAGTTTCTTTTCTTACAAACAAGCATTATATTTTAGTGGAAACTGCAAAAATGTAATAATATGGTGTTCGATTAAAAAAAAATGTATCACCACCAACTTATGGGCCACCTATGATATTGGAAAACTAATTTTATAGGATGCAGCTCAAAACAGACTATAATTAACAAATAAAGTTTTTTATCGTATCTTGTATAACGACGGATATATTGAACTTTACCGTAGAAATGCGTCACCCTGTATATATGCAAACAGACAAAAACTGAAACTAGCCCCGGATATGGCTTCTAAGTAGCTCAGTTCGCACTCATTTGAAGAAATCTTTTCAAAAATCAAAAGTGGTGGTCTCGTCATTAAGGAATTTTTTCTATAAACTCTGTAATTAAAACTACTGCCAAAGCATCAGAGAAAGGGTCTATATGAAATGAATTTTTCGCGAGTATTCTACTAAAAAGGACAATTCTGGTTGAAGCTAAAATTTAAGGGTTTGGAAAACACTCTCCTTGCTAAATTTTCTCTACATAACCCGTATTCCTTTCACGTTCTTTGCACAAATGTTACCGATTTTAACGTTTCAAATCGCGAGTTGACGTTTTGAGAGGAAAATTCCAGTTTTTCTTTAAATGCCTATAACTTTTTTGTCTTTAAACCTATAGACCTAAATTTGGTACGTAATTTACTTGATATGACGCAAATCTGCGTACAAGATTTGGTTGCAATAACTTTGTTATTTCCGAAGATATAATTTCTTTTAAAGGAAACACAAAACTTTCGGGAAAAGGCTAGTTGATTTTCTTAACTAACGAAACACTTGTAAAAGGAAGGTACTCAGAATTTTTTATCCTCTGATGACGCTCGCTAACTTTGTTAGTGAAACGCTCGTCAGGTCTTTAAAAAGATGTGTTGTGGTGATTTGGTTTCTCCAGGTGTACCTGTCAGTGCTCATCACAGGTTCAAATCTTCTCTTAGGAAGGCACCAAATTTAATCAAAATCGACCCATTATTTTTTGAGTTATCGGTATATATATATATATATATATATATATATATATATATATATATATATATATATATATATATATATATATATATATATATATATATATATATATATATATATATATATATATATATATATATATATATATATATATATATATATATCCTGGCTCATTAGCTTATCCAAGCTACCTGCGAAACAAAGGTACGCACCAAATTTGATCAAAATCGAGGCTCATTATTTTTTTAGTTATCGGTCAAAGTCGGGATCTCCTATTTACTAATTTTTTTTAAAGAAAATTCACTAAAAAGGTGTGTGTGTGTGTGTTTTGTTTCTTTAACGTCGGCCTATTTCCGCGACTATGGCCAATCACCGAAGTCAGGGAGCAGTTTAATCTCACTCTCCTGGAAATTTTACCGAACCGCTGTCTTTCTGTAAGGAGGGTAGGGATCTTTAACGTGCTCAACATCGTATGGACACTGGACCGACGGTTTTACGCCCCCTCCGAAGGGCGGAACGTGCAGACATTCAACTTGCTCAAATACAATGCCAGAACCTCGGTTGATGTTAATTTTACAGTTTGTACTGAAAAAGTGAAAGGAGTACCCTGGGATCGAACCCAGTACCCTTTAGTTCAGAGGCACACGTTCTTACCCCTGAACCACCGAGGTTCTACTAAAAATGGTAACTGACAAAAAATAATTATTATTCCGGTTAGGTATTTTGCTATTTTTGTGACTAGCAATATCTTTATGAAAATTCGCTATCACAACACACTTGCTGCGTTTAGACGTTTTCGAATGGTTTAAATGGTAAGTTTGAAAGTTCTTTTTCCTTGCAAAATGTGTGTCTCTAGTCCTACTAAGTTACGATATGAACCTGTGATGAGCACTAATAAGTACGCTTGGAGAACGCAAATCAGCTCAACAGATTTTTAAAGAGCAGACGATCGTTTCACTAACAAAGCGAGTGAAACATTCTAAATTTTGAAGCGCCCGAGAACTCTTTCCAAGTTAGTTCCCAATATTGGTTACTTCAAAGCAAACTTGCTAATTCTCAACTTGAAAATTTAAAATATATGTTAACATTCTGTAGTTTTAAACAAAGATTTTGTAGCAGATTTTTCTGATATTTTTATATTTGTTGAATTAACTCAAGAGAATGATGTTACAATTGATAAAATTAAAAGTCTGGACGCAGCAAGTGCGTTATGGTAGTAAAATTTCATAAAAATGCTTTTAATAGCAAATATGTGTGTTTTTTTTAAGAAAGCAGGCATCATATTTGGTTACCAGTATAACCTTTATAGTAAAATAAATGTCGCATGCTTCATCAAAATAACTTTATTGTTTGAAAATGTACAAAAATTTCCGAAAGTAAACTTAAAGTGTTCCGGAAAAAACTCGTTTCGTGGTCAACCTTATAGGTTAATAGCAAATTGAGCTATTTAAATATGAACCATTTGATCAAAATTCGCTACCATAACGCACTTGCTGCGTCCAGAATTTCTTTTCTTACAAACCTGCATTATATTTGGATGGAAAATGTAAAAATGCAATAACATAAGGCGTGTTTGATTAAAAAAAAAAAGAAAATTTGTATCACCAACGACTTATGGGCCATCCTGTGATTGTAGAAATAATTTTTTAAGATGTAGCTTAAGACACCCTATAATTAATGTATACAATTTTTTTCACATCTTGTATAATAACGGATATATTGAACTTTATTGATTTTTACGAAAATCCGACAAAAATTATATACCATTACACGATAAACTCTATAGCTAAGACTACTGACAAAGCATCAGAGAAAGGGTTTATTTGAAATGAATTTTCTGGAAATATTTTAGTTAAATGAAGGACAGTGGCGGTTGAAACTAAGACTTCAGGGTTTGTAAAACATTCTTCTTGAGACATTTTCTTTCCATAGCTCGTATTAGATCTAAGTTCTTTGCCTAAATGTTGCCAATTTTGATGTTTTAAATAGCAACTTTGACGTTTTGAGGAAAACTCCAATTTATTTTTCTTTAAATGCCTATAACTTTTTTGTCTTTTGACCTACAGAGCTAAATTTTTTTAGGTGTAACGATATAAACCCGCGTACCCGTACTTTGTTAATTCCGGAGATATAATATTTTTTCGGAAGAAAACACAAAATTTTCCGGAAAACCTGGGCCAATTTTCCTGGATAACGAACATATCCAAGCCATTTGTAAAATGAAATTTATTCAAAATCGGCCTATTATTTTTTGAGTTATCGGTGTGATACATACATACATACATACACATATATATATATATATATATATATATATATATATATATATATATATATATATATATATATATATATATATATATATATATATATATATATATATATATATATATATATATATATATATATATATATGTATATGTGTGTGTGTATAAACATATAAAAATTGAAACTGACCTCGGATTTGGGTTCCAAGGGTCCTAAATAGCGCTCATTTGAAGAAATTTTTTCAAAAATCTCCTCATTAGTGATTAAAAAAAAAAATTAAGTAAAAGGTTAATTAAAGTGGATACTTACTTTTTAACCGACTTCAAAAAAAAGGAGCAGGTTTTCAATACGACTGTATTTTTATTATGTGTGTTACCGCATAACTTTTTTCTAGGATAACCGATTTTAACGATTATTCTTTTATTTGACAGCTGGTGCTTCTCGTGTGGTTCCATATAAATTTGATCAAGATCTGACTAGTAGTTTTTAAGTTATCCTTAATTTACCTCACTATAACACGTTGGACAAATGGTGGCAGCGCAATACACATTTCTCTAATAAGGAATCTTTTTTAACCAACTTCAGAATGCCTTTCTAACTTTTTCTAGGTGAACCGATTGTGATGATTCTTTTTTATTTGAAAGCTGGTGCCTTCTCGTGTAGTTCATATAAATTGGATTAAGATCTGACGAGTTGTTTTTGAGTTATCCTTAATTTATCTCACTATAACACGTTTAACAAATGGTGGCAGCGCTGATATGCATTTCTCTAATAGGTGGTCCTTTTTAAACCGATGTCAGAATGCCTCAGCACTTTTTTCTAAGTAAACTGATTTTGATGATTCTGTTAGTGAATTTTCGTAGAAAAAATTCACTAACAAGGAGATCCCGACTTTTGAATTTTGAAATGTTTATATATATATATATATATATATATATATATATATATATATATATATATATATATATATATATATATATATATATATATATATATATATATATATATATATATATATATATATATACAGGGTGTTACTTAATGATAGGGCGTAATTTCAAGGGCGCATTCCTGAACCAATTTCAAGTAGAAAAGTTCATATAAACATGTGTCCTGAAGAGTCTGGTTTTCCAGATACAGGGTGTCAAAGTTTAAAAAAAAAATTGGTTTTTTATTAATATCTTAATGATCATTTTGCCCATTTTGTTGAAATCTGGTAGGGTTAGTCACTATAATAAGACGCTAAGTTGTCACTAACTAAAAGATAATTATAAGTTCCAGTGGCGTCTCGAGGGGCAGTCTCACGAATAATATTGACAAAAAAAATGTACGCTACTGAGTTTTTTTTTTTAATTTTAATTTTTTTCAGATTAAGCACCTAGAAATACAACTTTTTTGCCTCTTATTATCTTTTCGTATATTACTTCCTTTTCGAGGAAAAAAATAAAAACCACTTCATTGCATGTCGAAAAATTGTTAAAATAAAATCAAGTTAATTGTGATCGTTCAGAATATTTATTTCTAAGCCATTTTTTAAAATCTAACAAACGAAAAGTAATAAATATTTACAAAAAATGTTGGAAATGACTACCTCCCGCTTCTATGCAGGCTTGTGCTCTCCTTCTCATCGAGCGACGAACTCTTTCGAAAATTCCATTAGTGTTACGCATGGTTTCACATCCGTCAACAATTCTATTCCTTAGTTGTTCTTCTGTCTCGATTGGTGTAACATAAACTAATGCTTTTAGGTGCCCCCACAAATAAAAATCTAGGCTGTTTAAATCAGGCGATCTAGGTGGCCAGAATTGTGGTCCTCCACGACCTATCCACCGATTTTGGTAAGCTCCATTCAAATACTCACGAACCAATATGCTAAAGTGGGCAGGAGCACCATCATGCATGAACCAATGTTGTTGACGTAAATATAAAGGGACATCTTCAAGAAGCAGTGGCAAATCAGTTTGTAGAAAATGACTGTAAGATTGTCCGTTAAGACGTTGTGGTAAAAAAAATGGTCCAATCAAATAGTCATCTAGGATACCGATCCAAACGTTGACAGAAAATTGTTCCTGAAACTGTGTCTCTGTAATAGCATGAGGATTTTCTTGGGCCCAGTTATGATTATTTCGAAAATTAATTATTGCATTTCTGGGCTTCGTCCGTAAACATAATGATGAAATCAAAGTGAGGATTTTCTGAAAGTCTTTGATGATACCATCTACAAAATTGCGTACGCGGTTCAAAATCTCTGGGCAGAAGTGCCTAAACTCTTTGTACGTGATAAGGATACAACAGGGATTCTCTTAAAATTTCCCATACCGTTTTATAGCAAATATTTAATTCCCTACCTATTTTTCGGGTACTAGTTGCAGGATTCTCTTCGACTCAACTGCTGGAGTTCGAATTGTACGAGGTCTTCCGTCAGAGGTATTATGTTTAAAACTGCCAGATTCAGTCAGACGACGATGAATGTTTATGAATATTTGTCTACTTGGAAGGACACGATCAGGATACCTTTCTTGATAGAGCCGCCGGGCCTCCGCCGAATTACCATTGGCAAGACCATAAAGGAAATGCATTTGTGTCATCTCCAAATTAGAATAGTTATTTACCATTTTCTAATAGCACAATTAACCTTTTGACCATAGGGAAAATAATAACAAACTGTCACAGAAAGTCAAAAACATTATGCTCATAATGTCAAAACAACGTTTCCTAGCAACGCTCACAATTAACTTGATTTCATTTTAACAATTATTCGACATGCAATGAAGTCGTTTTCATTTTTTTCCTCGAAAAGGAAGTAATATACGAAAAAATATTAAGAGGCAAAAAAGTTTTATTTTTAGGTGCTTAATCTGAAAAAAATTAAAATTAAAAAAATTCAGTAGCGTACATTTTTTTTAGTCAATATTATTCGTGAGACTGCCTCTCGAGACGCCACTGGGATTTATAATTATCTTTTAGTTAGTGCCAACTTAGCGCCTTATTACAGTGAATAACCCTGCCAGATTTCAACAAAATGGGCAAAAGAATCATTAAGATATTAATAAAAAACCAATTTTTTTTTTAACTTTGACACCCTGTATCTTGAAAACCAGACTCTTCAGGACACATGTTTATATGAACTTTTCTACTTGAATTTTGTTCAGGAACGCGCCCTTGAAATTACGCCCTATCATTAAGTAACACCCTGTATATATATATATATATATATATATATATATATATATATATATATATATATATATATATATATATATATATATATATTATCAGACCGATAGCTCAAAAAATAATGGGCAGATTTTGATAAAATTTCCTTCCTTTTGTAAATGGCTTGAATAAGTTAGTCAGGAAAATCGGACGAGGTTTTCCGGGAACATTTTGAGTTTTCATTCGAAAAAATTTATATACCCGGAATTAACAAACAAATTTTGTACACGAGTTCATATCATTATTATCATATTATCATATTTATATCAGGAGTTTCTCAAGGTTCAGCTTTAGCGCCTACTTTGTTTCTTCTCCACATCAATGACCTCCTCTCTAGCACATCCAACCCAGTTCACAGTTACGCTGACGACAGCATCCTCCACTCAAATATACAATATTCTAAGCCTGTCTCTTAAGCCCAATTAGATGAGGATCGCAGACTCATGCTGGGTTCTGTCTCTGTGGATCTCCAAAAAATATTAGACTGGGGAAGTAGACATCTTGTACAATTCAATTCCACCAAATCTCAACCTTGCTTTCCATCTTATAAGAGATACACCAGCCGTAGACCAATCACAATGAACAACCAAGTTATTCAAAGTAATGAGTCCTCTTAACTTGTTGGCATTTCTGTGGATATAAATCCCAATTGGCACCAACATGTCACATCAATTGCAAAAGCGGCCGCTAAGAGATTAGGTTTCCTCTTCCGGGCTCGCAAATACTTTTCACTAGCTAATCTCTATACCTTATATACTTCACAAATAAGGCTAAACCTCGAATACTGCTCCCACATCTGGGGTGCCGCTGCCGCTTCTACATTCGCTCTCCTGGACTCTATTTAGAAGAGAGCTATACGTTTCATCGGTGACCCTACCCTCAGCCAAAGGCTGCCAGCCCTTGCCCACCGACGTGCCGTTGGTGACCTCTTTCTCTTTTATAGATATCTGCACGAACACTGCTCAGAGGAGCTTTCTTCCATAGTTCCTTCACCTGCTGCCCCCAACAGATCTATCAGGGGAACAAAGCGAATGCACCCTTTTACTGTCCAGGTCACCAGACGTAGAACATCTTGTTATGCCGGCTCTTTTGTCGCGGGGAATTCCAAGTTGTAGAATTTCTTGCCCGCACATATTTTTCCTTCTCCTTCGAACCTCCAAACCTTCAAGTCCAGAATTAACAAGTTGCCTTTTTCCTCCTTGTCGACACCCACGGTACGATAGTATTTAAGCTGTAAGCCCTCGTGCTGTGTTTTTGAAATATATATATATATATATATATATATATATATATATATATATATATATATATATATATATATATATATATATATATATAAAGTAAGCTGCTTATCTTATAAATTCTTTGTTTCTACGCCAGTAAAACTTTAACTGTTGTTTACAAAAAAACAGTTAAAGTTACTTATCACAACGTTTACGGGCCAATTATTTAATAGTTTTCTTTGTTTTTAGTGTCCACTCCAATTTTAAAAGCACTATTGCCGCCCCGTGTCTCAAGTGTAAAACATGTCAAGTCAGTGTTTGGCCACTTTTCACACACGAAACACTTGCTGCGTCCCAAAAATTCATAATTTTCAAGTTAACTCTATTTGAAACACCTGTAACGTATATAAGGTTTTGTTGGATTTGTTGATAGAGTCGAGCGTGTTTAAGTCGAAAAGTTATGATATTTTTCTACAGTCAGTTGCTTAATTCAATCGAGTATCAACTTTATGATGTGCACAACGCTTCTGATAATCTAATAAAGTTGTTTACTTGATTCAGCGATGTGGAAACTCCCACTTTCATGATAAATTCGCAAGGGGTGGTAAGTAGTAAGTAAATACTGTTGAGAATTCATTCGATAGACTGATTCTGTACAATATAGAGATGAGAGAAAATAAGTGTTCCAGAAGCACACTAGCCTACGTCGATTTTGGCGAACTGACGTAGAAAATATTAGCTTACGACTGGATCACGACTTTCAAATATTATACAGGAATCACTTTAAAGTGGATTGTAGATTGTTTATTTCTAAACGCCAACACGTCTGGCAAGATTGACAAGATTAAAAGGAATTTGAAATTAAAAGGCTTTTTCTACCAGACAATATAATTAGTTGTTAACCCCACGCGTTTCGTCTCCTTTGAGCCATCTGAGACAGTTATAAAGCTCACTTTGCTTGTTTCTGCGATTTTTCTTTAAAAAACTCCACTAATGAGGAGATCCCGACTTTTGAATTTTGAAAAAATTTCTTTAAATAATGGACCGATTTTGATAAAATTTGATAAATACCTTTCTTTTGCGAGTCGCTTGAACAAGTTTGTTAGCCAGGGAAATCGGACTAGTTTTTCACGGAAAATTATGTGTTTCCTTTCGTAAAATTTTCATATCTCCGGATATAACAAAGCTATGGTAACTAAATTTGGCACTCTGGTTTATGCCGTAAAAATAAAGCCACCTACCAACATTTGGATCCCTACATTAAAAGCAAGAGAAGTTATAGGCATTATAGTTTTTTTTCAAAAAACGTCAAAACGTCGCAAATTAAGACGTCAAAATTGACATGTTCTAAATAAATAACTTTAAACTAACTTTACGGGCGATGTAGCAGAAATTTTTAAAGAAGTGTGTTCTACAAAGCCTTAAGTTTTAGCTTCAGCCACTATTATCCTTAATTTTACTTAAATATCTGCAGAAAGTGAATTTCAAATAGATCCTTCTTCTGATGCTTTAGCTGTGGTGTAATGAAGTCCGATTTATTGCGGTTATTTGAATAACTAATGAGCCGTTTAGGCGGTATAAATAACGGATATTTGTTGAGCAATAAATCAGACTCATTTTAAGGTATGAAAATTCGCCAGAGCCCAAACGCAGTTCTTGTAGAATGGACCGCTGTACGCCAGTCTGACACGCGCAATAAGATGTGTCCTAGGCGCATGTCGGCAAAGCGGAGAGGACAGGACAGATACATCGCGAGAGAGAGGGTTTTGAATCATCGCCGTGGCAACAGGTCTCCGTCGTCCGTATCTCGCGTGGTAAATTATAAAAGCGTTGAGTCAGGTGTGATGCCTGGAGAAAGATTATTCCGTGTCGCTATAGAGTAGCGAGGAGGCCGTGTATTGGCCTGGTAGTAATAAGGAATAACGGTATAAGAGGACTGTATTCTGAAAAGGGTATTAATTTACAAGGTTAGTTTGCAGAAGTATAACTTATAAATGGTTAAACTGACTGTGTTTTATTAATGCTGTTCTACGCGAAGTATTAACAGCGGAGTTAGGATTTCACGTGTAGATAGAGTTTATTGGATTTAGTGGTGACTAAATGGTCACGATTGCCCATCTAAGGGAGATCTAAGTAAGGTAAATAATTATGCCGTACTGTAGTGGAATTAGGGTGTTTTAGCGAATCAAAGCGTACTATACAGGGTGAACCGCGATCTCTTGAAGGGACGAACGTCCTTTGGGAAATCGTGTATTTATTCTGGAGGGTATGCGCTCGCTAAACTAGGTGGTTAATTAGTTAAAGTGTCCAGCCTAGGTAAGGGCCAAGCTGGTCACGTTTCGTACCCATTTAAGGGAAACGGGAGCACGGACAGTGCTGAGGTAGGGTAGAATTTAGTGTGTCCGACATCGTGTGCTGTATTGGTGCGACTATGTTTGCTTTGAGGGACGGAAAAGTCCTCGGAGGAAGCAGAGATCAATCCAGAATGGTGTGCAATCGCTGGAGGGCATTGTAGGCGAGTTAGGGTGTTCCATATTAGGTAACGAATTACCTAGTGGTATTCATTAGCGAGTTAGGGTCATGAAAGCGTGGGAACCGTTTGTTTGCTCACGTCGCGGATCCATTCTCCATTTGAGGTTTAGGGTATCCTGTTTCACGCTTGCCGTGCTTTGTTATGCTTTGTTTGCTGTGTGAATGCTAGTCGCCCGCTTAATTAGCATTAATTATTAGGCGTATTATTTTAGGTGCATATCACTGTATTTTTGAATGGTACACATTTGTGGTATCAATTGTAAAAGAATGTCTTGCCAGAGATAACACTATCTGAATTGAGATATGTGTCTCGATATTGGCACGATTTGTAGCGAATTTTTAGTTTTAATTATTTGATTGATTTTTATTGTTGCCGATTTCATTTTTGTGAATATCTAGAATGTTATTAGAGAGCTTTTATGTACCTAGTTGCGTTTCACTGCACTGCCTGTAGGTACTTGTACTAGTGTAAATGTGTGAGGGCTAGAATCCTGTGATGGATTGCGACTAGCGTAGGCATATCGTAGTCGATAGTTGCCTGTTTAGAATCTTTCTGCTCCCAACTTTATATGTTAGGGAAAACAGCCATTATTCGGGAGTAAGGGATTAAAACCCACTTACTCCTCGAGAACTCTACGGGACAGAATAACTTACGACCCCTGTCTATAGTTTTCATCTCCACTCGAGTTACCCTGGGACAAGGCTGTTATGAAACAGTAACTTTGTGGTGTTCTACGAGGGCCTTAGCAGAAGTCCTCACAGGGATCTGACCCCGTCCTATTCAATAGGGAATAAAGATGGCGCCCGAGGATAGTTTAATTAAAAACGTTTAAGTCACGCCCGAATGACGGATTGGCAAATTATCCGTCGGGCCATCTGCTGAGCCGGAGTTCATCACAGTGGTTTTAACTATAGTGTTATAATACGTGAAGAAAAACTTTGTACCTACCCCTTGTTAAGCACATTGCGCGCACGAAGCAGTGTGAGATTTGGCATAGTTAAAGTGCATATAAACAAGGAGGGCAGAAAGATAAAATGTATGTATAATATGTGATTAATAGATTAAACATTGCTTTCTTCTAATTAGATGAGCGTCTCGCGACAGTAAAAACCTTGATGAGTTTTTTGTCGTTTTAACGAAATAAAAGACCTCCCTGACTGTGCCGTGTAGACACAATCCTACCAACTAACCTTCCTGACCTGCCTTGACATCAGTTTTCTTAATCTAAAATAAGTTAAAAAAGAAAGGAAAAGTTCATTATGCTCTCATAACCTTGATATGTGGCAGGGTTGATTTTCCTTCTCCTTTTAGCTTTTAATTAGGCAAACTGATGTCAGGGCAGGTCAGAAAAGTGAGTTGATAGGATTTTTTTGTAACATCACGTTAGGGAGGTCTTTTATTTCGTTAAAAGAACAAAAAACTTATTCCAGTTTTTACTGTCGCGAGACGCTCGTCCAAATAAACAGTAGGATTGATTCCCAGTGTGACGGGTAATATATTCATGTTAATGTAAAATACATATTACTCTTATGGTCGAACATATGTGTGAATACGGATGGGTTCATACGTTCATGCTGAATATTAAACTTAAGTTTTAGTGAATTTTCTTAAAAAAAGAGATTCCGACTTTTGGATTTAAAAAAAATATTCTTCAAATGGGCGCTAATTAGGCCCCCTAGAACACATATCCGGGGTCAGTTTGAATTTTTATATGTTTATATATATATATATATATATATATATATATATATATATATATATATATATATATATATATATATATATATATATATATATATATATATATCACACCGATAACACAAAAAATAATGGGCCGATCTTGATCAAATTTGGGGAGTGCCTTCCCTTTACAAATGGCTTGGATAAGTTCGTTAGCCAGGAAAATCGGCCCAGGTTTTTCCGGAAAATTTCTTTCCTTTCTAAAAAAAATTAAATCTCCGGAAATAACGAAGTAAGGGCAACCAAATTTGGTACACATATTTGTATTATTAAGAGTGAACCATGTACCAAAATCTAGGTCTCTAAGTTTAAAGACTAAGTTATGGACAGTTAAAGAAAATAAATGGAGTTTTCCTCAAAACGTCGCAATTTGAAACGTCAAAACTGGCAATGTTGAGGCAAATAACGTGAAACAAATACGGACTGTGAAAAGAAAATGTTGTAAGAAGAGTGGTCTGCGAACCTTTAAGTTTCAGCTTCAACCATCATTGCGCTTCATTTTACTAAAATGTTTACAGAAAATTCATTTCAAATAGACCCTTTCTCTGATGCTTTGGCTGTCGGTTTAATTAAGTTGATGTTTTCGCTGCAGGTTTAGTGAAGCTTATGGTTTAACGGTCTATAATTTTTGTAGAACAAATTCGTTAATGCATTTTTGTATTTTTATCGAAATATGATGCATGTTTGCAAGTAAAAATCTGGACGCAGTAAGTGCGTTTTGGTAGAGAATTTTCATTAAATCCTTCAAATTTCATAACTCTATTTGCTATAAACATAAGGTTTGTTGGCTAGGAAACCAACAATTTAGTCTAGTTTCGGAAAATGTTTGTACATTTTCAAACAATCAGTAATTTTGATAAAATATAGTACATTGTTTCTACTACATAGGCTATACCGGTAATCAGATTGATGCCTGCTCGCATTTGCTATTAAAAACCTGTTTATGAACAATCACTTCCGTAGCTCACTTGCTGCGTCTTGACTTTTTTAAATTTCAAATGTCAAAAACATAGTAGATAAATGGGCATAATAGATACTACTGACTTGGGGACGCTATCATTATTGTCGTGCATAATTTAAACTGTTTGGTTTTAAATAAACAATTTTTTTTATCATAAAGCCATAAGGGCCTTATTTAACTCTCTCTCTTTCTCTCTCTCTCTCTCTCTCTCTATATATATATATATATATATATATATATATATATATATATATATATATATATATATATATATATATATATATATATATATGCGTGTTACACCGATAACTCAAAAAATAATGGTCTGATTTTGATAAAATTCAGCACATACCTTCCTTTTGCAAGTGGCTTAAATAAGTTTATTAGTCGGGAAAATAGGCCCAGGTTTTCCCGGAAAATGTTGTGTTTCTTTCTAAAAAAATTATATCTTCGGAAATAACACAGTAATGTCAACCAGATTTGGTGAGCAGGTTTCTCCAATAAGGATTCCAAAATTCAGATCTCCAACTTGAAAGACAAAAAAGTTAGAGGTCTATTAATTTTTAATTAATTAATTTTGATTCAAGAAAGTTAAAACGTCAAAACTGATTGATCAGAATCTGAGTACAAAATACTCCAAGAAATGACTAACAAGCTCCTAAATATGTGTCTAAGTCATTATTTCCCTTAATTTCGTTAAAATATGAGCAAAAAATCCATTGTAAATCAAAATGGTTTTGTGTAAATTGTAAAACGTCGAACAATTAACATGTATTCTGGGATATACCTGCTTTTGCCATGTTGCACTATACTGTATTCACTTTTAAATATACACTTTATTTCTTTGCTGTACTTTTTGTGATTTTTTATTGGTTTACGTAGACTGCAGCTTCGAACTGTTCCGGTTCATCATCAGCACGCAACTGACTGTGATCGCTCCTGTGTTGTCTACGTATGAGATTGTACGTGGCGCCTGCGCGTTGAACTTTGAAAAAATTATCAACCTCAGATTTTTTAATTTTTTTTTCGAGTTATACGTATGTTACTGGCATGCCCCTTTTAAAATATTTCTTTAAACAAAGGCAGTTTTTTGTTCTGAATACTAATGGGTTAAAGGCTCTACATCCAGACAGGTTTTTTTGTCAAACTCAGGCGCACTGCCGTTTAGAAATTATTATTATATCTCATTAAAAAGCAATATTGCTATACCTTCGAGCAGGAAATTCTCAACACACATTACGTCACACCCTCCTATGATCCTCATTGACCACAGAACCTCAGAACAACTCCCACATAACTAGAATTAGGAGTCGGAGTTTGCATGTGTCTGCAAGTTCTGCATAAATTCAGAGACAGCTGTGGATGTAGCGCGGGACTTGGCACAGATTAGCAGGTGTTGGGGTCACGGTGACTTGATGTAGAAATAGTGGAATATCCTGCTACATCCCGCCGTTTGTCTGATCCAGGTGCTCGCGGTCACAGTTATTTGATCCAGCAGCCTCTGGATCCACCAGCCAGTATCAGCCATCAGCCCACTCGACATCCCACAGCTGCAGGCGCGAGTCGTTCTGCCCTCTCATTATCTCTATGTGAACAGTATAACTTCTCCTACAGTTATAATATGGACGAGTTTAGTTAAATTTGGTGCATTACATAAGTAAATGACGCTCTCAAATAGGTATATGTTATTAAGGAAGATTTTTTTGGTTCTCTTAAAGTTTCTGCAATAAGATTCAAAATAAATAACTTTTTTTTTAAAATAAGTCAACAACACACCACGGGGACTTACAGCCTAAATACTATCATACCTTGGGTGTCGACAAGGAGGAAAGAGGCAACTTGTTAATTCTGGACTTGAAGGTTTGGAGGTTAGGAGAAGGAAAAACATGTGTCGGCAAGGAATTCCACAACTTGGAAGTCCTCGGGACAAAATAGCGGGCATAACAAGATGTTCTATGTCTGGTGACCTGGACAGTAAAAGGGTGCATTCGCTCTGTTTCCCTGGTAGATCTGTTGGGGGCAGCAGGTGGGGGAACTTTGGAGGAAAGCTCCTCTGAGCAGTGCAGATATCTATAAAAGAAAGAGAGGTCACCTAAGGCACGTCGGTGGGAAAGCGATGGCAGCCTTTGGGTGAGGGTAGGGTCACTGATCAGACGTATACCTCTTTTCTGAATGGAGTTCAGGATAGCGAGTATAGAAGCGGCAGCGGCACCCCAGATGTGGGAGCAGTATTCGAGGTTTGTCCTTATTTGTGAAGTATATAAGGTATAGAGATTCTCTGGTGAAAAGTATTTGCGAGCCCGGAAGAGGGAACCTAATTTCTTAGCAGCCGCTTCTGCAATTAATGTGACATGTTGGCGCCAATTGAGATTTCGATCAGCAGAAATGCCAACAAGTAATAAGGACTCATTACTTTGAATAACTTGGTTGTTCATTGTGATGGGTCTAGGGCTGGTGTATCTCTTATGAGATAGAAAGCAAGACTGAGATTTGGTGGAGTTGAATTTCAACTACACCAGTCTAATATTTTTGGAGATCCACAGAGACAAACTTAGAATATTGTATATTTGCGTGGAGGGTGCGTAACTGTGAACTGGGTGGATGTGCTAGAGAGAAGGTCATTGATGTGGAGAAGAAACAAAGTAGGGGCTAAAGCTGAACCTTGAGGAACTCCTGTATTAATTGGATACAGCTTAAAGGAATGGCATTCCACGACAACAGAAATGCTCCCATTGGAGAGGAAATTTGTTGTCTAGGTACAGAGTTTTGATGGTAAGCCATAGGCTGGAAGTTTATTAAGCAGCGCTGCGTGCCAGACCTGGTCGAATGCTTTGGATATGTCTAGAGCGACAATCTGGGATTCACCGTGTAGTTACATAGACTTGTTCCAAGAATGGGTGACAAAGGAAAGGAGGAGGGCAGTTGATCTGCGCTGACGGAATTCATACTGTCAGCTTGCTATTAAAAACGTTTTTTTTTAATCGAACACACCTTATATTATTACATTTTTGCATTTTCCATCGAAATATAATGTATGTTTCCGAGAAAATAAACTTAGGACGCTGCAAGTGAGTTATGGTAGCGAATTTTCATTATATGTTTCAAGTTTTACTAGCTCAATTTGTTTTTAAGTTTTTTCGGGAACATTTTGAGTTTATTTCCGAAAAATCTTTTACATTTTCAAATTATAAAGTTATTTTGATGAAATATGGTACATTGTTCCTACTATAGGAGAGCTTATACTGGCAACTAAATTTCATGCCTGCTTTCGTCAAAAGAAAAGGCATATTTGCTATTAAAAACATTTTAATGAAAATTAATTACCGTGACGCACTTGCTGCGTCCATGCTTTTGTTCTATTAGTTAAAAATGTAGTTGCTTGAGTTTCTCTAAAATAAATTAAAAGTCTTGAATGTTGATCAAACGAACAATATTTCTCCTTGACGTTATTTTGCAGCTTTTGCCTTATAAAGTCATCATTATCAATATAGGAAAGATTTACATTTGTTTTTTGTAGAAAGGAACCACTTAAGTCGGTGGAGAAATCATTTTCCTGAAAGAAGGAACATTTAGAGTGTAACAAAAGGAGCATCGGTAGAAGCGAGTCCTCTTCTGAAAATCATCCTCATCCCTTGCCTTCTCCACCACCCATTCTTGTACTCGTTCTGAACATTATACCGATATTCGATAACGATTCCGAGGTAATTTCACTATTGTCCTAGCTGCCTTCCCTATATTGAATCGTCCAGGCTCCAGACTTAATGATATTTTGCAACCATCTTATAGATATCTGTATGTTACTCTGAAATTGCTTTTATTATCAGATCATTACAAAAACAACAGGCTATTATCCTTCTAAAAATAGGTTGTTTTGCGAAGTATATTAAATGTTTGTTAAATACGTAATAACCAAGATTAGGAATTGAAGAGAGATTTGCGAGTCATACTAAAGCGAATGAATCAAGCTTGTTTACATTAGTGTGGTGCAATGACAGTTTGGTTTTTATCCAAAAAAGATAACTGATAAATTGTAATAAAGAATTGCAATTCAAATGAAGATGAAAAATAAATTGTAGCGAATTTTTGTAGAACGAAAATAATTTCTTTGCAAGATGATAATGTTTTGTATCCTCCTACTATGTCGAAAAGCATAACTATTGGACAATTAATAGTCCCTTTATTAATCTTATTTTTAAAGGGGTAGACATTGATCCTATCTAATCCATAGCAGGTGGTAGTGGAATTTTCCTTTACGTAATAGTAAAGGATTTTTTCACGCCCGAGGAGGTACCACCCCATACATAAAGGAGCCGATGAAGTCCCAACGGACGTTTCCGGTTCTGGTGTATGAGTTGGTTTCCCTTATAAGTAAAAATGATGATGGCTCCTCCTTGTACAAAATATTCCGGAGGCAAAATACCCCTCCATTCGGATCTCCGGGAGAGGGGTGTACAGGGGGCGCCAACATCAAGATTTAACATATCCTTTTCGAATATATGTGGCCTAAATTCTAACCTGAACTCCGTCCACCATTTCCTCCAGGATAACAGGCCCCAACTCCTCTTCCTCACCGAAACCCAAATCAGTGCCAAAACAGCCACTAATCACCTTAATTTTTCGAGGTATGAACTCCTTACTTCCTTTAGATTGCACGGAGGCGTGTGCGCATACGTCCGTAGCAATCTACCCTGCACCAGACTCCCCAATTTAGAAGCTGGACGAAAATACATACTATGTATAAAACTCTCTCTCTCAGGGCTGAACTAAATTCATCTGTTGCATTTACCGGTCACCTTCTGACAACAACTTTGTCCAGTCACCTTTCTGAAAAAACCGACCATCTGATTTCTGAATATCCTTCCTCCGAGGTCACTATTCTTGGTGACTTCAATGTCCATAATAAGGAATGGCTAGGATCTTCAAAAACCGATCCACAAGGGAGAGCAGCAGAGGCCTTTGCAGTCAGCAATTCTTTAGCCAATATGGTTCAGCAACCTACTTACTTTTCTCGTATCCCAACACACAGCTCAAATCCCTTGATTCTCCTTCTTACTACACAACCTGAATGCTATAAGATATCAGTCACCGCCCCCCTTGGTCGCTGAGACCACGGCATGGTCACTGCTTCCTGTGCAATGCAACCCGTGGTCACAAAGTCATCACATCCACGTATAGTTTGGCACTACAACTCCGCAAACTGGGACGAAATCCTGGATTACTTTTACTCATTTCCATGGGCGTCTGTCTGCTTCTCTCATCCTGACCCCTCTGATATCTCACAAAACGTCACCGAAAGTATCCAAGCTGGCATGGAATTATTTATCCCACGTACACAGAAAACCTCTTCAGCCACTCAAAAGCCCTGGTTCTCTAAATCCTGTGACAAGGCCAGACTTGAAAAGGTCAAAGCTCACAAAACGATTCTACACAATCCCAGTCAAGAAAATCGTCAAGCATTTAACGACGCAAGAAACCGCTATGTCCACATTCTTTCTGAGGCAAAAAACTCGTTTAATAAGCACATCAAAAACAAAGTGCTCTTAAGCTCCAACGGCGGCAAACCCTTCTGGACTCTTGCTAAATATATTGGGAATAATTTCTGCAAAAGCACGTTCCTACCTCTTGTCTCAGAGGATGAAATTGTTTCTACCGCCCTGGGCAAGGCTGAACTTTTTGCTTCGTTGTTCGCCGGCAATTCTACTCTCAACCCACCTCCAAATGTTCAACCACCAACAGTCTCGAATGTCGGGCATAAAATGACGGATATCATTTTCAAAACTAAAAAGGTACGAAAGATGCTCTCTTCTCTTAATACCAGGAAAGCCTCTGGCCTTGACGAGATCCCAGCAATTGTTCCCAAAAAATGCGCACCAGAGCTTGCTCCTGTCCTGACTTGTCTGTTTCAGATATCTTATAATAAAGGCAGATTCCCTAGTAACTGGAAAACTGCTCGAGTACAACCCATCCCCAAGAAAGGATCCAAAGCGCTTCCTAGCAGGCCTATTTCTCTACTTTCAGTCGTCTCTAAAGTGATGGAAAAGTATATAAACACCGAATTACTAAAATTTCTCGAAAAACACAGTCTAATCCACGACAGGCAGTATGGATTCCGTCAGCGCAGATCGACTGCCGACCTCCTTTCCTTTGTCACCCATTCTTGGAACAAGTCTATGGAACAACACGGTGAATCCCAGATTGTTGCTCTAGACATATACAAAGCATTCGACCAGGTCTGGCACGCAGCGCTGCTTAATAAACTTTCGGCCTATGGCCTACCACCAAAACTTTGTACCTGGACAACAAACTTCCTCTCAAACCGGAGCATTTCTGTTGTTGTGGATGGCCATTCTCTAAACTGTATCCAATTAATGCAGGAGTTCCTCAAAGTTCAGCCTTAGCCCCTACTTTGTTTCTTCTCCATATCAATGACCTCCTCTCTAGCACATCCAACCTAGTTCACAGCTACGCGGACGACCGCACCCTCCATTAAAATATACAATACTCTAAGCCTGTCTCTTTATTCCAATTAGATGAGAATCGCAGACTCATGGAGGGTTTTGCCTCCGTGGATCTCCAAAAAATATTAGACTGGGGAAGTAGAAATCTTGTACAATTCAACCCCACCAAAACTAAGTCTTGCTTTCTTTCTCACAAGAGATACACCAGGCCTAGACCCATCACAATGAACAACCAAGTTATTCAAAGTAATGAGTCCTTTTCTCTTGTTGGCATTTCTGTGGATCGAAAGCTTAATTGGCACCAACATGTCACATCAATTGCAGAAGCGGCTGCTAAGAAATTAGGTTTTCTCTTCCGGGCTCGCAAATACTTTTCACCAGCTAATCTCTATACCTTATATACTTCACAAATAAGGCCAAACCTAGAATACTGCTCTCACATCTGGGGTGCCGCTGCCGCTTCTACACTCGCTATCCTGGACTCCATTCAGAAGAGAGCTATACGTCTCACCGGTGACCCCACTCTCACCCAAAGGCTGCCATCCCTTGCCCACCGACGTGCCGTTGGTGACCTCTCTCTCTTTTATAGATATCTGCACGGGCACTGCTTAGAGGAGCTCTCCTCCATAGTTCCCCCACCTGCTACCCCCAACAGATCTTCCAGGGGAACAGAGCGAATGCACCCTTTTACTATCCAGGTCACCAGACTTAGAACATCTTGTTATGCCCGCTCTTTTGTCCCGAGGACTTCCAAGTTGTGGAATTCCTTGCCGGCACATGTTAAAAAAAAGATTCGCCCTCATCAGAGTAAGTAATCTCTATAAGCGAATTTCTTAATGAAAATTCCCTAAAAGCATTGAGAAAGACACACTACACTAGTTAAGATAATTATTTTAATATCATAACTGCGGTTTATCAAGTAAGTTTTTAAAAATTTTCAGAAACTGGTTCAGCCGTACTTCAAAACACCCTGTACACCAGAATTCAATCTAATGGATATAATATGCAGGTTCGCCATCGGAAGGGTTTACCGACCACGAATTTCCAGTGTTACCAACTTCACCCTGCAATAATTAACTATTTGTGCGAGAAAGTTTCGGTTAATAACTCAATTAAAACAGTCGATCCCCTACCTTGAGACTGTAATTAAGACGGTAGGTCTCGTGTAGTTAGTGGCGACCCCTGTTGGAAACTCTACTCTAACAATTGGGCACGTAACACACTTTAAAACTCCCTGTGTCTAATGTCCCACAAGATCAGATATAAAGAAAAACAAACTAAACTACTTAATTTACCTTGTCCAGTCCTGAGGTCATTTCTAAGATTTGATATATCGTTACTCAAATTAGTCACAGATTAGTAAAGTAGATATCGACTTGGAATGTTGTTTTGTATCATAAGTAATATAATAATAATAATAATAATAATAATAATAATAATAATAATAATAATAATAATAATAATAATAATAATAATAATAATAATAATAATAATAATAATAATAATAATAATAATAATAATAATAATAATAATAAAAACCCTCTCGCATATTCTAACCGCCTAGACAATCTGCCAGTGACCAACTAAATGTCCAACAGAAGTACACTTGGAGAACGAAAAACACCGCAACACATCTTTTTTTAAATATACATTTCAACAACACCACAAGGGTTTACAGCCTAAATACAATCGCACCGTGGGTGTCGCGACAAGGAGGAAAGAGGAAACTTGTTAATTCTGGACTTGAGGGTTTGGACGTTCGGAGGAGAAGGAAAAACATGTGGCGGCAAGGAATTCCACAACTTGGAAGTCCTCGAAGTCCACAAAAGTGCTGACATCACAAGATTTTCAATGTCTGGTGACCTGGACAGTAAAAGGGTGCATTCGCTCTGTTCCCCTGGTAGATCTGTTGGGGGCAGCAGGTGGAGGAACTATGGGAGAAAGCTCCTCTGAGCAGTGTCCGTGCAGATATCTATAAAAGAGAGAGAGAGAGAGAGGTCAGTAACGGCACGTCGGTGGGCAGGGGATGGCAGCGTTTGGGTGAGGGTAGGATCACCAATGAGACGTATAGCCCTTTTCTGAATAGAGTTCAGGATAGCGAGTATAGAAGCGGCAGCGGCACCCCAGATGTGGAAGCAGTATTCGAGGTTTGACCTTATTTGTAAAGTATATAAGATATGGAGGTTAGCTGGTGAAAAGTATTTGCGAGCCCGGAAGAGGAAACTTAATTTCTTAGCAGCCGCTTTGCAATTAATGTGACATGTTGGCGCCAATTGAGATTTCGATCCGCAGAAATACCAACAAGTGAAAAGGACTCATTACTTTAAATAACTTGGTTGTTCATTTTGATGGGTCTAGGGCTGGTGTATCTCTTATGAGATAGAAAGCAAGACTGATGTTTGGTGGAGTTGAATTGTACAAGATTTCTACTTCCCCAGTCTGCTATTTTTTGGAGATCAACGGTGAGAGAACGCTCCAGGAGTCTGCGGTCCTCATCTAATTTGGCTGAAGAGACAGGCTTAGAATATTGTATATTTGAGTGGAGGGTGCTGTCGTCCGCGTAGCTGTTAACTGGGTTGGATGTGCTGGAGAGGAGGTCATTGATGTGGAGAAGAAACAAATTAGGGGCTATAGCTGAACCTTGAGAACTCCTGCATTAATTGGATACAGTTTAAAAGAATGGTCATCCACGACAAAAGAAATGCTCTGGTTGGAGAGGAAATTGGCTGTTCAGGTACAGAGTTTTGGTGGTAGACCATATACCAGAAGTTCATCAAGCAACGCTGCGTGCCAGACCTGGTCGAATGCTTTGAATATGTCTAGAGCTACAATCTTTTAGAGAACTGAAAACATATAATTTTTACATCCTCTGATGACGCTAACTTTGTGCTTTAAAAGATGTGTTGTGGTAGTTCGGGTTCTCTAAGTGTACCTATAAGTGCTCTTTATAAGTTCTAATCTTCGCTCAGTGAATGTCCAAGATGTCGAGCATTTCTGAAGGGAGATCTATGAGGCTACGCCCCAGATTAAAGAAACCCCTCTGGGCATGGCACCGCTCACTGCTTCCTGCAATGCCGAACAACCAGAGGTGTGCGCGACAATCACTGATGATGATGTTGCGGAGGCCATTCAAGATTGCCGCAGCTATCCTGCCCCGGCGCCGGACGGCATTCATTTCATATAGTGGAAGACGTACACATAAAGCGTGCAATCACGAATTCAGAACACTGCAAGAAAGAAAGAGGCTCCTCGCTGTATCAACAGCAGCTCCGGCGAATATTGAACTCAGAGTTGCCCGGGTGAAACAAGGTGGTGGCCACCAACATACTTGTCGTTCCAGTGATTGATTACTCATTTGTAGTGATGAAATGGACAGTAGAAGACTTGCGTCAATTGAATATGAATACCCACATGATTCTTCATATAAAATGACATCGAAGCACTCAAGGTCGTCCGTTTCCCGATTAAACCGCCCAAGACATCTCGGAGGCAGAGGAGTGCTAAACGTGGAGTGGTTACACGAAGATGAGGTACTGCTGATGAGCTGCAAGATCCTTAAAAGCTTGGATCACCTTCTACAAATTGTGAAAACTCACGACGTCCGAATGAATGCAAAATGATCGCCCTCTGGTGACTGAGCTTTTTTGACCTTAAGAGCTAAATTAGAGATGCCCCACAAAAACATCTGTTGGGGAAGCATGTTGACAAGCTTTTGTACAGAATGTTATTCACGAGGCTGGCCCTTTATTTTTTAAAGTCAGCGGTACTCAGGTCGTGGACTGAAGGGTTCATCGTAGCCTGCCAAGATGGTGTTATAAACCCCTGGGTCTACTGCAAGCGCATGCTGCAGTTGGTCGTAGCAAGTGATAGCTGTTGAATCCATCACCAATCGCCGGAGACTCGTATGCACCTCTTGAGTCCACTTCCGGTGATGGCGTCTACTAATTACGTGTGTCGACATAATGCACCCTTCGACTGTGGTGTTACCACCTTCTACACTTCTATGGGATAGACCAAACAGCAGTGTTGCCCTACCAACCAGGGGATGTTGTTTCCGTAGTGGAGGACGAGAGATGCTGTATCTACTGGATGTTCTCGGTCTCCACTGTCAGGCCAGTGGTCGCTAATAGACTTGACATTGTTCTCGTTGTCAAACAAAATAAAATCCTGTTTGCCAGAGAGTTCTCAGCTACAGTTGAAGCGAACGTAATGATAAAGGAGGAGGAAAAACGGACCAAGTATACAGACGCCTTATGTTTGAGCTTAGACAGCTTACTTCAGGACATAACCTACGACTCGTTCTAATTATTGACTGTTTAGGGGGTGTACCGAATTCGTTCCTTCCATTCTCTGAAGCTGGATTAATGATTTTCGGCGACCTGCTCTCGTAAAATCGCGTAATCGGGGCAAGACTACGGGCGTAATGAGGTTAGGTAGACATCAGGACATCAGTGTGTGTCGGAGCCTCGGATAGTTGCCCAACATAGTTTATTAAACAACAAAATAGATCAGGTAATTTTTGGTTTCAAGCACTTTTAAAATTACATAATTGTTTCCTTGCAATTCATTTTATTTGCTATTTTTAGCAGAAACCAAACAAAAATTCAAAACGACAATAACCCCCATTACTATAATAGCTGAGAGAGCTAGCTCGCTAGCTAGAAGATGAAGTGAGGCGAAAGGGATGAGTGCCTTGTAAAAGTGAGTAGAGAAGCAATATCGAAATGACTGTGGAAAATCGTTATCATAATACTTGTACATTATGTTGAGGAGATTGTTGAGTCTCGGAGATTCTGTTCGCGATGTTCTTTTTGTTATCTGGAAAATGAGTTTCCCTTTTATAACCAGTGATTTCAATGGACCAAAACGAACGCGTCATTGAGAGATTTTACGGATATTGTCCCGTGAGATTCCAAGTGTAAATATACAATGTGTTTTTGTGGTCTGCATCAAAATCTGTCAATTTTTTATGGTAGCCTGTCCACAGAGCTTTTAAATTAATTTCTTCACAAAATTAAAAGTTAGATTTAAACATTTTCCATCGCACATGGTATATCACCTTCTAAAGATTACATATTTAAATAACTATTGGTATATACAGACTTGGATACTACTTCTCTGGCTTCACTGTTGGTTTTCGTTGGTGAAGGACGTAGCCAACGCGTAAGCTAAGTGGAGCAAGTGGCCCTACAAATTCTGGAAGTTCTAGGATGTTGTTCAACGTTTCTGTGACTATAGTTTCGCTGCTTGACAGCATTTTCAGACAGATTGAAATTGAATTATACGAAATCATGACAACTACAAATAAATATCTGTTGCTATGTAATGATATGATGTTTTGATCAAAAAATTCATCAAATTGAAAATAAAAATGAAATGCAGATGACAGATGAGGTTTTCAAAATGTCTATGTGATGTATGTCAATATTTAACATAAAAATAGAACTAGCCTATGATAACTATGATAACAGTTACAACAATACAATTACTAAACAATAACATTATAAAAGTAGTCTCTATATAACGAAAATATTGACATACATCAGCTCATTATCTTATTACAACTTTTTTGAAAGAATAATTAAATTTATTTTTTCCCCTAGGTAATGATTACCTCTATTAGAAAACATTTTAATAGAAAAGAACGTAAATGTCATAAAAAGACAAGAAATAATGAATCTTTTTAACGAATGTATAAAACAAAACTATTTTAAATTTAATAATAAAATTTATATGCAAAATGAAGGTCTACCTATGGGTAGTCCGTTGTCACCTTTATTAGCCAACATATTTATGGAAAACTTAGAAAACTAAATTTTAACATCAGAACTTTCGCATAATATTGCCTTTTGGTACAGATACGTAGATGATATTTTAGCATGTTTTCAAGGTAGTCATACAGAATTAAATGAATTTTTGAATTTTATTAATACCTTTCACACAAATATTAAGTTTACTTTAGAAGAAGAAGCTAACAGTTGTATAAATTTTTTAGACTTAACAATTAGAAAGTTAGAAAATAATTCATTTGACTTTTCAATATATAGGAAACCAACTTACACTGACACAACCATACCATACGATTCATGTCACCCCTTTTCACAAAATCTGTCAGCCTACCATTCTATGATACACCGTGCATTTTCAATACCTATGTCACAAAACAATTTTGAAAAAGAAATTTCAATAATTAAGCAAACAACATTTAATAATGGCTACCCTGTTAAAATAATAGATAAAATGATCGAGAGAAAAGAATACAAATTAGCGATTAATTTAATTTATCCAAATATTAGAGACAAAGGAGACAACATATACGTTTCGATAACTTATTTTGGAACCATTTCAGAAAACATTTCAAAAATTTTAAATACCTGTACAAATACAAAGGTAGCTTTTAAATCTTACAACACGACGCGTGATTTACTATTTAAAGCTAGAGAAAAATCTTGTCTCCTGACAAAAGCTGGAGTTTATAAATTAGCTTGTACACATTGTAACGCAGTTTACATAGGCCAAACTTTAACACCCGCTACAAAGAACATATTTCTGCATTTAGAAATAACCACCCTGACAAATCTACATTTGCAAAACATATTATTGATACCGAACATAGACCTACAGTAAAGAACCGCATACAACCACAACATTTTTATAATGACAAGCGTAAACTAGACTTTTTTGAAGCTTTAGAAGTCAAAAAGCACACACACGACAATAGCTACCTTGTTTTAAACGAGCAAACTGATTTAATGAATTCCTCTTTCTTGGATATTCTTCTTTCTAATTAAATAAGTCAAAGAAAATAAATTTAATTATTCTTTCAAAAAAGTTGTAATAAGATAATGAGCTGATGTATGTCGATATTTTCGTTATATAGAGACTACTTTTATAATGTTATTGTTTAGTAATTGTATTGTTGTAACTGTTATCATAGTTATCATAGGCTAGTTCTATTTTTATATTAAATATTGACATACATCACATAGACATTTTGAAAACCTCATCTGTCATCTTTATTTTCAATTTGATAAACTTTTTGATCAAAACATCATATCATAACATAGCAACAGATATTTATTTGTAGTTGTCATGATTTCGTACTAATTCAATTTCAATCTGTCTGAAAATGCTGTCAAGTAGCGAAACTATAGTCACAGAAACGTTGAAGAACTTCCTAGAACTTCCAGAATTCGTAGGGCCACTTGCTCCAGTTAGCTTACGCGTTGGCTACGTCCTTCACCTACAAAAACGAAAACCAACACTGAAGCCAGAGAAGTAGTCTCCAAGTCTGTATGTAGTATGGACAAGTTTCACCAAGTAAGGGCAACAACAATCAATGAACTATTGGTATAGTTTCATTGGGTGTTCATTTCTTTTTGTACAAGACTAGATATGCAGTAACAATTTGTAGTGTCTAAATGTCATCACCGTCCAATAAAAAATGTTTCTCAGAGAAGAAAACATTCTACGACCAAATACATGTCTTTAAAAATGGTGCTGCAAATTAAATCATAATTTCCACATGGCTGCAATCATCTACTCTTCGCAAAAAGACATTCTCATGAAATCAATTTAGGGTCTGTGACTTGACCACAAAGAAAATATTCGTATTTCTGTACCCATAAACTTCTGAAACGTTATATTATTATAATTTTTCAAATAATCGCTAACTGGGACTCTAAAACTGATCTCCAAGGTCCATTTAAATTTAAAGAATTAGTATTAATAATATATCTTACTAATAGTGTACAATTCTTATGAAAATTTACCACTATAAGGCACTTGCTGCGTCCCGAACCTTTTTTAATTTAAATACCTCAGAAATAGCTATGTATGTCGCATGTTGAGTTTAATAGTTCGTTACTTTATACATTTTTAAGTCTGCAGTCTTTTCTAGCTGATTGCGTGTCGATTATGGTTAAGAGTTTTAATCACGAAATGCATTTAGAGAGAGAAAGACACATCTGGATAAGTGAAATTATATTGGTCATCAAACTGAAAGAATTTAATTTAAATTGCTGCACATTTTGCAGTATTGCAGCTATGAGAATTAAACGTAGCGTGCCACATTATCTTTTAAGAAAAGCCATGCAACTTTTGGGTTTACTAGAAGACAAGGCAAAGCTACAACTTAGTGAGATTTTTTTTTATTACTAAAAACTGCACCGGCCTCGAGGGCAATTTAGCAGGCTAACACAAACATTGTAATTCCCTAAATTATTGACTTGGTGAATACCACATCTCATATTAAATATTATATAAAACTAGGTGGATCAGGTATTCATTTATTCATTATATCTATACTATCTCTCTATATCTATATCTTATATACTTCACAAATAAGGCCAAACCTCGAATACTGCTCCCACATCTGGGGTGCCGCTGCCGCTTCTACACTCGCTATCCTGGACTCCACTCAGAAGAGAGCTATACGTCTTATCGGTGACCCTACCCTCACCCAACGGCTGCCATCCCTTGCCCACCGACGTGCCGTTGGTGACCTCTCTCTCTCTCTTATATATATATATATATATATATATATATATATATATATATATATATATATATATATATATATATATATATATATATATATATATGCACAAGGACTGCTCAAAGGAGCTTTCTTCCATAGTTCCTCCACCTACTGCCCTCAACAGAGATACCAGCGGAACAGAGCAAATGCACCCTTTTACTGTCCAGGTCACCAGACATAGAACATCTTGTTATGCCTGCTCTTTTGCCGCGAGGATTTCCAAGTTATGGAATTCCTTGCCGGCACATGTTTCTCCTTCTCCTCCGAACCTCTAAACCTTCAAGTCCAGAATTAACAAGTTGCCTCTTTCCTCCTTGTCGGCACCCACGACACGAGAGTATTTAGGCAGTAAACCCTCGTGGTGTGTTGTTGAAATATAAAAAAAAATATACATGGTTACGCGACTTAACTTTACGGTTAAGACGTGTTGATTTCTAAAACAATTTATTTTATTGATTATAACTAATACATAACACATAAAATATAATATAAAATATGAATAATAAAAATATCAACATAATTGTGATATATGAAGAATAGCACACGATGTGGAGACTAACTAGCTAGAAGCAAGAATGAACAGCTCGCTGAAGGCGGGCTTGCTATTTATAATCTTTTAACTTAGGAGTGTCTTCATTGTCTTTTCATAGGTGACTTTCAATTCTGCTGACACAGCTTGTAACCGCCCTGAAATATTAAAAAGTTGGAAGGGTCCTTAAAAGCGATGACCGTTCAAGAGATATTTAAGTACATGACCTATAAAAGACCGAGAGTAGATATCTGGTTCTCATTCGAGAGTCATATCTCACGATTGATCTCAAGTAGATCCAAATCCGGGCGATAGTGAGGTTACCATCACCTACTAAACCCTAACCTAAATGAATCTTTCAGATAGGTAACATTAAATTGCTGTTTACTGATTAAATACGAAAAATTTTAAGCACTTTAAGTTAGATAGTTCATTAACAAAACATTGATTGATCTAAATTACACAGTGAAAATTTTGAATTTACATTACTGGCAAGATATTGAAAAAGAGATACAAAATACAGTTATTTTTAAACACAATCTCACTGATAATAATCTAGTTTAATTTCGCTGGATTAAAGTTTATATTGCAAATTGATTTAAAAATTCTAGTTGACGTATTACGTATGAAAAATCACACTCAGATAAATCTCAAAACGACTCACCAAAGCTGGGTTGTATGTGAAGCTCATGACTTCCAATCACCTGTTGGTTGTTTACAGATGTTACATAGGTAGATGTCGACTATCAGGGCCCAACACAGGCGCTTAATTTCTCCCCAGAGAAAGGTCAGGAGGTAGTGAAAAGCATTTCTATGGGTAATGATCAGATAAACTTTTATGCACCATTATAATTCAAAACGGAATAGGTAAATCCGTAGTTTAAACCTATAGCTGTTGAAATGACATCATCGGCAGGAAATTTAACTGTAACTTTTACGGCTAAAAATATATTTGGAGGTATGCGAAATTCACTAACGTTGAAAGATAATTTGCTATAGAAATCTAAAACTTTAGATATGCACTTGAGATTGCATTTGAAATGTCACTGTGCCAAAAGAACAAAGGTTCATTGTTTAAGTCACATTTTCTCAAAAACGGATTATTAATTTCTACAAAAATCGAGATCAAAACATTTATAGCACCCACTGATAACCATATTAAGCGATATTAACGGTAAGAGATAAGATATTAGACCCCTTTTTGGGTTAACAAGTGCCTTAGCACTTTCCGCGGTGGTAACTGTACGGTTGCCCAAGACTATCTCTCTGTATGCAGGCAGTTGAACGCGCCTTCTCTGGACGGACGTCTGTGACCTCTTTCTGGCTTCATATGTTGGAAGAAGATAGAGCGAAATATTTATTTTTGGCAGGCTCCGCGACCTACGCCCGGGGTTCGTTGTCCGCTGAACTCCCCTTAATACGACAATGGACGCGCCCCAACGTTTTCTGGTTTCTCAACCGACTTTTGGATTACATCATCATGAGGTCAGCTTGTTATTTACCGGGAAACTGTTGCAATTATAAGATATTTTTCCTTAATAAAAATACCCCGTCTCTGATATTTTAATTTCAACGTATATTAAAGGGACGCAGTACGGATGTTACGATATAAAAATTAATAGTGAATTTTCAATTATAAATTTTTGAGACTGAAACTTGAATTGCTTTTTAGAAACAAAGTTAGCTGCCACTATTTAGGCTCCTTGGGGATTCTCTTTAGGTCTTTAACGTAGTAGGTTAGGTTAGGTTTGTTTGTGAGTGGGTCATACCGGTCCCTCCACCGCGACCATAAGGTCTATTGTGGCTCACGCCTGATAGTTATATTTCGCCAAGCAAAGCCAGCCTCATGCAGAGGTCTATAATCTTCGTGGGCGAAAGTTGATCCAGATCCTCCGGAGCAAGCTTTATCTTGCCAAAGAGCAGGTATCTAGTCCTGTCCGCTGCCGGACAGGAACACAGCACGTGCTCTGCTGTCTCGTCATTCTCCATACACAGCCGGCACTCGGTCTCCTGACCGATCCCAATACTGTGCATGTGGTGCCGCAGTGTCCTGTATACAGGCCGACTAGAGTACTCAGTTGTTGTCTGTTTAACTCTAGAAGTTTTTTAGCCCTTGACTCAGACAGGCCATTTATGAAGGCCTTAGAGTGGGCTAATCCTGGAAGATTGTGCTAATATTGGATTGTCATTTTTTCTGTCCAGGTCTTTAAGGTGCGTTTTGCTGTCCGACAAAGTCTCTCTGGACACCACTCCTGGCAAGCGCGTCGGCCGCAACATTGCCATCATGGTCCGAGTGACCCGGTATCCAGACCAGTGAGACCTCATTACAGCTGCCCAGTTCGTTAAGGGCAGATTTACAACTCCATACCGTTTTTGAATTACACCGGTAGGAACCAAGAGCCTTTATTGCAGCTTGGCTATCTGCATATATCTTTATCGATTTGTGTTTGCACTGTTTTTTTATATTTTCCCTTGCACACATCTCGATGGCATACACTTCTACCTGGTGTATGGTTGCGTACTTGCCGAGGCTAGCTGATAGTCTGGCATCGGTGCTGCCCCCATATGCGCCGGCTCCTACTCCCAAATTGGTTTTGGAGCCGTCGGAGTACCAGCAGAGGTCCGCTCTCAACAGGGTCGTTTAATTTCGGTCCCAGTCCTCCCTTTCCGGGAGGACGATCTTGAAAGACAGATCTCTGATGATCTTTGTAGGCATTAAGTCTGAGACCATTCCTAGAATCCTGTGACCATCAAGGTCATCAAGGAGTCCGGACCCTCCCAGACTGACTTCCTTCGGCATGCTGTCTGCCGTTTGCTTTAGTCTGTACGTTGTCCACCTCGCTACCCTCTCCAACCATATGTAAAGAGGGGGAATATTAAGGAGGACCTCCAGAGCAACCGATGGTGCGGTGCTTATCGCTCCCGTTATCATCAGACAAGCTTGTCTATGTAGATGAGCCAATTTGGCCCTTTCGATACCACGAAGTGCCTTAGGCCACCAAACTATGGCTCCATATGTTATCATTGGTCTGATAACCACTACATAGAGCTAGTACATCTGTTGGGGGTTTGTTCCCCAGTTGTTACCACAGATTCTCCGGCAGGTCCACAGGGACAGTTTAGCCCTGCGGATAACATTTTCTAATTGTATGTCCCAGTTGAGCTTCTTATATTGGGTAACTCCCAGATATTTTGCTTGGTCCGAAAATGGAATGGTTTCCCCTATAAGAATAGGTGGTTTTAATTTGTCCAACCTTCTTCTTCTGGTAAATGGCACAATGATCGTTTTGCGGGTGTTCACAGACATCTGTTCCCTCCGGCACCAATCATTAATTACATTTAGTGCCTCTTGAAGAATACTTGCCAGTTCCTCCTCAGATTTGCCTCTAACCATTATGACGAGATCATCAGCATACGCCTGGACCTCAACCTCCCAGAGTCCGAGGATAGCCAGCAATCTCAATCTCATCACGATCCTTCACTGTGGGGATAGCGGACCCAAGTCTGGCGGCGAGGGATTGCTTGTACCCCTCCCAATCCGTCCTTCTCGGGTCGTGATACTCCACCACAGGTCTAGGGCCTGTTACAATCTCAAATAGGATATGGGTATGGTCAGAACAAGAGGGTTCAGACGACACCCTCTATTTGAGGATTTTTGAGCTCAAAAGCCTTGAGCTGATCGTGAGATCTAAAACTTCTCTTTAACGTAGTAACGATGATAAATAAAAAGGCAATCGTTACAAGCTTCCCACTGGTGAGATTCACTCGACTGTTTCGTTCCCAAGATGTCTTCTATCATGCTGAATCCAAGGTGCCTTATAACAGTTATGCTGACTCGGTTGTCTGGGTGATTAGATGGTTACATTGTAGAATAATGGTCTATTGTGATGGGTCCTTTTATCTAGTGCGACTTTTATTGTACAGAACAGGCACAATTTTAATTAGTTTCAAGCTAATTATAAAACTGTTAGTAGGTAGAGATAGCCGGTTCTGGAACCGCCTCCCGCCTCCGCCTCTCCACCCGATAACTCAAAAAGTTATTAGCCGGTTTTGATGAAACTCAGCAAGAATCTTTATGTCATTATTAGCTTAGACGAGTTCGTTAACCAGCCTTATTGATCCAGTTTATAAAAAAATAACTTTTCCTGAAAAAAAAAGTTATCTAAAAAAAATAAAGTTATTTTGATGAAACTTGGTTGGTATGTTGCCTTCGTAAACACCTCACCCAACCAAAACTCAACTTTCTAGATTTATATAAAATTGAGTTATACAAATTTAAAGCATTTGATGAAAATTCGCTACCATAACGCACTTGCTGCGTCCCAAAATTTTCTTGTATTCCTCATATTATCGTTAACATTTTAATGGTTTGCACATAATAAAATTATCCATTTGCTGCATCCAGGGTTGTAGGGTAGTGAATTAGTAATTAGGAATGAAGCGGGCAAGTAGAGAAGCCATGGACTGGTATAAATGGCATCCCCGTCAGGTCTGGCAGCTCCTTCACAGCAACATCACATAACCAGGTTATCTCCATGCATTATTCAAACACGTAAACTGTTTAGTTGTCTGTTGCTTCTGCTTGTTGGTCGTTCGTTGGTCTGCTAATCAATATTTTATAGCACCTGAAGCCGGTGACTCCCGCCGTTTAAGCTTAACAATTAGTGTCTCGAAATTTGATCTACAATGGGTAGCTAAGGAGTAATGGGTGATGGTTTTATTACTCATACATTTTTAACAAACTGGGAAACATTTAGTTTTGATAAGAAAATATTTCTTCAAACAGCGGCGTTCCATAATTTCTATAACAAAATAGTTGGATACATTGTGGGCGACAACCCTTTCGGGTGTGGTGATAAAGTTTGGAACATCATTTATAAATGCGTTATTCAATGTTTAAAAAAATCCCCGGACATGTCAGTTTTATCTTTTGAATTGCCTATTTATGACGACACCTATTTCTTAATGGTGACGTCATCATAAGTTTTTTTTATAAATAAGAACTACATTTTTTGCTGTTTTTCCATAGACCTGCTTACCATTTAAATGATGATATATATATATATATATATATATATATATATATATATTATATATATATATATATATATATATATATATATTTGGGCTAAAGCCGAGGTCGAGTTCGTTAATCAACCTTTATCCTTAAGTTTTTCTGCTGGAAAATCGGGGAAAACTTTTGGAAAACGCTATATTTTGTAAGTACCAGAGTAACTGGAATGAGACTATACATGTGGCTAAGGATAGTGCAAATAAACCTATTTTGTGAATTTTAAGTAATTTGGTACACAATATTTACAGTTTTTTTTTTAATTAAAAATAAAATTCCAAAGATATGCGTTGAGACGACTTAGTGGTTAAAGTCCAATGCCTGACAAACGGAGTAGTTAACTGCCAACGGTATATTTATTCATTCAACAGGTATAAACCATTCATCAACGGTAACCAAACCAAATATATACCAGGCATAAAACATACTACCCGAATCAACAATCGTGAAGTATCGGCCGCAATTATGGAAAATGACAGGCGACATGAAAATGTAAATTTGCCAAGTTATTGTTAATTAACTGGGGGATTCAATCAGTTATTAAAATACACTATATTTGTAGCTTTATGAACGGCCTTAAATACAGTGTTAGGGCAGCATAGATATATTATTCTGTCGTATAATATACTAGAAATGTAAACAAAATGAATCCAAGTCTCTATAAAACTGATTTTAAAATATTTTCTTTTATCTTTAAACTTAAACATAAGACGTCATATAAGACCGAAACAGTCGTGGGATGTGTTTCAATGGTAATTCTACTGATTCTGTAAGTAATTACGTATACTTTGAATAAAATATCCCGAGCATGAAGCCGATCTAAAATATCACACAAATAAAACGTTAGTTGAAGTATACTTAGATGGCGCTGGTGACATCATCCTAAGCAGAAGGTTACGCGATCGAATCCAGCTTGATGAATGTATGTTTTTTTATATTTTTATTTTCACATTTGGGGAATAAATAGTGCACAGATTTCGTACGTTTTGAACAAGATCTCATTTTTGTTTAGAAGGCCAGAATAAGTTTGTCACCTTTGAGTCGGAAATTATAATTTTTTTATTGTTGATATTAAACAAAAAAACGGTTTGATTAGGTTGACTAAAACGAAATCATAGTGGCAATTAATAAGGAAAAATAACTGCTACGTTTATAATTTAGCAGAGACTTTACTTTTCTATATATGAATTAAGTTTCCTTCTGGAAATCTTTTGTATAAGTTTAATGATATTTATAATACAATTTCCTTTAAAGAAACTTACACTGTCTACATATATAGCAAAATTTAGTTCTTTAGCTTCACAGAAAATTGAGTTTTGGACATTTTCCCCAAAAGGAGTTAGAACGCAAATTTTTCTGATAATATAAAGATATTGATGGTAATATTTTCGAAATAATTCTTCAAATGTACGCGTACTAGGACCTATAAAATCGACCTTCAAGGTATGTGTAAGTTTAAAGTACTAACTTTACTAATATGCCGTATAATAATAGTGTACAATTCTTATGATAATTCCCTACTATAACGCACTTGCTGCGTCCCGAAACTTTATATTATTTTCACGGCCGGTAAAAATCTCAGCGATGCTTGGAATTGTATCAACCTTATCACGGCTAGATAAGATAATAAATACGAAATACTCGTTTAATTAAAAATAAATCGGTTTTAAAATATTTCATGGTGAAAATATATTACCAAATATTTATATTGTTTATTTTTTGGTATTCTCTATTTAATTAATTATTTTGTTAGCAATTACGCGTTTTGTACAATAAACCAATAGAAAATAATACTTCATCACACGATGCAAGTGTGTTTCTTTATACAAGTTCTCGATAAAGGGACATAGATCAATGCAATTGCCCTTATAACATCCCCCAAATATTTACAACCCAAGAATGTATCGTTTTACTAGACCCCAATCAAGTACAACGCTCACTCAACTCAAGGAGAAGGAGGAGTAGTAGATCTCTTCTATGTAGAGTTATTCGCGGACTACTTGAGACCATATTTCAATGAGCGGGGGGATCATTTTTTATTGATATCGATAGAGATACGCGTCTAGTAGAAGCTGGCGCCAGGATTGAGGGGAACGAGCTGGAACGATTGCAGGAACGATGGATGTTAGGGATGTTATAGGGGCTAGTGACCGGGCTTATGAGCTCGCGAGACGTTTTATAACACTACTCTATATACACTGCTATCGGCCGAGGGTTGAGATTCGTGTTTTTCTAAGAGATAACGTGATAAATTCTTATGTTAACTTGTAGCTTATTTCCTATATTTTGTGGGATATTTGAATGGGACATGTAATGGAATATGTAAGATACAGGAAAAGTTGGTAATGTTGGGTTAGGAGAGCTTAATGTATTGTCTTGTCGATACAAAATTATCTATTGACTATCAAGTACACTTGGAGAATCGAAATCACAAACATCTTGTTAAACACCTGACGATCGTTCCACTAACAAAGTTAGCGTCATTAGAAGATGAAAAATTCTTAGAATGAGTCTTAAGAATTTTTTATTCTCTGATGATGCTAACATTGTTAGTGAGACGATCCTTAGATCTTTAGAAAATGTGTTGTAATGATTTGGATTCTCCAAGTGTACTTATCAGTGCTCATCACGGGTTCACATCTTCACTTAGTGACTATCAAGTTCTAATATTAGTTTTATAATTTTCTACCAGTACAGGGAATATAAGTGTAGAGCGGAAAACACTGCAAAAATATTGTCCACGTATCGAAAGCATAGTCTAGAAAAATACTCACTTCCATTTTCTAAATCCGTTACAAATCTACTCATCAAAAGGTCCGCAATAAATGGAGAGAGTGAGCTACCCATTGCTGGCGCTCAGTTTCTTAAAAAAACTCATCGTTAAATAGAAAAATATTTTGTTTTGTACAAAGGCTTGTTGAAATTAAATATTATTTGCAAAGCTCTTCACTTATGTTGTTCAATTTTAACAACTGTTCTAAATACGTTAGCGTTTGATTTGTGGGTACGCTAGAAAATAAAGATGCTACATCAAATGATGCCAAAATCTCGCTTTCCACCAATTGAACATCTTCAACTTTATTAATGACTTGAAGTGAATTTGACACTGAATAGCTTTTTAGGTAATTTTCGTAGAAAAAATTCACTAATGGGGAGATCCCGACTTTTGAATTTTGAAACAATTTTTGCAAATGACCGCGAACTAGGACCCCTAGAACCCATATCCGGGTTCAGTTTCAATTTTTATATGTTTTTACGAGGTTTCCGGAAAAATTTTGAGTTTTCATGCGAAAAACATTTTTATCTCAAAAAATAAAAAAGCTGTTAAACCAAATTTAGTAGGTAGGTTTAAGATATAAAAAGTAAACTATACACCAAAATTTAGATTTCTATGTTACAAGAAAAAAAAGTTATAATAAAATATTTTGTGCCAGATAATTTCTATGGAAATTCACTACCATAACGCACTTGCTGCGTCTTAAATTTTGTTTAATAGGCAAGCTTTTAAACTCGTTTGGCAGCGACTATGCTATATTATATGTCGGAGAATCTATAGCCGAAATAATAGGTCTAATTGATTTTCCCGGTTTATGAAATTTTGGGGGAGAATATTCTCTCAAGCTTCCTCTGATGAATTGTTAGCAAAACGGTCGTTAGGTCTTTAAACATATGTGTTATGGTGATTTGGGTTCTCCAAATGTACTTATCAGTGCTCATCACAGGTTAAAATCTTCACTTAGTGACTATCAAAATCGAATATTAGTTTTATACTTTTCTACCAGTACAGGGAAAATAAGCGCAGAAAGTCAAGATTCCGGCAATCATTGCGAAAAGTAAAATATTATATAAAATTCTGAATTAACTGGTAATCTTTTACGACAAGCGCAAGCTTACCGCTTTTCCATTGCACAGGAAATGCACCTTGTTTATTATTTATCGTTTATTATTCATCATTCATCGTTCATCTTTCATCGTTCATCGTTTATTGTTCATCTTTCATCGTTCATCGTTCATCGTTCATCATTCATCATTCATCATGCATCATGCATCATTCGTCATTCGTCATTCTTCATTCTTCATTCATCATTCATCATTCATCATTCATCATTCATCATTCATCATTCATCATTCATCATTCATCATTCATCATTCATCATTCATCATTCATCATTCATCATTCATCATTCATCATTCATCATTCATCATTCATCATTCATCATTCATCATTCATCATTCATCATTCATCATTCATCATTCATCATTCATCATTCATCATTCATCATTCATCATTCATCATTCATCATTCATCATTCATCATTCATCGTTCATCGTTCTTCGTTCTTCGTTCGTCGTTCGTCGTTCGTCGTTCGTCGTTCGTCGTTCGTCGTTCGTCGTTCGTCGTTCGTCGTTCGTCGTTCGTCGTTCGTCGTTCGTCGTTCGTCGTTCATCGTTCATCGTTCATCGTTCATGGTTCATGGTTCATCGTTCATCGTTCATCGTTCATCGTTCATCGTTCATCGTTCATCGTTCATCGTTCATCGTTCATCGTTCATCGTTCATCGTTCATCGTTCATCTTTCATCGTTCATCATTCATCATTCATCATTCATCATTCATCATTCATCATTCATCATTCATCATTCATCATTCATCATTCATCATTCATCATTCATCATTCATCATTCATCATTCATCATTCATCATTAATCATTCATCATTCATCATTATTCATTCGTCATTCGTCATTCGTCATTCGTCATTCGCCATTCGCCATTCGCCATTCATCATTCATCATTCATCATTCATCATTCAGCATTCATCATTCATCATTCATCATTCATCATTCATCATTCATCATTCATCATTCATCATTCATCATTCATCATTCATCATTCATCATTCATCATTCATCATTCATCATTCATCATTCATCATTCATCATTCATCATTCATCATTCTTCATTCATCATTCATCATTCATCATTCAGCATTCGTCATTCGTCATTCGTCATTCGTCATTCATCATTCATCATTCATCATTCATCATTCATCATTCTTCATACGTCATTCGTCATTCGTCATTCGTCATTCTTCATTCGTCATTCATCATTCATCATTCGTCATTCGTCACTCGTCATTCCTCATTCGTCATTCGTCATTCGTCATTCGTCATTCATCATTCATCATTCATCATTCATCATTCATCATTCATCATTCATCATTCATCATTCATCATTCATCATTCATCATTCATCATTCATCATTCATCATTCATCATTCATCATTCATCACTTAGCAATTATTGTTTATTATTTGTTATGACTATTATATGCATTAGAAATAAGCATATTAGCTTTCACTTGTAAATAACACAATTTTATTAATTTTTCGTCTAAATAAATTGCCAAATATTTGTCTTACTGTTAACTTCCAAATTTTGTTTGTATCCCTATTTATACTTGATATTATGCACCGCCTTTATTTATTTGGCTCTCCTTGTAAATGTAGGCTCAGAAACCACCTTTACAACGGTTAATCTGAGAGAGGTTTTAGATCTCACGATCAGCTCAAAGCTATTGAGCACCAAAATCGTCAAATGAAGGCTGTTGTCTGAACCCTCATGTTCAGACGATGTCCATATTCTATTTGAGATTAAAATAGGCCCTAGACCTGTGATGGAGTATTGCCACACGAGGAGAACGGATTGGGAGGGCTACAAGTACTCCCTCACATCCCGACTTGAGTCCGCTATCCCCTCAGTAAGGGATCGTGAAGAGAACCTGCAGCTGAACAACTAAGGGATGCAATTATCTCAGCGCATCACGAAAACTGTCCACTAAAGACAAAATAAGACAGTTGAGGGTCTACTTGGTGGTACAGAAACCTCGAAAAACTGCGACGTCCCTTCATTTGTGCTAAGACTACAGGCAACTGGGAACAATATAAATCCGCTCTGAAATATTACAACAAGGAGATACGGGACGGAAAAAGGGAGCCCTGGAGAAGGTTTTGCGGGGATATTGCAAATTTACCCAGCAGCGCCAGAATCCGCAGGATTCTCTTACGTGACCGTGTCCAGGAACTGGGATCGATAAAACAACTAGATGGTTCCTATATAAAACAACGGAAAGAAACGTGAGAGCTCTTAGCACATACACATTTCCCAGATTGTCTGATCCTAAGTAGTGAAGATACTCCACCAGCTGGGGGTGAGTATAAACGCCCTCAAAGTGAAGACTGGTGGGTTGCACGGAAAATAATTGCATCCACGGAAGTGTAGCGTGCTGTTAAGCATTTTGAGCCATTCAACGCGCCAGGGGAGGATGTGGTGATCCGGGTTATGCTACAAAATGAACTGGAGGCACTCCTCACATTCCTCTTCAGGTTGTATAGAGCCAGGCTGGCTTGGAACTATATTCCATCCAGCTGGACGGTGATTAGGGGGGTATAGATTCCCAAATTGGGACGTAATGACCTCCTACCCAAATTACTGAGACCTCTCAGTGTTACTTAATTCACCCTAAAGAGATTGGAGAAAAAATCTTGACGGACACATTAGGGGGAATATCTTAAACAATAACATCCTCAATACCCACCAGTACGCTTACCAAACTAGAAAATCTACTATATATATATTTATATAATCTTATATACACAACAGTTCAGTTTTTTTTTATTGTTGCAGGTATGTTCGACTACGAGGGGGAAAACTACACCACACCATTTGTTTAAGGCTTAAGGTGGGTAACGGTTACTTTATAAAATAGAAAATTGGTGAAAATAACTTACGCATATACTTTTTTCTTCAATAACTAGTTTAAAATGTGATAAATATTTACAATTAACTGTTCTAATAAATATTAATTTAAATTAAGAGCAAATTCATTTAATTTGAATCTATACAATAAAATGTCTCTTACCACGTGTATAATAAACTATGTTGATGACATTAGAAAAAGGGTATTTTAGAAAAATACAGATAGATTGACGCTTTAACAGATGACGTGCATTATCACATCGTTTATCCGTTTTCAATTTCATTTTACATATTATTTGTGTTGTTTGGGAATTTTTATATACAAGTGCAAATTATTCTTTACGACTTTATTAGTGTTAATGGGTGGACTAAACAGTGTTTGTGATGTTTTGTCAACAGCTAAAAAGGGTCGAAATTTTACAAAAAGTGCTGATATGCAACAGGTTAGTTATCTTAAAGTTTATATAACACTATCCACATGTCTACAGAATTATTTAATTATTCTGTAGAGACTTAAGTTTATTTATTATTCGCTTAAGTCGTATTTAAATCAAAATATATTTAGTGGCATGTTCTAATCTTTATCTATATTTTTGGAATTTTGTGACCAAAATTAGATGAATCGAAAGGCTTGTTAGAACATATTTTATAGAAAATGGTGCTCATGATGATTAGAACCGACATTTTTTGTGAAATTTTCGTTTAGTGGCGTTTGATTTCATCCAGGTACCTAGATTGATTTTAAAACACATCATGTGTTATCTAAATATGTGACATCACCGTAACAAAGTATTTGGCTTATTTGTATAGTGAATTTTTCTACTTTCTTTAATCTTGGAGGCTTGAACTTATATAAATTTTCGAAAAATACAGTTCACCAGGCGCCAACATCTGAGTTTAAGCACTGATCTTCTGACTATCGATACATTTCAGCAGTTGGAGACTGATGAACGAACAGTTAAATCCAAGCACTATTTTGTAACGTTTATCTGTCATTCCGTTTTGACAAATTGACAACAGTTAGGTTCCAGCACAAGCTTAGCAGGACTGGTGAACGCATACCTTTACACACACATTCAACTGTTGGTGCCTAGTGAACTCGGGCAATGTATTCTCTCTACGTTTAGCTGATACGTAGATACTAGCGTAAATTTTGAACACTAACAACTAACAAGTATTTCTAATCTATTGGTAATGGGCACTCTGATTTGGTGAAATCGTTCATACTAAATACAAATATAAACGCAGGGATGACCTTTTAGTTTCACAAATGTACTTATAGGTAGGTATTTCCTACTGCTATAATCAGCTGCTTCTGCCGATGGTCAGTAACTTCTGAGTTTCTCAACAGTTATCTTAGAATTAAGCTTATCGAAACTATAAACTATAACTCTTGTTGCCTTTTAATTAATAAAAAAAATCTGGACGCAGCAAGTGTGTTATGGTAGCGAATTTTCATAAAAATGTTTTTAATATCAAATGTCTTTTTAGTGAATTTTCTTTAGAAAAAAAATCACTAATGGGGAGATCCCGACTTTTGAATTATGAAAAAATGTCTTGAAATTAGCGTGAACTAGACCCCCTAGAACCCATATCCAGGGTCAGTTTCTATTTTTATATGTTAATATATATATATATATATATATATATATATATATATATATATATATATATATATATATATATATATATATATATATATATATATATATATATATATATATATATATATATATATATATATATATGTGTAGGTATATGTATCACACCGATAACTCAAAAAATAAGGCGCCGATTTTGACAAAGTTTATGAGTACCCTCCTTTTGCAAGCGACTTGGATAAGATCGTTAGCCAAAAAAATCGGCCCAGGTTTTCCCGGAAAATTTTGTATTTTCTTTCGGAAAAAAATTATATCTGAGGAAATAACAAAATAAGGTCAGTCAAATTTGGTACTCGTTTTTGTATTATAAAAAGTGAACCATGCAAATTTAGGTCTGTAGGTTTAAAGACAAAAAAGGTATGGGCATTTAAAGAAAATATCAAAGTCGCGATTTGAAACGTCAAAATTGGCAACATTTAGGCAAAGAATCTGAAACCAATACTGATTTTGTAAAGAAAATGTCGCAAGAAGAGTGTTCTGCCACCCTTGAGTTTCAACTTCAACCGTCATTGTCCGTCATTTTACTAAAATATTTATAGAAAACTCATTTCAAATAGACCCTTTCTCTGATGCTTTGGCGGTAGTTTTAATTAAATTTATGGTTTAACGGTTTGTAATTTTTGGCTAATTTTCGTAAAAAAAAATTGTTAATGAGGAGACAGCGACTTTTGAATTTTAAAAAGATTTCTTCAAATGAGCGCAAACTAGTCCCCCTAGAATCCATATCCAAGTCTACATTAAGTTTTTGTCTGTTTACATATATACAGGGTAACGTATTTCTACGGTAAAGCTCAGTATAATAATTATTATTATACAAGTGACGAGAAAAAATTGTATAAGTTAATTATAGGGTGTCCTGAGCTGCATTTTACAAAATTATTTTGACAATCACAGGTGACCCATGAGTCGTTGGTGATCCTTACAATTTTTTTTTTCAACATCCTTATTTTGTTATAGGTTATACCGGTAACGAAATTGATGGCTGCTTGCACTAATAAAACATATTTGCTGTTCAAACATTAAAAGAAATCACTTCCATAACACACTTGCTGCGTCCAGACTTTTTAGATTTATTTTGAACTGCGTTTTAATATTATGACTGTCAAACTGTGCCAATGGCTTACGCCTTAGTCAAATACGATAACTTTGTTTTTAATTTATTTAAATTATATATAAATTGATAAGCTCAACACCTCATGGGTGATACAGTTGAATTATTTGTATATACTAATACTGAGTAAATAGATTATATATCTATCTATCTATCTATGTATCTATCTCTTCAAGATATAAGAAGTATTAGAACAAATACAGCTAAAAATATTGGATAATAGCATCTATCCAACCACTTGTTTCCACTTTGCATATGAAAACTTTTAGAAGAACAATTTGAAATCAAAAGCGTATAATACAATCGCTGAGTTTTCTCACACACTTATGAATAAAACATTAACCAATAATATTTTGAATGCTCTCGGAAACCTTAAAATTGTATTCTCGTATGTTGAAGGAGACTTGCAAACTTCCTCGCATTTTCCGTTCAATGAATTTGTCTTATTCACCTTCTAGCTAAATGAGTGGATAAGTTTATTGTTATTAAAGCATCGAGGCAAAAGTAGCGATAGTAAACACATACATAACATTATTCTTAGATTTTTTGTGTACAATAAATTTTCCAGATCGAGTTTAATGCAGGGCTGCCAAAGTCAAGTTTCCTTTTGGTGAATTTTGTTAAAAAAATTCAAATGAGCGCTATCTAGGCCCCCTTAGAATCCACATCCAGGGTCATTGTAAATTATATATATATATATATATATATATATATATATATATATATATATATATATATATATATATATATATATATATATATATATATATATATATATATATATATATATATATATATATATATATATATATACAGGGTCGCTGATAAGTCTGGAAACGGTCGATTATCCCGGAAAATATACAAGGTGTCGAAAAAAGTTTTATACAAAAGTTTTTGGGTTCTTCAATGTCTACTAGGCGGTGATAATTTCATTTATACAGGGTTGGTCATACAGGCGTGGCACACCAATATTAATTTTTTTTTAATGGAACACCCTATATATTATTCGATATTTCAATCCTTCTCTTAATTTTGAGCAACATTTATCAGAAGCATGATGTACATAAACTCAATCGTTTCCGGGTAAAAAAATAAATAAAAATAAACGCTATTGTTTTTAAAATCTATTGGATGAAGAACAAAAATAAATGAAAAGTAGAATATCTCTTGAAAACAATCTGTGAGTGTGAAAAGAACCGGTTGCGATGTTTTTAACATTGTTTGAAATCCTATTTTATAAGATGTTCAAAGTGTTCTCCATTGACCTCCTGACAATAATGAATTCGCTTAACAAAACATTGCACTGCATTTACAAGAGCGTTTTGAGGAATGTTATTAATTTCATGCACAATCCTTGCTTGCAACTCTTCAATATTCTGCGGTCTATTTTGGTAAATTAAATTTTTTACATGACCCCACAAAAAAAAGTCAAGCGGCGTAATGTCGGGAGACCTAGCTGGCCATTCAATAGTTCCCCTGCGCCCTATCCATCTGCCAGGAAAGGTTTGATTCAGATATTCCCGTACCTCAATTCCAAAATGAGGGGGTGCCCCATCCTGCTGAAACCATATTTCTTCCGCTGGTAGATTTGGGTCGTTATTGTTCGGAAATAATCGACTAACGTCTGGAACAATTGATTCTTGCAAAAGTGTCAAATATCGAGCAGAGTTCAAATTACCGTGTATAAAATAAGGTCCTATGATATGTCCACCAATAATAGCACACCAAACATTTACTTTTTGCGGTCTTTGGGTGTGAATTTGTTCCATCCAATGTGGGTTTTCGTCTGAGCAGTACCTACAGTTGTGTCGGTTGACTTGTCCATTCAAACAAAATGTAGATTCGTCGGAAAACAAAATGTGGTTGGCAAAGTTAAAATTTTGGCGTAACTTCTCCATAATAAGTTCACAGAACTCGATTCTGCGATCAAAATCGTCTTCACTCAGTTCTTGCAATAAATGAATTTTATATGGACGGAACTTTTCCCGCTTCGTAATATTTTGAATTGAATATCGACTCATATTGTGATTTAAAGCCAATTGCTGTGCCGAAGTTTTCGGATTTTCCACCACATCCAATATTACATTCAAAGAATTTTCTTCATTTGTAACGGTTACTGGCCTTCCAGTTCTAGGTTTATCCTTGATACCGCCAGTTTCGTGAAAACGATGCAAAGTTTTCGAAACTGTGGATTTGGAGATCGATTCCCGCTCAGGATGCAACTCATTGAACATAATCACCACTTGAGAAAACCTTCGTGTTCTATCACCGTACCCTATCATCATTAAAATTTCGATACGTTCGATTTCACTTAAACTTGCCATTTTGCACAAAAACTGTTGACACTAAATTACTAATGTTTCAAAACTGTTGACACTGAATGAATGTTTGACATTCGTTGTCCTGGAAACATTTTAAAACAAAAGAATAATACTGCGTTTCTTATGGGCATCTTATCTTATCTTGGGATTCCAAACAATGTTAAAAACATCGCAACCGGTTCTTTTCACACTCACAGATTGTTTTCAAGAGATATTCTACTTTTCATTTATTTTTGTTCTTCATCCAATAGATTTTAAAAACAGTAGCGTTTATTTTTATTTATTTTTTTACCTGGAAACGATTGAGTTTAGGTACATTATGCTTCTCATAAATGTTGCTCAAAATTAAGAGAAGGATTGAAATATCGAATAATATATAGGGTGTTCCATTAAAAAAAAATTAATATTGGTGTGCCACGCCTGTATGACCAACCCTGTATAAATAAAATTATCACCGCCTAGTAGACATTGAAGAACCCAAAAACTTTTGTATAAAACTTTTTTCGACACCTTGTATATTTTCCCGGATAATCGACCGTTTCCAGACTTATCAGCGACCCTGTATATATAAGACATATTTGGTTCTCGGGTTAAACCGCGTTCAGAATTTATGAAAACTCGACGTTTCGGCCCCTGTTTTGGAGCAATTTTTAAGAGGTAAAGGAAATATGTAAGGACACTCTAAGGCCTCAATCCGCCTACTCCTTAGAGTGGTGGACAAAGGTGCGTAAGGGAAATATGTAAGGACACTCTAAGGCCTCAATCTGTCTACTCCTTAGAGTGGTGGACAAAGGTGAGTAAAGGAAATATGTAAGGACGCTCTAAGGCCTCAATCTGCTTACTCCTTAGAGTGGTGGACAACGGTGGGTTGGGTTGCTGTAGCTCGATTACGGGGCCTCAATCTGCCTACTCCCCAAATCTTGCCGGAGATCGTCTGTGAGGTCTCAGTGTGTTCAACCCTAGGCCTCAGAGAGATCTGGCAGTTCGTTGCAAGTCTTGTCTTATATATATATATATATATATATATATATATATATATATATATATATATATATATATATATATATATATATATATATATATATATATTTCGTTCCGTCTACTTGCTTCGTTATCAGTGAAAGTAGTGGGGTCACCGTCAATTAAGTTTTTCTTATTCTCTTCTTATTCTTATTATCTTCTTCTTAACCGCAAATCCCGTCTCCTTTGTGACCTCACCTTTAGGAAGGAAATAAATAGGCCTGTAGTTGCTAGGAAGCGCTTTGTATTCTTTCTTAGGGACGTGTTGTACTCGACCAGTCTTCCAGTTACTAGGGAATATGCCTGTATTGTAAGATGTCTGAAACAGACGAGTCAGGACAGGAACAAGTGCTGCTGCCCATTTTTTGAGTAGAATTGCTGGGATGTCGTCAAGGCTAGAGGCTTTCCTGGTATTAAGAGAAGAGAGCATCTTTCGTACCTTTTAAGGTTTCAAAATGATATCCGTCATTTAACGTGCTCTTGCAGAAATTATTCCCAATTTAGCAAGAGTCCAAAAGGGTTTGCTGCCGTTGGAGCTTGAAAGGATTTTGTTTTTGATGTGGTTATTAAGCGATTTTTTTGCCTCAGAAAGAATGCGGACATAACGGTTTCTTGCGTCGTTAAATGCTTGACGGTTTTCTTGACGTTTTGTGAGATATCAGAGGGGTCAGGATCAGAGAAGCAGACAGTCGCCCATGAAAATGAGGAAAAGTAATCCCGCATTTCGTCCCAGTTCGTGAGGTTGTAGTGCCCAACGATACGTGGGTGTGACGACTATGTGACCTCGGGTTGCATTGCGCAAGAAGCAGTGACCATGCCGTGGTCTGAGCGACCAAGGGGGGCGGTGACTGATGTCTTATAGCATTCAGGTTTTGTAGTAAAAAGGACATCCAAGGTATTTGAGCTGTGTGTTGAGATGCGAGGAAAGTAAGTAGGTTTCTGAACCATACTCCCTTGCGGATCGGTTTTTGGAGATCCTAGCCATTCCTTATTATGGACATTGAAGTCACCAAGAATAGTGACTTTGGAGGAAGGATATTCAGATATCAGATGGTAAGTTTTTTTACAAAGGTAGTCGAAGAGCTGGACAAAGTTGTTGTCAGAAGGTGAACGGTAAATGCAACAGATGAATTTAGTTGCAGCCCTGAGAGAGAGTTTTATTCAAAGTATGTATTTTCTTCCAGCTTCTAAATTGGGGAGTCTGGTGCAAGGTAGATTGCTATGGTCGTATGCTCACACGCCTCCAAGCAATCTAAAGGAAGTAAGGAGCTCATTCCCTGGGAAATTAAGGTGATTACTCGCTGTTTTGGCACTAAATTGGGTTTCGGTGAGGACAAGTAGTTGGGGCCTATTAACGTGGAGGAAATGGTGGACGGAGTTCAGGTTAGAATTTAGGCCACATATATTCGAGAAGGATATGGTATATTTTGATGCCGGCACCCCCTGTACATCCCTCTCCCGGAGATCCGAATGGATGGGTATTATATCTCCGGAATCTTTTGTACAAGGAGGAGCCATCATCATTTTTGTCTCATACACCAGAACCGGAAACGTCCGTTGGAGCTTCACCGACCCCTTGATGTAAGGGGTGGTACCTCCTCGGACGTGAAAAAATCTTTTACTATTACGTAAAGGAAAAGTCTACTACCACCAGCCGATTCTATAAATATCGGCTTCAATTTCTATCTTGGACAGAACTGGCTTGTTCGAATGACGACCAGATCATTTAGCCCATAAGCGGAAGTTTTTCTTCTTCTCAGGTTATACGTTCTCTTATTTTGCTCTTTTGCTAATTTTCCTACTTCTTTCTATCTTCTTCAAACTGATTTGTCTCTTATTCTTCTATAGTTTTTTTTTCTATCTGGACTTGAGCTTTATCTTTGAAAATCTTCTTCAAATGAGCGTGTATTAGGATCTCTTTAAGGTCTATTTATATTTAAAGTATTAATTTTAATAATATGCCGTATTAAAGTGTACGAAAGTTAACCACTATAGCGCTCTTGCTGCATTGCTAATTTTTTTAAGTTGATTTATCTTTTTAATGGCCAACAGACAATAGAGACTAATACGGTCCACTTTAATGTATGTTTCTATGCTTTCCAGTGATACCATAATTTATCAGTGGACATTTGATGTACCTAATCCTCGGTCTAATTAACCCGCTCATACACTTATCACTCTTAATTAAATCTCCATCTCTCTCCGGTGCACGGGAAAACGTTGCACCAGTGATTGGAACGCCGTCTAATTTGTTAACGTCCTGTTTTCATATAAATTGCCGCGTTCCAGATTTAAATTAACAAATCAAATAACTTCATCACGTCGCTCCGCTATCCCTTTTTTGATTGAAGCTCTGATATAGTGTTATACAGGGTGATTCATTAGTTTCTTTACAAACCTTGGCAACGAAAACTAAAAAGCATACTTTTAGAAATAAACGTTTAAAAACATATATGTCTGGCCTTTCTTTTTTCCAAACTTATAGCGCTTAAAAAAAGTTGTCTATTTTGTCCTGTCTGATAATTGAAATGGCATTAAATAAGAAAGAACTTTATTTTGGTAATTGACTTAAATTAAGAATTGGTTGTAGAAATATTTGCGACAAACAAAATTTTGACTACAAAAGGTATTGGGCAAAATTTATGAAATGACAGTTAAAGAAAATCACTTTTGGCAGATTTATTTAGAATGTATCCTTTATTAAAATTGTGTTCTGTATAAGCACAGCCGTCGCTTATTTGTCATTGCTCATGGTGTAAGCAAATACTACATAATGACAATACGGGACACTCTGGCCGATTTTGTGTGACAAAATATCAGCGCTCCTAGCGGATAGTACTGATGTTACGTCGTTCAGGAACGTGTAACACTAGCAATTGCTGGTGTTTAACTGTGTATAATTAAGTTTGAGCTGTGTTTTTCTACAATGAATGTTAGTGGTTTGGGTGTGTGCAATCTATAATTGTTCGAATTATAACGTGCTAAATCTATCAAAGACATTTCATAGGTTTCCAAAGGATGGCGAAACGTGAATATGATTTGAAGCAGAAGACAAATTCAGAATCACTTTTATGCCAATATGTACAGTTCGCAGAACATAATTTATTGTGTAATATTTACCAACATGTATCTATTTATAGATAAACTTCGTAAACTGGTGGTTGAAAGGCTTCAATCATAACTTGTCTTCCAGTGCATCAAAAAGAAATATGAAGGCAAAAAAAGGTTTTGCATTAATAATAAATGGTATAAGAAAACTGTTTTTCTATGTTCTTCTGTTTCCTTTTTTATTTCAGTATGGCATAAATTGTCACATTTTTTTACCTTTACAATTATTTTACTTGGCAAATGCTTTTAATTATCTTCCCAAGACAAGTTTTCAAAGAGGCAAGTAGAAATAACAGATTCAGCCCTATAATAGATTTATTCACGGAAGTAAGAGTTAGTCTCACCTTTCATCTGCACATTTTCTAATTATGTACTAAGTATATCAGTTACATATTTTAAAATATTAGATTAATAAGACAGTTTTTATGTAGAGATATAGCAAATTGCGTACTGTGCTACCATTTATACCTAGAACAATTATTTATAGCTAAGTACATGATGTAACTTAATATCCTCAGAAACAGCTTTCAGTATATTCCTATACATACCCTTGAAATATTAATTTAACGACGGTTTCACGGTAGTAGTTTATATTATGATGAAATAAGATTATGGATAAGAGAAATTTGCAGAATTATTCATGCTGAATTCATTTAGATTTCAAGCTGATTGTTAATACAAATTCTATTTATAATTATATAATCAGAAAATTGTCACTGTTTTGTCATGTACAAGTTTTTATATTCATCTATAATAAACCAGTTGTCCAAATTAAGAATATGCAGGTAAATATACAATTCAAATTACCCGCTCAGTTGTCAGTACTTCACGCGAGGTGGCGCTAGTGTACTTGTCACAAATATCACCAATGCTAAAGCATAGGAGTGTCGCGTATTGTCATTATATAGTATTTGGTATAGGGGAGCACTGGTGTCAGTGACACAAAAAAATAAGACATAGTTTTAGGGATCAAATTATCGATAAACAGTTTTAGTGCATTTTCTAAAAAAAAATCACTAATGAAGAGATACCGACTTTTGAATTCTGAAAAAATTTCTTCAAATGAGCGCGAACTAGCCCTTCGAAAATATATATATATATATATATATATATATATATATATATATATATATATATATATATATATATATATATATATATATATATATATATATATATATATACATACATGTATCACACCGATAACTTAAAAAATAATGGGTCGATTTTGTCAAATTTCATGAGTACCTTGCTTTTCCAAGTGGATTGGATAAGTTAGTCATCCAGGAAAATCGACCCAGGTTTTCCCGGAAAATTTGGTGTCTTCTTTCGGAAAAATTTATATCTCCGGAAATAACAAAGTAAGGGCAACCAAATTTGGTACGCGTGTTTATATTATAAATCGTGACCCACGTACTAAAATTTATGACTGTAAGTTACAAGACAAAAGAAGTTATAAGCATTTAAAGAAAAATAATTTGGGGTTTTCCTCAAAATGTCAAAGTTGCGATTTGAAACGTCAAAATTCGCAACATTTAGGCAAAGAACCTGAAGCAAATAAGGACTACGTAAAGGAAATGTCGCAAGAAAAGTGTTATGCAAACCCTTAAGTTTCAGCTTCAACCATCATTGTCCTTCATTTTACTAAAATTTTTACAGGAAATTCATTTAAAATAGCCCCTTTCTCTGATGCTTTGGCTGTCGGTTTAGTTAGGTCGATGCTTTCGCTGTAGGTTTTGTTAAGTTTTTGATTTAACGGTCTATAACTTTTAACTAATTTCGTAGAAAGAAATCGTAAATAAGGAGACCGGGACTTTTGAGTTTTCAAAAAGATTTCTTCAAATGAGCGCAGAGGCCCCGTAGAATCCATATCCCGGTTTAATTTAAGTTTTTATTTGTTTGCATATATAAAAGGTGACGCATTTCCATTGTGAAGCTCAATATAATTGTTATTATACAAGATACGAGAAGCATCACATCTAATTTGATTTCATCACTCAGTGCAATTGGCTGCTTTTTTTTATCTGCCTTACATGACCAAACTCGCGAAACTGCTTCTCTATTTTACTAAGTGTTCCTTGGGATATAGGCGGTAAATCAGGAAATTCTTCATTAAATAGGAGAGTTACTTCATGTTGTGTTCGGGTTTTATCTCCGTAACCAATCATTTGTATAACTGTTATTTTATGCATTTCCGTTAATCTAACCATTTTTTAGAATTGAAGTTAACGAGATTCAAACTAAAATTATAATACTCACATTTTAAATGACAACTTATAATTACAAAACAATTTCCTTAGGCGTTTTAAACAAACTAATAGTGCCTCTAAAACTCTTTAATGTATTTTTAATGGATACAATGTAAAAAGCACATTACTATGGTTTATGCTTACTTTCTTATCTTCAAGACCTAAACGGGAAATAAGTTTTGAGTATAATATTTACAATATTGTTATAAGTTTGGAGTATTTTATAGCGAATTTCGGTAACCACAGGATTTTATTTTATTCTGTCTTAATTGTTACAATAAACTTGAAAACGATAACATTTTTGAATAGAGAATGAACAGACCTTTTAAACGACATATCACAAGCCTATACTTCCCCTTTAAAAAAATGAGAGTTGAACCTGTCACTCGAAGGGGGTTGAAGGTAGGAATCGCATTTTCACGTTGAAAATGTCAATTTATAATTTAAATTTGACGTGTTTCAGGATTTTTTATAATAATGTACAGTAACCGAAATAATGAATTTATTCCATTTGGCTGTTACACACTGTATATAGAGTGATACATTTCTACAGTAAAGCTCAATATAATTGTTATTATACAAGATACGAGAAAAAAATTTATACGTTAATTATAAAGTGTCTCGAGCTGCATCTTATAAAATTGTTTTGCCAATCACAGGGTGGCGCAGAAGTCGTTGGTGATTCCGACAAATATTTTTTCCGAACACCCTCATATTATTGCATTTTTGCATTTTGATAGAAATATGATGTATGATTGTGAGAAAAAAATGGAGACGCAGTAAGTGCGTTTTGGTAGCGAATTTTCATTAAATCCTTCAAATTTCAATCAATTTGCTTTTCACCTAAGGTTTGTTGACTATAAAACCAGTTTTCTCGGAAACATTTAAAGTTTATTTTCGGAAAATCTTTGTATATTTTTAAAGAATAAATAATTGTGATAAAATATGGTACATGGTTTCTACTATATAAGCTATTCCGGTAACCAGATTGATGCCTGCTTGCATTAGAGAGATAAATTTGCTATTAGAAACATTTTAATAAAAATTCACTTCCATAACGCACTTACTGCGCCCAGACTTTTTGTTTCTTATTGACTACACTCTTGATTGTCCACAATTAAATAAAAAGTTAAATCAGAGCACCAAGCATAAATAAATGAACTGAGAGACAAACAAATATAATTTTTTCCACAATAACTTGATTCGATTGCCTCTCGATTGTGGAAAAAATGTGTTTTGATAGTCCAGGGCATTTTTGTTAGTTAATTTCAAGAAAAAATAATGCGTTTAGGTTGTCTCTGCATAAGCAGTTTCATTTCAAAACCCAGATAACGCCATATTTTGTTGAAAAATAACAAAAAATGGACAAAACTCTTTTAATGAAACTCAGCAAGTGCCTTTTTAGTGAATTTTCTTAAAAAAATTCACTAATGAGGAGATCCCGACTTTTGAATTTTGAAAAAATTTCTTCAAATGAGCGCTATCTAGGACCCCTGGAACCCAAATCCGAGGTCGGTTTCAGACTTTATATATATATATATATATATATATATATATATATATATATATATATATATATATATATATATATATATATATATATATATATATATATATATATGTATCACACCGATAACTCAAAAAATAATGGGCCGATTTTGATTAAATTTGGTGAATAAATTTATTTTGAAAATGGCTTGGATAAGTTCGTTATCCAGGAAAATCGGTCCAGGTTTTCCCGGAAAATTTTGTGTTTTCTTTCGCAAAATATTTATATCTCCAAAATTAACAAAGTAAGGGCAACCAAATTTGGCAAGCTAGTTTATATCGTTATAGGTGTGCCACCTACCAAAATTTAGCTCTGTAGGTCAAAAGACAAAAAAGTTATGGGCATTTAAATAAAAATAAATTGGGGGTTTCCTCAAAACGTCAAAGTGACAATTGAAAACGTCAAAATTCGCAACATTTAGGCAAATAACTTGAATCTAATACGATCTCTGGAAAGAAAATCTCTCAGGAAGAATGTTTTACATACACCGAACTCTTAGTTTCAACCGTCATTGTCCTTCATTTTACTAAAATATTTCCAGAAAATTCATTTCTAATAAACCCTTTCTCTGATGCTTGGCAGTAGCCTTAGCTATAGAGTTTATTGTTTAATGGTATATAATTTTTGTCGAATTTTCGTAAAAAATCAATAAAGCTCAATATATTCGTTATTATACAAGATATGAAAAAATATTGTATACATTAATTATACGGTGTTTTGAGCTACATCTTAAAAAATTATTGCGACAATCACAGGGAGGTCCATAAGTCGTTGGTGATACAAATAATTTTTTTTTGTCGAAAACGCCTTATTTTTTTGCATTTTCCATCGAAATATAATGCATGTTTGTAAGTTAAGAAATTCTGGAGGCAGCAAGTGCGTTGTGATTGCGAATTTTGATTAAATGCTTCATATTTGAAAAGCTCAATTTGCTATTAACCTATAAGGTTGACCAGGAAACGGATTTTTTCAGTAACACTTTTGGTTTACTTTTGGAAATTTCTGTACGTTTTCAAACAATCAAGTTATTTTGATGAAACATGGCACACATATCACAGGTTATACTGGTAACCAAAATTGATGTCTGCTTTCTTAAAAAGAAAACACACATATTTGCAATAAAAACATTTTTATGAAAATTCACTACCATAACGCACTTGCTGCGTCCCGAGATTTTTATTAATGGCTTAGATGAGTTCGTTAGCTAGGAAAATCGGACAGTTTTCCGAGAAAATTTGGAGTTTTCTTTAAAAAAAAATTCTTCAAAAATAAGAAAGCTGTTTTAATAAAATTTACTATATATGTTTCCCTCAGGGAGACCTTACTTAGTACCAAAATTCAACTTTCTAAGTTTATAGGAAATTGAGTTATTCAAATTTTTAATTTTCTTACTAAAAATTTTTTTTCTCCAAAAATTACAAAGTTATTTTAATTAAATTTGGTGGATGTCTTGCCCTAGGAAAGGCCTTACCACGTACCAAAATTAAACTTTCTAAGTGTATAGAAAACTGAGGTATTAAAATTTGAAACATTTGATAATCATTCACTACCATAACGCACTTGCTGAGTCTAGAGTTTTTTTTATTTCAACAACACACCACGAAGGCTCACAGCCTAAATACTATTGTACCATGGGCGTCGACAAGGAGGAAAGAGGCAACTTGTTAATTCTGGACTTGAAGTTTCGGAGGAGAAGGAAAAACATGTGCCGGCAAGGAATTCCATAACTTGGAAGTCCTCGGGAAAAAGAGCAGTCATAACAAGATGTTCTATGTCTGGTGACCTGGACAGTAAACGGGTGCATTCGCTCTGTTTCCCTGGTAGATCTGTTGGGGGCAGCAGGTAGAGGAACTATGGAAGAAAGCTCCTCTGAGCAGTGCCACTGTAGATATCTATAAAAAAACAGAGGTTACTAGTGGCACGTCGGTGAGAAAGGGATGGTAGCCTTTGGGTGAGTGTAGGGTAACAGATGAGACGTATAGCTCTCTTCAGAATGGAGTCCAGGATAGCGAGTGTAGAAGCGGCAGCGGCACCGCAGATGTGGGAGCAGTATTCAAGGTTTGGCCTTATTTGTGAAGTATTTAAGGTATAGAAATTAGCTGGTGAAAAGTATTTGCGAGCCCGGAAAAAGAAACCTAATTTCTTAGCAGCCGCTTCTGCAATAGATGTGACATGTTGGTGCCAATTGAGATTTCGATCCACAGAAATGCCAACAAGTGAAAAGGACTCATTACTTTGAATAACTTGGTTGTTCATTGTGATCGGTCTAGGGTTGGTGTATCTCTTATGAGAAAGAAAGCAAGACTGAGATTTGGTGGGGTTGAATTGTACAAGATTTCTACTTCCCCAGTCTAATATTTTTGGAAATCCACAGAGACAGAACCATTCATGAGTCTGCGATCTCTATCTAATTTGGCTAAAGAGACACGCTAGAATATTGTATATTTGTCTGCTCCTCACTTAGTTTCTAATTGTACGTTAAGTAGTTTTTGATACCTCCTCGTATCTCGTATTTTATTTGCACCTCAACTACGTCGTTTCCAAAAGTTAAAACCCAGTAAAAAGTCTGACACACACTATGAGTAAATAAATCATGTTTCATGGTGTGGAAGAGCAGCTATGATGGGAAAATAAGGAAACTTTCAGGTGCTACATTAACTTTAGGCACAATATTAGTGTTTTCAGGGGTCGGCCAGGCCACCAGCCAGTTTTGGAAGTCTGACAAGTTGATGAAGTTTTTTTCGTGTATTAAAGAAGTAGTGTTAGACAAGCTGTCAAATCTTAAACGGTCCGTGTAACCTCCATACACCTGTTCTATGATGAATGGTGTTTCCCACATCCCGCATTCTGCCACTAACTTCTCTATGCGATGCAGGACAGGACTAAGGGATCACTAGAAAACATAAAATATTTATCTGCAGGATACTGGTTAAGCTATGTAACAGCTGTTTAGTTAACAATGTTAGCTTGTTAGAAGACAACGGACCACATTAGTAAGGCTAGGGAATTTCTTTCCCGCCGATTCATAGTTTAATTATCACTCGGACGTGCTTTTGCCGGCATTTGTTTTATAAAGCAATCTATCGGGTGATTGACCATAGGCGACGGAGCGAGGTTCATATATTTTTTTATTATTACTATATTTAGCAATATATATATATATATATATATATATATATATATATATATATATATATATATATATATATATATATATATATATATTTATTTATTTATTTATATATTTATTTAAATTACAACAGCACCATACAGACAAAATCTAATTATTGGAAGCTGGATTACACATAATATTATGAAAGAAATTAACAGTTCTAAAGGTAGTCAGCAGAACTAAGAATGAAATAACAATTTAGCGTAACATCAGTTGCTTGACCTCAGCAGCTGTGCAGTGAAAAATGTCAATACTACCACTCAGCTGATTATATAAACTACACATTGTATACAGTGGTGAGGACTGTACCACATTGAGCGTTGCAGTGGGTAAGTAGAAAGTCAAAGCGTTTCTAGCATTGTACTCGGTACTAGAATGTTTAACCCACCCAGGATATCAGAGCAGTCAATCTCATTCGAAATTATTTTATATAAATACAATGAAAGTGTAATTAGGTTTCTGTTGCAAGCTATTGCAAAAAATCTTGAGAGTATTCATGAATGAGAAACATGTTGCGCAGGGTAGATGCCATCCTCCTTAAATACAAGAAGATTTAGGAATCGTCTCTGTACTCGCTCCAAACAGTCAATGTACAAAGAATAGTTTGGGCACCATATGACACAAGCATATTCTAGTTTCGATCGGACAAATGCATTAAATATAATCACCATGGTTTTGATTGACACAAAGTCTTTTGCAGTTATTATAACAAATCCTAACATTCTATAAGCATCCGATGTTATACTCAAAATATGTGGAGAAAACGACAATTTGGTATCAAGAGTAATCCCCAGATCAGTAATCAGCTCCTTTTTTTGTAAATACGAACTATGCATGCTATAACCAAACCTCACTGGAAGTTTCCTTAGAGTGAACGTCAAGACACAGCACTTGTGAACATTCAGTGATAGCTGATTTTCATAACTCCACTTTACCACAGCATCAAGAGGTGCTTGAATTCTATGACAATCAGACAAGTTATTCACTTCCAAAAAAATCCTAATGTCATCAGCGTACAGCAAATAATTGACATCATTGTCCACCAACACATTATTTATAAAAATAATAAATAATAAAGGACCCTAAATAGATCCTTGAGGGACTCTCTGAACTCTGACCACGTAACACCCCCCACCGCAACATACTTACTCCTATTACTCAGGTATGATCCAAACAGTTCTATCAAATGATCAGAGAAACCAAAATATTTAAGCTTGTGCAAATAGGATGTCATGGTCAAGCCGGTCGAGAGCTTTAGAAATATCCGTGTATATGACTTTCACCTGAGATCTATGCTGAAAAGATGTGGAAACGTATTAGGTGAAAGAAAATAAATTTGTTACAGTAGATCGACCGGGTATGAAACCGTGTTGGGCAGGATCGATCATCGCCTTTACGTGATTATACATTAAGGGATGCAGTACCGATTCAAAAAGCTTACCAAAGTTATTCGAGATAATGACCTGTATTCAAGAACACTTGTCCTACTACCACCCTTACCGATAGGATACGATTCAGATCTCTTCCAGAGAAACGGGTATTTGGATTGTTGAATGCAGCTATTAAAGATTAAAGTAAGAGGGTAGGCAAAAACAGATGCACAGTCTCGCAAAATAAAGGAGGGGATCTCATCTGGGCCCGCAGTCAAGGCAGGTCTGAATCCTCTCAGAGCAGTAGGTACATCGTCCAAAACAGAGGTAATATTCAAAGTATTATTTGAAATGACTGGGGAATCAAGCATGGTGTCAGCTGAGGAGATGGGTAAATAGGTCTCCATATATATATATATATATATATATATATATATATATATATATATATATATATATATATATATATATATATATATATATATATATATATATATATATATATATATTGAATAAACATGTTGCATAATTTTAAGCAATAAAGGTAATAATAATAATAATAATAAAATATTGCTATGATAAAAGGTTAAAAGGTCTTAGCAATATTATTACTAGAACTTGACCACAGGTCAGCAGTAAATACGATACTTACAGCTTACACGTGATGTATATGGTTTTCTGTTGTAAATTGTATCCATATCAATATTACTCGATATTTTATCCACACCAAAACATAAATAAAACACATTAATAACCAAACATATTCTTTATTATTGTTATTTAGTGATGGTTAGGTAAGCAATGATAGCTAGAAAAGCCATGGTTCATTAAAATGATCAATAATAACAATTGTTGATTTTATAACCTAAACAATTTGGAATAATATCTCAGAGATTAATTAAGCCACACATCTAAATGTATATGTGTAGCATAATTTTTTAAACATGTCATTTAAAACCAAAGAATTATGCTCAAAATGTATTTACCTACATATAATTTAAAATAAGATATATTGAAAAACACTTTGTATACTACATAAAAAAGTGTATTTTTAAAACACAAAAGACAAAAGTGATGTTGAGAGACTTGAAATCAAGATTCGAACATTTAAAAGTGTTTTTTGTTAAATTTAGTACAATGTGTTATATCTAGAATTAGTGAGGTTATCAGAATGCCATTCTAATATTAGGCATTTAATTAATTTTTATAAGATTTGAACTTAGCGGGCTTAAAAAATATACATACCTGTCAAAAGGTGAGCTAGTAATTTTCAAGGAAGCTTGTTGTGATAATACAGGAAACAGAGTTCAAGATGACGCCGTCGTGGCGCAGGTGGCTAGGTGTCAGCCTGCAAAGCGAGAGGTCCCGGGTTCGCTTCCCGGGCGAGCCAAGTTGACTTTGTCTGGAAAATTTGTAAAAATATATTAAATGATGGGAAAAGAATGTGCTAATGGCCTGAGATGCCGCAGCCAATAATATTAAATTAAAAAAAAAAGAGTTCAAGATTAATTTTCGACGATATCCGATTTCCGCTTTAATTAAAAGGTTGTTATTATTTGGTCGGACGCAAGATGCGAGCGTCATATTCCCCTCAGAATGAATTTCAATATTAAAACCATTTTTGTGTGTAAACAATAACCATTTGTTCCCGTAAATAACAGAAGAAATAAATTGAAAGATCAAGAATAAGAAAATCATCCAATTAATAATAATATAATGGTAAATCAAGTCAAGACTCACATATAAAACCAGCCAAAGGAAACAAGACATCGAAATACATTTAATTTGTTTAAATTAAAGCAGAAGGGAAGAATTTTAATTACAAAGATAGACAAACTGTCAACCGTTTGTCTATCTATAAATGTATTTATGATAATGGCAGAAAATTAACCTAATGAACAAAAATCCAAATCATATTTCCACGATAATTGAAAAGTGGAATCATAGAGGGCGCGAAGTGTCTCAAACGTGAAATCTAAAAACCCTATTTATCGATTTTGTAAACTTTGGTACGATAAAAATCCTGTCACATAATTTATAGTAAAATTTGTTATTAAATTTAGTAGATTAGAAGCCACAATAGACCTTATGGTCGCGGTGGAGCGACCGGTATGGCTCACTCACATTCAAACCTAAACATAGTATATTAGAGGATCTACTTTTGTTTACACTCTTATGTAAACGATTTGCCGCAATTTATACAAGACTGAAAAGATTTCATGTACGCCTATGACACTTGTTGTCTACGGCAAGACGGTGGAGGAAATTGAATTAAAATTAAAATCGGTAGTACAATCTTTTGATGAATGGTGTTATAGAAATCGACTAAAATTTTAAACTATGACAAGACTTTTTCTCTTGAAATGCATAACTGCCACCGAAGAGAGAGGATGTGCGACAGCACTATTATGGTGAATGGAAATGCGGTGCAATTCAAAAGAGTGACAAAATTTTTGGGTGTTAAAATTGACAGTAGCCTGTTATATATAGACCAGATCGATCGCGTGTGCAAGAAATTAAATTCCGCGTTTTATGCAATTTGATGCTTAAAGATTCCGTAAGCTCGGAACATCTGCTGAAAGTCTATTACGCGGCTGTCTATTCACATCTGAGTTACGGTATCGTTATCTGGGGCCAATCCTCGGACTGCCATAGAATATTTGTGCCACAGAAACGAATCCTGAGATTAATATATAAACTACTTTATGGGCATTCTTGTCGTGACATATTTAAGAAAAATAACATAATGACGTTAACATCAGTTTATTTGTTTTTTTCATGGGTACAATACTCGTGAAAAAGATACTTTTTACCTGAATAAATGTCACAGTTCTTTTTTTAAGAAGTCGTCATGTTATGCAGGTTGGTTTTTGTACAACCAGCTGCCTTGTTCTCCGAAGGATACAAATTATACAAAAAAATTTAAAAAGCAACTGAAGATTGCTTTAGTTACTCATAGTTTTTATAGTTTGAGTGAATTTTATGAAGCTACACTGTGAACGTATGTTTTTTGTTGTGATGTGAAGCTCGTTATATTTTGGATTTTTGGGCACGTACCTTTGATAAGTTGTGACACATTTTTATCTTTTTTATCTTGTAAGTTTTTTGACTTGTCCGATTTACAATAGTTGTAACTAAAGGACCAAATAAATATTATTATTATTATTATAAAAATTCACTACCAAACGCGTCAAAACTTTTTCAACTAAAGAAACTACAACAGTTCTGAAAAACTTTAGTAATGCCTTTTACTTCAAGATTCGACATTTTTCTTTTTTAGATATCAGATACAGAATTGTTTTTGTTATTTAGTACGGGGGCCCTTTCGGCAAGTTTGTCCTAAACTTTTTTCGTCATTTCTGTTATTGTAATTGCGGGTAAACTTGAACAAAAAGCGTTAATCTGTTGTTGAAAAGTTATGACGGGTCTGTTTTGAGCTGTAACGGCCCCGTTGTTGCCTCTGCCATTTATCAATTCCAAATTCTAGATTGGGAAATAATAAATCTCTCGCCTCTAATATCTGAACCGATACTTTAAATTATGGAGGCATGTGAAAAGCTTTGTAATTATTGAACGGATCTAAATGGAATTTTCAAGTAAAATTGCAGTAGAAAAAAAATGTATTCGAGTTTTATGAGAATTTATAGCATTTTTTCTTAATAAGCAAATTCCAACAGCGTTACTTAAACGCTTTTTCTTTAATCATGAGCTGCTAATAAAAAACAGGTTATACAAATTTCATAAAGAATTCGATATAAAATAAAATTTAACGTGACAAAGTATTTTATTAAGCAGTACACGGGCGGACTAAAATTCAATGGCCCATTATCCGTTTAAAAAAATTATAAAGTTAATTTTCAAAAAATAACAGGTTCGGGAGGACGCAGCAAGTGCGTTATGGCAGTAAATTTTCATAAAAATGTTTTTAAATAGCAAATATGTTCTTTTTTTTAAGAAAGCAGGCATCAAATTTGGTTGCCAGTATAACCTATATAGTAGAAACAATGTGCCATGTTTCATAAAAACAACTTTATTGTGTGAAAATGTACCAAGATTTCCAAAAGTAAACCAAAAGTGTTACTGAAAAAATCCGTTTCCTGGTCAACCTTATAGGTTAATAGCAAATTGAGCTTTTCAAATATGAAGCATTTAATCAAAATTCGCAACCACAACGCACTTGCTGCGAATTTCTTAACTTATAAACATGCATTATATTTCGATGGAAAATGCAAAAAAATAAGGCGTTTTCGACAAAAAAAATTATTTGTATCACCAACGACTTATGGGCGACCCTGTGATTGTCGCAATAATTTTTTAAGATGTAGCTCAAAACACCGTATAATTAATGTATACAATATTTTTTCATATCTTGTATAATAACGAATATATTGAGCTTTATTGATTTTTTACGAAAATTCGACAAAAATTATATACCATTAAACAATAAACTCTATAGCTAAGGCTACTGCCAAGCATCAGAGAAAGGGTCTATTAGAAATGAATTTTCTGGAAATATTTTAGTAAAATGAAGGACAATGACGGTTGAAACTAAGAGTTCGGTGTATGTAAAACATTCTTCTTGAGACATTTTCTTTCCATAGCCCGTATTAGATTCAAGTTATTTGCCTAAATGTTGCGAATTTTGACGTTTTCAATTGTCACTTTGACGTTTTGCGGAAACCCCCAATTTATTTTTCTTTAAATGCCCATAACTTTTTGTCTTTTGACCTACAGAGCTAAATTTTGGTAGGTGGCACACCTATAACGATATAAACCAGCTTACAAAATTTGGTTGCCCTTACTTTGTTAATTTTGGAGATATAAATATTTCCAGGGTAGAAAAGAACAGAACAAGGCTGTACTCCAGACTGAATTTTATTAGGTAAAAGCCCTACGCGTTTCGGCCCATAAATCTGGCCATCATCAGGGGCTTCCTGAAACATTAAGGTGGTTGTGTCAGAAACAAAGTCTCTGGTAGGTCGGCAAGTATCACACGATACCCGCTGTTACAGAATTCTAAACAGTCTTACAAGCAAAGTCTAAAAGCAAACTATAGTCTAAACCAACATTCTGCAAAACAGATTATACTAACAAATCAAAGCTAAAAGCTAAAAGTAAAGAAGTTAAAACGTTAAAAACATCAAATGTCCAAAGCTCAGCCGAGGCACACACAAGCAGCAAGTCAGCAATGTACAAACAGTGAAAGTCACAAAAACAGGCAGATACCCGTGTAAATTAAGATTTAAGTTGCAATGATACACTACAATGTAAGGTCTCTACACGACCAAAAAGCTGCCAAGGCAGGCTGCACAACCAGAGCTGAACCTTCAGAGAAATACTGAGTTAAACTTATGGTACTCAATGAAAATAAAACAAAATGGCTAAACACTTACGTTTTGTTTTTTACATATAACAGCAACTGGACTCTACAAGAAATCTAACATCGTGGCTACTTTCATCGACTGTCGCTTTTGTTTCCTAGCACTATGTTTGGTCGTGTAGAGACCTTACATTGTAGTGTATCATTGCAACTTAAATCTTAATTTACACGGGTATCTGCCTGTTTTTGTGACTTTCACTGTTTGTACATTGCTGACTTGCTGCTTGTGTGTGCCTCGGCTGAGTTTTGGACATTTGATGTTTTTAACGTTTTAACTTCTTTACTTTTAGCTTTTAGCTTTGATTTGTTAGTATAGTTTGTTTTGCAGAATGTTGGTTTAGACTATAGTTTGCTTTTAGACTTTGCTTGTAAGACTGTTTAGAATTCTGTAACAGCGGGTATCGTGTGATACTTGCCGACCTACCGGAAACTTTGTTTCTGACACAACCACCTTAATGTTTCAGGAAGCCCCTGATGATGGCCAGATTTATGGGCCGAAACGCGTAGGGCTTTTACCTAATAAAATTCAGTCTGGAGTACAGCCTTGTTCTGTTCTTTTCTACCCTGGAAATATGTCTAACCCATACGTTGTGACGTTCAGAAGTTACAAGAGATATAAATATTTTGCGAAAGAAAACACAAATTTTTCCGGGAAAACCACGGCAGATTTTCCTGGATAACAAAATTATCCAAGCGACTTGCGGAAGGAATGTACTCACCAATTTTGACGTTTAAAATCGCAATTTTGACGTTTTGAGGAAAATCCAAATTTATTTTTCTTTGAATGCCTGTAACTTTTTTATCCTTTAACCTACGGAGCTAAATTTTGGCAGGTAACTTTCCTATAATGATATAAATCCGCGTATGAAATTTGGTTGCCCTTACTTTGTTAATTCCGGAGATATAATTTTTTTTCAAAAGAAAACACAAAATTTTCCGGGAAAACCTGGACCGATTTTCCTGGCTAACAAACTTATCCAAACCATTTGCAAAAGGAATTTATTCACCAAATTTAATCAAAATCGGCCCATTATTTTTTGAGTTATCGGTGTGATACATATATATATATATATATATATATATATATATATATATATATATATATATATATATATATATATATATATATATATATATATATATAAACATATAAAAATTTAAACTGACCTCGGATTTGGGTTCCGGGGGGCCTAATTAGCGCTCATTTGAAGAAATTTTTTCAAAATTCAAAAGTCGGGATCTCCTCATTAGTGAATTTTTTTAAAGAAAATTCACTAAAACTAGCTCCCGTGTATTTATATCGCGTCAAGGTAAACGAACTAGTCCGAAGTAAATTTGTCGTCCAAGAACGGTCCTTTGTTTATTGCGCAGTGAAACTACGAGGTCGAAGACGTGCTCTAATCTTCTGGTCGACAAATTTACGACCCTTATCTAATATAGGTTTAAAGGACCCGAGTTATTTAAGGAATCATCACGTTTCCTTTCAATCTAGAAATTTACTATGTGGATATTGGATCATGCCGACAAAGACATCTGGTGAGATAAACAACATCAACTCAACTCATCTTTTTTAAATAGAAAACTAAAACCCAGGTGTCTGTCTCACCATGTAAACTCTATCAAAGCATAAATAATTCAACTAAAATACTACATAAAACCTATATTTATATTGACTTTAATTCTACGTAAAAGTATTTATATTGACTACATATATACAAAAAACCGAACCGGTATTTAAATCAAGACAAACATAGTGATTAGTATATGTATAAACCGTTCGAGTTATTGACAATAATTTATTATTTTACCAGACAAATTATGAGTGTTTCAGCGGTCAAATGCAAAGAGAAAATAAACGGCTTGAAATTAAAGGTGCCGCACGATTTAATGAAGTTTTGTTCTTAATAGACCTTAATATAAAAATACTGTCTAATAAATCAAGCATAGTTTGATGTTTAACATTTAAAAGACCTTACGATAGTTTTGCTGACCACGCCAGCGTCATCAGAGGATGAGAAAATTCTAAAATTAAAATAAACAGCTACTGTGTATTTATATCACACCTAGGTAACGAACTAATCCGAAGTAAAAATTGCAGTCGGCGACTGGCCTGTCTATTGTGTCAATATTAAACGGACGAGGTCGAAGAGCTACCCCAATCTTCTGGTTGACAAATTTATGAGCTTTTATTTAATCTAAGGATAAGGGGTTTAAAACGAAAGGTACCGAGATATTTAAGGAAGCTACACGTTCTTTTTGATCTAGATATTTCACTATGTGAATATTGGAGCAACTAAAGAAAGCCGACAAGCAACATCTGGCAAGCACACCAACAACAACCGTTCATCTTTTTTAAAAAACAAACCGAGTGTTCGGCTCACAATATTAACTATAACAAACGATAAATAATTCAACTAAAATTCTACATAAAAACAAGTATTTATATTTATTTTTAATTCGATTTAATTAAACGAAAGGGTCTTTAAGTCGAGACCAGCGTAGAGATTAGTATATGTATAGACCGGCCGAGTTATTGACAGTAATTTATTATTCTACCAGACAAATTAGGAGTGTTTAGCTGGTCAAATACAAAGTGAAAATAAAGGGCTTGAAATTAAAGGTGCCGCACGGTTTGGTGAAGTTTTGTTCTTATCAAGGTCGATTAATAATTTTCAAGGTCGATTATAAATACACAGTAGCTGTTGATTTTAATTTTAGAATTTTTTCATCCTCTGATGATGCTGACGTGGTCAGCGAAACGATCGTAAGGTCTTTGAAATATGTGTTGTGGTGATTTGGGTTCTCCAACTGTACACACACACACACACACACACACACACACACGTATATATATATATATATATATATATATATATATATATATATATATATATATATATATATATATATATATATATATATATATATATATATATATATATATATATATATATATATATATATATATATGTATGTATGTATGTATGTGTATCACACCAATAATTGAAAAATAAGGGCCATTTTGATTAAATTTGGTATGTAGCTTCTTTCTGCAAGTAGCTTGGATAAGTTCGTTAGCTAGGCGAATCGGCCCAGGTTTTCCCGGAAAATTTCGTGTTTTCTTTCGAAAAAAAATTATATCTCCAGAAACAATAAAGTAAGGGCAACCAAATTTGGTACGCGCGTTTATATCATTATAGGTAAATGCCTTAGCAAAACTTAGCTCGGTAAGTTAAAAAACAAAAAAGTTAGTGGCATTTAAAAAACTTTGGGGTTTTCCTTAAAACGCCAAAATCGAGATTTAAAACATCAAAATTGGCAACATTTAGGCAAATAACCTGAAACTAATACGGGCTATGGAAAGAAAATGTCTCAAGAAGAATGTTTTACAAACCCTGAAGTCTTAGCTTCATCCGTCATTGTCCTTAATTTCACTAAAGTATTTCCGGAAAATTCATTTCAAATAGACCCTTTCTCTGATGCTTTGGCAGTAGTCTTAGCTATAGAGTTTATCATTTAATGGTATATAATTTTTGTAGAATTTTCGTAAAAAATCAATAAAGCTAAATATACCCGTTATTACACAAGATACGAAAAAACATTGTAGACGTTAATTATAGAGTGTCTTGAGCTACATCTCAAATAAATATTTCTACAATCACAGGCTGGCTAATAATTCGTTGGTGTTACAAATTTTCTTTGTTTTTAATCGAACACGTCTTATGTTATTGCACTTTTGCACTTTCCATTGAAATATAATGCATGTTCGTAAAAAAAGAATAATTCTGGACGCAGCAAGTGCGTTATGGTAGCGAATTTTGATCAAATGCTTCAAATTTGAATAGCTCAATTTGCTATTAACCTATAAGGTCGACCAAGAAACCAGTTTTTTTAGGAACATTTTAAGTTTATTTTCGGAAATTTGTTATACATTTTCAGACAATGAGGCCATTTTCATGAAATATGGTACATTTTTTCTACTATATAGGTTATACTAGTAACGAAATTTGATGCTTGCTTGCCTAAAACAAACACACATATTTGCCATTAAAAACATTTTTATGAAAATTCAGTCACTACCATAACACACTTGCTGCGTCCAGACTTTTTATTATTTGGTTTATATCTAGTAAACCCACGTAGTTTACTTATTTCGCTTAAAGTGAACTCAAGAGTATAATCAAATCTGCTCGAAATTTCCACGATATTCGAATATTGCTTATTACCTTAACAAACTTTTATAAAACGTAGGCGCAAATTCGGTATTATATAGCTTTTCTTTCATTAAATCATTTACTTACAGTACACATATACTGAGTTTCTTACTTACAGTTTCCAGGGAGCTAGTTTATTATTTGAGCCTCCTCTTTGTCTACATCTTCACGCTATGAGGGGGTGCAAAGTGAAGTTTTTCTCCCCTTGTATTCGTTTTCTGTTGGAGCAATAATCTCCCTAAACAATAACAAGACAGACGAAGTTTTCAGTAAGTGTGTAGTCTTTCGTGCCCTTCTGGAACCTCCCGCCGCCCTTTCCAAGTCTCTCACAGTCTCTCCCTCAATCCAGGCAGTCTCCAGTAGCCTTGTGTATAAACTGTGTTTTCTGAAAATATGTAAACTTTTTCACTCGCAAACTACCCTCCGCTTAAACTTTCACTCTTTGAAACAAACAACGCAGAAATTTGCCAACTACAGCTCCGAATGCCGGATGTATATAACTTCTTGTTATATCTGAGTCGATGTAACAAACAAAGAAATGGAAACAGGAAGTGTTCAGGGACGTCTTAGCGGACGAGTTTTTTTGTTGGTGGTTTGTAAACATTGTTTTGATTCCTGTTGCGAATATCTAAAACGTTCTTAACCTTATAAGGTTCTTTATTATTTTACTTAGAAATTAAATCCTTTTACTGCGTACTAAAAAATCATCTACAATCCTCATTTATATCAATATATTGAAGCAATTGATTTAAAAAATTTCGGGACGCGGCAAGTGCGTTATGGTAGCGAATTTTCTTTAAAATATATTTAATAGCAAATGTATTTCTTTGAAGAAAGCAGGCATCAAATTCGCTTGCCTATATAGTAGAAACAATGTACCATATTTCGTCGAAATAACTTTATTGTTTAGAAAATATACAAACATTTTTCAAAAGTCTGGATGCAGCAAGTGTGTTATGGAAGTGAATTTCCATAAAAATATTTTTAATAGCAAATGCGAGCAGGAATTAATCTGATTACCGGTATAGCCTATGTAGTAGCAACAATGTGCTATATTTTATCAAAATTACATATAGTTTGAAAATATACAAAAATTTTCCGAAAATAAACTCAAATGTTGGTTTCCTGACCAACAAAGCTTACGTTAATAGCAAATTGGGTTATTGAAATTTGAAGGATTAAAGAAAATTCGGTAAATTTGCAGATTAGCTCCCGAGTGCTTTTCAAAAAAAAGTTTTTAGAAACATTAGGACTAAGACCCTGGATGCACAAACCACAAGAAAAATTTCTTGTTCACACCCTCAAGGAAGTTACGGGACTAGGAGTGAATAGGGGTGCTAGGCGGGGTAGGTAGTAAAAAAGAAATATGAGCAGAAAATGCGTAGAAAACTGCTTAAAAGCTATCTATTTGAAGCCGCATCCCCATTAAATCCTGCCTACCCCGCACAGCACCCCTATTTGCCCCAGGTCATGTAACTTCCTTGGGGGGTATGAACAAGAAGTTGCTCTTGTGGTTTATGCAACGAGGGTAGTTGTATGCACACGATGGGGGAAGGAAAATGCGTACGACCAAGCAGACCCCCTCGTTCGACATGTGGCAGGGGCGGGGACGGGAGGTGGGTGGGTTGTGGGTGTCTGCTTCGTACTGGGGATTTTGCTTCCCCCTCGCGTGCATACAACCACCCTCGCTGCATAAACCACAAGAAAAATGTCTTGTTCCTATCCTCCGAGGAAGTTACGGCACCTGGGGGGATAGGTTCCTGTGCGGGGTTGGCAGGGTTTAAGAGGGATGTGGCTTCAAGATGTGAAAAAGATAACTTTCAAGCCCGCTTTATTCGCATTTTCTGCTCATATTTCCTTTTTTACTATCTACCCCGCCCAGCACCCCTACTCATTCCCGTAACTTCCTTGGGGGGTGTGAACAAGAAATGTTTTTTGGGGTTTGTGGATCCAGGGGGGCCCTAGGCAGGTTTCTCATAAACAGTTTTTTGAAAAGCGTTCGGGAGCTAAACTGCAAATTTACCGAAAATTCGCAACGAAAACGCACTTACTGCGTTCAGATTTTTTTCTTACAAACGCATCATGTTTCGATAAAAAATGCAAAAATGCATTAACTAATTTGTTCTACGAAAATTAGCTAAAAAATTATACACTAAACCGACAGCCAAAGCATCAGAGAAAGGGTCTATTTGAAATGAATATTTTGTAAATAATTTAGTAAAATGAGGGGCAATGACGGTTGAATCTGAAACTCAGGAGTATGCAGAACACTCTTCTTGCAACATTTTCTTTTCACAATCCGTATTTGTTTCACGTTTCTTTTCCTAAACATTACCAATTGTGACGTTTAAAATTGCGAGTTTGACGTTTTGAGGAAAACTCCAAACTTTGTTTCTTTAACTGCCCATAACTTTGTTGTCTTTAAAGCTAGAGAGCTAAATTTTGGTACAGTGTTTACTCTTTATAATACAAACACGCGTACCAAATTTGGTTGCCCTTACTTGCGGATATATGATTTTTTTTAGAAAGAAAACACAACATTTTCCGAGAAACGAACTTATTTAAGTTACTTCCAAAAGGAAGGTACTCACCAAATTTGATCAAGATTAGTTCATTATTATTTGAGTTATCGGTGTGATATATATATATATATATATATATATATATATATATATATATATATATATATATATATATATATATATATATATATATATATATATATATATATATATATATATATATATATATATATATATATATATATATATATAAACACAGATCTCCTCATTAGCGAATTAAAAAAAATTCGCTAAAAGTCTGGACTCAGCAAGTGCGTTATGGTAGCGAAATTTCGTAAAAACGTTTTTAAGCTCAAATATGTATTGTATTTAAATGGGCATTTGGTTGGCAGGATAACCTATATATTAGTAACAATCTACCATATTTCACTAAAATAGCTTTGTTGTTTCAAAAAGTACAAACATTTCCTGAAAATCAACTTAAAATGTTCCAGAAAAAACCGGTCCGATTTTCCTGGCCATCGAACATTTTCAATCTATGTACACACCTGCTAAGATATAATTATTGACAAACAGCTTTATGACTCAAGTGGAATTTTTTTAAATGAAATTTTGCAAAACTTTGTTTTACAACAATTCAACATTTTTTTGGCCCAAATTGCCTTCAGTAATGTTACACAATATTATATTTTTCACAAAAATTCGACAACTTTTATTTACAATAACTGACTAAACATTTATTATTAATTACATTTCACAAAAATGCTACAAAAAATGATTTCTACGGAAACACTAAAAACATTTCTGCGAAAACTGTTAAATTTCAGCCACGGTTTGAGAGTGCCCATATACGGCAGTTCGATTTTTTCGACGAGTAATACAAACAAAAAGCTCTCTTAATGTGTCACTTCCATAGGGCTCAGCTCTCTATTGGTAAAAACACCTTTTTACAATTTATGATATGTGTTTGTCCAATGTGCCAAAAACGTGAAAAGTTGCAAAAGAATTGAAATAACTCAAAAACGATGAACGATATCATCTTTTTTCCTTACAAAGATGCATTATAATTCAATGGAAAATGCAACCATGCCATAACAGAAGTGATGTTCTATTAAAAAAAGAAAGTGTGTATCTATGAGATTATTAAAATAATTTTATGAGATGCAGCTCAAAATACCCTGTAATTAATGTATACAATGTTTGCTCGTACCTTGTATATAAACAAAAATATTGAGTTTTAGCGTAGAAATGCGTCACCCTGTATATGTGTAAACAGACAAAAACTCAAACTTACCCCGTATATGGGAACTGCGCCCTACGTTAAATGGCCAAAGATATTTGGTGTTTTTATAAAACAATTTGCCAGAACTGCTGGAAGATACCCCATTAGAACTTCGGGGAATAATGTGGCTTCAAAAAATGATGGAGGCCCAGCCCACTCTGCCTTAGCAGTAAGGCAATACTTGAATCAGACATACCCGGGCAAGTGGACGTCAAAGAATCAGAACAGCAGCTCAAGAAATTTCACGAAGCAGTCTAAGAAGACTAAGAGGATCGTTCCTAAGACAATATTGTTTATGTAAAAGACAGAATGGCCGTCAAATAGAGCATATGTTATGAATAGAATAATTTTTGTAAATGTCACAATATGGTTATTTTTATTTATTAGCTACCTGATTTCACTTCCAAATTTACTTTCAATCGTCGACAGTGAATTACTTTTAAGAGATATTGATAATGTTTTATACCATTTTAGAATCTCTATAAAACAGGAAAATTTTTGAAATCCGGAAATGTTTTTTCTGCATGCAAAATACCTTAAAATTTGAAAATTTTCATAAAATTGTCAATATCTTGAAAACCGTAAACTTTTTGATGTGATCATATAGGTCATATAGGGTTTTTCTGAAAGGGCTTGAGCTAGCCTATCTTCGTTTGATGTTTGATTTACGCTATTTGGGACATGCTGTATATATATATATATATATATATATATATATATATATATATATATATATATATATATATATATATATATATATATACATTTAAAATTTTGAATAAACCTCAGAAATGGGGTCCAAAGCATCTAATTCCCGGTCGTTAAAAAAACATCAATTTAAAAGTCGTTACCTATTTTCAAGCGAAATTTACCTTAGGGAAATTCGCTATACCCATATTTGTAGCCCCCTCCTTGGAATCTATAAAAAATATCGCTTCTATTTTTCAAGAAGTTATAAGTGTTTGGAAATTTTTGAAATCCGGAAATGTTTTTTCTGCATGTAAAATACCTTAAAATTTGACAATTTTCAATTTTTTTTTTCATAAAATTGTCAATATCTTGAAAACCGTAAACTTTTTTATAAGATCATATAGGGTTTTTCTGAAAGGGCTTGAGCTAGCCTATCTTCGTTTGATTTGCGTCTTTTGGGACATGCTATATATATATATATATATATATATATATATATATATATATATATATATATATATATATATATATATATATATATATATATATATATATATATACAGGCTGTTTCAAAAAACATGCACCATCGCTCGTGGGGCAATTCCTTACTAAAAAATAAGAAAAAAAGTTTCTGTGCACATGGGCCCGGAAACGCATAGTTTCCGATATACAGGGAGTTGAATTTTAATTTTTTATTTAATTTTTAATAAATAATTTTAAAACCACTGGATTGATTTTAATGAAACTTGGAACTTGAAAGTGTATTATGCAAGTGCATATTTTCAAGTGAGAATCTGCTTACAACTGCGTCAGTGGCGTGCGTACGGGGTAACTGTAAAAATTCATTTGGGGAAAAAATATGTGCGCCACTGTCTTTTTCCAATTGTGATACATCAGTTATGAAGCTTATTACATAAGCCACAAAAGCTACCTCTTGGTATTTTTTCGTTCAGGGTATCCCCTAGGAGATATGATTAATTTTATAAAAAGGGGCAAAGTACCAATTAGTCGGCGTAATAATAATAATAATAATAATAATATATGTTTACTGCAACCATAAGAATATGAAAAACAAAACATACAGTAAACATTACAGCAATAAACGTGCAAATAACTAACCTACGTAAAACTTATTGGTGATAAAGATTGAAATGAATATTACAAACATTGATAAAAAATGATAAATAAAAAAAAAATAATAAAAAATGAAAAAAGAAATCGTAGACACCATGATTTTTCCAAACTCTTGTTTTTTGTACATTACTCAATTGACTTTAATAACAAAGCTAAAGAAAATGTTGAAAGTGACCACCATTAGCGTCGTTACAATTATTTAACCTTCTGCGCAAAGACCTTCTTACTCTTCTGCAAATATTTTGATCTTCTCTAATGCTGTCAAATGCATATTCTATTCTTCCCAACAATTCTGCTCGTGTATTTACTGGTGTTTTATACACTATTTCTTTTAAATGACCCCACAAATAAAAATCGAGAGGATTCAGGTCCGGAGATCGAGGTGGCCATGACACCGGACCTCCACGACCAATCCATCGGTGACCGTATGTGTTGGCTAAATATGTTCTTACAACTGCTGCAAAATGTGCGGGCGCACCATCATGCTGGAACCACATTGTACCATTTCTCATAAAAAGCGGTAGTAACAACGGCAAATCATTTTGTAAAAAGTTTAAATATGATTCATGGTCAAGACGATTCGGTAGAACAACAGGACCAATTATGTGATTTTCAATAATAGCAGCCCAAATATTGATGGAAAATTGATACTACGAATTTGCAACTCTTAGAGAGTGTGGGTTTTCATCGGCCCATGTATGTAAATTGTGAAAATTTACGATACCTTTTCGCGTAAATGATGCCTCATCAGTAAATAGTACACGTTTAGAAAAATGTTGCTCGTGCCTAAGTTTGTTTAAGAACCACTGACAAAACATTACCCTTGGTTGAAAGTCTCTAGGCAGAAGTTCCTGGACACGTGTAAAATGATAGGGATATAAACTTTCATCCTTCAGAGTTCTGTGAACTGATGATGCCGAAATATTACCCAGTTCGGTGGCAATAATTCTCGTACTTGTACTAGGATCACGTTCAACTCTATTTAATATTGCCTCTTCAACTCGTACAGTTCGGCGGTATCTTCTGCGTCCAGAGTCAGCTTTTAAAGGTTTTAAAGAACCAGTTTCTCTCAAATGTCTTACAATACGTGGGAAAATATTTTTTGTCAGGAATTCTTCTTTGCGGATAAGTTTCCTGATAAACTCGCACAGCTTGTCTAGCATTTTGATTTGTTTGTCCATAAATTAACAACATATCAGTCAAATCCGCTGAAGTGTACTTAATGAAAACAATCTTGAGAGGAGGAAATAATATTAATGAGCAGCTCAGTATCAACAAATAACTAAAAACGAAAATACTGCACCGTATCAAAATTTAAAGAATGGCACAAAAACTCTTTTGACGCCTACAAAGCACTTCAAAATTGTAGAATTTAGAGAACTGTCAAAAATTAGAGTTTCATGGCACTTTACGATTACTGTTTTCATTACTCCAACGAATCGGTACTTTGCCCCTTTTTATAAAATTAATCATATCTTCTAAGGGATACCCTGAACGAAAAAATACCAAGAGGAAGCTTTTGTGGCTTATGTAATAAGCTTCATAACTGATGTATCAAAATTGGAAAAAGACAGTGGCGCACATATTTTTTCCCCAAATGAATTTTTACAGTTACCCCGTACGCACGCCACTGACGCAGTTCTAAGCAGATTCTCACTTGAAAATATGCACTTTCATAATACACTTTCAAGTTCCAAGTTTCATTAGAATCAATCCAGTGGTTTTGAAATTATTTATTAAAAATTAAATAAAAAATTAAAATTCAACTCCCTGTATATTGGAAACTATGCGTTTCCGGGCCCATGTGCACAGGAACTTTTTTTCTTATTTTATAGTAAGGAATTGCCCCATATATATATATATATATATATATATATATATATATATATATATATATATATATATATATATATATATATATATATATATATATATATATATATATATATATATATATACAAACATTTAAAATTTTGGATAAACCTCGGTAATGGGGTTCAAAACCTCTAATTCCCGGTCGTTAAAAAAACATCAATTTAAAAGTCGTTACCTCTTTACAAGCGAAATTTACCTTAGGGAACTTCGCTAAACCCATATTTGTAGCCTCGTCCTTAGAATTTATAGAAAATATCGCTTCTATTTTTCAAGAAGTTATTAGTGCTCGGATTGTTTGCAATCATCTAGAAACACTAGTACACGTTTTTAACAGCAAAGTTGCATACTGCTGTGAGAAGTTTTAAAACACCCGTTACCTGTTTTATTCTGTGTAGAAAACTTGTGCATAGAAAACTTGTGCCTAGAAATCTTGATTTGCATACGTCATTAAACGTATACACGCCTTGGCTGTTATAAAGCAACAGTCCTAATAAAATTCAACTAAAAGTGATTTATGCTCACTTGATTACATGTTTAATTACATTATAAAAGACTTTATTATAGGGAAGCGAAGGCAACACCATGACGTAACTAAATATATAATTATATACGCAGAGAATGTTAATAATTCCATAAAGGATAATTAAGTGAATATATTCAAGATGAACGACGTCACTGTAACCACCCTCTAATTTTGTAATTGATTATGTATTATTTTTGATACAATGTTTTTAATCAACTCTAAAATTAGGAAGGTTAATTCGACAGTTATTACTTCCACATCGTCACAACGTGTGGAAATATGGCATCGGCGACAAAAATTTCTAAAATTACTTCCACGTTGTCACAACGTGTGGAAAATGGCATCGGCGAAAAAAATTTCCAACATTTTTTCCGCTCGTCGTAAAAAGAGTCAAAAGATAGAAAACATGCATTTGGATTTTTTTTGTTGGTCGGTCTGTCGGTATGTATGTCTGTCTGTAGCTACGACAACTTTAGAATGAATTGAGATATCGTCTTTAAACTTCGTTCTCTAAATCATGTGACAAGGCCAGACTTGAAAAGGTCAAAGCTCACAAAAAGCTTCTACACAATCTCAGTGAAGAAAACCGTCAAGCATTTAACGACGCAAGAAACCGCTATGTCCGCATTCTTTCTGAGCCAAAAAAAACTCGTTTAATAACCACATCAAAAACAAAGTCCTCCTTAGCTCCAGCGGCAGCAAACCCTTCTGGACTCTTGCTAAATCTATTGGGAATAATTTCTGCAAGAGCACGATGAACGTGTTTCTACAGCCCTGGGCAAGGCTGCACTTTTTGCCTCGTTGTTCGCCGGCAATTCTACTCTCAACCCACCTCTAAATGTTTAACGACCAACAGTCCCCAATGTCGCGCATAAAATGACGGATATCATTTTTAAAACTGAAAAGGTAAGAAAGATGCTCTCTTGTGTTAATAACAGGAAAGCCTCTGGCCTTGACGAGATCCCAGCAATTGTTCTCAAAAAATGCGCACCAGAACTTGTTACTGTCCTGACTCGTCTGTTTCAAACATCTTACAATAGAGGCATATTCCCTAGTAACTAGAAAACTGCTCGAGTACAACCCGTCCCCAAAAAATGATCCAAAGCGCTTCCTAACAACTACAGGTCTATTTCTCTTTTTAGTCGTCTCTAAAGTAATGGAAAGTATATAAACACCTAATTACTAAAACTTCTTGAAAAACGAAGTCTAATCCACGACAGACAGCAGGGATTCCGTTAGCGCAGATCAACTGCCGACCACCTTTCTTTTGTCACCTATTCTTGGACAAGTCTATGGAACTACACGGTGAATCCCAGATTGTCGCTCTAGACATATCCAATGCATTTGAGACTGGGGAAGTAGAAATCTTCTACAATTCAACTCCACCAAATCTCAGTCTTGCTTTTTATCTCATAAGATATACACCACACAATGAACAACCAAGTTATTCAAAGTAATTAGTCATTTTCACTTGTTGGCATTTCTGTGGATCTAAATCTCAATTGGCAACAACATCAATTGTAGAAGCGGCTGCTAAGAAATTAGGTTTCCCTACTCTCACCCAAATAAGGCCAAACCTCTAATACAGCTCCCACATCTGGGATGCCGCTGCCGCTTCTACACTCGCTATCCTGGACTTCATTCAGAAGATAGCTGTACATCTCATCGGTGACCCTACCCTCACCCAAAGGCTGCAATCCCTTGCACATCGACCTGCCGTTGGTGACCTCTCTCTCTCTCTCTCTATTTTATAGATATCTGCACGGGCACTGCTCAGAGGAGCTTTCTTCCATAGTTCCTCCACCTGCTGCTCCCAACAGGTCTACCGAACAGAGTGAATGCACCCTTTTACTGTCCAGGTCACCAGACATAGAACATTATGTTATGTCCGGTCTTTTGTCCCGAGGAGTTCCAAGTTGTGGAATTCCTTGCCGGCACATGTTTTTTCTTCTCCTCCGAACCTCAAAACCTTAAAGTCCAGAATACACAAGTTGTCTCTTTCCTCCTTGTGGACACCCACGGTACGATAGTACTTAGGCTGTGAGCCTCGTGGTGTGTTGTTTAAAAAAAAATACAGACTCTAGTTTTGGAAATATTTTTTTGCATATTCCTATTTTTAAACTTAGTTACAGATTAGGTATATAATTTGAACTTTATGTCTTCTTCAGATAAATTTTTTGTAAAAAAAAGTCATTTTCGCAGAAATTTTTTTTGCGCTTTCGTAGAAATCATTGTTTATGAAATTTTTGCGACATTTTGGTCATAAACGTTTAACAAGTTATTGTAAAAAGATATTTTCGGATTTTCGTAAAAAAATTGTTTGAAAATTTTTATGTAATTTTTTTGGGTATTCCGTCGGAAAGCTATGTGTGAATAATTATATCTTGCTAGGTGTGTAAATAGCTTGAACAGGATCGTTGGCTATAAAAATCTGACCAGTTTTTCGGGAACATCTTAGGTTTCGGAAAGTTTTTGTACTTTCATTTCTGAACGTCACACCGTCTGGGATTACCATAATTAAACTTTGAATGAAACAGCTTCTCGTCCAGACATCAAAATTTATTTACTCTTTTGTCGTTGACATTTCACTTCTGACACTTCTTTCGCACCTGCGCCGGTGCACCCTGCCCGTTTTCAAGTTCACATAATGGCCGCCCCTGTTCATGGCTGTTAGAGAATCGCCGATCTTTTGCATTGATTTTTGTTCTGGAAGATAATTTTCTGGCATTATACAGATGCAGTGTTGCATGACCCCTGGCACAATGGATGAAGTTGTGACCTTTGTAAACCTTCATGTATAGTTTCGAGTTCAATTTTTTGAGAATTGTTCAAGTGAGTATGGCTCATTTCTTTTTCACCTGTTTTTTCATAGTTTTCTCTGCCCTGATGGTTCTCATTGGGTTTTCTTGCTTGACTTTGCCTGCCTGCTGTGTTGTTTAACCTGTCAGTTTCACTCATTGGCTTTGCTTTTTGCCTCAACAATAGACTTGTTTTATTTTAGTGTTCAAGAATATTAGTTGTTATACTTTGACAGTTTTTGTGTCTTTCAGTGCTTTTAATTGCTTGATGCTTTTTAACTTTGTTAACGTAGTTTGCATGTTCAAGTTAACATTTTAACTGTTACTGTTGTATCTGTAGTTTTTAGATTTTTTAGGTTTTGACTCGACTGTTGTTCGATTTTTCCTGTGTGACAAGTGACCTTAGACTTTTCTGTGGGGATCACCTTGTCATCATTGTGCTCAGACATTCACAATTGCCTACCGGAAAAACTAATGTTTTTCTGACAGACCTGTCTTGTTTATGTTTGTAGATTTATCCCCCGAAGATGACCTCTTGGAGTGTCGACACGCGTCGGGTGTAAGAAAAGGATCTGAAATAAATTTTGGTGTCTGGACGAGAAGCTGTTTCATTCAACGTTTAATTAAAGTTTTTGTACTTTTTCAAACACTAAAGTAATTTTAATGAAATATGGTACAGTGTTTTTACTATATAGGTTATACTAGTAACCAAATTTGCTCCCTGGCTTCATTAAAAAAGACATATTTCCTATTAAAAATATTTTTATGAAAATTCACTACTATAACGCACTTGCTGCCTTCAGAAATTTTTTGTATATGCTTATTTTAAATAGTTAGAAATCATTCGTTAGTTGAATATTTTGAATTTACTGTAGTGTTTAAATATACTCAGTTAACTTTAAGGTAAATTTAATGAGGAGATCTGTGTTTATATATATATATATATATATATATATATATATATATATATATATATATATATATATATATATATATATATATATATATATATATATATATATATACATGTCACACCGATAACTCAAAAAATAGCAGGCCGATTTTGAAGAAATTTGGTATGTGCTTTCCTTTTGATAGTGGCTTGGACTAGTTCGGTAGCCAGAAGAATCGGACGAGTTTTTCTGGGAAAATTTTAAATTTACTTTAGGAAAATTTGTGTATCTCCGAAAATAACAGAGCTGTGATAACCAAATTTAACATGTACGTCTCAACAATCAAACTTACCCTACATACTAAAAATCAGATCTCTAAGTGAAAACAAAAAAAAGTTATATGCATTAAAAAAAAATTGGGTTCATTGGTGATCAGAGGAAAGCACAAGAACATGATATTTTGTGTGATTAACAAAACCACTTGAATACTACATACAACGGTTAGGTTTTCTTGGCGCAAAATAGTGAAGAAGTAGCAGAAAAAATATTTTAAAAATTTTATAATTGTTCTTCTTAAAACGTCAAAGTCGCGATTTTAAACGTGAAAATTTGCAATTTTCAGACAACGAATTTGAAGCAAATATGGACTATGTCGAAAAAATCTCTTAGTAAGTGTGTTTCACAAAGCCTTAAGTTTCAGCTTCAACCATCAAACTGTCCTTCATTTTACTAAAATATTTTCCGTAAATCCATTTCACTAGATATTAACAAATATCGTTAGAAAAAATTCGTTATTAAGAAGACCGCGACTTATGAATTTTAAAAAGATTTCTTCAAATGAACGCAAACTAGAACCCCTAAAACCCATATACGGGGTCAGTTTCAGTTTATACCTGTTTACACATATACAGGTGACGCATTTCTAGGGTAAAGCTCAACATATCCCTTATTATACAAGACATGAGGAAAAAGTATATACGTTAATTATAGGGTGTCTCGAGCTGTATCTTACCAACCTATTTTGACAACTACAGGGTGGCCCATAAGTCGTTGATGATACACGTTTTATTTATTTTTAATAGAGCACCCCCTATGTTGTTGCATTTTTGTGCTTTCCATCAAGTTATAATGAATGTTTGTGAGAAAAAAAAAGATATCGTTCATCGTTTTTGAGTTATTTCAATTATTTTGCAACTTTTCACGTTTTTGGCACATTGCACAATCACATATCACAAATTGTGATATGACGTTTTTATCAATATATAGCGGAGCCCCACGGAAATGACGCATTTAGAGAGCTTTTTCTTTGTATCACTCGTCGAAAAAATCGAGCTGCCTGTATACAGGTACTTTCAAATAGTGGCTGAATTTGAAAAGTTTTTGCTGAAATGTTTTTAGTGTTTCCGTAGAAATCATTTATTGTAAAATTTTTGTGATATGTTGGTAATAAATAATAAATGTTTAGTAAGTTATTGTGAAAGAAAGTTGTCGAATTTTTGTGAAAAATATAATTTAGTGTAACATTACTGAAGGCAATTTATGTAAAAGAAATTATTTTTTTTTTTTTAATTTTGGTCCTAAAGATGTGTGTGAATAATTATATCTTGTCAGGTGTGTAAATAGCTTAAAGACGTTCGTTGGCCAGAAAAATCGGACCAGTTTTCATTAAAATTTAAAGTTTATTTTCGAAAAATGTTTGTACTTTTTGAAACAACAAAGCTATTTTAATGAAATATAGTATATTGTTAGTGCTGTATAGGTTATACTATCAACCAAAGGTCATTCTTATAAAAACAAGATATATTTTCCATTAAAAACATTTTTACGAAAATTCGCTACCATAAAGCATTTGCTGCGTCCCGAACTTTTTATTACTTTTGTTTTAAATTAAATGTAATCTAAACGCAATTAAGTATCCAATAAAGCTGTGAGCCAGTTTGCCATCGACTGTAATGTAATGCAGGCCATTGAAACAAATAGTAAAGGGCTCTACCTGCCACAAGAGCTGCCTGTAATGATGCCAGTTCTAATGGCAGAATATTGCTCAAAGCCGGTGGATGCAGTTAAACCCATTAGAGATACCGAATTAACCTAGGACTTTAACTGCAATTGTGTTTTAGATAGTTTAGATACTTGTTCGGTTAGACTGCCAGAACTAACATATGCCGAGAATTGCTAAAAGCTCCTTAGAAGATAACAAGTAGACAATCTAGTATTCATTAAGCGCCTTTGTTCAATTAGGCACAAACATTTAAGAATAATAAGAACTTAAGTATGGATATTAGTGGCATATACAGTAAGCTCAGAAAGGTTGGAGTAAATTCATTTAAAATTCAGACTCAACAAGTAACTCTCGGACCCGTCACTATGGCGTTATAAACTCTATTTTTATACTCGTTTTTGTCTAAAATCATAACCTTATTGCCTTTATCTGCTTTAACATAAAAACAATCTTTCTCTTGCAATCGCTAAACTATTTTCATCTGATCAAAATTTTGGTTTTTTGTTTTTTATTTTATTCCAACCACACACCACGAGGACTTACAGCCTAAATACTATCGTACCGTGAGTGTCAACAAGGAGGAAAGAGGCAGGTTGTTAATTCTGGACTTGAAGGTTTGGAGGTTCGGAGCAGAAGGAAAAACATGTGCCGGAAAGGAATTTCACAACTTGGAAGTCCTCGGGACAAAAGAGCGGGCATAACAAGATGCTCTATGTCTGGTGACCTGGACAGTAAAAGGGTGCATTCGCTCTGTTCCCCTGGTAGATCTGTTGGGGGCAGCAGGTGGAGGAACTATGAAAGAAAGCTCATCTGAGCAGTGCCCGTGCAGATATCTATAAAAGAGAGAGACGTCACCAACGGCACGTCGGTGGGCAAGGGATGGCAGCCTTTTGGTGTAGGTAGGGTCACCAATGAGTCGTATAGCTCTCTTCTGAATGTAGTCCAGGATAGCGAGTGTAGAAGCGGCAGCGGTACCCTAGATGTGGGAGCAGTATTCGAGGTTTGGACTTATTTGTGAAGTATATAAGGTATAGAGATTAGCTGCTGAAAAGTATTTGCGAGCCCGGAAGGGGAAACCTAATTTCTTAACAGCCGCTTTTGCAATTGATGTGACATGTTGGTTCCAATTGAAATTTCGATCCACAGAAATGCCAACAAGTGAAAAGGACTCATTACTTTGAATAACTTGATTGTTCATTGTGATGGTTCCAGGGCTGGTGTATCTTTTATGAGAAAGAAAGCAAGACTGGGATTTTGTGGGGTTGAATTGTACAAGATTTCTACTTCCCCAGTCTAATATTTTTTGGAGATTTACGGAGACAGAACCCTCCATGTGTCTGCGATCCTCATCTAGTTGGGCCAAATAGACAGGCTTAGAATATTGTATATTTGAGTGGAGGGTGCTGTCGTGCGCGTAACTGTGAACATGGTTGGATGTGCTAGAGAGGAGGCCATTGGTGTGGAGAAAAAACAAAGTAGGGGCTAAAACTGAACCTTGAGGAACTCTTGCATTAATTGGATACAGTTTAGAGGAATGGCCATCCACAACAACATAATTTCTCCGGCTGGAGGGAAAGTTATCTGTCCAGGTACATAGTTTTGGTGGTAGGCCATAGGCCGGTAGTTTATTAAGCAGCGATGCGTGCCAGACCTGGTCGAAGGCTTTGGATATGTCTAGAACGACAATTTGGGATTCACCGTGTAGTTCCATAGACTTCCAAGAATGGGTGACAAAGGAAAGGAGTCGGCAGTTGATCTGCGCTTACGGAATTCATACTGCCTGTCGTGGATTAGACTGTGTTGTTCAATAAGTTTTAGTAATTCGGTGTTTATATAATTTTCCATCACTTTATGATGACTGAAAGGAGAGAAATAGGCCTGTAGTTGCTAGGAAGCGCTTTGGATCCTTTCTTGGGGACGGGTTGTACTCGAGCAGTTTTCCAGTTACTATGGAATATGCCTCTATTGTAAGATGTCTGAAACAGACGAGTCAGGACAGCAGCGAGTTCTAGTGCGCATTTTTTGAGAAAAATTGCTGGGATATCGTCAAGGCCAGAGGATTTCCTGGTATTAAGAGAAGAGAGCATCTTTAGTACCTTTTTAGTTTTGAAAATGATGTCCGTCATTTTATGCGCGACATTGGGGACTGTTGGTGGTTGAACATTTGGAGATGGGTTGAGAGTAGAATTGCCGGCGAACAACGAGGCAAAAAGTTCAGCCTTGCCCAGGGCGGTAGAAATAATTTTATCCCCTGAGACAAGAGGTGGAAACGTGCTATTGCAGAAATTATTTCCAATAGATTTAGCAAGAGTCCAGAAGGGTTTGCAGCTGTTAAAGCTTGAGAGGACTTTGTTTTTGATGTGGTTATTAAACGAGTTTTTTGCCTCAGAAAGAATGCGGACATAGCGGTTTCTTGCGTCGTTAAATGCTAGACGGTTTTCTTGACTGGGATTGTGTAGAAGTGTTTTGCGAGCTTTGACCTTTTTAAGTCTGGCCTTGTCACAAGATTTAGAGAACTAGGGCTTTTGAGTGGCTAAAGTGGTTTTCTGTGTACGTGGAATAAATAATTTCATACCAGCTTAGATAATTTCGGTGACGTTTTGTAAGATATCTGAGGGGACAGGATAAGAGAAGCAGACAGACGCCCATGGAAATGAGGAAAAGTAATCCCGCATTTCGTCCCAGTTTGCGGAGTTGTAGTGCCAAACGATACGTAGGTGTGATGTCTGTGTGACCTCGGATTGCATTGCGCAGGAAGCGGTGACCATGCCTTGCTCTGAGCCACCGAGTGGGGCGGTGACTGATATTTTATAGCATTTGTAGTAAGAAGAAGATCCAAGGGATTTGAGCTGTGTGTTGGGATGAAAAAAAAGTAATTAGGTTGCTGAACCATATTGGCTAAAGAATTGCTGACTACAAAGGCCTCCGTTGCTCTCCCTTGTGGATCGGTTTTTGAAGATCCTAGCCATTCCTTATTATGGACGTTGAAGTCACCAAGAATAGTGACCAGTGGACCTATTTTGTTACATGTTTTTTGAAATTGTATTTTTACATGCTTTTCTTATAAACTTTTTTGAAATTTCAGGTAATTTTTTAATTCCTGCCTCAACGCTCGCAATAATTTCTGCCATATTGTTTTTTCGTGACTGTAGACCAAATTTCAACCCTTTGTTTAAGAGGTCGATCCCTTCTTATTTAGCGATTGTGAAGAAAGGTTTTCTACGAGGTCAATAATAATAAATTAATCTTTGTAGATGTACTGGTTATCAAAAATAAAGACACTTTACAATTAGATGTCCATAGAAAGGAAACCACCACTCTAAGTTACATTCCGAATGACTCACATCATACGTACGCACAAAAAATGGCCATGCCGAATTTTTTAGCAAATAGGTTAATTAACTTTATTTCAAGCAAAAGTAGATATACCAAGGAATTAAATTATATTAAGAACGTAGCCGAATATAACGGATACACTGCTTGCCTAGATAAAAAAATATACAACAAACAGAAAACAAAGAAAATGTTAACGAAATCAACGACGTTTAGACGAGCGAAAACGGAAATAACTTTGTTTGATTACCATTTGAACCTCTAATCACGAGGAGTCTAGATAGAATTTAAAAAAGGCCAACTGGCAACTAACATTTCGGATAAAAAAATATCTTAAAAGACTTACTAGGTAACCGAAAAGACAAGGATAACACGGCCATAAAGTCGGGAATCTATTAAGTAAGCTGTAAAGATTGTGATCTTAAGTACGTCGGACAAATCTCCGACCGCGAGGCATGGTGTGAAGAGAAGCCTGGCATACCATGAAACGCGCTCGTCTGGTTCACGGGCGGATCCAGCGGGGAGCGTGGGACGGGGGCAGGTGTTTATTCGGAAGGACCGAGGGTAAGTCTTAGTATTTCGCTCGGAGCCCATGCAACGGTCTTTCAGGCAGAAATGTACGCCATCCTGCACTGTGTGCGGGAGAACAAGAGGAGGGGGCTACACCAACAAGCGGACATACAGCCAGACAACCCTTAAGGCCCTAAGTAGTCCACGGGTAAATTCCTGGCTGGTGAGTGAGTGCCGAGACGAGACGAGCGACCTGGCTGGGCAGAATGAGGTCACTCTCAACTGGGTGCCGGGTCACTCGGGGGTCAAAGACAATAAAGAAGCTGGCAGTCTCGCGAAGAGAGGGTCAGCAGAACCATTTGTGGGACTAGAACCAGTTCTGAGCGTGACAAAGATCACTGCCAGGGGAGCCAATCAGTCCTCGGTTAGAAACGAACACAAGGTGTATTGGGCAGATTGTCCAGGGGTCAGACATGGGAAGTCAGTAATTGACGAACCCAGTTCAAAGAGAGTTGTGGAGCTGCTAAATCTTAGCAGAGGACAGCTCAGAAACATAACAGTTGTCTTGACGGGACACATGGCCGTCAAGGAACACCTACATAAAATGGGGAGGTTCGAGGGGGACCTCGCATGCAGACTCTGCAGCGAGGGGAGAAATCAGCCCAGCACATCTTGTGTGAGTGTAAAGCTCTGGACAGCAAAATACAACTGATCTACGGTCAGTCAAGACCGGAGATAGACCAATATAAAACTTCACCCCACCAATCGCTGTGCAGACTAGTTCAAGGCACAGTAATTTTGAAATTGATGGAGTGAAATGACTATGGGCATGTACAATAAGCCAAAGACTGCAGTGATATCGGCGCGGCAAAGACGCGGACGAGCCCTGAGGAAGAAAAAAAAAACGCCGGACAAACAAAAAGATCTATTGGAATTAGATTCAAAGAACACTTAGCACAGTTACGATACGGTGCTATAGATAGATATTCCTCAGCCCGACATATTTGGGATAATAATCACCACGTTAATGAAGAGAATCTAAAATTAATATAAAATGTAAGACAGCCAGGACGACTGAACGCCTTTGAGAGCATATATATTGCTAAATATATTACCAATAAAAAATGTATGAACCTTGCACCAGCTCCAATCAGTAGTCACCGATAGATTTTGACTACGACTTATTTAAATAGCATAGCAGTACAGATAACGTCATCTGTCTTTGTCCATCATTGTAGACATTACATTATAGAATCTGAAGTGATGTCGAGGATTATTTAATTATTAATTTCGAATAACTTTATTTTCCCTTGATCAAACGACTTGAAAATTGGTACACAACCTCGTCTGTCTATGTTATTTCAAGCTGTAAATTTTTGTTTCAATCACTTGGACAATTTGAGAGATATTGCATTTTTTTAAATACCACATCACTCAGAACACCATTCACACACACCACCTGATATCTGTCAGACAAATAGCTTTGCAATAGCTGTTGCTGTCTCCCCCTAAACCCAATTTTCTCCAGTATTTCAAGCAATCTTGTGTGATCAACCGTGTCGAATGCCTTTTTTAGATCCACCAAGACACACAATGAAGGTCTGGTGTTATCCAGACTGTGATATATATTACTCGTCAGTTCAATTATGGCATCCTGCGTAGATGTCTTCTTCCTGAAGACATACTACCTCTCAGATAATAATCCATATTTATCTAGATAACCATCGAAGCGTTTTTTTCAGGAGACACTCAAAGACTTTAGCAATACTGGAAATCAGTGATATCGGTCTATAGTTATCGGTATCCAGCACATCTCCTTTCTTAAATAAAGGTTTGATAACACCCATTTTAAAAGCTCTAGGGAATATGCCCTCGTCTATACAGTGATTTAAAATAAAAGTCAGAGGAGTGACAATCTCATCCATTATTTATTTCAGTGTCTCTGCCCTTATTCCGTCGTACCCGGGTGCCTTGTGGTCCTTCAGTGTCTTCACAATTGGTTTAATCTCATCCTCTTCTGTTCGCAATATCACCAATGACTGACTCACCCGCGCAGACGACACCAACTTATTGGAGACAGATATCCTGCTTGCCAAATCATTTCCCCCATCTGAAAAATATTTATTAAATTGATTCGCAATCTCAAGATCAGTCTCTAGGATAGATCCATGCTCATCTCGAAGCTTAGTGATTCCTGCCTTCGCTGCTGTCTTTCCGCCAATATCATTCACTATATTCCACAAACCTCTAGAAGTATTTTTGCATCTGTCAATGATCCTACCGTAATGTTCCTTCTTGGCCGTTCTTATTATACCATTTAGTCTGTTTCGATAATACTTATATTGCTGAGCAAGTTCCTGATTATCTGGTTGCATCTTGAGCTTCCTAAACATTCGGTTTTTTTGATTCACTGATATAACAATGCCGCTGGTAATACAGTCTTTCTTCCCCCATGTTCGGCACCTGTACCTCTCCATGCAGTGTCCAATCATAGTTCGCAAATCTGATACAAAAGTCTCAGCAGCAATCTCAATATCATCTGCAACATAGATACAAGACCAGTCTTTGTTGATAAGCAAGTCCTTTAGTTTTTTCATATTGGTGCGGTGTCTATATGAACTTTTTAGTGAATTTTTTTTAAAAAAATTCACTAATGAGGAGATCCCGACTTTTGAATTTTGAAAAAATTTCTTCAAATGAGCGCTAATTAGGCCCCCCAGAACACATATCCGGGGTCAGTTTAAATTTTTATATGTTTATATATATATATATATATATATATATATATATATATATATATATATATATATATATATATATATATATATATATATATATATATTTATATATATATATATATATGTATCACACCGATAACTCAAAAAATAATGGGCCGATTTTGATTAAATTTGGTGAATAAATTCCTTTTGCAAATGGCTTGGATAAGTTCGTTAGCCAGGAAAATCGGTCCAGGTTTTCCCGGAAAATTTTGTGTTTTCTTTCGAAAAAAAATTATATCTCCGGAATTAACAAAGTAAGGGCAACCAAATTTCATATGCGGATTTATATCATTATAGGCAAGTTACCTACCAAAATTTAGCTCCGTAGGTTAAAGGATAAAAAAGTTACAGGCATTCAAAGAAAAATAAATTTGGATTTTCCTCAAAACATCAAAATTGCGATTTTAAACGTCAAAATTGGTGAGTACATTCCTTTCGCAAGTCGCTTGGATAATTTTGTTAGCCAGGAAAATCCGCCGAGGTTTTCCCGGAAAAAATTGTGTTTTCTTTCGCAAAATATTTATATCTCCAAAATTAACAAAGTAAGGGCAACAAAATTTGGTAAGCTGGTTTATATCATTATAGGTGTGCCACCTACCAAAATTTAGCTCTGTAGGTCGAAAGACAAAAAAGTTATGGGCATTTAAAGAAAAATAAATTGGGGGTTTCCTCAAAACGTCAAAGTGACAATTGAAAACGTCAAAATTCGCAACATTTAGGCAAATAACTTGAATCTAATACGGGCTATGGAAAGAAAATGTCTCAAGAAGAATGTTTTACATACACCGAACTCTTAGTTTCAACCGTCATTGTCCTTCATTTTACTAAAATATTTCCAGAAAATTCATTTCTAATAGACCCTTTCTCTGATGCTTGGCAGTAGCCTTAGCTATAGAGTTTATTGTTTAATGGTATATAATTTTTGTCGAATTTTCGTAAAAAATCAATAAAGCTCAATATATTCGTTATTATACAAGATATGAAAAAATATTGTATACATTAATTATACGGTGTTTTGAGCTACATCTTAAAAAATTATTGCGACAATCACAGGGTGGCCCATAAGTCGTTGGTGATACAAATAATTTTTTTTTGTCGAAAACGCCTTATTTTTTTGCATTTTCCATCGAAATATAATGCATGTTTGTAAGTTAAGAAATTCTGGAGGCAGCAAGTGCGTTGTGGTTGCGAATTTTGGTTAAATGCTTCATATTTGAAAAGCTCAATTTGCTATTAACCTATAAGGTTGACCAAGAAACGGATTTTTTCAGTAACACTTTTGGTTTACTTTTGGAAATTTCTGTACGGTTTCAAACAATCAAGTTATTTTGATGAAACATGGCACATTGTTTTTACTATATATGTTATACTGGTAATCAAATTTGATGCCTGCTTTTTCTATATAGGTTATACTGGTAACCAAAATTGATGTCTGCTTTCTTAAAAAGAAAACACACATATTTGCAATAAAAACATTTTTATGAAAATTCACTACCATAACGCACTTGCTACGTCCCGAGATTTTTTTAGTTTCGCCATGTTTCAGTGCCGCAGGAAATGATACCTGTAGCACGGTAGCATAATTATCCGTTACACACGACTCCATTATAATTGGGTACAAACTGCAGCAGCCACCTACAACCCTGGCAAATATGTAATCTAAACAACTGCCAGAATCTTTATGTACTCGTGTGTACCTGTTGATAAGGGAGTCATAACCCTCAGATGATAGAATATTTAGATATTCGTACATATTACTGCTATTACCAAAAAGATCTACGTTGATGTCACCCACAATATATATATATATATATATATATATATATATATATATATATATATATATATATATATATATATACATATATATATATATATATATATATATATATATATATATATATATATATACATACATATATAAATATATATATATATATATATATATATATATATATATATATATATATATAGTTGACCATGAAAATGGGTTCCAGGTGCCCTAGTTCGCGCTAATTTGAAGACGTTTTCCGAAACTCTCACCATCGATACCTCATATTAGTGAATTTTCTTAATCAAAATTCAGTAAAAACAACGAGATCTTCAAAGCGATTCGTTGACCGGTGTGTCAGAAGGTTTTATTGTAACATGCGCCGTGAATCACTCTGTATATTACACAGTAATCCCTTTTAATTTACCTCGACAACCTGACACGTTAATCATGTTTGTACACCTGCTCCGGACCTATACACTGACCCCCACATATCCCAGCATTTATTTGAAACTAATCAAAAACAACAAACCCAACTCATTGTCACGGCAACTTTATATCACATATAGACAGCAGCGGTAAATTGCTCACTTATATTGGTAAACACAGCCAACTAAATCCCGCTATGTGTTAGTTATTGTTGCGATAACATGGACAGGAGCAGAGCAAAAGGACAGGGACGTTAGATGGCCGTCCTGGGATTAGTAACTCCTGCGATAACAGGACGTATTGTTTGGGAACTACAATCCTCCCTTGGATACCCTCTCTCGTCTCTTAGTCCCGCTCTAATGTGTCATGCTGTTGGTAGAGTCTACAGCTAGGAGGATAGTTTCTGCTATTCTAGGATCTATTATGTAATTATAAAGATCAGAAGCTTTGCTTCTGCAGGATTCCGCACTGTACAGATTAAGTAGATAAGTGGAGGGTGTTAAGACTGCTTATCTTATGATAATACCAGCAAGAAATAAGTATTTAGTTGGCAGCGCTGGCGAATTATAACTTTTTTGTCGTGAATTATATATGTGTAGTTCTAAAGAGTACGTTTATTCTTAAGAACCTGGAGAGCCATGATCATCTACCGGCATTCGTCGTGTACAGTGGCGGCTGGTGCCTTAATGCATTGGGGGTGCGCAAGAAAAAACAGTTCGGGACGCAGCAAGTGCGTGATGGTAGTAAATTTTTATAAAATGCTTCAAATTTGAATAACTCAAGTTTCTACGAACTTAGAAAGTTGAATTTTGGTGTGTAGTAGGGCCTTACCCAGGGCAATTCATCCGCCAAATTTCGTCAAAATAACTTTATAATTTTTGGAGAATATATTTGTTTTTAAAAGAAAACTCAAAATTTGAATAACTCAATTTTCTTAAATTGTAGAAAGTTGAATTTTAGTGCGTGGTAAGGTATTTTACAAAGCAATATATTTATCAAATTTCATTAAAATAGCTTTGTAATTTTCGGAGAAAAAGATTTTTTTTTGAAACAAAACTCAACATTTTCCTGGAGAACGTTATCCGATTTTCCTGACTAACGAACTCATCCAAGCCATTAATAAAAGGAAGGCACTTGCCGGGTTTCATCGAAATCAGTTGCTTATTTTTTGAGTTATCAGTTGGATACATATACTTATACATATACATACATACATACATACACACATATATATATATATATATATATATATATATATATATATATATATATCTTGTTGTTGTTGTTGTTTATTGGCAAAAATTATACATTAGGTTAATACAATAAGTCTTATGCAACTTGTGCTGTATCATAAAACATAATTTATAAGGTTGAATCATAAATAGTTTGACAGTCCGACACCAAATTTATAAACTTCAAATTTTGACGTACCAAACCTAAATTTTTTTTGCCCTTCTATTTCGCACCTTCTAACACTTCAACCATCACCTTCATTTACCATAAATCTCTGCTATTCCATAATGTCTTTCTAACTGCTATTCTTTCCAAACAACCCATATTTTCACCAAAATTTTTAAATTTGTAGGAGATAAAAATTACTTTAATTTGACAAATTACTAGCTATTTAAAAGTTAACCTTTAAATTTAAAATATCCACTGAATTAATCACAGTATCACAATTATTTTGTCCACGTATTAAGCAACCCGAAGTAGCATTTCCTGAGAGCGCCGAAAAATACACACCACCGCCCGCCTGCTTTATATGGATATGGATGTATATAACGTCTGCAACGATTAACACTATACTTATTCTGATTCTGTATTCTGCATTAATGGCTGCCGACTCTCTGCGATACTCGATATACTAATTTTGTTTGTTGAATGCAGGAGGTAAAAAAGTTAATAAAAATTCATTAAAATATAGCATAGCAAAAATATTTTTTTTTCACGGCAGGCGACAGTGCGGGCGCACTTATTAGAAGCCGCCCCTGGTCGTGTAGCATAAATGGCTCGTGTTGGCTCGCGATCCGGTGATCTCGAATATAAGACGTAGCAGATGGTTAGCTTCAGAAGTAAGTTAAAAACATAAATATACATAATAATAAATTAAAGCAGTTTGTAAAATATCAAATTAAAAAAAGTTTGGAGGCAGCAAGTGCGTTGTGGTAGTGATTTTTATTAAAAAAAATTAATGGCAGATATGTTTTTTATTGAATTTTTATTAAAAAAAATTCACTAATAGAGAGGTATCGATGGTGAGACTTTTCAACCGACAACACAAAAAGTAATTAACCGATTTTGATGAAACTCAGCAGGTACCTTTCTTTTATGAATTACTTGGACGAGTTCGTTAGCCACGAAAATTAGACACGGTTTTCCGAGAAAATTTTGAGTTTCGTTTTGGAAAAAAAAATTATCTCCGAAAATTTTAAAGCTCTTTTCATGAGTTGTGGTGGATATATTGCCTTGTCAAATAGCTTACTACGTACCAAAATTAAATTTTCTAGGTTTATAGAAAATTGAGTTATTTAAATTTGCAGAATTTAATTAAAATTCGCTACCATAACGCACTTGCTGTGTCCCAAACTTTTTAATGAAGACAGGCATCAAATTCTGCTAAAAGAATACATAAAATTCAAGTCTGTAATTAAAATTGAAAATAAAATACTTGTTTGCACGAAAATCCATTAAAATCTTATTTTCGACGAGGTTCGTTTAAAAAATGTTCCATCAATTGAATAATTTTTCATACAAAAATTCTAAAATGTTTCTTCAAAGAAAATTCATTAATAAGAAAATTCGCTATTAAAAGAACATTTTGTACAAGAAAATTCTCCAATGAAAATAAATTAAAAAAGTCTGGACGCAGCAAGTGCGTTATGGTAGTGAATTTTCATAAAAATGTTTTTATTGCAAATATGTGTGTTTTCTTTTTAAGAAAGCAGGCATCAATTTTACCAGTATAACCTATATAGTAAAAGCAATGTGCCATGTTTCATAAAAATAACTTTATTGTGTGAAAATGTACCAAGATTTCCAAAAGTAGACTTAAAGTGTTCCCGAAAAACTCGTTTCTTGGTCAACCTTATAGGTTAATAGCAAATTGAGCTATTCAAATATGAAGCATTTGATCAAAGTTCGCTACCATAACGCACTTGCTGTGTCCAGAATTTCTTTTCTTACAAACATGCATTATATTTCGATGGAAAATGCAATAACATAAAGCGTGTTTGATTAAAAAAAAAAGAAAATTTGTATCACCAATGACTTATGGGCCATCCTGTGATTGTAGAAATATTTTTTTAAGATGTAGCTCAAGACACCCTATAAATAATATATACAAATTTTTTTCAAATCTTGTATAATAACGGATATATTGAACTTTATTGATTTTTTACGAAAATTCGACAAAAATTATATACCATTAAGCGATAAACTCTATAGCTAAGGCTACTGCCAAGCATCAGGGAAAGCGTCTATTTCAAATGAATTTTCTGGAAACATTTTAGTAAAATGAAGGACAATGACGGTTGAAACTAAGACTTCAGTGTTTGTAAAACATCCTTCTTGAGACATTTGATTTCCATAGCCCGTATTAGTTTCAAGTTATTTGCCTAAATGTTGCCGATTTTGACGTTTTAAGTCGCAACTTTGACGTTTTGAGGAAAACCCCAATTTATTTTTCTTTAAATGCCTATAACTTTTTTGTCTTTTGACATACAGAGCTAAATTTGGTTGCCCTTACTTTGTTAATTCGGGAGATATAAATTTTTTTCGAAAGAAAATACAAAATTTTCCGGGAAAACCTGGGCAGATTTTCCTGGATAACGAACTTATCCAAGCCATTTGCAAAAGGAATTTATTCACCAAATTTAATCAAAATCGGCCCATTATTTTTTGAGTTATCGGTGTGATACATGTATATATATATATATAAATATATATATATATGTATATATATATATATATATATATATATATATATATATATATATATATATATATATATATATATATATATATATATATATATATATATATATATATATATATATATATATATATATATATATATATATATATATATATATATATATATATATATATATATATATATATATATATATATATATATATAAACATATAAAAATTCAAACTGACCCCGGATATGTGTTCTGGGGGGCCTAATTAGCGCTCATTTGAAGAAATTTTTTCAAAATTCAAAAGTCGAGATCTCCTCATTAGTGAATTTTTTTAAGAAAATTCACTAATAAATAAAAGAGACTGGTTCGATTTTCCTGGTCAACGAACCATTTCAAGTTTTAGTGAATTTTCTTAGAAAAAATTTATTCATATGAGCGCGATCTAGGACCCCTAGAACCCATATCCGGGGTCAGTTTCAATTTTTATATGTTTATATATATATATATATATATATATATATATATATATATATATATATATATATATATATATATATATATATCACACCGATAACTCAAAAAATAATAGGCCGATTTTGATAAAATTTGGCATGTACTTTTCTTTTGTAAATAGCTTTGACAAATTTTTTAGTCAGGAAAATCGGAAGAGGTTTTTTGAGAAAATTTTGAGTTTTCATTCGAAAAAAATTTTTATCTCAAAGAATAATACGCCGATTTTGATAAAATTTGGCACGTACCTTCCCTTTGTAAAAGCCTTTGATAAGTTCGTTAATCAAAAAAATCGGACGAGGTTTTCCAGGAAAATTTTGAGTTTTCATTTGAAAAAAATTTTTATCTTAAAAAATAAAAAATCTATGATAACCAAATTTGGTAGGTAGGTTTACGATATAAAAAGCAAACTATATACCAAAATTTAGATTTCTATGTTACAAGAAAAAAAAGTTATAAAATATTTTGTGCCAGATCATTTCTATGAAAATTCACTACCATAACGCACTTGCTGCGTCCTGGCTTTTTTTTACCCATCTACCAAAATATAATTTTGCACAAAAACTGTTTCGACGATGCAACAAAAATTTCATGAAAATTTGCAAAAATTTTCTCAAGAAAATGCGTAAACATCTTTCATTAATTACCAAAATTTCACAAATAACATCCTACAAAAAGTGATTTCTACGAAGCACAATAAAATTTCTGCGAAAACTGGCTAAATATTTTTTATGCAAAAGTTTGCTAGAAGCATACATAAAATTCAAATTATATACCTGATCTGTAAATAAAATTGAAAACAAAATAATTTGCTTGCACGAAAATTCATTAAAACCTCATTTTCGATTAATTTCGTTTCAAAAATATTCCATCAATTGAATAATTTTTCATAAAAAAATTCGCAACAAACGTTTCTTCAAAGAAAATCCAGCAGATTCATTTATGAGAACATTCGCTATTTAAAGAACATTTTGTACAAGAAAATTAACTAATAGAAATAGAAATAAATTAAATAAATTAAAAAATATTGAAAATCTGATCTAAATACAGAACTAGATACTTTTTAGTGAATTTTCTTAAAAAAAATTCACTAATGAGGAGATCCCGACTTTTGAATTTTGAAAAAATTTCTTCAAATGAGCGCTAATTAGGCCCCCCAGAACACATATCCGGGGTCAGTTAAAATTTTTATATGTTTATATATATATATATATATATATATATATATATATATATATATATATATATATATATATATATATATATATATATATATATATGTATCACACCGATAACTCAAAAAATAATAGGCCGATTTTGAACAAATTTGGTGAATACCTTCCTTTTGCAAATGGCTTGGATAAGTTTGTTAGCCAGGTCTAGGTTTTCCCGGAAAATTTTGTATTTTTTTTCAAAAAAAATTTATATCTCCGGAATTAACAAAGTAAGGGCAACCAAATTTGGTACGCGGGTTTACATCCTTATAGGTAAGCTACATGCCAAAATTTATCTCTGTATGTCAAAAGACAAAAAAGTTATAGGCATTTAAAAAACATAAATTGAGGTTTTTCACAAAACGTCAAAGTTGCGATTTAAACGTCAAAATTGGCAACATTTAGGAAAAGAACTTGAATCTAATACGGGCTATGGAAATAAAGTGTCTCAAGAAGAGTGTTTTACAAACCCTGAAGTCTTAGTTTCAACCGTTATTGTCCTTCATTTTAATAAAATATTTCCAGAAAATTCATTTCAAATAGACCATTTCTCTGACGCTTTGCAGTAGCCTTAGCTATAGAGTTTATCGTTTAATAGTATATAATTTTTGTAGAATTTTCGTAAAAAAATCAATAAAGTTCAATATATCTGTTATTATACAACACATGGAAAAAAATTGTATATATTAATTATAGGGTGTCTTGAGCTACATCTTAAAAAAATATTTCTACAATCACAGGGTGGGCCATAAGTCGTTGGTGATACATTTTTTTAAATCAAACACGCCTTATGTTATTGCATTTTTGCATTTTCCATCGAAATATAATGCATATTTGTAAGAAAAAAAATCTGGACGCAGTAAGTGCGTTATGGTAGCGAATTTTGATCAAATGCTTAATATTTGAATAGCTCAATTTGCTATTAACCTATAAGGTTGACCAAGAAACGAATTTTTCCGGGAACACTTTAAGTTTACTTTCGGAAATTTTTGTACATTTTCAAACAATAAAGTTATTTTGATGAAACATGGCTCATTGTTTTTACTATATAGATTATACTGGTAACCAAATTTTATGCCTGCTTTCTTAAAAAAACACACATTATTGCTATTAAAAAATAGTTTTATGAAAATTCACTACCATAACGCACTTGCTGCGTCCAGAGTTTTTCTCTGGCTTCAGACAGATCATTTTTTTGCCTGTGGATGTTGTAAAAATTGAATCCGGTTGTATAGAAGAAAACAACCTTTTCTAATTCCACAAATCTCTACGTCTATCTTAACTGTGACACGGTTTTACCAACTAAGGGCAACAACAGCTACTATTAAACTTGAATTAAAAGTCTTAAAGTTGCTATCTTTCCTTTTCAACAAAACGTCTTTAAAAACATATATTGGAATTACACAATCTGATCAGATAACGTTCAAATGGAATCAAAGCCGAAAAAAAGTAAAAAAAGTCTGGACGCAGCAAGTGCATTATGGTAGTGATTTTTCATAAAAATGTTTTTAATAGCAAATATGTGTGTTTTTTAAAGAAAGCAGGCATCAAATTCGATTGCCAGTATAACATATATAGTAAAAACAATGTGGCATGTTTCATCAAAATAACTTTATTGGTTGAAAACGTACAAACATTTCCTAAAGTAAACATAAAGTGTTCGCGAAAAAATCCGTTTCTTGGTCAACCTTATGGATTAATAGCAAATTTAGTTTTTCAAATATAAAGCATTTAATCAAAATTCGCTACCATAACGCACTTGCTGCGCCCATAATTTATTATATTGTTAGAAATTTGAAAAAAAATGTTTCGATGAATAAAGTAGGTTCGGTTCTATGTAGTCCAGTGTTCGAACTGTTATCTTACTAACCAGCGTCTCCTTATTAGAATGAATATTTGATAATGACGCACAGTATAACAAAAGCAGGTGTGCAGTTTTAATTACGGTGATTTAAGACACAACAGTGGGGGTCTGTCTGTATACCTTCCCAGAGGAAGGAACTGACAGATGAATAGGAATTTTAGTTTTTATTAGCTTTGTTTATTCATCTCTCTGATACACTAACTTTATTAGCAAAACGATCTTCAGATCTAAAAACCGTTTTGCGATGAACTGGGTTCTCAAAATTATACTTATCAGTGCTCATCGCTGGTTCCAATCTTCACTCATTGACAATATTGTTCTTATTAAGTCGGAACACAATTCATTGTAATCTATTTTTGGTTTATAGGATAAGAGCCTCGGTTGTTCAGTGGTAAGAACGTGTGCCTCTGAACTGAAGGGTAGTGGGTTCGATGCCAGGGTACTCCTTGCAGTGTTTCAGTACATACTGTACAAATAACATCAACCGAGGTTGTGGTATTGTATTTGAGCAAGTTTAATGTCTGCACGTTCCGCCCTTCGGAGGGGGCATAAAGTTGTCGGTCCAGTGTCCATGCAATATTGGGCACGTTAAAGATTCCCACCCTTCTTACAGAAAGGCAGGGGTTCGGCAAAATTTATTGGATAGTGAGGTGAAACTGCTCCCTGGCGTCGGTGAATGGCCATAGTCGCGGGAATAGGCCGACGTTAAAGAAATAAAAACTCGGGACGCAGCAAGTGCGTTATGGTAGTGAATTTTTATTAAATGCTTCAAATTTAAATAACTCAATTTTCTATAAACTTAGAGAGTTTAATTTCAATACGTAGTAAGGTTTTTCCTAAGGCAAGATATCCACAAAATTTTATTAAAATAACTTTGTAATTTTCGGAGAAAAAAATTTTTTTCGAAAGAAAATTTAAAATTTGAATAACTCAATTTTCTCTAAACTTAGAAAGTTGAATTTTGGTACGTAGTAAGGTTGAGGCAACATACATAGTAAATTTCATTGAAACAGCTTTGTTACTTTCGGAGAAAAAAAAATTTTCGAAAGAAAACTCAAAATTTTTCCGGAAAACCCCGTCTGATTTTTCTGGATAACGAACTCATCCAAGCCATTAATAAAAGACAGGCACTTGCCAAGTTTCATCGAAATCGGTTAATTATTTTTTGAGTTATCATATATATACATACATATATATATATATATATATATATATATATATATATATATATATATATATATATATATATATATATATATATATATATTATATATATATATATATATATATATATATATATATATATATATATATATATATATATATAAACATATAAAAATTAAACCTATTTACAAATGAACTTTAATAAGATATTATGCTGTGACAATACCTCTCTCAAGCACCCTAAAATATAATCAAAATGTGCACAGTTATATATGTTTTATTTCTTTTTCCCTTGTCTTAATACACTACATATTTTATGACAATCGATTTAATTTACTTATTTGATTTCATAAATAGTCGGTTAATAGTGACTTGGAATGAAGTAGACACCACATCTTCAAACATATTAAGAGAATATGAGTAAATCAACAGCAACTGGGAATGAATTCGGTCAGTCGCCCAGCCACGTGGTTAAAAAACACTGTTTGCATGAGTGGTTACAACTCTAGATCTAAATAAAAGGACTGTAACAGCGGCAGAAGCAGAAGTCAATGGAAGGTTTGTGTATTCGGAAAGAAACTATTGACTATTAATAACAACAATTGACTAAAAACGCTGCGAGTTGTAAGGCAAAGATAATTATACTACAGAGGTGATAAATGATAATACATTACAATAGGGTTATATATAATCGTAAATGCTTCCAATGATTAACAATCAGTGAATTTAGTATTATTGACATTTCTCGGAAACTTACAAATGAATTTCATGAGTCAATAAGAAAAGCATTGACTAACCAACAGCAACCACATACTTATGATTTAAACATAAATGTTTCAAATTTGAATAGCTCAATTTTCTGTAACCCTAGAAAGCTGAATTTTGGCACATAGTTAGGTATTTCCCAAAGCAATATGTAGACCAAATTTTATCGAAATTTTCGGAAAAAAAAAATTTTTTTGAAAGAAAACTCTAAATTTTCTCGGAAAACCCCGTCCGATTTTCCTGGCCAACGAACTCATCCAAGCCATTAATAAAAGAAAGGCACTTGCCGAGTTTCATCTAAATCGGTTAATTATTTTTTGAGTTATCAGACGGATACATATATATATATATATATATATATATATATATATATATATATATATATATATATATATATATATATATATATATATATATATATATATATATATATATATATATTTATATATAAGCATATAAAAATTCAAACTGACCCCGGATATGGGTTCTAGGGGTCCTAATTCGCGCTCATTTGAAAGAATTTTTGCAAAGTCTCACCATCGATACCTCTCTATTAGTGAATTTTTTTAATAAAAATTCACTAAAAACACACACGTTTATATGATAAATATACTATACTATACCGTGTACATTTCGCTCTCAGTGTACCGAATAGCTTTTCAAATTTTTAAGAAATCTCTCGAGTAAATATTCAATTTAAGTCCTGGTCTGATATGCAGTCGCAAGTAGATCTGAGACCTAGCGTTCCATCTCCACGTTGTTCTTATTTATAGTCTGGCAGACCGAGACATCACACTGGGACATAAATCCTCTTCATCTTGCTCTTTTTACTACTCTTGACTCTAACTCCTGTCCGAATACCGCCGCTATTCTGTTTGTTTAAACATCCCGACTTACGTAAAACCATAATCGGGAATTCTAAACCATTCTTCCCATATCTCCAGCTATTGTTGATTTAGAACTGTTGCGACTATTCATTCCAGACGAAATACTAAGCTTTCGCTGCAGCAAGTCTGTCGAGAGTGGATTCAGGAACGGCAGCATTACGCTCTCTTCCGGTGACAAAATACGGGATTAAATACGTAACTCGGGAATTAATGTGCTAAATATTGTAGAGGAAGTCATGTCTGACAATTCAAAAGAATTAAAACTAGTAGTTTTCTTACGACCACTACATCAGAATGTTTAGGAACTGATATTGAATACATACTTAATGATTTTTAATAATGTATGTATCCCCTGACAAACAAATCGAACCCATTTTAGTGAATTTTCATTTAAAAAGTTCACTAATAGAGAGGTATCGATGGTAATATTGTTGGAAAATTTCTTTAAATGAGCGCCAATTAGGACCCCTAGAACCCAAGTCTAAGGTCAATTGAAAATTATATAAATATACAGTGTGAAACACACTTATCGAATAAAATTCATTATTCAGGAAAAAATTGCTTTTGTGGAAAACGCTAAGACACGTAAAGTTAAATTTGTCGAACATTATCTTACAATCACAGTTAACAAAATTTACCCCCACTACTTTATATTTTAAAAAAAATAGCCACCCTGCATTTTTTCATCACAACTAGATGGATCACATTTTCTAAATGCAGAGATACCCCATATGTATGGTCTAATATTACAATTTTCAATACAAGGTGAAAATTTAATAGCGGAATATTAAAACTAAACAGTTTACACTGAAATTCAAATTTCAAAAATAAACTTAATAAAAACGTCCCTTTCTTATATATAATAAATGTTCTAAATGTTCTCCATTCGCTTCCACACAACGAAATAATCCACTCTAGAATTCTTCCCTAACTCTGTTCAACACGTCGAGCGTTACGTTCCTAATTTCTGTTGTTATTTACATTTTCAAATAATCTAAATCAGCAGGTTGCGTTTTATACACTCTGTTTTTAGGGTATCCCTATAAAAAGGAACAAAGAAGTGTAAGATCTGGTGATTAAGCGGGCCATTTTACGAAACCTCTTCGTCCAATCCATCTTTGTGGAAAGACTTCCTGTAAATACCCCCGTACTTGAAGAGCAAAGTGGGGCAGTGCACCGTCTTGTTGAAACCATATCCTTTAATGGGAAATATTAGGTTCCATCACATTTGTATACAATTATGCTAAGATTGGGACAACCTGTTCTCTTAGCATTTCTAAATATCTTGGACCGTTTAGAATTTCTATAAAAACAGGTCCAATTACGTGATCACCAATGATACCAGCCCAAACGTTCATGTTCTGAGGACGCTATGTGTGTGTTTGCAGTACCTGACATTTTGCCAGTTTACATCGCAATTCAAAAGAAATGTAGCTTTATCGGAAAACAACGTCAGCAGAAGAAATAACCTTTCTGTGTAACATGTCCAGCAGTTGTTCACAAATTTGCAGTCTTTTATTGGAATCACCGCCAATCAACTCTTGAACGTGTTGTAGTTTATATTTAGCACAATTAATATACGGTAGGTGGTAGTGGACTTTTCCTTTACGTGATATTAAAGGATTTTTTCACGCCCGAGGAGGAACCACCCCTTACATCAAGGGGCCGTTGAAGTTCCAACGGACGTTTCCGGTTCTGGTGTATGAGTCGGTCTCCCTTATAAACAAAAATGATGATGGCTCCTCCTTGTAGAAAAGTTCCCGGAGATAAAATATACCTCCATTGGGATCTCTGGGAGAGGTGTGTATAGGGGGCGCCGGCATCAAGATTCAACATATCCTTCTCGCATATATGTGGCCTAAATTCTAACCTGAACTCCGTCCACCATTTCCTCCAGGCTAATAGACCCCAACTTCTCTTCCTCACAGAAACCCAAATCATTCTCTTAATCCTGTGACAAGGCCAGACTTGAAAAGGTCAAAGCTCACAAAAGGCTTCTACATAATCCCAGTCAAGAAAACCGTCAAACATGTAACGACGCAAGAAACCGCTATATCTGCATTCTTTCTGAGGCCAAAACTTCGTTTAATAACCACATCAAAAACAAAGTCCTCTTAAGCTTTAACGGCAGCAAACCTTTCTGGACTCTTGCTAAATCTATTGGGAATAATTTCTGCAGAAGCAAGTTCTCACCTCTTGTTTCAGGGGATGAAATTCTTTCTACCGCCCCGGAAAAGGTTGAACTTTATGCCTCGTTGTTCGCCGGCAATTTTACTCTCACCCCACCTCTAAATTTTCAAACACCAGCAGTCCCCAATGTTGCGCATAAAATGACGGATATCATTTTGCTCTCTTCTCTTAATAACAGGAAGGCCTCTGGCCTTGACGAGATCCCAGCAATTGCTCTCAAAAAATGCGCACCAGAACTTGATCCTGTCCTGACTCGCCTGCTTCGGACATTTTACAATAGAGGCATATTCCCTAGTAACTGAAAAACTTCTCGAGTACAACCCGTCCCCAAGAAAGGATCCAAAGCGTTTCCTAGGAACTACAGGCCTATTTATCTCCTTTCAGTCGTCTCTAAAGTTATGGAAAAGTATATAAACACATAATTACTAAAATAACTTGAAAAACACAGCCTAATCCATGACAGGCAGTATGGATTCCGTCTGCGCAGATGAACTGCCGACCTCCTTTCTTTGTCACCCATTCTTGGAACAGGTCTATGGAACTACACGGTGAATCCCAGATTGTCGCTCTAGACATATCCAAGGAATTCAACCAGGTCTGGCACGCAGCGTTACGTAATAAACTAACGGCCTATGGCCTACCACCAAAACTGTCGTGGATTGCCATTCCTTTAAATTGTATCCAATTAATGCAGGAGTTCCTCAATGTTCAGCTTTAGCCTCTACTTTGTTTATTCTCCACATCAATGACCTCCTCCTAGCACATCCAACCCAGTTCACAGTTACGCGGACGACAGCACCCTCCACTGAAATATACAATATTCTAAGCCTGTCTCTTTAGCCCAATTAGATGAGGATCGTAGACTCATGGAGAATGCTGTCTCTGTGGATCTTCAAAAAATATTAGACAAGAAAAGTAAAAATCTTGTACAATTCAACTCCACCAAACCTCAGTCTTGCTTTCTATCTCATAAGAGATACACCAGCCCTAGACCCATCACAATGAACAACTGGGGTGCCGTTGCCGCTTCAACACTCGCTTTCCTAGACTTCATTCCGAAGAGAGCTGTACGTCCCATCGGTGAACCTACTCTTACCCAACGACTGCCATCCCTTGCCCAACTCACTTCACCAAACCCCAGTCTTGCTTTCTTCTTCTGCTAGACTCATCACAATGAACAACTGGGGGGCCGCTGCCGCTTCTACACTCGCTATCGTGGACTCCATTCAGAAGAGAGCTAGACGTCACATTGGCGACCCTATCCTCAACCAAAGGCTGCCATCCCTTGCCCACCGACGTGCCGTTGGTGACCTTTATCTGCACGGGCACTGCTCCGGGGAACTTGCTTCCATAGTTCCTCCACCTGCTGCCCCAACAGATCTACCAGAGGAACAGAGCGAATGCACTCTTTTACTGTCCAGGTCACCAGACATAGAACACCTTGTTATGCCCACTCTTTTGTCCCGAGGACTTCTAAGTTGTGGAATTCTTTGCCGACACATGTTTTTCCTTCTCCTCCGAAACTCCAAACCTTCAAGTCCAGAAATAAAAAGTTGCCTCTTTCCTCCTTGTCGACACCCACGGTACGTTAGTATTTAGGCTGTAGGCCCTCTTGGTGTGTTGTTGAAATATATAAAAAAACTGTACTATAGTTAGATCTTCCGTCGCCTGACATATTTGGGATAATACTCACCACGTTAATGAGGAGAATCTAAAATTAATAAAAAAGGTTAGACAACCAGGACAGCTAAACCCCTTTTAAAGTATATCTATTACTAAATATAGTAATAATAGAAAATGTATGAATGTCGCTCCGCCGGATATGGGTGGTCTACTGATAGATTACTTTATAAAATAAATACCGGCAGAAGGACGTCCGATAGATAATAAAAGAATGCAGATATTTCCGCCAAATAAAATATGTAAATTTTGGTGTCGTTGAACCTCCCTATGTTACTGAGCTACTACCTGCAGAGGAATATAAATAGAGTTGTGGACATAAGATATTTAAAATTATTCATCATCTGATGGCGCTAACTTGGTTAGTGAAACGATCCTCAGTTTTTTTTTTAGATGTGTGGTGGGATCTGGGTTCACCAAGTGTACTTGTCGTTACAATGCACATTATTGATTTTAAGCAGCGGCAAATAATTTAATAGTTATTATGTGATCCTATTTATTTTCGACTGTAATGTAATTGGTATAAGCTGCGTATGAGATTAAGTGACCAATTTTTGAAAAACTCCTACGTGATAATAAATAAAACCCCAAACGTCTTTGTTTGAGTTTCCACAGATAATTAGGTTATAATTAATGATTGTTCCATCACACAATATGAAAGTGAACAGTGAAACCCTTACGCTTTTCCCGGTCCTTACCATTTTAATTATGATAATCATTTATTATCTGGTGAATAATTAATCTGTCATGTTCTTGAAAGGATGGTAAAGATAAAGAGAAATGTTAGGGGATCTTGCAGTATAACGCATGACTTGAATACAAAAGGATTCTAGAAAACGGAATGGAATTAAATGAGTTGTATTATCTATTTAATATTACCCTATTAATTTGAGCTATTCTGGCGGCACGCACTGTTGTCGACTATTAAATAACTAATTGACGTCTGTGGACTTGAAAAAATAATTAGTTCATTTTAATGCTAATGTTAAATAAATATAACTTCTGAGCATCACGACGTCTGGGACAGACATAGGGGAAGCCGGGGTAAAGAGGACCAGCGGGGCAAACAGGACCAGTATATTTACTTCAAAATGAATGTAGCTTCCCGCCGTGTTTCATCGCCAGAGGTTGGCACTTCTGAGTTCTATGCTTGACAGAAATATTATGCGTATGTCAAAACGAATGTGTGTGTTATGGTGATTTAAGCGAATATAAGGTAGGTTCTTCTAATATTTTGTTATATTATGGTGTACAATTTTAGAAAATTGCTGTATGCTAATGAACTAATGTTTTCACATGTGAAACATTATTCATTCAGCTATATTTTCATATAGATAAGCTGTTGTTTTGAGAAGTGAAAAGTGTGGTTATAATTAGTTTTGAAGTATACATACACTCGGGGTAAATAGGACCAAGCATTACGGGGCATGGGGGACCTTGGTCCTATATGCCCCATGCCGTTGTTAAACCAGAATATCTGTGGTTACTTATGCTTAAATTTATTGTTTTAGATGAGGAACTATAAAAGGAAGATACCGATGCCATTATGGGAAGAAACAGAAGCTGCAGCTGCAGTTAATGCTGTGCAGAGCGGCATGAGTTTAAGGTCGGCTTCGATAAAGTATAATATTCCTAAAACTTGCCTAATAAGACGGTTGAAGTTAGTTAGATCAAATGCAGATATTGCTGTTATGGGTCCCTCTCCGGGTGGTTTCAAACCAGTTTTTACGATCCGAGATGAAAATTTGTCAGTGGAACATCTTTTGGATATGCAAAAGAGGTTTGGTGGACTAACACCACTTGACGTTCGGCGAATTGCTTTCGAAGTGGCAACCAACTTAGGAATTTCACATCCATTCAACAAGGATAATAAATTGGCTGGACATTGTTGGTTAGCTGGATTCCTACAGAGACATCAAGAACTTTCCATTCGAAAACCTCAAGCTACAAGCCAGTGGTTTTAATAGAACTGCAGTAGATCAATTTTTCGATCTACTTGAAGAAGTTATGAAAAAATTCAATTTTACGCCAAATAATATCTATAATTTTGATGAAGCCGGCATAAGTACAGTACAAAAGCCTTGCAGGATATTAGCAAAAAAGACCAGAAACAAATTGGGCGAATTGTTACTGGCGAGAGGGGATCAAATATCACAGTTGGTTGCGCAATCTCTGCTGCAGGAAATTATATACCTCCTTTCTCCAGGAAGATAATGTCACCCCTATTGCTCAAAGGGACTAGTCTAGGTGCTGCAGGGTATGCTAATGAGTCCGGATGGATGGATTGTGAGTATCTCCTACTTTATTTGGACCATTTCATAAAGTACACCAAGCCTTCTGAACAGAATCCCGTTCTACTAATTTTTGATGGTCACATCAGCCATAGACAACTGAATGGAGTCAATAAAGATAGAAAGAATCATATCACACTTCTTACATTACCTTCTTATTGCAGCCATCGCATGTAGCCCCTTGATTTATGTCTTTTTGGTCCCCTGAAGAAGCAGGATTCCCGTGCATGTGATTTGTACATGAGCTCTCATTCCGGTGTTTGCATAACTTTGTAGGAAACTGCTGAACTTCTTTGCAAGGCATTCCAGAAGGTGGCTACCGTTGAAAAGGGAATCAAGGGTTTTGAGATAAGTGGAATTCATTCCTACAATCGAGATATATTTGAGGAAACAAATGTTATGCCTTCAGAAGTTTTCAATAACACACTCGAACGTGAACCTGTCCATACACAAAATGCCATTCCTACTCCTCAAGAGGAAATAGAAATCACTGTGGAAATTGATATTTCTCATATTGAACATCTGAAAGAAGATATTCACTGTTCCTCTTACCCAAGTTGTTCTTTCGCAAATGACCTACAGATATGTTCTCCAAGACCCTCAAAACTTGAAAAAAAGAAGACCTACACCAGAAGAAGAAAATAATCCTCCAAAATTCTAACTAGCACACCTGTGAAAGGGGATTTGGAGAGGCAAGAACAAAGTCAGAAAGTAAAGATGATAGTATCACGCACGGAACTGAAAGCGATGAAAGAAGAAACAGAGACAAACGTCGAGAAAGGTAACCTCAATTCTGTGGTGAAGAAAAAGAAACTTAAGAAGATGCCAGTTGAGAGAAGTGACAGTGACTCAGATCTCGAACCGCTGAAAACTGAACAAGCAAAACAGAAGACAAGAACTAAGAACAACACAGATGATGACAGCGAGAGTGATTCCGAATCAGAAGAATGCCTATACTGTGGTGAAGTCTATGGTAACAGTAGAGAAGGGGAAGGGTGGATTAGTTGTCAGGGATGTGGCAAATGGGCTCACGATGGATGTGCAGGCGTAGAGGAAAATGATGACGAATTTATATGCGGCCTGTGCTTAGAGTAAAGAGCGGCCCCTTTTGCCCCGAAGTATGGGGCATATAGGAACGAGAACACTATTTTTCATTTTGCTAAAAAAAAAATTGAACAAATATGTCTTTTTGTATTCCATGTGTCGATTAATGAAGGTAAATAAATATTGTGTAACCATATGTATTTGTTTTACTTAAATGCTTATAATTAAAGAAAATATTTGGCTAAATATCTTAAAGGGCCCCCTTTGTCCCGGACTCGAAAAACAGACAAGGCTATACTTCCAGACTATTTATTGATAAACGCCATATGCGTTTCGGCTCATATAACCTAAGCCATCTTCAGGGGCTTCCAGAAAAATTACAAAAGTGGTTGTGTCAGAAACAAAGTTTCTGGGAGGTTGGCAAGTATTCCATAACACAAGCGGTTACATAAGCCTAAACAGTCTTACAAGCACAGTCTACATTAAAAGCAAAGTTAAAGCTAAATCATTCTGTAACAGTTACATTTGTAAAAATTAAAGCTACAAAGTCAAAAAGATGAAAAGCTAAAACGCTAAAATGTCAAATCTTGGTCAATTAGCACCTCCATGCAGCAAAAACAACAGTACAAAAGTTATAAAACGGGCCAGAGCCCGTGCCAGTTAAGCTTAAAGTGCACTGAGGCACTAAAATCTAATGTCTATGAACAAATAGCAACAGGTAGAGAAGCTGTTGAGGCAGGCTGCACAATCAGAGCAGAATTTTCAGAGAAAATTACAGAGTTCAACCTATGATACGTATCAAGAATCAAACCAAAATGGCTAAACATACTTACGTTCTGTTTTTAATAACAAGAACTGAACTTTATAAGAAATATATCGTAGTAGCTGTTTTCATCGACTGTCGTCTTTGTTTCCTTGCACTATATAGGTGAAGCAAGAATTAGAAACATAATCAAAATCATCAAAAGTACTTGTCATAAAATCTTTGTATTCGGTATGTAATCCCCATATGACTTTATTTTACCCGTAAACACAAAAAAATACTCCAAAAATCTATTCAAAACCACTTTTGACTTAGTTGCCTAGAAGCAACACCGTCTGTTACAAGTAACAAATTATGCAATATTTTTCGCAGTACAATGGCATTGATAAAAACCAAACTATTTGCAAAGTTATTATCAACAGCAAATCTATATGTATAATAATAATTATATTGTTATAAATAATAAATTACACTATGTCAAAAAAACGTGGCTTACTCTTATTTAGTCTGCAATTCAAAAATCTGTGGTGAATGAACTACAAGTTCGTGCCATTCCGAGTGGTTGAGTGTTTACACTCACTCACTTAAACTCAACTCAACTCTTATTTAGTTTCACTATTAAAACATAAAAAAACAATTCTTTTTGGTGTAAAGCATAGTCTCATCTTACACTTCTCGCATTGTACAGTTGTATAACCAGTTGTACACAGTCTACATCTGCCTTTAGTTGAAAATAATTGGCCAGTGGCCTACTGATCCGTTCTGGTAGCATCATCTGGCCTCACACTAAATGGTTGACGAATCCTATCTTCCATATTTTCTTTTGACGGTCGTCCTCTTTTGGTTCTACATTTGCCTGTATTAAATAAAGACCTAGCCAGTTCCATTCTAATTTTTTTTAAAGGCATAGGTTTTACAGTCCTGTTAGTGGGGCAGAAGGAGCTTGTTTTCTTTCCCCAATGTTCTGCAGGTAGATTGATCCCACCCTCGCTAACTAGTCGGCTTTGCTAATTAGCGTTGGAAGAAGAATATGTTGAAGATGCGGACTGTACGTGGACTGTATTTATAACTCTAGGTGCACTGGATTCCAGAAGATTTCAATAATACACTTTTTTATATTTATATATGTTGTATTGTTACTATATACACTTTGAACTTAACATTTATTTACAATTTGGGGTTTTACACTTGATTTAATGGGTTATTCAGGAGATTTCACAATCTTATTAGCTACTTTCTATTGCATTTAACTGCGCGTATACTTTCTAAGTTGACACTGACTTTTCACTGTAATACTGTACGAACAGAATTTCTGTAAAAATATTGGAGCTTGAACTGAACCAGCTTAATCACACTAGCGAAGTTTACGTAGGAGATTGGGAACTCGTGGTTCCAAGAAATGAAGAAGATGAGATCTGGCGTAGAACTGACTTAAATACGCGAGCGGTGTTTAAGTAGAAAATTGGGAACTCGGAGTCCCAAGAATTTAAGAAGAGGAGATCGAACGTAGAACTGACTTGTACATTGCGAAAAGCTTGCTTTTATCGAGCTTTCGCGTAACGCTAGGTGACGTAGTTGACATAACATAATGTCAGTAATACAGAATGGCCAACTGGGTAGAAGCATTATTCCTAGTGAAGAAAATCCACTAGGTGCATCTAAAGAATACGTCAAAGACAGCTCAAGCTATTTACAATGATGAACCTAACGGTATATAAGTATTCTTTGAATGGCATTGTTCATGGGTAAAGCTAATGCGATACAGAGGATAAGAATTACCAGCAAATTGGAAAAGATTGTGAAATCCAGAGATAAATAATTCCAGGTAGAAACTTAAAGGATATTGCAATTGAATGAAAGTAACGAGACAGGGGCGTACCAATTCTGCTTCTCCAACAGTTAGCTCTGCAATCATTTCTATACAGCAGCCATGCATTGATGACGCAAACATCTAAAATCCACGTCACAATGGGGAAGTACCACTTTTTACTTCTGCTTGGAATTCTATAAAGACCTAGAAGAGAGCTGGCTTTATCCACTCCCCCCATATGTTTATTGTACTGGGTAATAAGATTTGGACATGGCACGTTAACTTTTTTCTTTTAACTTTTGGAATACCTTGGTACATGGTTGATAGGCTCAATTCCATTAAAAATACTTGCGAGAAGCACACACTTATTGTCTGCCCATTTCACTACAAAAATGTACCTTCGAACATCTGCTTTATAGACGTAAGAACCTCTTCCACGTTTCAACAATACTTTGTCAGCTTCTAGGCTGCAACCACCAATTCTATTAAACCGAATTGTACCCAAATTCAGAATTCCGAACTGTTGCTTCAGATAATCGAAAAGGCGCAAACTTGAAAACCAGTTATCGCAAAAAATGACCGAAATCTCTGGACTACTTAGAGTTTTGCATAAAGTAATAATGACTGATGCTCCAACACCAAGTGACCTTTCGTCTTCAGTTATTTCATTTGATGATCCCTTCAATGTTGGAAAAGTTGTGGCTTCTTGATAGGCAATGAAATCAGCAACGTATCCAGATACCGGATCACAATATATTACAACGGCACTGGTAAAAACCAAACTATATGCAAAGTTACTATCAATAAGAATATTAATTATATTGTTATACATAATAAACTACACTATGTCAATCAACATTACTTCCACTTATTGAGTTTCACTATGAAAACATACAAAACAATTATTTTGTGGTGTAAAGCATAGTCTCATCTTGCACTTCTCGCATTGTACAGTTGTATAACCAGTTGTACACAGTCTACATCTGCCTTTAGTTGAAAATATAGCCCAGTGGCCTACCGAATCCATTCTGGTAGCATCATCTGGCTCACACTAAATGGTTGACGCATACTATCTTCCATATTTTCTTTTGACGGTCGTCCTTTTTTGGTTACACATTTGCCTGTATTAGATAAAGACGTAGCCAGTTCTATTCTAATTTTTTTCAAAGGCATAGGTTTTACAGTCCTGTTAGCTCTGCAATCATTTTTATAGAGCAGCCATGCATTGATGACGCAAACATCTAAAATCCACGTCACAATGGGTAAGTACCACTTTTTACTTCTGCTTGGACTTCTATAAAGACTTAGAAGAGAGCTGGCTTTATCCACTCCCCCCATGTGTTTATTGTACTGGGTAATAAGATTTGGACATGGAATGTTAACTTTTTTCTTTTAACTTTTGGAATACCTTGGTACATGGTTGATAGGCTCAATTCCATTTAAAGTACTTGCGAAAAGCACACACTTATTGTCTGCCCATTTCACTACAATAATGTTCCTTCGAACATCTGCTTTGTATACGTAAGAACCTCTTCCACGTTTCAACAAGACTTTGTCAGTTTCTAGGCTGCAACCACCAATTCTATTAAACCGAATGGTACCCAAACTCAGAATTCCGAACCGTTGCTTCAGATAATCGAAAAGACCAGTTATTGTAAAAAATGGCCCAAATCTTTAGACTAATTAGAGCTTTGCATAAAGCAATAACGACTGATGTTACGACTGACGAACTCACATTAAAGTCCGAGGAAATTTTTCTGAATATATATATATATATATATATATATATATATATATATATATATATATATATATATATAAACACAAATCCGCGCATCTTTAAAGAAACTTTCAGAGGGTGTCATCTCTATTTTTCATTAAGAAAATTAGGTAATAAAAATAACAATAACAATAACAATAACAATATCGTTAATGGTAATGGAATCATTAAACGTGGTTAATCTGTATCAACATTTACGTTTAATAAATACTCGGTCTCTGTCGCTCTTTCTCCGTCTATCTCTCACCTTCCCACTCTAATAGATTAGTGTATCGTGAATGCAGTTTGCTAATTCTGTAAACTTTAATAAGATTATTAAACGGCTCAAACAGTCTGGGGTATTATGCAGGCTGTGTGTATATGAGATATGCATGTATGTGTGTGTATGTATGTTTACATCCTCTGTCAATACATAACATAGCATATATATGTTCAATTAGCAAAGACAACATCTGGAGTTGTATACAGCTATGTACATACAAGGGTATGTTAATATGTAGCAGGTTTTAAACTAGTTCTACCAAATTTTACATGACAGAAGGTATGTGAAAACTGGAACCTGTGATGAGCACTAATAAGTACACTTGGAGAACCCAAATCACCACAACACATATTTCAGAGATCTTACGATCGTTTCGTTGACCATGTCAACATCTTCAGAGGAAGAAAATTTCTAAAATTAAACTACTAGCTACCGTGTATTTATAACGCGTCTAGGTAAACGAACTAGTTCGAAGTAAAATTGTCGTCGAAGACCCATCGTTTGTTTATTGTGTAGTGCAGTGTTTGACACAAATATATGTAAGGTTGACGATTTTACTGAAAAATTAAATAGTCAATTTGATTCAATAAAATTTACCCACGAAATAGAAATCAACCTTCGTTTCTAGATGTACTAGTTATTAAAAATAAAAATACTGGCTCGCTTGAATTCGATGTCTATAGAAAGGAAACGGCTACTATTAGTTATATTCCTAACTACTCACATCATACGTTTGCACAAAGAACGGCTAGTTTAAACTTACTAGTAAACAGATTGATTAAATTTCCGTTAAGTAAAAATAGACTTAATACAGAATTAAAATACATAAAAAGTGGCGAGACATAACGGTTACTCGGATGGTTTAATAGACAAATTGGTTAACAAACACAGAACAAAAAAAATGATATCTCAATGTACGACATTTAAGAAAGATGAAATAGAGAAAAAAAATTGTATTCACCTTATGAACTACGAATCACAAAGGGTTTGCGAGGTATTTTTAAGAAAGCCGATTTACATTTGACTTTTTCGACGAAAAGTAATTTAAAAAATTTGTTGGGTAATACGAAAGATAAAGACAAAGTCACTGAAATGTCCGGTATTTATGAGATTAGTTGCAAAGATTGCAATCTTAAATACGTGGGTCAAACTAAGAGAAACATAGCCACTAGATTTCGTTAACATCTCGCACATTTACGATATGGTACGGTGGACAAATCGTGTGTGGCACAACATATATAGGATAATAATCACCACATTGACAAAGAAAATTTGAAACTTAAACACTCCTAATTTGTCTGGTAGAATAATAAAAAACTGTCAATAACTCGGCCGGTCTATACATATACTAATCTCTACGCTTGTCTCGACTTAAAGACCCTTTCCTTTTCTGTGTTTCTATGTAGTCAATATAAATACTGTTTACGAAGAATTAAAGTCAATATAAATATATTTTTTTATGTAGTATTTTAGTTGAATTATTATTTTCTTTGTTAGAGTTAACATTGTGAGTCAAAGACCCGGGTTTAGTTTTCTATATAAAAAAGTGGAGGTTATTGTGTTTGTCTTGCCAAATGTGGTTGTCGGCTTGCTCCAATAGCCGCATAGTAAATTTCTAGATCGAAAGGGGACGTGCAGATTCCTTGAATAACTCGGTACCGTTCCTTTTAAGCCTATTATCCTTATATTAGATAAAGCTTTATAAATTTGTCGACCAGAAGATTAAAGCAGGTCTTTGACCTCGTAGTTTCACTACACAATAGACAAACGATGGGTCGTCGACGACAATTTTACTTCGGACTAGTTCGTTTACCTAGACGCGATATAAATACGCGGTAGCTAGTAGTTTATTTTTAGAATTTTTCTTCCTCTCAAGGTGTTGACATGGTCAACGAAACGATCGTAAGGTCTCTGAAATATGTGTTGTGGTGATTTAGGTTCTTCAAGTGTACTTATGACAGAAGGTCTTTCAGTAATTTATTAACATAAACGTTTCACACATATATGTTTGTGTGTATATATACGGGCTGATCCAAGAGTGCGCTGAAGTTCAATATCTTCTTTATTAGTTAATAATAAAAAAATATTTGGGTGCAAGTACTAACGTTAGCTACAAATTAAAATTAATTTTGCACAAGTTATATACAACCCAAAATGCACTTTTTTTTAATGGTACACCCTGTATATTGTATCATTTTTTAATTTTTCTTGTTTAGACGATTCATCCAGTATATAGTTGTTGGTGGGGTCTATACAGAGTCGTTAAAAAGTTATTGCCGCTTTTCTAAAACATCAGAAGCACATTTGACGTCTGTATCTTCATTAATATTCCACCATGCAACTTTATATCAAGCCAAACATATGAAAAAGTGTTCTTCTTTTAACTTCAGTCAATACGGAAAGAATTTGTGGAAAACAGTTTTAACTGTGAGTGAAAACATTGGAGTCAAGTTTTCGCGAGAAAATCAATTTTTATTTTATTTCAATAACACACCACGTGGGCTTACAGCCTAAATACTGTCGTACCCTGAGTGTCAACAAGGAAGAAAGAGGCAGCTTGTTAATTCTGGACTTGAAGGTTTGGAGGTTTGGAGGAGAAGGAAAAACATGTGCCGGCAAGGAATTCCACAACTTGGAAGTCCTCTGGACAAAATAACCGACATAACAAGATGTTCTATGTCTGGTGACCTGGACGGTAAAAGGGTGCATTCGCTCTGTTCCCCTGGTAGATCTGTTGGGGGCAGCAGGTGGAGGAACTATGAAAGAAAGCTCCTCTGAGCAGTGCCCCTGCAGATATCTGTAAAAGAGAGAGAGGTCACCAACTTCACGTCGGTGGGCAATGGATGGCAGCCTTTGGGTGAGGGTAGGGTCACCGATGAGACGCATAGCTCTCTTCTGAATGGACTCCAGGATAGCGGGTGTAGAATCGGCAGCTGCACCCCAGATATGGGAGCAGTATTCGAGGTTTGCCCTTATTTGTGAAGTATATAAGGTATAGAGATTAGCTGGTGAAAAGTATTTGCGAACCCTGAAGAGGAAACGTAATTTCTTAGCAGCCGCTTCTGCAATTGATGTGACATGTTGGTGCCAATTGAAATTTCGATTCACAGAAATGCCTACACGTGAAAAGGACTCATTACTTTAAATAGATTTGTTGTTGATTGTGATGGGTCTCGGGCAGGTTAATGTCTTATGATATAGAAAGCAAATCTGATATTTGGTGGAGTTGAATTGTACAAGATTTCTACTTCCCCAGTCTAATGTTTTTTGGAGATCTACAGAGACAGAACCCTCCATGAGTCTGAAATCCTCATCTAATTGGGCTAAAGAGACAGGCTTAGAATACTGTATATTTGAGTGGAGGGTGCTGTCGTCCGCGTAACTGTGAACTGGGTGTAGAAAAGAGGTCATTGATGTGGAGAAGAAGCAAAGTAGGGGCTAAAGCTGAATCTCTAGGGACCCCTGCATTAATAGTTTAGAGGAATGGCCATCCACGACAACAGGTATGCTCCGGTTGGAGAGGATATTTGCTGTCCAGGTACATAGTTTTGGTGGTAGGCCAGAGGCCGGAAGTTTATTAAGCAGCGCTGCGTGCCAGAGCTGGTCGAATGCTTTGGATATGTCTAGAGCGACAATCTGGGATTTACCTTGTAATTCCATAGACTTGTTCCAAGAATGGGTGACAAAGGAAAGGAGGTCGGCAGTTGAGCTGCGCTGACGGAATCCATACTGCCTGTCGTGGATTAGACTGTGTTTTTCAAGAAATTTTAGTAATTCGGTGTTTATATACTTTTCCATCACTTTAGAGACGACTGAAATCAGATAAATAGACCTGTAGTTGCTAGAAAGTTTTTCGGATCCTTTCTGGGGACCGGTTGTACTCGAGCAGTTTTCCAGTTACTACGGAATATGCCTCTATTGTAAGGTGTCTGAAAGAGACGAGTCAGGACAGGAGCAAGTTCTGGTGCGCATTTTTTGAGCACAATTGCTGGGATCTCGTCAAAGCCAGAGGCTTTCCTGGTTTTAAGAGAAGAGATCATCTTTCGTACCTTTTTAGTTTTAAAAATGATATCTGTCATTTTATGCGCGACATTGGGGACTGTTGATGGTTGAACATTTGGAGATGGGTTAAGAGTAGAATTGCCGACGAACAACGAGGCAAAAAGTTCAGCCTTGACCAGGGCGGTAGAAACAATTTCATCCCCTGAAACAATATGTGGTGACGTGCTCTTGCAGAAATGATTCCCAATAGATTTAGCAAGAGCCCAGATGGGATTGCTGCCGTTGAAGCTTGAGAGGACTTTGTTTTTGATGTGGTTATTAAATGGAACATCCTGTATATTATAACCAATCTTGATTCATCAACAAATGTTTTTTCAGTTTTTGTGACGGTAATAATGTTATTTATCAAAAAATTGTGGGAAAGCCGTCAGTTGCAAAATAAAACTCTTTATTAGACGTCGAAATTCAAATTTATAAAAAAGTTTTTTTTTCATGTTTGTTATTGAATAATTAGTTTAGTAAAACTCACATTATATCCTTGAGAATGGAATAAATTTTTCCGAAAGCTCGGCCTATAATAAAGAGTTTTATTTTGCAACTGACGGCTTTCCCACAATTTTTTGATATATATATATATATATATATATATATATATATATATATATATATATATATATATATATATATATATATATATATATATATATATATATATATATATATATATATATATATATATATATATATATATATATATATATATATATATATATATATATATATATATATATATATATATATATATATATATATATATATATATATATATATATATATATATATATATATATATATAGATATATACAGATCTCCTCATTAGTGAATTTTTTTAAAAGAAAATTCACTAATAATAGGGGTTACCTACCTATATGTAACAAAAACTACTTTATTTGTCTTTTACCATAGTAGCTTTATGTAAGTTCACGTCTTTTATTGCGCACGACTTTTACACGAAAAGAAAAAAAAACATTTCCGTGTTGTCTGAACTGAATAAGATACCAGTTATTTTCTGTTATAGCAAGAAATCACGAATCAACCTGAAACGATTTTTCATTGTCGTTAAGGAAGCCCTTCGGCCAGATTTATCACATCAACGGAATCACAGTTAGTGAATTTGAATAAAGGGGCCGCCAGTGTAGTGAGGAGATAGGCAACCCGCAGCTCGTATATCACTCTTTTTTGACACGTGAATAACAGTTTTCTTTAATTCAGTCAGAGCGGTGGATGGGCGTGACGTCACACGGAACAGCTGAATGGCGACAGGACCTACTTTGATAATGCCGGTGCAAAATTAGATTTAAATTAATTAGGTGGTGCTGTCCGTGATATGATAACAGTGAAATTTAATCATGTGTAGGCCTGGCGAAAAAAAAACGAAAAAAGTGGAACGGGTTTTTTAAAGGACGAATTTTTATATTCTGATGTTTACCGGAAAACAATTCCGTAACGTTGGTGAGCGTGCAGTTGAATAACGAACGAAAGTTTGTTGTTCAAAAGTTTTAATCAGATAAAATAGTTATTTTCGTATTAACTGTATAGAGTGAGTCTCTTTTAATGGTATATGAGCGTTTGAATTTTTTTCCGAGGCCACAGATTCACATTTTCGACTCCTACTTCAATGGCGTAGATTCACAATCAAATTGTAATTTTCAATATACGGTGTGTTCCAAACTGGTTGGGAATGTATTGATATCTCCGTTATTATTAGAGATAGGGAGACGGTTATATCAATGTTTTGTATAATTTAATGCTCGTTCCAAATATGACTTGTATTTTGTCCTGCCTCTTTTCGTTTTCGAGTTATTTTGAAAAACCAAATATTGTCGATTTTTTTTCTTCAATATCTAAGTAGGCGTTGATCTGATATATCTAAGACGTGCACATTATCAGGACATTGTTTACAAAGTAATCTTTTTGTGCTATTCTCAACTTTCGATTGTCATTTGTTTTTGAGCTACATGTATCAACGTTTGTTTTTATTATGGCAGCTATATTGGATTCTTCGCTCATGTGATAGCCTGTGAAAAGAGCTTTCCAAGGATGTACAACATGCTTGAGAAATATTGTAGTTGCACTGACAATTTTGAAAAAAACCGTTTTAAGGATAGTAGGCAATGAAATCAAATACCAGAAAACAAATGACAAAAAAAGTGTTCAAAAAGCAGTAGGCCACGGAGTCTAACAATAGACTTCTACTTTTAACATAATTTTCCGTAACGATTCACGATAGAAATATATTGTGATTTAATTTACAATACTTAATTAGGTAATAATGCTAGGTATTTTCAAATGAAAATTTTCATCTTGCTGACATTGTCCTTGATACCATCTGCAGAATTGAAGTCGCTTAGGGTAATCGTCAACATTTAAGCCTTGTACGATTGTAGATTTGTGTGGATGGTAAAGACTTTGTTTTAATACACGGTGTACCGTACTTTTTGGAACGTCAATTTGTTTATCATAAAACCGAACAGATTGCGGAGGGTTTTCATTTGAAACCTGTAAGACGACATTATTTCTTTCTTCATTTCTAGGCATTGGTAGTTTCTTTGCGTGGAAGCTACCGTCGTTCAATAGATTGGTCACGATCCTGCGAAATATTTTGGTGTGTGGTTGTCGTCTTTCTGGGTAGTTGTTTTGATATGGATTTGTAGCTGCCTCACTATTTCGGTTGAAAGGAATATAACATTCCAACATGTCAAAATATTCTTCATTACTGAACATGTTGTTGAATAATATTTAAAGTAAACAGAAAACAAACTATTTAGTATAAAATTTTAAGCAACGTGCTAAATTCACCTCAAATTTTTCAGATAATTAAGAATGACAGTATTCTTAATTGTTGAGTTGAGTTGAGTTTGAGTGAGTGAGTGTAAACACTCAACCACTCGGGATGGATTCTTAATTGTCGTCATAGTGTAATATCCATAGCAACCTTTCTTCTGTTGTTTTTCGGTTAACTTACGTTTAAAAATCACACAATTTTCAAAGGCGTCCTCGTAAATCATTAGTCTGATTTTTGTTGAGTTCTGTTAGAAAATTTAGTTATTTACTAGGTTTACCTATTTAATTAAATTATAACGGTTTTTTTTTTGATAATGTCATGTAAAATATCATTTGTAATAATGGGCCGATTCATTGGTGTACTCACAGTTCCTACTTTTTTTTTATCGGGAATCATTACGATAAATTATCACCTGAGCAAAAAATCCAATATGGCTGCCATAATAACAACAAACGTTGATACCTGTAGCTCAAAAACAAATAACAATCCAAAGTTGAGAATAGCACAAAAAGATCACTCTGTAAAATATGTCCTCATAATGTGCAAGTTTTAGACATGTCAGATCAACGCCTACTTAGATATTGAAGAAAAAAGAAATGGACAAATTTTGTTTTTTTCAAAATAACTCGACTTGTATTTTGCCCTACCTCTTTTCGTTTTCGAGTCATTTTGAAAAAAAACAAAATTTGTTCATTTCTATTTTCTTCAATATCTAAGTAGGCGTTGATCTGACATGTCTAAAACTTGCACATTATCATATATATATATATATATATATATATATATATATATATATATATATATATATATATATATATATATATATATATATATATATATATGTATATGTATGTATCACACCGATAACTCAAAAAATAATAGTCCGACTTTGATCAAATTGGGACATACGTTCCTTTTGCAAGGGGCCTGGACAGGACTGGAAAATCAGCACAGGGGTTTCCGGAAAATTTTGTGTTTTCTTTCGAAAAAAAATTATGTCTCAGGAAATAACAAAGTGGGGGCAAACAAATTTGGTACGCTGGTTTCTGTCATAAAGAGGATCCTATGTACCAAAAGTCAGATCTCTATTATAAAAGACAAAACAGCTCGATGTAAATTAATTTTTAATTAATTAAATCTGATTCAAGAAAGTTAAAACGTCAAAACTGATTGATCAGAATGTGAGTGAAAAATACTACAAGAAATGACTAACAAGCTCCTAGATATGTGGCTAAGTCCTTATTTTCCTTGATTTCGTTAAAATATAAGCAAAAAATCAATTTTAAATCAAAATGGTTTTGTGTAAATTTTAAAACCTAGAACAATGGCCTGCTAGTAAATGCATGTAGTGCGTAGCTTAGTGGGCTAGCTTCGTGTCCATCGTATGATTGACACCCATATGACGAGTTCTAATCCTAGTTAGTGATTTTACTTCTTAACATTTTTTTAGTGTCATTTCACTTTACCAAAAAAATAATTTGATAAAGGGGAGATGAAAGTTTTAAGACTTAATTCAATTTGAATGGCATATTTGGTTGTTTGTTCTTGCCATAACTTAGTGAAACCATTCCATATTTAATACAGTCGTAGACTTTCCCCGTGGCTTCACAAGTGCTTGTTTTAGGGAATTTTCTTAAAAAAATCACTAAAGAAAAAGATTCCGATTTTGAATTTAAAAAAATTCTTTAAATGAGCGCGAACTAACCCCCCTAGATATCTATATCTAGGGTAATTTTGGCGTTTGGCTCGTATATGAACATTAAAATCAAGTTCCAAAATATTTTATTTTCTCGTAGTTTGCTTTAACAAACATTGCTACAAAATATACTTGCTTAGTTAACAGATCTAACGGTAGCAATCAGAATTTATCGACCAAACTGCAGTAGTATATTATCAATCGCTAATTCAATTGCAGATAGTATGAAAGGTACACATTAGATCGGCTGGGAATCTAGTAGCACTTGGCGCAGACTTCCATTGGAAATCTCCACCAGGATAATGGATATATTAACTGTAGTAAACCATCAACTATTTACAAATTCTAATCGAAGAGACGGTTACATTATCGAATGGGACAGTAGTAGGACAATGCAACCACTATCACCCCTTGCACTATTAATATGATTTTACTGTGATAATAGAGGCTGATATGAACTGATATATTTGCAATACGTGCATCTAGGGCAAATATTCATATACCGGGGTATCAAGTTATTATGATTTTCTTGAAAGAAGATATACTTTAAGCTTGCGGTACAGTCTAAAAGGAATAATTTTGAAATATAATATATTTTTTTTTTAGGAGTTTTGACTTTAAGAACTGGCTCATTCAGTCACGGTCAATCTTCAAAATGAACAAGGATGCATCTGACCTTGCTTTTCAGAATGGCAAAACCTGTCTTAGGAATGTTAATCTAATAAGCTCTTTAACTTTTTTTATCTTCTTTTATCTCCCGATACACTGGCTGTTTACTAAAAATATATATTAAAATTAAAACTTACATACATATCCACTCACACACATACGCGAGCGCATATACACTCATGTATACGCACTCACGTCAACAGGATTTACTTAACACTAGGTTCAGGACAGAAAATGCATATTATTTCTTCATGTGCACATACACACACATACATATACATGCATACATCTACGCCACAAGTTGCTGCAGGAGAAACACTGGGACACTTTTCACACCAATGGAGCCTGTCATGGTGACTTTTTAACATACTGGGGAGGCTGCGGTCAAAAGAGGTTAACACAAGGAAAGACACAAAGGAACATACTTTTATCTCTCTGACTATACATTAATGTGCTAAGTCTATTTAGTATCCCTTAAGACTATATAGTATATTGCCACAAGTACAATATTTATTGGAACAGTCCAATTTTCAGAATATCATCTTTTTACTAAGACCTATATAAACCTAGCTAACTTAGAGTCTTTAACAAAACACATGAAAGCTACCATGACACTTTTATTACAAACAGCATCATACATAAGTGATGTCACATCAAGTGGAAAGGAAACATTGTATTCTATCAAATTACAGAATAATATTTTTCTTTGTTCGTGATTCATAATAGAGGAAAAAATCAAATGATTTAAATCAGCTGGGCTGGTATTGTCTCATAAGCAAAATGGATTGTCTTCAACTTTTATTTTATACAAATGAGACTTAAAAGCACCATGGCCTATGATAGTTCTGTTAAATGTCGTAGACAAGCATCTAGGAAACAACAGTTCTTTGTAAATGGGCTGTTTTCTTAGATTAGGGATGATACTACTGAAGTGCTTGTTACAGCTACTTTTCAATTTATTCCAATGATCCTGCCGTCTTATATTACACACATGTTTTACTTGCGGAGGTAGATCTCTGTTACTGTAAAACTCATGTTTAGAACCTGTTATCGTTGCTTTTTTAGCATAATAGTCGGCCTTTTCATTACCCTCAAGCTTTGAGAGCCCTTTTACCCATATGGAAGTAACTCTTTGTGCTGTTGTTCCAAGACCTCTAATTGATAAGCAATATCACATATTACCCTAGACCGATATATAGCATTTTGAAGATTCTAAAATAATATAATATAATGTTAAGAAATAGGGGAAAATAACACGAGTTAAGTTTTTTGTCAACAAAATTAACCTATGAAAAAATATTTATCAATCAGTTGGAAACGTTTTCCTTTCACATTTTCACCAGTATCCACACAAGTTCCGCTTTTAACTCGTCTGCACCGAGAGTTTTTCCTTATCTAAGTTCTTTAGGGGCTTATGTAACACGTATGCTACACCCTATCATGCCAAAAATCCGAAAAAGCGTGCTTCTTTCAACTTCAATCAATACAGAAAGAATTCCTTGAAAACAGTGCACAGTGTGAGTAAAAACATTGTAGTCAAGTTTTCTCGAGAAATTCAAACAGAATTGCAGATTATAATCAATTTTGGTACATAAGCAAATCTTCTTTCAGTTTCATGAAGTATTATTCTCTATACCTAAAACCAGTATTTACTGAGGTATTGAATGTATTTTAGGAAAAAGGTACATTTATACACAGGAACTAAATAGTGTATTATTTTTGAAACAACTGTATACAATTTCCTGTCTAGATTCCTCTCGGTTTGATTATTAATCGTCTGTTGGGGCATATAAAAAATTATATTAAATATTATGGACACTACTTTTCAAAACCTAGTACCTATTCCGACCTCGTTTTATTATTTCAGAATACTCCTTAAAGAATCTATTGTTATCAATATACAAAAGCATGAATTCTTTCGGCATTGAATGAAATTGAAAGAAGAATACTTTTACAGGACTTTGGCGTGATAGAGTGTTGCATGGTGACATATTAATGAAGATACAGAGCGTCAAATATGCCTCTGATTTTTTAGAAAAGTGGCCATAACTTTTGAACGACACCGTACCCCAAAAACTATACACTGTATGAATCGTCAAAACAAGGAGAATTTAAAAATGAAACAATATACAGAATGTACCATTTAAAAACGTGAAGTTTGTGTTGTATTTAATTTATGCAACACCCTGTATATGCAAAAATAATTTTAGTTCGTAGCTAACATAAGGCTTTGGTTTATATTATTCATCGAAAACATTGAGATGTCGTATACGGCGTGATTTTAAATAGTGACTGAATATATATATATATATATATATATATATATATATATATATATATATATATATATATATATATATTGTTATATAGATAGATAGGGTGGCGCATTGAAAAGGAAATAGACCGATGTGCGTTCAGAGACATTTTTTTTAAGAAACGCTGAAACACGTCAATTTTAATATTGCGGGGACATGTTTTGACATAAAACTTAACTTTGTCACATCAACCCCTTAAGGGTGGTAATAACAACCCTTATATTTTAAATAGGGAACATGGATCGAGTGTTACATCATTTGAAAGCTCTTTCTTTTTTGAATTCAGCACACTAATTTTTTTGGAAGTTTTATCAACTCGTTTAAAAATTATTCACAGTTGGAGTTGCAAGAACGTATTTCATTCATTGTGATAAGAAATCCAGTAATTAGTCAATTTTTCGTTAAAAAAACTAAAAAACAAAACCAAACGTTCAAAAATGTTTATTTAGTTAAGTAAGTGTTCATATTCTTGACCACCAGCTTCCACACAAAAGTACAAATTTTGTTCAAAACGAGCTCTGACATTCTGGAGCATTTGTGAAGTTATTAGACGGTACTCTTCAACAATGCGTCGTCGTAATTCTTCCAGAGACTCCGGTTCTTTTGCGTAAATTCTACTCTTTAAATGGCTTCATAGAAAGAAGTCTAAATGAGTTAAATCCGGTGATCTAGGGTGCCACTCAATAGCACCTCTACGCCCAATCCATTGCTGTGGAAACTCTCTGATCAAAAATTCCCTAACATGTTGTGAAAAATTCGGAGGAGCTCCATCTCGTTGAAACACTAATTGATTTTCTTGATAGCGATCATCATTTTCAACAATGTCAATTAGTAGAGGATAAACGATATCTTCTAGTAACTACAAATACGTTTCGCCACTCAAATTGCCATCAAGAAAAATTGGTCCGATTAAACGGTCTCCAAAAATGCCAGTCCAGACATCAATTTCTGTGGAATTTGATTGTGGACTTCGTGAAAATTTCTTGGATTATTATCTGCACAATAACGACAATTATAACCATTGACTGTAGAGTTTGATAAAACAGAGGCCGATCAAAATCATCTTCATTCAGTTGTTGTACAAGATTGATGTTTGAAACAGTGGCCAATTTTCTCGTGCTCAAAGTTGGGTCTGCAGCAATTTTTCCTAAAACTTCAATCTCAGTTGTCTCATTTCTAACCGGAAATTCACGTTCAGGATCCCGTTTTTTGTTGGCTACTGAACCACTTTGTCGAAACTTTGCAACTAACTTCAAAATGTATTTTTTTGTTAACATGTCTGTTCGGATGTCGTTCATTAAACAAATTTGCGGTACGGTTGGCACAGTCATCGTTTTTGAAAAAAGGAGTAATTATTTCCACTCTTTCTTCTACAGAATACACCATTGTGAAGTTAATTTTCGTTAGTACTATCAAGTATCAAACCGACTGATAAACTGAAATAATAAACCGAATTTCTCTCATTTCGATAAGGAATGTTCTGATAGTCAATTTTTTGTTTACAAACCAACAAAACATTGACTATCAGCAGATTTCTTATCGGAATGAGTGAAATGCGTTTTTGCAGCTTCTACTGTGAATATTTTTTAAACGAGTTAATAAAACTTCCAAAAAAATTAGTGTGCTGAATTCAAAAAAGAAAGAGCTTTCAAATGATGTAACACTCGATCCATGTTCCCTATTTAAAATCTAAGGGTTGTTATCACCACCCTTAAGGGGTTAATGTGACAAAGTTTTATGTCAAAACATGTCCCCCTCAATATTGAAATTGACGTGTTTCAGAGTTTCTTGAAAAAAATTTCTCTGGACGCAAATAGGTCTGTTTCGTTTTCAATGCACCACCATATATATATATATATATATATATATATATATATATATATATATATATATATATATATATATATATATATATATATATATATATATATATATATATATATATATATGGTATGGTATGGTATGTAATATTAAAAACGTTGTTAAGGCCCATAAAGTTAATTATTCTAGCCATAAGAACTTGGAATCAAATTGGGGTATTTTGTTACAATTTTATGTTTTAGTGAATTTTCTTCAAAAAAATTCACTAATGAGGAGATCCCGACTTTTGAATTTTGAAAAAATTTCTTCAAATGAGCGCTAATTAGGCCCTCCAGAAAATATATCCGGGGTCAGTTTCAATTTTTATATGTTTATATATATATATATATATATATATATATATATATATATATATATATATATATATATATATATATATATATATATATATATATATGTATCACACCGATAACTCAAAAAATAATGGGCAGATTTTGATTAAATTTGGTGAAAAAATTCCTTTTGCAAATGGCTTAGACGAGTTCGTTAGCCAGGAAAATCCGCCCAGGTTTTCCCAGAAAATTTTGTGTTTTCTTTCGAAAAAAATTTATATCTCCGGAATTAACAAAGTAAGGGCAACCAAATTTGGCACGCAGGTTTACATCCTTATAGGTAAGTTACCTACCAAAATTTAGCTATGTAGGTCAAAATACAAAAAAAGTTATAGGCATTTAAAATAAATAAATTGGGGTTTTCCTCAAAACGTCAAAGTGGCGATTTAAAATGTCAAAATTGGCAACATTTAGGCAAAGAACTTGAATCTAATACGGGCTATAGAAATAAAATGTCTCAAGAAGGATGTTTTACAAACCCTAAAGTCTTAGTTTCAATCGTCATTGTCCTTCATTTTACAAAAATATTCCCAGAAAATTCATTTCAAATAGACCCTGTGTCTGATGCTTGGCAGTAGTCTTAGCTATAGAGTTTATCGTTTAATGGTATATAATTTTTGTCGAGTTTTCGTAAAAAAATCAATAAAGCTCAATATATCCGTTATTATATAAGATATGAAAAAAAATATATATATTAATTATAGGGTGTCTTGAGCTACATCTTAAAATAATATTTCTACAATCACAGGACGGCCCATAAGTCGTTGGTGATACAAATTTCCATTTTTTTTAATCAAACACGCCTTATGTTATTGCATTTTTGCATTTTCCATCGAAATATAATGCATGTTTGTAAGAAAAGAAATTCTGGACGCAGCAAGTGCGTTATGGTAGCGAATTTTGATCAAATGTTTCATATTTGAACAGCTCAATTTGCTATTAACCTATAAGGTTGACCAAGAAACGTGTTTTTTCGGGAACACTTTAAGTTTACTTTTGGAAATTTTTGTACATTTTCACACAATAAAGTTATTTGGATGAAACAAGGCACATTGTTTTTACTATATAGTTTATACTGGTAACCAAATTTGATGCCTGCTTTCTTAAAAAAAAAACACAAATATTTGTTATTAAAAACATTTTAATGAAAATTCACTACCATAACGCACTTGCTGCGTCCCGAATTTTTATAATTCTTTGGTAGAGTATTGTCAAACGTTTCCAGAAAAATAGTTTTGTTGATTCATGTGAGTCAGTTGAAGAGGAAGCGAGATAATCTAACAAGTATCAAATGTCCTGGAATCTTTCAAGGAACTCGGTACGTAATGGATTGCAAAAACGTAAGAGGACTTTCCACATAACAGAACGAATAGAGCAAACTTCTTAACTGAAAATCCGATATGAGATACGATATCTTGCTTCCATACAAATAAAACATAGTAAATGTTAGTTGATGTTGGTGAGTTATGCGAGATGCTGCTACAGTTCAAGTTTAGAGTACACTGAGGGAGCTTGGCTTGATTCCCAATTTCCTTGCCAAAAGTTTATTCAACTTATACAGCATGGACATTTATAATTAAATGATTATTATTGGGCTTTATGGAATAAAGTGATACAGTATGTTCATACAAAAAGTCTTAACATTTGCGTAGTAGATCAACATATTTAAGAGAATTTAAATAATACACAGGTATTCCTAGTCCAAACTTTGACACTTCAAATTTGACGTGGCATGCTGTAGTTTTCACTTCGTACACATTTTACCATTCCATCTTTCCCAAATGCTTAACCGTAAATATCATTTCACCATAAATTAATTAATCCATAGTTTAAAAAATATCCCAAAGGTCTGGACGCAGCAAGTGCATTATGGAAGTGCATTTTCATAAAATGTTTTCAATAGCAAATATGTTTTTCTAATGCAAGCAGAAATCTGGTTACTACTAGAAACAATCTACCATATTTTATCAAAATTACTTATTATTTGAAAATGTACAAAAATTTTTCGAAAATAAATTAAAATGTTTCCGAAAAAACTGGTTTTCTAGGCAACAAACCTTAGGTTAATAGCAAATTGAGTTATTGAAAATTGAAAATTCGCTACCAAAACGCACTTACTGCGTCTCGATTTTTTCTTACAAACATGCTTCAACTTTCGTTAAAAAATGCAAAAATGCATTAATATAAGCGTGTTCTAAAAAAATTCTAGGGGTCACCAACGACTTATGGACAACCATGTGATTGTCAAAATATTTTTATAAGATGCAGCTTAAGACACCCTATAATTAACGCATACAATTTTTTCGTAACTTGTATAATAACAATTATATTGAGCTTTACTTTAGAAATGCATCACCCTGTATATATGTAAACAGATAAAAACTGAAAGTAAACCCGGATATGGTTTCTAGGGGGCTTAGTTTGCGCTCATTTGAAGAAATCTTTTTAAAATTCAAAAGTCGCGGTCTCCTCGTTAAGGAATTTTTTCTACGAAAATTATCTAAAAATTATAGACCGCTAAACCATGAACTTAACTAAAACTACTCGTAAAGCAGCAACTTAACTAAACCCACAGCCAAAGCATCAGGGTCTATTTAAAATGAATTTTCTGTCATTTTAGTAAAATGAAGGACAATGACGGTTGAAGCTTAAATTTAAGGGTTTGCAGAACACTCTTCTTGCGACATTTTCTTTACGCAATCGGTATGTTTTCAGGTTCTTTGCCTAAATGTTGCGAATTTTGGCGTTTCCAATCGCGACTTTGACGTTTTGACGAAAACCCCAATTATTTTTCTTTAAATGCCTCTAACTTTTTGTCTTTCAACAAACAACCCTAAATTTTGGTACGTGGATCACCATTTATAATATAAACACGCCTACCAAATTTGGTTGCGCTTGCTTTGTTATTTACGGAGATATAAGTTTTTTCCTAAAGAAAACACAAAATTTTCCGGGAAAACCTGAGCCGATTGCGAAAGGAAGGTACCAAAGTTGATTAAAATCGGTATATTAGTTTTTGAGTTATCGGTGTGACACACACACAATATATATATATATATATATATATATATATATATATATATATATATATATATATATATATATATATATATATATATATATATATATATATATATATATATATATATATATATACAGGGTCGCTGATAAGTCTGGAAACGGTCGATTATCCGGGAAAATATACAAGGTGTCGAAAAAAGTTTTATACAAAAGTTTTTGGGTTCTTCAATGTCTACTAGGCGGTGATAATTTCATTTATACAGGGTTGGTCATACAGGCGTGGCACACCAATATTAAATTTTTTTTAATGGAACACCCTATATATTATTCGATATTTCAATCCTTCTCTTAATTTTGAGCAACATTTATCAGAAGCATGATGTACATAAACTCAATCGTTTCCGGGTAAAAAAATAAATAAAAATAAACGCTATTGTTTTTAAAATCTATTGGATGAAGAACAAAAATAAATGAAAAGTAGAATATCTCTTGAAAACAATCTGTGAGTGTGAAAAGAACCGGTTGCGATGTTTTTAACATTGTTTGAAATCCTATTTTATAAGATGTTCAAAGTGTTCTCCATTGACCTCCTGACAATAATGAATTCGCTTAACAAAACATTGCACTGCATTTACAAGAGCGTTTTGAGGAATGTTATTAATTTCATGCACAATCCTTGCTTGCAACTCTTTAATATTCTGCGGTCTATTTTGGTAAATTAAATTTTTTACATGACCCCACAAAAAAAAGTCAAGCGGCGTCATGTCGGGAGACCTAGCTGGCCATTCAATAGTTCCCCTGCGCCCTATCCATCTGCCAGGAAAGGTTTGATTCAGATATTCCCGTACCTCAATTCCAAAATGAGGGGGTGCCCCATCCTGCTGAAACCATATTTCTTCCGCTGGTAGATTTGGGTCGTTATTGTTCGGAAATAATCGACTAACGTCTGGAACAATTGATTCTTGCAAAAGTGTCAAATATCGAGCAGAGTTCAAATTACCGTGTATAAAATAAGGTCCTATGATATGTCCACCAATAATAGCACACCAAACATTTACTTTTTGCGGTCTTTGGGTGTGAATTTGTTCCATCCAATGTGGGTTTTCGTCTGACCAGTACCTACAGTTGTGTCGGTTGACTTGTCCATTCAAACAAAATGTAGATTCGTCGGAAAACAAAATGTGGTTGGCAAAGTTAAAATTTTGGCGTAACTTCTCCATAATAAGTTCACAGAACTCGATTCTGCGATCAAAATCGTCTTCACTCAGTTCTTGCAATAAATGAATTTTATATGGACGGAACTTTTCCCGCTTCGTAATCTTTTGAATTGAATATCGACTCATATTGTGATTTAAAGCCAATTGCTGTGCCGAAGTTTTCGGATTTTCCACCACATCCAATATTACATTCAAAGAATTTTCTTCATTTGTAACGGTTACTGGCCTTCCAGTTCTAGGTTTATCCTTGATACCGCCAGTTTCGTGAAAACGATGCAAAGTTTTCGAAACTGTGGATTTGGAGATCGATTCCCGCTCAGGATGCAACTCATTGAACATAATCACCACTTGAGCAAAACTTCGTGTTCTATCACCGTACCCTATCATCATTAAAATTTCGATACGTTCGGTTTCACTTAAACTTGCCATTTTGCACAAAAACTGTTGACACTAAATTACTAATGTTTCAAAACTGTTGACACTGAATGAATGTTTGACATTCGTTGTCCTGGAAACATTTTAAAACAAAACAATAATACTGCGTTTCTTATGGGCATCTTATCTTATCTTGGGATTCCAAACAATGTTAAAAACATCGCAACCGGTTCTTTTCACACTCACAGATTGTTTTCAAGAGATATTCTACTTTTCATTTATTTTTGTTCTTCATCCAATAGATTTTAAAAACAGTAGCGTTTATTTTTATTTTTTTTTTTACCCGGAAACGATTGAGTTTAGGTACATTATGCTTCTCATAAATGTTGCTCAAAATTAAGAGAAGGATTGAAATATCGAATAATATATAGGTTGTTCCATTAAAAAAAAATTAATATTGGTGTGCCACGCCTGTATGACCAACCCTGTATAAATAAAATTATCACCGCCTAGTAGACATTGAAGAACCCAAAAACTTTTGTATGAAACTTTTGTATGAAACTTTTTTCGACACCTTGTATATTTTCCCGGATAATCGACCGTTTCCAGACTTATCAGCGACCCTGTATATATATATATATATATATATATATATATATATATATATATATATATATATATATATATATATATATATATATATACACGCAAATACATATTTTGATATAATTTGATGAGCACCTTCCTTTTGTAAGTCGCTTGGACAAGTTGGTTTGCCAGGAAAATCGACCGAATTTTTCCCGAAAAATTTTGCGTTTTCTTCCGGAAAATTCTTATAGCTCCAAAAATAACAAAGTAATTAGAAATTTATACTATAAGTTAAAAGACAAAATAGTTATAGGTATTTAAAACATAGGCGTTCTCCTCAAAACCTCAAAGTCACGATTTTAAACTACAAAATTGGCAACATTTAGACAAGAACCTGAAACTAATACGGGTTATGTAGAGAAAATGTCACGAGAAGAATATTTTACAAACCCTGAAGTCTCAGCTTCAACCATCATTGTCCTTCATTTTACAAACATATTTCCAGAAAATTCATTTCAAATAGACTCTTTCTCTAATGCTTTGGCAGTAGTTTTAGCTATAGAGTTTATCGTTTAATCGTATATAATTTCTAGCGAATTTTCGTAAAAAATCAATAAAGCTCAATATATTCCTTATTATACAAGATACGAAAAAAATTATATAGGGTAATTATAGGATGTCTCGAGCCTCATCTTATTTCTACAATCACAGGTGGCCCGTAAGTCGTTGGTGATACAAATTTTCCTTTTTTTTTAAATCGAGCACGCCTTATATTATCGCATTTTTGCATTTGCCATCGAAATATAATGCATGTTTGTAAAAAAAGAAATTCTAGATGCAGCAAGTGCATGATGATAGCGAATTTTAATTAAATACTTCAAATTTGAGAAGCTCAATTTTCGATTGATCTATTTCATTGGCCGGGAAACCAGTTTTTTCGGAAACATTTAAAGTTTATTTTCGGACAATTTTTGTACATTTTCAAACAATAAAGTCATTTTGATGAAATATGGTACATTATGTTTCGCCTATTCAGGTTATAATGGTAAGCAAAATTGATGTCTGCTTTCTTAAAAAAAAATATATTTGGTATTAAAAACATTTAAATGAAAAATGAAAATTAACTACCATAACGCACTTGCTGCGCCCAGAGATTTCTAAGCCTCACGAGGTTAGTGTTTGGCAAACAGGTACACAATATTTTTGTATTACACCAATTTTTTAAAGGATTAAGCATGTTGGAATATTTTAACAATAAAACTTCTAAATACAAACGTGGAGACTTTTTGTCTGGTTTTACAGATGCTTCTTCACTTTTTTTGTATTTATTATCTAATGATTTCATAAAGGAGGAGCAACACGGTTATTGACAAGATAAGTACACTTGGAGAAAACCCAAATCACCACAACACATATTTCAGAGACCTTACGATCGTTTCTTTGACCAAGTCAACATCTTCAGAGGAACAAAAATTCAAATCAGTCCCTCGGAAAATTGACCTTGTAGAAAATCTTTCTTCGCAGTCGTTTAACAAACATGAGATGGACCTCTTAAACAGAGGGTTAAAATTCGGATTACAGTCACAAAACTTTTAGTGTCATTGCTAGTATAGAAACGGGAATTAAAAAATTACCTGTTTCTTCAAAAAACTTTATTCGTGAAGCATGTAAAAAGAAAGTCTCTAAAAATCTGAAAGAAAATAATCCTACAAAAAACAAAAATTGAAAATTTTTCTTCCTCTGAAGATGTTGACTTGGTGCATGAAACGATCGTAAGGTCTCTGAAATATGTGTTGTGGTGATTTTGGTTTTCTCCAAGTGTACTTATTAGTGCTCATCACAGGTTCCAGTTTTTACATAGTGAGTTATTGACAAGTACAATTTGGAGAACCGAATTCATCACAATTCAGTTTTCAGACCTGAAGATCGTTTCGCTAAGAAAGTTATCGTCATCAGAGGGATGACCAGTTCAGAAGGTTAGCATAATCACATGGATAATTAAACTGAGTTTAATCATCCCTATGATGACGCTAATTTTGTTGTAGAAACGATTTTTTAGGTCTGCAAACCTTATTGTAATGAACTGCGTTCTCCAAATTGTACCTATCAATCTCGTTACAGGCTCCAAACTTCACGTAGTGAGCAATCATTGAATTAAAGGTATATAAAAACTAAAGAACTAAAATAACACAATGCATCACACCTTTCACCCCATTAGATCCTGTATTAAGAGCTCTCGAAATTCTCAAAACGCGAATTCAGTTTCCAATCAGGAGCGCTTGTCACCGCTCCTGTCGTCTTTGTTAGCACCTCTCGCTCCCCACTCACACCCGCGTCGTGTCCTGACGTTGCACGAGATTCACTTGGTCCTTTTTTCCAGTCCAGGACCACTGCGATTTCTATCAGCCGTAATTTCCAACGGCGGCGTTCCGTACCGAATTCATGGTTGAATGTCATGATTGAATCAGGTCCTCAGAAAACGAGTGATTAGATAATTCCTTTACATGATCGAGATGGCTTAATTGTCTGATTGAATTAAGTGTTTATAAGGGGAACGCCGAAGAGTTAAAGTGGAAGGTTTTGTTTGTATTTCTTGAGATAATTCGTGTCAAAAGTGTGTAACAATGATCGCATCGTGATCTTTATATAATTGAGGTTATTTTACATAAGAGAAAATTGAAATATGTTTATAATCATAATAAAAAAAATTCTGGACGCAGCAAGTGCGTTATGGTAGTGAATTTTCATAAAAATCTTTTTAATAACAAATATGTGGTTTTTTTTAAGAAAGCAGGCATCAAATTTGGTTACCAGTATAACCTATATAGTAAAAACAATGTGCCATGTTCCGTTAAAATAACTTTATTGTGTGAAAATGTACAAAAATTTCCAAAAGTAAACTTAAAATGTTCCCGAAAAACACGTTTCTTGGTCAACCTTATAGGTTAATAGCAAATTGAGCTGTTCAAATATGAAACATTTGATCAAAATTCGCTACCATAACGCACTTGCTGCGTCCAGAATTTATTTTCTTACAAATATGCATTATATTTCGATGGAAAATGCAATAACATAAGGCGTGTTTGATTAAAAAAAGGAAATTTGTATCACCAACGACTTATGGGCCAGCCTGTGATTGCAGAAATATTATTTTAAGATGTAGCTCAAGACACCCTATAATTAATATATACAAATTTTCTTCATATCTTATATAATAACGGATATATTGAGCTTTATTAATTTTTTACGAAAATTCGACAAAAATTATATACCATTAAATGATAAACTCTATAGCTAAGGCTACTGCCAAGCATCAGAGAAAGGGTCTCTTTGAAATGCATTTTCTGCAAACATTTTAGTAAAATGAAGGACTATGACGGTTGAAACTAAGATTTTAGGGTTTGTAAAACATCCTTCTTGAGACATTTTATTTCTATAGCCCGTATTAGATTTAAGTTATTTGCCTAAATGTTGCCAATTTTGACAAGTTAAATCGCCACTTTGACGTTTTGAGGAAAACCCCAATTAATTTATTTTTAAATGCCTATAACTTTTTTGTCTTTTGACCTAAGGTGACTTACCTATAAGGATGTAAACCTGCGTACCAAATTTGGTTGTCCTTACTTTGTTAATTCCTGAGATATAAATTTTTTTCGAAAGAAAACACAAAATTTTCCGGGAAAACCTGGGCCGATTTTCCTGGCTAACGAACTTATCCAAGCCATTTGCAAAAGGAAATGTAATCAAAATCGGCCCATTATTTTTTGAGTTATCGGTGTGATACATATATATATATATATATATATATATATATATATATATATATATATATATATATATATATATATATATATATATATATATATATAAACATATAAAAATTGAAACTGACCCCGGATATGTTTTCTGGGGGGCCTAATTAGCGCTCATTTGAAGAAATTTTTTCAAAATTCAAAAGTCGGGATCTCCTCTTTAGTGAATTTTTTTTAAGAAAATTCACTAATAATAACTTTTAATAAACCTGTTGGTACAAAAGTTGATATACATATAGCATGTGTATAGCAAATTGAGAAATGAAGTCAAGAAATAATTTAACTATAAGGTCGACCAAGAAACCAGTTTTTTCGGGAACACTAAGTTTACTTTCGATAATTTTTATACATTTTCAAACAATAAAGTTATTTTGGTGAAACATGGCACATTCTTTGTATGATATAGGTTATACTGGTAACCAAATTTGATGCCTGGTTTCTTAAAAAAACACACATATTTGCTATTAAAAATATTTTGATGAAAATTCACTAGCACAGCGCACTTTCTGCGTCCAGACTTTTGTTCTTTATTACTTGCAAAACTAGATGGGTTGACTAAAACAAAACTATCCAAGCAATTAATAAGGAAAACTACCTGTCATACTTATAATCATCAATGACAGGTGTTGTGAACTAGATTGTGGGACTTTAAAGTCGGTCTGGAAACCCTGTTAAGTTGTAAAACACTGTCATGACTGGCTTGGTATTAATGTTTCATATTTTTTTGTTCAGAAGTAGAGAGTAGTCATAGAAACAACATGGATGACATGTAACAGTTTTTTTGATAGATTAATACACATTTCTGTTGAATATTTTAGAAAAACATTTTTGTGTGTTTTTATTTCGAACCGTCGTAGATCAGTAGATGGGTAATCTGTTGTTGACACGACAACAGGTACATTCCCTTTGTAAATAATATTTTTTTTCTGAAAAACTTTTGTAACTTTAATGAAATTTGTAACACAATTTTTTTAAAGGCACTTGCAGTACTTACATTTTACATCTAGACCAAATTTTAATTTTATACCTCCATATATAAGATAAATTTTTTCAAATAATCGCTAACTGGGACTCTAAAAACGATCTCCAAGGTTCATATAAATTTAAAAAATTAGTTTATTAATGTGTTTTACTAATAGTGTACAATTCTTATAAAAATTCACTACCATAACGCACTTGCTGCATGCCAAAAATTTTTATTTATAATTTACACTCGCATGCTAAAATTTAGTGCTTTTGACCGCAAACATTGTCCCGGTATTAGGAAAGAAACGGTCCAAGGCTGACAATTTACACAATTCTTAATTGATTGTACATTGTACACAGCTCTATCTATAAAATTTTGTGTAAACTAGAGCTATTGTGACAACCTACTACCTGCATACTCCTGCACCGAGATGGCGTCCTGTCATATGTCTCACAACGTTCTCCAGGCTGACATCTTGCGACAAATTCCATTGTTTAGATTTTTATCTACGATTTATTTAAATAGCATAGCAGTACAGATAACGTCATCTGTCTTTGTCTGACATTGTAGATATTGCATTACAGGAACTGAAGTGATGTCGACGATTATTTTATTATTAATTTCAAATAACTTAATTTTCCTTTGATCAAACGACTTTAAATCTGGTACACAACCACAACTATCTATGTTCTTTTAAGTTGTGAATATTAGTTTCGATCACTTGGACAATTTGAGAGATATTGCGTTTTAAAAAATGTTTTTTAATTTTTTTACCAAGAATAATTGGCCTTTAAGATTTGATGAACGAAGTCATCCAAGCCGTTAGCAAAATAAGGGTAATTCCCAAATTTGGTCCAAATCAGTGAAGTATATTTTGAGTTATCGGTTGTATATATATATATATATATATATATATATATATATATATATATATATATATATATATATATATATATATATATATATATATATATATATATATATATATATACTAATTTGATTTTACTTAAATACAATTTACACCATTTAAAGCATAACTAAAACCAATAGGCAACTTTTTCTTATGAAAAGAAATGACTACATTTCTCGACATTTAAATATATTAAATAATAATTAACAATTTCAAATTTAAGTCAAAATTGTATAATTTTGAATGAGGATTTGATAGTCTCTTCCTGATACTAAAAGTTTAGTTGAAGCGGATACTTACTTTTAGTGAATTTTCATTAAGAAAGTTCACTAATAGAAAGGTATAGATGGTGAGACTTTCGAAAAATGTCTTCAAATCAGCGCGAGTTAGGGCCTCTGTAACCCATTTCCATGGTCAGTTAAAAAGTTTATATATATATATATATATATATATATATATATATATATATATATATATATATATATATATATATATATATATATATATATATATATATACAGTGTGGAACAGCCAAATGGAATAAATTCGATAACGGATAAATGAGGACGTGTTGGGAAAAACGCTTGGACACGTCGATTTGTATTTTTAACTGCGCATCTTTTTCAAGAAAAAAAAATTATATAGGGTGCGTCATGTGACAGTGGCCAATACCAACTTTCTTATTTTAAATACAAGCCCCTGTATATTATTAATTTTTTGGATTCTTTAGAAAATTCTAGACATAATTCATGTACAATGTTCTATACCTATCTTCAACTGTTTCGGAAATATTAAGTATTTTCAGATTTATTACAAAAATTAACATTAAAAATAGAAAATTATTTTATTTCACAAATTCTAATAAGAAATACTGATTATTTCTTAATAATTTAAAAAAACAAAAAAAAATTAATGTCAATGTAGTAAATGTTCAAAATGCTCGCCACGAACATCTTGGCAACATGCTAATCTGGTATAGAAATGTCTTCTAACATTACTCAACATCTCAGGCGTGACTGATCTAATCGCAAGCGTGATTCGTCTTTTTAAGTTATCTAAGTTGAGGGGCTTAGTTTTGTATACAATACTTTTGACATATCCCCACAAAAAGTAGTCTAATAGCGACAGATCAGGAGATCGTGCTGGCCATTCTATCGATCCGCGCCTCCCTATCCACCGATTTGGAAAAATTTGGTTCAGGTACTGCCGGACATTGATTTGGTAATGGGGCGGTGCTCCATCTTGCTGAAACCATATTTTATTGGCAGGAACTTGTGGGTTTGCTGGATCTGGATATAAGTTTGTCAAAGTTGGCACGACATTATTTTGGAGCAGTTCTAAATATTTATCCCCATTCAAGTTGCCATCAATGAAAAAGGGACCTACGATATGATTTCCAACAATTCCTGCCCAAACATTAACTTTTTCAGGATATTGCGTATGTTCCTCTCTCATCCAATGAGGATTCTCATTAGACCAATAGCGGCAATTTTGACGATTAACATGACCGTGAAGTGTAAATGTGCTCTCATCAGAAAACAAAACATCTTCTAATTGGATCACATTGTTATCTAACATTGCCATCATTTGTTCACAAAAATACGTTCTCCTATCGAAATCTTCCTTCATGAGCTCCTGAGTTGGTATCATTTTATAGGGATGCATTTTACTTTCCTTTAATGTTCGAAAAATTGCTGTGTGGCTAACGTTGAATAGTTGGGCTGCTTGTCGACCAGAAGTATGTGGGTTTTCTTGAAACTCAAGCGTAATATCCAATTTCGTATCATCACTTACTGCATTGGCAGCTACTTTTTTTATCTGTCTCACATGACCAAGCTCGCGAAACTGCTTTTCTATTTTGCTAATTGTTCCTTGGGATACATTTTTCGTGAAATAAGCGAGACACTTCCATCTGTGTCCGTGTGTTATCTCCATAACCAATCATTTGTAGAATGGTTATTTTGTGCATTTCTGTTAAATGAACCATTTTTCTGATATTATTACGTACAGTTAACGAAATTCAAACGACAATAGCACTGACACTAATCACTACTGTCATTCAGGCAGACAACAAGTTGCTAAGGCTACGAGTTTTATACGAACAGAAAGAAAACTGTTTTTGTTTTTGTTTCATTTCATATCAGTAAAAAGAAACGCAGGAATGGTTTTTGTTTACTTTCTCATTATCAAGAGCTGAATGGGAAATAAGTATTGAATGCAATGTAGCGAATTTGTGAAATAAAATAATTTTCTATTTTTAATGTTAATTTTTGTAATAAATCTGAAAATACTTAATATTTCCGAAACAGTTGAAGATAGGTATAGAACATTGTACATGAATTATGTCTAGAATTTTCTGAAGAATCCAAAAAATTAATAATATACAGGGGCTTGTATTTAAAATAAGAAAGTTGGTATTGGCCACTGTCACATGACGCACCCTATATAATTTTTTTTTCTTGAAAAAGATGCGCAGTTAAAAATACAAATCGACGTGTCCAAGCGTTTTTCCCAACACGCCCTCATTTATCCGTTATCGAATTTATTCCATTTGGCTGTTCCACACTGTATATATATATATATATATATATATATATATATATATATATATATATATATATATATATATATATATATATATATATATATATATGTATGTATGTATGTATCCAACCGATGACTCCAAAAAGGCTTCACTGATTTGTACCATATTTGGGAATTCCCCTTATTTTGTTAATGGCTTGGATGAGTTCGCCCAATTGTTCTTAACAAAAAATAAAAAAAAATATTTTTAAAACGCAATATCTCTCAAATTCTTTAAGTGATTGAAACGAAAATCTACAACTTAAAAGATTAACGTGGTTGTGTACCAATTTTCAAGTCTTTTGATCAAAGAAAAATAAAGTTATTCGAAATTAAAATTAAAATAATCCTCGACATCACTTAAAATTCTGTATTGCAAAGGACAAAGACAGATGATGTTATCTGTACAGCTATGCTATTTAAATAAATAGTAGAATAGTAGAATCTTCGTAAAAAATCAATAAAGTTCAATATATCCGTTATTATACAAGATATGAAAAAAAATGTATATACTAATTATAGCGTGTGTTAAGCTACATCTTAAAAAATATTTCTACAATCACAGGGTGGCCCATAAGTCGTTGGTGATACAAATTTTCTTTTTTTTTTATTCAAACACACCTTATGTTATTGCATTTTTGCATTTTTCATCGAAATATAATGCATGTTTGTAATAAAAGAAATTGTGGACGCAGCAAGTGCGTTATGGTATTGAATTATATAAGGTTGACCAAGAAACGAGTTTTTTCGGGAACACTTTAAGTTTACTTACGGAAATTTTTGTACATTTTTAACCAATAAAGTTATTTTGATGAAACATGGCACATTATTTTTACTATATTTATTTATATCACCATCTCCTAATAAATGTATAACTAGTTGCATACGATATTTTAATATATCTATCGATAATTCAAATTTCCCGGCTTTCTGACTCCCACAACTCAAAGGGTATCAGTGAATTCTCTCTTTTTTAGTGAAAAAAATCACAAATGAGAAGATTGCGACTTTTGAATTTTGAAAAAATTCCTTCAAATGAGCACTAATTAGGCCCCCGAGAACCCATATCCGGGGTCAATTTCAATTTTTATATGTATATATATATATATATATATATATATATATATATATATATATATATATATATATATATATATATATATATATATATATATATATATATATATATATATACAGGGTCGCTGATAAGTCTGGAAACGGTCGATTATCCGGGAAAATATACAAGGTGTCGAAAAAAGTTTTATACAAAAGTTTTTGGGTTCTTCAATGTCTACTAGGCGGTGATAATTTTATTTATACAGGGTTGGTCATACAGGCGTGGCACACCAATATTAATTTTTTTTTAATGGAACACCCTATATATTATTCGATATTTCAATCCTTCTCTTAATTTTGAGCAACATTTATGAGAAGCATAATGTACCTAAACTCAATCGTTTCCGGGTAAAAAAATAAATAAAAATAAACGCTATTGTTTTTAAAATCTATTGGATGAAGAACAAAAGTAAATGAAAAGTAGAATATCTCTTGAAAACAATCTGTGAGTGTGAAAAGAACCGGTTGCGATGTTTTTAACATTGTTTAGAATCCTATTTTATAAGATGTTCAAAGTGTTCTCCATTGACCTCCTGACAATAATGAATTCGCTTAACAAAACATTGCACTGCATTTACAAGAGCGTTTTGAGGAATGTTATTAATTTCATGCACAATCCTTGCTTGCAACTCTTCAATATTCTGCGGTCTATTTTGGTAAATTAAATTTTTTACATGACCCCACAAAAAAAAAGTCAAGCGGCGTCATGTCGGGAGACCTAGCTGGCCATTCAATAGTTCCCCTGCGCCCTATCCATCTGCCAGGAAAGGTTTGATTCAGATATTCCCGTACCTCAATTCCAAAATGAGGGGGTGCCCCATCCTGCTGAAACCATATTTCTTCCGCTGGTAGATTTGGGTCGTTATTGTTCGGAAATAATCGACTTACGTCTGGAACAATTGATTCTTGCAAAAGTGTCAAATATCGAGCAGAGTTCAAATTACCGTGTATAAAATAAGGTCCTATGATATGTCCACCAATAATAGCACACCAAACATTTACTTTTTGCGGTCTTTGGGTGTGAATTTGTTCCATCCAATGTGGGTTTTCGTCTGACCAGTACCTACAGTTGTGTCGGTTGACTTGTCCATTCAAACAAAATGTAGATTCGTCGGAAAACAAAATGTGGTTGGCAAAGTTAAAATTTTGGCGTAACTTCTCCATAATAAGTTCACAGAACTCGATTCTGCGATCAAAATCGTCTTCACTCAGTTCTTGCAATAAATGAATTTTATATGGACGGAACTTTTCCCGCTTCGTAATCTTTTGAATTGAATATCGACTCATATTGTGATTTAAAGCCAATTGCTGTGCCGAAGTTTTCGGATTTTCCACCACATCCAATATTACATTCAAAGAATTTTCTTCATTTGTAACGGTTACTGGCCTTCCAGTTCTAGGTTTATCCTTGATACCGCCAGTTTCGTGAAAACGATGCAAAGTTTTCGAAACTGTGGATTTGGAGATCGATTCCCGCTCAGGATGCAACTCATTGAACATAATCACCACTTGAGCAAAACTTCGTGTTCTATCACCGTACCCTATCATCATTAAAATTTCGATACGTTCGGTTTCACTTAAACTTGCCATTTTGCACAAAAACTGTTGACACTAAATTACTAATGTTTCAAAACTGTTGACACTGAATGAATGTTTGACATTCGTTGTCCTGGAAACATTTTAAAACAAAAGAATAATACTGCGTTTCTTATGGGCATCTTATCTTATCTTGGGATTCCAAACAATGTTAAAAACATCGCAACCGGTTCTTTTCACACTCACAGATTGTTTTCAAGAGATATTCTACTTTTCATTTATTTTTGTTCTTCATCCAATAGATTTTAAAAACAGTAGCGTTTATTTTTATTTATTTTTTTACCCGAAAACGATTGAGTTTAGGTACATTATGCTTCTCATAAATGTTGCTCAAAATTAAGAGAAGGATTGAAATATCGAATAATATATAGGGTGTTCCATTAAAAAAAAATTAATATTGGTGTGCCACGCCTGTATGATCAACCCTGTATAAATAAAATTATCACCGCCTAGTAGACATTGAAGAACCCAAAAACTTTTGTATAAAACTTTTTTCGACACCTTGTATATTTTCCCGGATAATCGACCGTTTCCAGACTTATCAGCGACCCTGTATATATATATATATATATATATATATATATATATATATATATATATATATATATATCACACCGATAACTGAAAAAGTAATCGGGCGATTTTGTTCAAATTTGGTGAGTACCTTTCTTTTGCCAGTAGCTTGGATAAGTTCGTTAGCCAGGAAAATATGCTTAGTTGAAATACATTAAACAATGATTGGTTTTAATTAGACAGACGGATTCCCCCGGTGTCACAGTTCTGAGCTGACCTTAAATGTATGGAATTTCGACCATGAAATTATAATGCATGTTTGTAAGAAAATAAATTCGGGACTCAGCAAGTGCGTTATGGTAGCGAATTTTTATTGAATGCTTCAAATTTGAATAACTCAATTTGCTATTAACCTATGAGGTTCATTGGTCAGGAAACTAGTTTTTTCGGCTATATTTTAAGTTTATTATTTTGTTGATAGTCATAGAACCACTTATGGATCACATTAGATGGATGTATGTATTCTTAAAGTCAAAACCAGAATTTATGGTCATTGATTTTATGGTATGCCTAGGCTTAATTTTTGTATTTGATCAACTGTTTATTGTACAATTTGGGCTTATGCCTGTATGTACTGTTTTTATTTTAATAAATAAATAAATCATTAGCAGGTTTTCTTTAAAGTAATAGAAGTTGGGAACTACTTTAAAAGGGAGGTGGGGACAAACTCTCTTCGTAGACTAATAGACTTCCTTTGAAATTGTGCTGAAAATACATGTACTTATATTCCACCCACCCTATATATTGTAGCACGTGAGCGCAAATTTTGTTATTTTCTACCAGTCAGAAGCTCCAAAAAACATGTGTTAACTTGTGAAAATTAGAGCAGATTCGGTGAACTTCATTTAGGGCTACAAACGATCAAACCGTATCTAAAATTTAAGGTGTTTCGCTTCCATTGACGTGTAGTTTAGTTGTTTGCGAGTATAACAGAATTAAAGGTAAATTCGCTACTATAACTCCCTTGCTGCGTAATGACTTTTAGGCCGATTAAGGGGCACCTCATGCTTGATACCTGTATAGTTTCTCGTAAGCAACATGGCGACACAAATCGATATAATTATATCTAATTGGGCATGAAGGTATCGGTGGACAGACAGAGAGAATTAGAGAACTATAATTGAGTAAGATCGTTACGAATAGTTAAGTCCTATTAACTGGAGAAGCAGGGATATTAAAGTTTGACTGATGGAAACACTGACCTGGATTCCCCGACTAACATGTCCATGTATTATCATACAGCTCCAGACTATTATTGTTCATGGTACGTACTGTATCTTACTCCAATGTGCAGCTACTGCTGATATATATGATATGGTTTATAAGTTTCTAGTCACGATTCAATTTTGTGACGTTTATCGTGTCTGGACATCGGCAAAGGGGAATGGAAGGGGATGGAATAGCTCCACACAAACCTAACATTTAGTGAATTTTCTTAAAAGAATTCACTAATGAGGACATCTGTATATATATATATATATATATATATATATATATATATATATATATATATATATATATATATATATATATATATATATATACGTCAGTTTTCTATAATCTTAGACAGTTTAATTTTGGTAGATAGTAAGGTATTTCCTAGGACAAGATATCCACCAAATTTCATTAAAATAACTTTGTAATTTTTGGAGCAAAAAAATTGTTTCAAAATAAAATTTAAAATTTGAATAACTCAACTTTCTATAAGCTGACAAAGTTGAATTTTGGTACTTAGTAAGTCCTCTCCCAAGGAAACATATATAGTAAATTTCATTAAAACAGCTTTGTTATTTTCTGAGAAAAATTTTTTTTTAAAAAGAAAACTCAATTTTCCCGGAAAAACCCGTGAGATTTTCCTGCCTAACGAACTCATCCAAGCCATTAATAAAACAAAGGCACTTGCCGAGTTTCATTGAAATCGGTTAATTATTTTTTGAGTTATCAGACGGATACATATATATATATATATATATATATATATATATATATATATATATATATATATATATATATATATATAAACATATAAAAATTGAAACTGACCCCGGATATGGGTTCTAGGGGTCCTAAATCGCGCTCATTTGAAAAATTTTTTGCAAAGTCTCACCATTGATACCTCTCCATTAGTGAATTTTTTTAAATAAAAATTCACTAATGTGCATTATAACGCTCAAGAAAATTCACTCTGGGTACGTCAAGTGGATTTTCAACATCGATGGTCCTTACGTGTGAGGGGGGGGGGGGGGGGGGGGTTACTTATAGGCGATAAAGTTATTCGTCCATTCTATTTTGAAGATCATCGACTTCATGGAGAACGCTATCGCAGAATTCTAGAGGATGATTTGCCGAATTTAATGCAGGATGTAGACATTGAAACACGTCGAATAATGTTTTTCAGCATTATTGTAAGGTATATTATTAAAACTAACTCTTTGAATTTAAATCAACCTGGAAGACTAGTTTTAGAGGTCCCAGTCAGCGATTATTTAAATAAGTTTCTATTTTCTATGGATGTTGAAAATTTTAGTTTGGTATATATATATATATATATATATATATATATATATATATATATATATATATATATATATATATATATATATATATATATATATATATATGTAAGTACTGCAAGTCTCTTTAAAAAAATCGTGTTACAAATTTCATTAAAGTCACAAAAGTTTTCTAGAAAAAAAGTAATTATTTACAAAGAGAATGTACCTGCAAAATCATAAATATGGCCGGTATTTTTCCTTTTAATTGCTTGAATGGAACAAAACAACAAAATGTTTTTTAAAACCAACTTGTAGTTATCCGCGAAGCTCATTATGTTATTTTTCTTTAATTTAGTATCCAGGCTGCGTTTACATAGGTGTTACTATGGTCCAAGATTGAAGATTCTAGCTTAATAAGAAATTGAATTATCGGATTTCAAATATTTTTACAAAACCCCTCTAGCATAATATGTTTGCTGCACCCAGACCTTTTGCAACACTTATTTACTGTTGCTGTATCCATATTATTAAATTAAAAGTTTAATAATTTATGTATCAGTACTTTTGGAAAATTATAAAATATTGTAGCTCTCTATGTGAGACTGACAAACAAGGCAATCTAAGTTTCATTTTTGGAAAATATTTTAAACAAACGAAATGGGGTAACAATTTAAACATAAATTGAAAATTTCCTTTTTCTTCTCCCTCGCCCAACACCCCTATTCACTCCTGGTCCCGTAACTTTCGTGGTGGCTGTTTGCAAGAAATATTTCTTGTGCATCCAGAAGGAGATTTAAGCATGTTTCTCATTTTTTTTCTAAAAAGCCCCCATGCGCTAATCTGCAAATTTACTGAAAATTTAATTTTTATTTACAAAACGAATGTACCTGGCAAATTATAAACGTGGCAGGCATTTTTCCTTATTAGTCGCTTGGGTGACCCGTTTTAGTCCACTCAATCGAAACAGTTTCTGCAAATAAAATAACAAAAATGGTTGTATAAACCAAATTTATCGTTGCTTGTGAAGCTCATTGTGTTACTTTTTAAATTTAGTACTCACACTGCTTTTATATAGGTTTTGGTGTGTATCAAAACTTAATATTCTAGTTTAATGGTAAATTGAATTATCACCATTTGGAATATTTCTGCGAACATTAGCTACCATAACGCACTTGCTGCACCTAAACCCCTTTCAACATTTATTTACGACATAAGGAGTAAATAATAATGAAAATTCACTAAAAACTAAAAACCTTATTCGAAGATTCTAAGTTATTAGCTAAGTCTTATTATTTGTTTATCACGCCTGTAAACAAAAAGAAGTTGAAGATGTCCTCGACTTCTACTCCTCCCCCCTACTGTCAGTTTGCAAAATAATAAATGACAATGACAAATAGCTAACTGGCGTTGTCAGATTAACTAGGAGAGGGCGATGTGTTTTAAATACCTTGAAGAATGGGAAGCTTAATATTTATACATAATAAAACGTAATTCTAGATTGCCTTTAAACAAATTGAATCACTTTCATTAAAATTTTTATTTATTACTATATATTTTTGTGATATTTTCAAATTCAGATGACAACCCCACTCTTTGTATATTGTGACATATTTTTCTAACCTGTTATTTGGAAGTTTAATTTGGAGCATTTGTTTGCAATAGCAGCGTAACCCTGATTTATCTGTCTGACCTTGTCTAACTTTATAGGCACCCATTCCGAGGTAATTTCAGGTTATATCGTAAAATATTTTTTTATTATTTGGTTATAACTCAGAATTTACTGAACCGATTAAGCCCAAATTTGGTAGAGAAGACCACTTATATAATATCTACGCGAGTGAAAAGTTTTAGCTTTATACTTCTAGTAGTTTAAAAGATATTGCGTTTTCAAAATCATCATCGGCGCTGGCCATGTATCATATTCATACAGGGCACAAAATAGACTTCGATAATGCCAAAACAATAGCACCGGTTTACAACTTCAAAACGAGAATTATCCGCGAAGCAATCGAGATTGAAAAAGGTCCCGATTGTTTAAATAAGAGAGATGATGGTCTTCGCCTTCCGATTACTTGGAAACCTATTATATCTTCATTATAAACACACAAAAAGAAAATAAATTCCACAGACAATTTTATTGCATCATTATCTGCCTCAACAAATGCCGGTGACCCTCTTAATCCTCCTCTAGGTACCATGACCAAAGCCCCCCACTTAATTGACGGTGACCCCACTATTTTCACTGACAACGAAGCAGGTAGACGGAACGACATATATAGGAAAAGACTTGCAAAGAACTGCCAGATCTCTCTGAGGCCTAGGATTGAACACACTGAGACCTCACAGACGATCTCCGGCGAGATTTTGGCAGTAGGCACATTGAGGCCCCGTAATCGAGCTACAACAACCCAACTCACCTTTGTCCACCGCTCTAAGGAGTAGGCAGATTGAGGACCTAGAGTGTCCTCACATATTTCCTTTAACTACCTTTGTCCACCACTCTAAGGAGTAGGAAGATTGAAGCCTTAGAGTGTCCTTACATATTTCCTTTACCCACCTTTGTCCACCACTCTAAGGAGCAGGGAGATTGAGGCCTTAGAGTGTCCTTACATATTTCCTTTACCCACCTTTGTTCACCACTCTAAGGGGTAGGCAGACTGAGGCCTTAGAGTGTCCTTACATATTTCCTTTACCCACCTTTGTCCACCACTCTAAGGAGTAGGCAGATTGAGGCCTTAGAGTGTCCTTACATATTTCCTTTACCCACCTTTGTTCACCACTCTAAGGGGTAGGCAGATTGAGGCCTTAGAGTGTCCTTACATATTTCCTTTACCCACCTTTGTCCACCACTCTAAGGAGTAGGCAGATTGAGGCCTTAAAGTGTTCTTACATATTTCCTTTACCTCGCCAAAACAGGAACCGAAACGTCGAGTTTCCATAAATTCAGGACGCGGTTGAACCCGAGAAACAAGTATGTCACATATATATATATATATATATATATATATATATATATATATATATATATATATATATATATAAGCTTTTCAACTGACCTTGGATTTGGGTTCAAGGTGTCCTAATTCGCGCTCATTTGAACAAATTTTCCAAACTTATTATCGATACCTCTCTATTAGTCGAAAATTAACTAACAAGTTAGATATCGATATTTATTATGTTATGATAAATATTTTCTGAATTCCATTAAATAATTAACAGAAATACCATAAAGCGTAGCAAAAGAGTCCTATTTACTTCTCCACAGAGAGCATACGACATAGAGGCTTTCACAGACAGGGCTATTAGCCACTGACTGTTCAAAAACACCGTCTCGTTTACAGTTTAGTTCCCTAATTACATTTCCCAACTGTCGAGACGCACTCTGGAATCTTTGTACGGATCGGTGAATCATCAAGCACAGCTGAAGATGGAGGAACATCATTAGATATATCTGTTTACTCATGTCGCCCTTTTGCCATCTGTGACGTTGAGGACACACTGCTTCTTTTTGACTTTGTTACCTTGTTAACGTTGAATGCGGAGGAGAGCTTTTATAATATCAATCCTGTGAAGTAATCCCGGCCTTTATTCTCACAAAGAGGTGTTTTTCACATAGCACGGTTTTTATGTAGTTTGGAGTGTCTCTTATTATATTCAATATAAGAATTTATGGTGGACTGGTTCTTGCTGGTTTTAATAATGTAAAAAATGTGTTGGTGAATATTAGGTATGCTTTACAGTGCTCGATGTTTTGCACTGTCTGCTGTTTGTGTAGTATTTAATTAATTAGATCTCTAATGAAATGAAACATATTTTTTGTACAAAGCTTTTATATCTTGAAATGAAACATCGAGAGACTTCTCTTCGGATTCTGGGAAACAAAGACGCAATTTAATTTATGGTTGAAAGTCTTGAAATAAGCTAAACGACCAATACAATAAAGTTCTCTAAGAGCCTCGGTGGTGAGTGGTAAGAACGTTTGCCTCTGAACCTTAGGGTACCGGGTTCAATCCCAGCGTTTTTCTTTCACTTTTTTAGTACATACTGTACAATTATTTTCAAGAGAGGTTCTGACAATGTATTTGAGCAAGTTGAATGTCTGCACGTTACGCCTGCGGAGGGGGCGTAAATACGTCGCCCCCGTGTCCATTGGGGACGTTAAAGATTCATACCCTTCTTACAGAAAAACAGGGGTTCGGAAAACTTTCCAGGATAGTGTGCTTAAACTACTCCCTGCCGTCGGTGATTGGCCATAGTCGCGGAAATAGACCGACGTTAAAGAAACAAAAACACACACAGTTGCGGCTTGTGCAATTCCAGCAGTGTGCACCGTGCATTGTTATGTCTTTTTTTTAAGAGCACTTATATCAAATTTGGTTACAATTATAACCTATATAGTAGGAAGAATGTGCCATATTTCATCAAAATGACTTTTAGTAAATTAAAAAAGAAAAATTCACTAATGAGGAGATCCCGACTTTTAAATTTTGAAAAAATGTCTTCAAATGGGCGCAAACTAGAATCCTTACAACCCATATCCAAGGTAAGTTTCAATTTTTGTATGTATATACATATACATATATATATATATATATATATATATATATATATATATATATATATATATATATATATATATATATATATATATATATATATATATATATATATATATATATATATATATATATATATATATATATATATATATATATATATATATAGGATGTTCCAAAAATGATGGTCTATGTTACAAGTGCACATTCAGCACAAAAAATAAGACTATTTTTTCATATAAACATGGGTCCGCAAATGCTTAGTTTTTAAATACAGCGTGTTATTTGTTTTTGTCAGTTTTTCACGAATAAGTCCGAGTACAATTAAAAATTTGACGTGAAAATTGGCACGTGGTTGTTTTCGAGGGCAATAAATTTAAATATTTTATTATTAATAACACTTCTGGCAGAGGGCGCCATCTGCAAGACATGGCTTGCATTCAATTGGCTATATTTTTTTGACACCCAGTAATATCGACCTACCCTATAGCTAAATTGCAGCAAAAACTGTATACTTAATTTAAATCTCTCATACACACCATTTTCGGGATTCAATTTTTGTATGTCGATGTCGCTCAAAAATTAATTGTGCGACAAATGATAGGAACACATTTTTCACCTTCTAATTGCTATCATGTATAAATTTAATTTTTTTCTTATTCTCTAGTTAAAAATTAAAATCTTTCCGGAAAAAAGAACTGACAAAGACACAATCATGAAGATAGAAAAACCATGATACCAAACTTTGAACAAACCATTTAACGAAATGGTTTCCGTCGTTACGGGACTTGACTTTTGCGTTTTAGTTGTGACATATACTACATTTGACTTTTATTTTGAGACTACTCACTATTTTTAAGTAATTAATTGTATTGTCCGTAATTTTTCTAATTAAATATGGAAGTTTTTACCAACAATGAACTAACAGACATGCATGTTATGTATTCACTGGCTTTTGGTAACTTTTATAAGGCGAAATGACTCTATGAAGAAGCCTTCCCAAATCGGAAAATTCCAGACGGAATGATGTTTCAACGGATTGACATCCGTCTACGAGAAACAAGTACATACTTACATTATCTAATACATCGATCTGTCTCTTTCGAATATATATATACATATATATATATATATATATATATATATATATATATATATATATATATATATATATATATATATATATATATATACATTTGTTACCAGGTACCCTTAATAAAGTTACTGCTGATCGAGGCAGACAACGAAGTGCACGAAATCCTGATTTTGAAGAGGCTGTTCTGGATGAAATTGAAACGAAATCGTAAATCTTCGTAACAGCCATATTTTGGCTGACGAAAATCCCCACGCAATTTTTGCAAGGCATCATCAACAGTAATTGTCCTAAAATGTATGGGCTGTAATTGTAGGGTGTAATTAGATAGGACAATTTTTTTTACCTCCCAGACTTAATGCCACAACTTATCTTGAATTCCTGCAAAACCAACTAAATGGGTTATTAGAAAATGTACCTCTTGACATAAGACATAACCTGTGGTTTTTGCATGACGGAGCCCCCCCCCCCCCATTTAGCTCTAAATGTCACAAATTACCTAAGCAATACTTTTGGACGAAGATGGATCGGACGCAGTGGACCACAGCCATGGCCGGCTCGATCCCCTGATTTAAATTCTGTGGACCTTTATTTATGGGGGAATCTCAAAAGTATTGTTTATAAAACAAATGATGAAAATGTTAATGATCTGCAGCAAATAATTGTACCTGGATGCGAACAAATTAGAAATACACCAGAAATATTTCACAGAGTACGACGTTGTATGTTCCGCAGAATACGAAAGTGTATTGAAGTGGAGGGTGGCCTTTTTGAACATTTACTGCAGTCAGGTATAATAAAATGTTATAAACTTTTTTATTTCTTGTTTTATTTGGTGTTAAAATTTGCAGACAATACAATTAATTGCTTGAGAAAAATTAATTTTGGAGCGACATCGACATACAAAAATTCAAATATTTCAAAAATGGTGTGTCTGAGAGATTTTGATCAAATATACAGTGCTTACAATTGATAAGGGCTGCAATGTAGCTATACGGTAGGTCGATATTAATGGGTGTCAAAAAATTATAGCCAATTGAATGCAAGCATAGTCTTACAGGTGACGCTCTCTACCAGCAGTGCTATTAACAATAACATATTTAAATTTCTTGCCCTTAAAAACCACCGCATGCTAACTTTCACGCCAAAGTTTTAATTTGACTCAGACTTATTCGTGAAAAACTGACAAAACCAAATAATTTTAACACGCTCTATTTAAAAAACTAAGCATTTGCGGACCCATGTTTATCTTATTTTTTTGTGCTGAATGTGCACCTGTAACATAGACCATAATTTTTGAAACACCCTATATATATATATATATATATATATATATATATATATATATATATATATATATATATATATATATATATCTTTTGGAATGTTGCACTACACTGTAATCACTTTTAAATATACACTTTATTTGTTTGCTGTACTTTGTGTGATTTTTTATTGGTTTACGTGGACTGCAGTTACGCACCGTCCCGGTTCATCATCAGCACGTTACTGACTGTGAACGTTCCTGTAGGGTCTATGTCTGATATTGTACGCGGCGCCTGCGCGTTGAGCTTCTATTGGTCGGTTTACTGCTCTCTGATTGGTTGTGTTCTCGGACTGTATCGTGTGTATCAGTCTCCTGTCTTGATCACTGTGGTTTGATAATTTGTCTAGTTATGTATGACTTTCAATAAGTTTTGTTAAAATGTTTGTACTTGGATTTGTGCTGGCATTAATTGTTTCTTATTGTTTGTTTGTTGGATGTAGTATTGTTCCCAGATTTTAATTTTTTTGTGGTCTTTAATATGTTTCATTAGTTGTAATTGGGTGATGTCTGGTTTTTGGTGCTTTTTGTTGTGAATGTGTGTAGCTACGTTTGATTTGAATTTTATCTAATGCTGCTATATGTTTCTTGAATCTTGTTTCTATTGATTTTTTTTGTTATTCCTATATATTTTTTAATGCATGTGTTACATTATATTTGATATATTCCGTTTAATTCATGTGGGTTGTGTTCTTGTTTTTTATTTATTTTGTTTATTTATTGTTATTGATTTTGTAGCTCATTTTTAAGTCATGCTGTTTGTGTTATTTTTTGATGTGGTAGTTATAAGTGAATGTTGTGTATTTTGTGTTTGTTTTTGGTGTTTTGTTTTCGGTTTCGTTGACTTGTTTGTTTTTGATTTGTTTTACTAGCTTTTCTATTGTTTTCTTGTTGTATCCATTTCTTTGTGCTATTTGTATTATGATGTTGTATTCCTTTTATAGTTCGTCATTATGAAATGGTACATTTAGCATTTTGTTTATTAAGTATCTGTATGCGGCCATTTTGTGTGTGTGAGTGTGGGTGTATTGAGTGTTTAGGTATAGTGATGTCTGTTTGTGTAGGTTTTCTGTATATTTTGTACACATTTCAAAAAAATGTGATCCATTGAATTGTGATGAAAACATGTAGTAACATGTAGTTGCTATTAGAAAGAAAGGATAATGTGTTGTGGGTAAAATGGTGCGAGTTAATTGTTTTTAAACTATGACTATAGGATAATGTTCGACAAATTAAACTTCACGTGTCTCAGCGTTTACCACAAAAACTATTTTTTGCTGAATAATGAATTTTATTCCATAAGTGTGTTTCACACTGTATATATATATATATATATATATATATATATATATATATATATATATATATATATATATATATATATATATATAGGGTGGCGCATTGAAAACGAAACAGACCGATTTGCGTTCAGAGAATTTTTTTAAGAAACGTTAAAACACGTCAATTTTAGTATTGTGGGGGACATGTTTTGACATAAAACTCAACTTTGTCACATCAACCCCTTAAGGGTGGTGATAACAGCCCTTATATTTTAAATAGAAAACATGGCTCGAGTGTTACATCATTTGAAAGCTCTTTCTTTTCTCAAATCAGCACACAAATCTTTTTGGAAGTTTAATCAACTCTTTTAAAAATTATTCACAGTTAAAGATGCAAAAACGCATTTCACTCATTCCGATAAGACATGTGCTGATAGTCAATGTTTTGTTGGTTTGTAAACAAAAAATTGACTATCAGAACATTTCTTATCGGAATGAGAGAAATGCGGTTTATTATTTCAGTTTATCGGTCGGTTTCATACTTAATAGTACTACCAAAAATTAATTTCACAATGGTGTATTCTGTAGAAGAAAGAGTTGAAATAATTACTCTTTTTTCCAAAAACGATGACTGTGTCAACCGTACCGCAAATTTGTTTAATGACATGTTAACAGAAAATACATTTTGGAGTTAGTTGCAAAGTTTCGACAAAGTGGTTCAGTAGCCAACAATTCTGAACGTGAATTTCCGGTTAGAAATGAGACTACTGGGATTGAACTTTTAGGACAAATTGCTGCAGACCCAACTTTGAGCACGACAAAATTGGCCACTGTTTCAAACATCAAAAGAAGAACTATTCAGCGAATATTCAAGCATCATAAATTTCACCTGTATAAAATTCATCTTGTACAACAACTGAATGAAGATGTTGTTGATCGGCGGCTGGAGTTTTATGAAGTTATGACCGCACGAATAGCTGATAACGGAAATTTTCTGTTCACTATCTGTTTTTCAGACGAGTGTACGTTTTTATTAAACTCTACAGTCAATCGTCATAATTGTTGTTATTGGGCAGATAATAATCGAATAAATTTTCACGAAGTCCACAGAAATTGAATGTATAGACTGGAACTTTTGGAGACCGCTTAATCGGACCAAATTTTCTTGATGGCAGTTTGAGTGGCGAAACGCATTTGAAGTTACTGCAAGATATCGTTTACCCTCTACTAATTGACAATGTTGAACATGATGATCGCTATCAAGAAAATCAATTAGTGTTTCAACAAGATGAAGCTCCTCCGCATTTTTCACAACGTGTTAGGAGGTTTTTGAACAGATAGTTTCTAGAGCAATGATGGATTGGGCGTAGAGGTGCTATTGAGTGGCCCCTAGATCACCGGATTTAACTCCGTTAGACTTCTTTCTATGGGGCCATTTGAAGAGTAGAATTTACGCAACAGAACCGGAGTCTCTGGAAGAATTACAACGACGAATTGTTGAATAATTCCGTCTAATAACTCCAGAAATGCTCCAGAATGCCAGAGCTCGTTTTGAACAAAGTTTGTACGTTTGTATGGAAGCTGGTGGTCAACATTTTGAACACTTCTAACATGTCGTGTGTATTTAACACAAGCGTGACATGTCACACGCGTTAACTGAATAAACATTTTTGAACGTTTGGTGGGTTTTTTATTTTTTTTAACGAAAAATTGGCTAACTAGTGCATTTCTTACCACAATGAATGAAATACGTTCTTGCAACTCCAACTGTGAACAATTTTTAAACGAGTTGATGAAACTTCCAAAAAAATTAGTAAGCTGAATTGAGAAAAGAACGAGCTATCAAATGATGTAACGCTCGACCCATATTGCCTACTTAAAATATAAGGGCTGTTATCACCACCCTTAAGGGGTTGATGTGACAAAGTTGAGTTTTATGTCACAGCATGCCCGCCTCAATATTAAAATTGACCTGTTTCAGCGTTTCTTAAAAAAAATTGCTCTGGACGGAAATCGGTCAGTTTCGTTTTCAATGCGCCACCCTGTTTATATACATATATATATATATATATATATATATATATATATATATATATATATATATATATATATATATATATATATATATATATATATATATATATATATATATATATATATATATATATATATATATATATATATATATATACGTTTCTACTGTATCTGTCTAGTAAAAACGTCAAAATTTCTGTACTAAAGAATCAAGGTTTTGTGAATAATTAGTTGAAATAAATAAACATATTTATACAAAAGTGAAGATTTAGGCTTATGGATACTGTGGAAACGTTTGTGGAAATTACGGCAGTAGAAAGAGCAACATCTAGAAAAAATTTGAAAGGTGACATTACATAAAAGGGTTTTGACAGAAGGAATTTCAAAGGAGAATGTTCAACAAAATTGTGTAAATGCAAATACAAGCATAGCTTTCTTGTAAGACACGTTGTATAATTTTGGACGTAAATAAATAAATATATATAGTTCTTCTCTGTGTATCGTTTTAAATATTTGATAGTACCCTTGACGTTTTATATCCAGTAAAAATAATTATATAGCTGTATCTCTGATGATATTTATATTATCTCTCCTGAAATTCCCTGGGCTATTTCTTTTTACTGCTGAGACGCATTTTTATTGGAAATAATTTCTGGAGAGGTTCGGATTCGGAGGCGTTGGAGTTTTTCAGCGAAGCTAATGTTCCTCGAAGGTATGTAGAGCATTTGAAGGTAAGTTAAGAAAGAAATTTTTATATAACATAGAATGTACATTGCATTTCTCAGATAATTAGAATTTATTGCGAGGGTTGTTGCTTTTATGAGTTTACTTTAAATAAACTCTACAGAGAAAACTGCTGGAAATACCTAACAGGCACGTACTAGGCAGCTGGTCGTCAGCAAGAGATCGGAAAGAAAATTTTTCTTACATCAGTAATCTTTATATGTTTTGCTCACCATTGACGGATTAACCACTAATGAGTTACCAATTGTTACGGTCACCTTTTTATTTATCAAAACCGTAACGATTTTACTGACACAATAAAAGGAAAGTATAAATGTTAGTAAGCTGCCTCAAAACGAAATAGACTTTATCATCACATATAAAGAACGCATAATAAAAGACGTGACTGTCCTTAATAGGTTTGCTACTGGGAGCGACCACAGGCTTGTACGAGCAAAAGTAGCTATTGACATTGGCAAAGAACGACAAAAAATGATCCAAAAGAGCAATAAATCAAATTTACTAATAAATCCAGCAGATGTAAATAGCTTTGAACAATGGAGCACCACTAAATTAACCAAGGCTAAAATAGAACACACCATTGGTAACGACATCAACAAACTGAATAATATCATCACAACCACAATAACTGAAGCACAAAGTCGGCACTGCTCAACAAATCAAAGGGAAGAAAAACTAAGCAGGGAGACCAAACTGCTGATAGAAAAAGGACGCATATAAGGTCAAAAAGCTATGCGTCTGAAGAAGAATTAAGAGAAATAAATAAACAATTTTCAAAAGGTATCCGACGCGACGTAAGAGCTTTTAGACACAACCAAATCAAAGATACCATAGAGAACAACAAGGGTATGAAAGTGCTACGTAGAAAGCTTGACAATGGAAAGAGACCAATAATAAAACTTCAAAATGCACAAGGGCACACATCAACGAACAGGAAAGATATTCTAAATGTAGTGGAACAGTTTTAATGCTATATAAAAGCCAAAGTGATATAAGTCTACATCCAGAATCTGACATATTAACCCGTAAAAAAGTTGTGGTTAACCAAGGCTCGGAAATACTGATGGAAATATCACTAGATGAGATTAGGCTAGCCCTGAGGAAGATGTAAAATCGCCCGGAGGAGACTGCGTGGTTTCTGATGCGATAAAGATTGGTGGTCCTTGCTTACTCCAAAAAATTAAATATCTTTTCAACCTTTGTCTTTTTAATAGTAGGATACCAGAAAAGTGGCACAACACCATCGTAATACTGGTCCACAAGAAAGGTGACATCAAAGGCACCCTCTATGTCAATGAATGCACTGAGGTCTACTTCTTAGGCCACAAATGTTTTTCTGTCGCCCTCACTAAACAAGTGCAGGACATATAATATGGATTTTCCAGCCTGATAGGTGAAGTGATGTACATGAAGCGGTTTTCTTGTTAGGGTTTCGCTTGTGATGTATTGATATAAAGCATTCTCCAAATGCTAGCCTTTTTTTTATTTTTTTTATTGCAACAGCACACCACGACGGCTTGCAGCCTAAATACTATCGTACCGTGGGTGTCGACAAGGAGGGAAGAGGCAGCTTGTTAATTCTGTACTTGAAGGTTTGTAGGTTCGGGGGAGAGGGAAAAACATGTGCCGGCAGGGAATTCCACAACTTGGAAGTCCTCGGGACAAAAGAGCAGGCATAGCAAGATGTTCTATGCCTGGTGACTTGGACAGTAAAAGGGTGTATTCGCTCTGTTCCCCTGATAGATCTGTTGGGGGCAGCAGGCGGAGGAACTATGGAAGAAAGCTCCTCTGAGCAGTGCCCGTGCAGATATCTATAGAAGAGAGAAAGAGGTCACAAACGGCACGTCGGTGGGCAAGGGATGGCAGCCTTTGCGTGAGGGTAGGGTCACCGATGAGACGTATAGCTCTCTTCTGAATAGAGTCCAGGATAGCGAGTGTAGAAGCGGCAGCAGCACCCCAGATGTGGGAGCAGTATTCGAGGTTTGGTCTTATTTGTGAAGTATATAAAGTATAGAGATTAGCTGGTGAAAAGTATTTGCGAGCCCGGAAGAGGAAACCTAATTTCTTGGCAGCCGCTTCTGCAATTGATGTGACATGTTGGCGCCAATTGAGATTTTGATCCAGAGAAATGCCAACAAGTGAAAAGGACTCATTACTTTGAATAACTAGGTTGTTTATTATGATGGGCCTAGGGATGGTGTATCTCTTATGAGAAAGAAAGCAATACTGTGATTTGGTGGGGTTGAATTGTACCTAATGAAGATTCTTGTTTCATCCTCGTATGAGCGTTTAATCAATTCTTCCAGGTAGTAAATTTGAGGGAACGGTAGATCAACAATAGATATTCTCAAGGATATAAACAGAGATATCAGCAGTTCAACTTAAAGCTGATCCGACGTTAATTTACCCGCTCACCGTGCTTACTTTTGTTTCTCTTATTTATAGCTTATTTACAGCCTATTTACATAGTCTGTTAATTTTACTTTGTCAGACAATATTATGTCGAAGTTGACTCTGAACTCTGAAAGCTTCCTTTCTTGTCTATCTATCTGTAACGAAATTGGGGTGAAAGTTATTACAAGTTTTGGTAGTAATTATATATTATTTTGTCTGAATACGCGATAATGTTACGTTTTAAAAGTAACAGTGTTTATTAAATACACGATAATAATTTTAAATTCAGATTAGTAAGTAACGTTAAATGGGGCTAAGTGACTATGTAATGACTGTAACCTGTAATGAGCACTGATGAGAACACTTGGAGAACCACAAATGAAATTATAATTTTCATCCTCCGATGATGCTAACATTTGTTGGAGAAACGATCGTTAGGTCGTTTTAAAAGATGTGTTGGGGTGATTTGGGGTTCTCCAAGTGTACTTATTAGGGGTTATGTGAATCAAAAAAGTGTGTTTTTTATTGCTATATCTGAAACCGTCAAAGTAAAAAATATGCAAAAAATAATGTATATTTGTGCATCCTTTCCGAAATGTTATACAGTGCACGGCGTATCGAGCGTCCATTAGAAGTATCTACAAAACTATACCGATTTTTAATCTGAAAATTTGGTCACTTGGGTTTTCTGGATAGCTGAATTTAACAAAAATATACACGTCATCATACCACTTCCGGTTATACCGGAAGTGGTTACTAACTTTGTTTTTTCAAATGAAACATGACATTTTTGAGTAGAGTTTTGGATTTATCGTAAAATTTTAGGTTGACTTTTGATAACATACCATATGTAAAAAATCAGCCGTTTTGGAGTTATATCGATTTTTTCAAAACTTAAAAAAAAAAATATGTATGTATATTGAGTGGTATATCTGCGGCAAATATGATGTCAGCGATTTGCAATTTCGTCTGTGGTTTTTCAAGATACAAGAGTATCGTGAAAATAGGCAAATGCGTTGATAGCATATACAGGGTGGAAGAAATTCACATACCAACTTGGACAATTTCGGACCCCTATAACTTGCTTACTTCAAATGGAACACCCTGTATATTTTTATCTTATTGCTTAGATATTTGCATTATCTTTCGATTTATATCAGCATGTCCTATACCTAAATGCAACAGTTATCCAGATACTGGAACATTTGTATAATGATAATGTTATAAGGCTAAGGGTGCACAATATTTCAGTAGAGTGCCTTGACGGAAATGTTATTCTTCATGAACTTCAATAATTATTAATTGTTGGACACCCCATAGAACAAAATTATAAATGAGAATACCATAATAATAATCTGTTTAGGCAACTAGATAAACAATTTATTAAGTACTACACAACTAAACCAATGAAAGTGAGAAAAAATGTGGCAACTGGAATGATAAGGAACAATCTAATAAGTAACATGTATATAAACAATGGGTGTTCAAGAAAGATGTTCAAAAGTAGCTCCATTTTTTAGCAAACAGCAATTAATTCGCCTTAAAATTTCATTGCTCGTAGCACGTTTTATACTTTCTCTGCTTATTTCATTGAAGGCGGCACGTACTCTTTCTTGCATATTCTCCTTTGTGGTTATAGGGTCTTTATAAACTTTATTTTTAATAAAGCCCCATATGAAAAAATCTAATGGAGTTAAGTCAGGGGAGCGTGGTGGAAATTTGTAGGGCCCATTGTTCGCAATCCACTTCCCACTGAACATTTCTTCTAATGTCGCACTGACTTGATGAGTAGTATGTGGTGGAGCACCGTCCATTTGATAAAAAGCGTTTGATCTTTCCCTAATTTCTAAAGTTTCTAAAGCATCTCTCACTACGTTTTTTAACAACCACACATATCGATCCCCTGTTAAGTTTTCGTTATAAAAATACACACACAAAATACGAGAGTCTTTGACGGCACAGAACACATTAAAGCTCCACCGGTTTTGGTAATTTCTTTCTCTGCAGATATGCGGATTTTCTGCAGCCCAGTAATGACTGTTATGGCGGTTAAACACGCCGTTTTTTGTAAACTTTGTTTCATCAGTCCATATTATACTTTTGACAAAGTTATCGTCTTCTTGAATTCTTGTCAGCAACCACTCACAGTAATTCACACGACACAATAAATCTTCAGTTTTCAAATTCTGAACCAAATGGAGCTTAAAAGGTCGCCAATTATACTTTCTTAAGATTCTGTGGATAGACCTGGTTGATATTCTAAGATCCCTTTCAGCCTCTTGTAGGGAATTTTCAGGATACGAATGGAAGTATCCTAGTACCATGGCTTCATCGTCTTCGGTATAACGGTTTTGCCTGCTAACAATTGGTTGAAAGGAACCAAACTTTATACAATTATTAAGCAGACGTTTGATGGTATGTTTATTCGGTCTGGGGCGATCTTGATACCTTTCAGCGAAAACTCGGCAGGTTCTACTCATAATGCGATTGCATTCGCCGTATGTAACTAATAAATTTAGAAAATCTTCATTAGAAAACCCCAAACGCGACATATTTGTTGATTGTTATAAACAACTGTCATGAAGTAATGGCGTTGCTAAGAATAACATTTCCGTCAAGGCACTCTACTGAAATATTGTGCACCTTATAACATTATCATTATACAAATGTTCCAGTATCTGGATAACTGTTGCATTTAGGTATAGGACATGCTGATATAAATCGAAAGATAATGCAAATCTCTAAGCAATAAGATAAAAATATACAGGGTGTTCCATTTGAAGTAAGCAAGTTATAGGGGTCCGAAATTGTCCAAGTTGGTATGTGAATTTCTTCCACCCTGTATATGCTATCAACGCATTTGCCTATTTTCACGATACTCTTGTATCTTGAAAAACCACAGACGAAATTGCAAATCGCTGACATCATATTTGCCGCAGATATACCACTCAATATACATACATATTTTTTTTTTAAGTTTTGAAAAAATCGATATAACTCCAAAACGGCTGATTTTTTACATATGGTATGTTATCAAAAGTCAACCTAAAATTTTACGATAAATCCAAAAATTTACTCAAAAATGTCATGTTTCATTTGAAAAAACAAAGTTAGTAACCACTTCCGGTATAACCCGGAAGTGGTATGATGACGTGTATATTTTTGTTAAATTCAGCTATCCAGAAAACCCAAGTGACCAAATTTTCAGATTAAAAATCGGTATAGTTTTGTAGATACTTCTAATGGACGCTCGATACGCCGTGCACTGTATATATTTCCCCTTTTTAGTGAATTTTTATTAAAATAAAATTCACTAATAGAGAGGTATCGAGGGCGAGACTTTGCAAAATTTTTTATAAATGAGCCCAAACTAGGACCCCTAGATCCCATATCTGGGGTCAGTTTCAATTGTTATATGTTTATCTATATATATATATATATATATATATATATATATATATATATATATATATATATATATATATATATATATATATATATATATATATATACTCATTTCGATAAAACTCGGCAAGTGCCTTTCTTTTATTAATAGCTTGGATGGGTTTGTTGGTCAGGAAAATCGGACAGGATTTTCCGGGAAAATGTTGAGTTTTCTTCCGAAAAAAAAATTTTTCTTCGAAAATTACAAAGCTGTTTTAATGAAATTTACTATATATGTTGGCTTGGCAGAAACATTACCACGTACCAAAATTAAACTTTCTAAGTTTATAGAAAATTGAGTTATTCAAATTTTGAATTTGCTTTCGAAAAAAATTTTTTCTCCGAATTTTGCAAAGTTATTTCAATCAAATTTGGTGGATATCTTACCTTAGCAAAGGCCTTACTATGTACCAAAATTAAACTTTCTAAGTTTATATAAAATTGAGTTACTCAAGTTTTAAGCATTTAATAAAAATTCACTACCATAACGCACTTGCTGCGTCCCGAATTTTTGACTATGGGGACCGCTTCTTTTTTGAAGTCAAATGTTGATTAACTTTACCCATCGCTGTGGGGTGAAGTGAATCACCCGCTTACATTTGCGTTTTATTCGTTTTAGACTATTACTGTGTAAAGTGAATTAATCAAGAAGGTATTAGATAGCTATATTTTGACTAAGATGTAAATTTGGCGGAAAAAACATTATCTGTTTACAAGAAAACCTTTATTTTATGGCACTTAAATCTAAATCAGGTAAAGAATAGCTTTACAAAATGTGTGTGTGTTTTATTTCTTTAACGTCGGCCTATTTCCGCGACTATGGCCAATCACCGACGCCAGGGAGCAGTTTCACCTCACTATCCTGGAAATTTTGCCGGACCCCTGCCTTTCTGTAAGGAGGGTAGGGATCTTTAGTGTGCCCAACATCTCATGGACACGGGACCGACGGCTTTACGCCCCCTCCGAAGGGCGGAACGTGCAGACATTCAACTTGCTCAAATACAATGCCAGAACCTCGGTTGATGTTAATTTTACAATTTGTACTGAAAAAGTGAAAGGAGTACGCTGGGATCGAACCTAGTACCCTTCGGTTCAGAGGCACACGTTCTTACCCCTGAACCACCGAGGTTCTTTATAAATATGAAAAAATAACAATTGAAAACAAGATATTTCTATCAGCCTTACTGATGAGATCAGAAGAAATAACAAAAAAAAATTCGGGACGCAGCAAGTGCGTTATAGTAGCGAATTTTTAATAATAATTGTACACTATTATTATAAGGCATATTAGTAAAGTTAATACTTTAAACTCACACAGACCTTAAAGTTCGATTTTAGAGGTCCTAGTATGCGTACATTTCACGAATTCTTTCGAAAGTGTTACCATCGATATCACTCTAGTATCAAAAAAAATATCTTGTGTTCTAACTCCTTTTGCGAAAAATGCCCAAAACTTAATTTTATATGAAGCTAAAGAATTAAATTTTCCTATATCTGTAGATAGTGTGTAAGTCTCTTTAAAATAAACTTGTATTACAAATTTCATTAAAGTTATACAAAATATTTCCAGAAGGAGACTTAATTAATATTTAGAAAAGTAAAGTATCTGCCAAATTATAAACGTATCGGTTATTTTTCCTTATTAATCGCCAGTATCATTTCGTTTTAGTCAACCTAATCAAACCGGTTTTCTTCAATATCAACAATAACAAAATGTCTGCTGAAAATTATAATTTCAGACTCAAAGGTGACAAACTCAGGCGTTTTAAATAAAAATGAGCTCTTGTTCAGAACATGTCAAATTTGTGCACAATTGTTTCTCCAAATGTCAAAATCAAACATAAGAAAAACATACATTCCACGAACTGGATTCGATCATGCAAAACCTTCTGCGTGGAAGACCAGCACGTTTCCACTGATCCAGCTGCTAATACGTCAACTAACGTTTTGTTTATATGATACTTGACACAGGCTTCATGCTCGGGGTAGTATATGAAAAGTATACGTAACAATTAACTACACAATTTGCAGGATTGCCTTTGAAACACATTCAAGGATTATTTTGGTCTTATGTGACGTCTTATGTTTAAGTTTAAAGATAAAAGAAACCATTTTAGAATCATTTTTATAGACTTGACTTGATTTTGTTTACATTTCTACTATATTTTGTGACACTTTCAGTCTAAAACCACACCATAATATATCTATGCTGCGCTAAAACTGTATTTGGGTCCATTCATAAAGTTATAAATATATTGTATTCTAATAATTGATTGGATCTTTCAGTTAAATAACAATCACATGGCAAATTTTCAATTTCATTGAGTCTGTCTTTTTCCATAATTGCGGGCGAGATTTCACGAATGTTGGGTAGTATGTTTTATGTCTGGTATATATTTAGTTTGTTTACCGTTGAGGTATGGTTTATACCTGTTGTATGAATCAATCTACGCGTGGCAGTTAACTACTCTGTCTGGCACTGGACTTTAACCACTAAGTTGTTTCAACGCATGTCTTTGGGATTTTATTTTTAATTTGGAAAATACTTTAAATATTGGGTACTAAATTATTTTATATTCACAGGATAGGTTTACTTGCACCATTTCTAGCCGCATGTAAAGTCTCATTCCAGTTACTCTGAAACTTACAAAAATATAGGGTTTCCAAAATATGTTTGTATAATTTGGTGAAAAAAAAGTGCGTTATAGCTGATATACGAACTCGTCCGCGGTTTTAATACATTGAAGTTACCTGCCAAGTTTCGTTAAAATAATTTGTTTATTTTTTGAGTTATCACTCGGATATATATATATATATATATATATATATATATATATATATATATATATATATATATATATATATATATATATATATATATATATATATATATATATATATATATATATATATATGTGTGTGTGTGTGTGTGTGTGTGTGTGTGTGTGTAAATATATCAAAACTTTAACCGACCTTGGTTTTGAGTTCTAGAAACCCAATCTGAAGAAATTTTTTCAAAAGATTTTCATCGTGACCTCTCTATTAGCGAACTTTTCTTAACGAAAATTCGCTAAAAACTCAAATTTATATGCCTTAGTTCTAACAGTATTATTGACAATATTATCACAAAGAAAATAGACTTTTATTTTATCGTTAATTCAAAAGAAGAAATTTATTCTAATTTTTTGAACTCCTCTCGGTTTATATTAAAATAGGTTTACCCCTTTTAATAGATTTGATCACCACCTCTCTAAGAACCTGATTATATTCAATTAGAGAAGTATCCTGAATTTCCTGATAAGCAATTTTCTCTTTTTTCGATATCTGGGTTTAGTTTCAGTTTTTATCTGTTTGCATATATACAGGGTGACGCATTTATGCGGTCAAGCTCAATATAATTGTATACGTTAATTATACGGTGCTTCTCACAAATTTTTTGACAATCACAGGCTGACCCAAAAGTGGTTGGTGATACCTACAATTTTGTTTCGAACACCCTTATCATACTGGATTTTTGCATTTTTTATCGAAATATGATGCATGTTTGTAGGACAAAAATCGAGACGCAGTAAGTGCCTTTTGGTGGCGAATTTTCATTAAATACTTCAAATTTCAACAACTCAATTTGCTATTAACCTAAGGTTTGTTGACTAGGAAATCAGTTTTCTCAGAAACATTTAAAATTTATTTTCGGAAAATGTTTGTACATTTTCAAGCAATAAGTAATTTTGATAAAACATAGGTACATCGTTTCTACTACACCACCAAAACTAAGTCTTGCTTTCTTTCTCACAAGAGATACACCAGCCCTAGATCCATCACAATGAACAACCAAGTTATTCAAAGTATTGAGTCATTTTCTCTTGTTGGCATTTCTGTGGATCGAAATATTAATTGGCACCAACATGTCACATCAATTGCAGAAGCGGCTGCTAAGAAATTAGGTTTCCTCTTCCGGGCTCGCAAATACTTTTCACCAGCTAATCTCTATACCTTATATACTTTACAAATAAGGCCAAATCTCGAATACTGCTCCCACATCTGGGGTGCCGCTGCCGCTTCTACACTCGATATCCTGTACTCCATTCAAAAGAGAGCTATACGTCTCATCGGTGACCCTACCCTCACCCAAAAGCTGCCATCCCTTGCCCACCGACGTGCCGTTTGTGACCTCTTTCTCTCTTCTATAGATATCTGCACGGGCAGTGCTCAGAGGAGCTTTCCTCCATAGTTCCCCCACCTGCTGCCCCTAACAGATCTACCAGGGGAACAGAGCGAATGCACCCTTTTACTGTCCAAGTCACCAGACATAGAACATCTTGTCATGCCCGCTCTTTTGTCCCGAGGACTTCCAAGTTGTGGAATTCCTTGCCGGCACATGTTTTTCCTTCTCCCCCGAACCTCCAAACCTTCAAGTCCAGAATTAACAAGTTGCCTCTTCTCTCCTTGTCAACACCCACAGTACGATAGTATTTAGGCTGTAAGTCCTCGTGGTGTGTTGTTGAAATTAAAAAATATATATATATATAGATAGGTTATACCGGTAACCAGATAGATGCCTGCTTGAATTAGAGATACATATTTGCTATTGAAAAGATTTTTTTGAAAATTCACTTCTTTAGTCCACTTGCTGCGTTCATACCTTTTAATAAATAGGCATACAGTCTACTTTCTTATCTGCAGAGTCATTATAGCTTCGTTTTACTATAAAAAATATCATTATTTCAGTTTTGTATGGCACATTGAAAAGATAAATTGTGCGACATATATTTTTAAAACTTACACAAAGGTGTAATTTTTGTAACTAAGTCTCTCACATAAGCGTTGATTAATCTATTTAACTTGTTCCAGGTAAAGCTTCGTCTATTGATAGTGATGATCTCAGCTCTGAAATATGGCTATAAGCACCACACTTTGAGATTTATTACCCTAAAAGGTGCAGTCTCAGCTATATACGGCTAGTTCAAGGGGGAATGGGATATCCAGGGGGTAAGAGAATCGCAAATTATGCAAAGTAAGTTATGATCTATTACTTCTATCTTTATCAGAAGCATTTGTAGATACAGGAGCTGGTCAAGAAGAGATTATGTTTACAGGAATCAGAGGCTGCTATTAATGTCATTTCTTATATTACATATAGAGGGTGATTCATTTTAAGTGTACATACTTCGGTGATTCCACAGTACCTATTGTTAGTGGGTCAATAATCCGTAATTAGCTAGATATATATTGCTTTATTGATTTTGCCTATTTTTGCTTTGGACCATCATTTCAGAACCTAGCCTTGGTGGTTCAGAGGTACTGGCTTCGATTCCAGGGTTCTCCTTTCACTTTTTCAGTACAAACTGTTATATTAACATCAATCGAGGTTCTGGCATTGTATTTGATCAAGTTGAATGTCTGCACGTTCTGCCCTTCGGTGGGAGCGTAAAGTCGTCGGTCCCATGTTCATGAGATATTGGGCACGTTAAAGATCCCTACTCTCCTTACATAAAGGCAGGGGTGCGGAAAAATTTCCAGGATAGTGAGGTGAAACTGCTCCCTGGCGTCGGTGATTGGCCATTGTCGCGGAAATAGGCCGACGTTAAAGAAACAAAAAAACACACACACATCATTTCAGAACCACAAGGTATGGTATAAAGCAGCAAACTTTTCTGTGTATATTTTGCTCAAAATGTATATCGATTTTTTAATTTAGCGGAATCAAAATACAGGTCAGGTCAGAAGAATGTGGCCGAATTGTTGAATATTTAAAACAACAACCTGTATCAAATTCTTAAAAATATGTTTTTATATTAGGAAAGACCCTAAAAAATAAGGCGAATAAAGTAGATTTTATAATTAAGCGTCTCAGTTTTCTGTTCATTTTGAGAAATTAAAACAAAAAATTACTATGGGGAGATCCCGACTTTTGAATTTTGAAAAAAATTCTTCAAACGAGCGCGAACCATAAGCCTCCTAGGGCCCATATCCAGGGTCGGTTTCAGTTTTTATATGTATATATATATATATATATATATATATATATATATATATATATATATATATATATATATATTGTAACGATTGTGTTTTTATTCACCATCATTACTGCCTTACTGACGTTAAAAAAAACCAAGGAAGCTTAATGATAGCAGGAGATTTTATCTCCGAAAAGTAATTCAAGTTTTGGTTTGAAAATTATCTATTGAATGAAAAGTCGCTAATGAATTTTACATCGTAATGCCCGTACTGCATTCCCTTAAATATAAGGTGAAATTGAAATATCAGAGGAGGAATATTTCGTTGTAGAGATAGAGGTTGTTGTTTAACAAAATTCTCGGTATAATCCCAAACTGAAGTCATAGTGACGTAATCTAGACGGTTAGTAAACGGCCAAACTAGCTAAAATCAGACCGCGTCCATTGTAGTATCGAGGGGAGTTCGATACTATCTGTCTCTCTCACACATATGAACCTAAATGAGGATCACAAAGAAAACGCGCGAAACTCACTGAGATCGGGACGCGTCAATGCTCTATTGAGGAGACCGGTTCCGAACGCCTTGCAATTAACATCTTAAGTAAGCGCGAAATTTTTCTGTCGGGTAAATAAGACAAAATCACTTGATATATTAACTTTTTGCAATTAATATCGACTATCGTGGCTGTCTGTAAGTGTTACAACTAACTTTATCTCGGTTTAAGTGAAAACTAAGTTTCCGTTCAATCAACTCAAACAGTGAGTTCTTTGTTTTATGCAGTGAAGATTGTTCAACGTATTTTAGGACAAATAACTTTGTTCCTAAAAGCAAATTCTCGATCTCAGGTTCTGAAACAAAAATTAGCTCTCTTGTCTGAGACTTCCCAATATATTCAGGTATATCAAGGTTTAGCCCCAGGTCTGTTGACCTCTCCATAGCACATGGTATGTCAGACTTGTCTGGTCGAGACCTAAGAAAATGTTTTCCACCACTTCCTGACTTTTCTCTTTGGAGAAATTAAGCGCCTGTTGCAGGCACTAACAGTGAGTCCAATTATGCCGTCTCTGCAACCAATCAGCAGGTGAATTGAGACCCTAAAGATCACGGTGAGCCCGCTTGAGGTCGAGCACTCCAAGTAAGTTGTTTTGAGTTTTCTGTGTGTGATTTTCATACCTCATTTAGAACTTTTTCTCAACTTGTAACATAAACTTGGATCCAGCAAAATGAAGTTAAATTTATTAGTGAGATGGACATTTAAAATAATTATATTTTGTATCCCACAACAATTTATATCAATAAATTCTAGTACTTAGATTTTTTTATGTCTGTTTAATTGAACAACAATTCATATCTAAAACTTCTCAATCCTGTTGACAACGTGAGTGGAAATTCTTCATATCTACTATCTAGATCTCTATAAATTAAGTAAGTATCCCAGTAACAGTGTTCTGATTTGAAGATCTCACAAATATAGGACTTTGGGCAGAACATCATAAAAGACGAGTATGTATTTGATTATCTTAACATATTCAAACCTTACAAAGTGTTCTTTATCTTGTAAATAATAAATCTGAAAAATAGGGGCATTTAGGTTAGGATTTAATCGGCGATGGTGACCTCAGTATCGTCCGGATTTGGATCCACTTGAGGTCAATCGCAAGATATCACTCACCAATATCAACCAAATAAATACTTTCGGTCTTATGGGTTTTTTACCTTAAAATCTCTTGAACGGTTTTACTAGGTCACACCTGGGTGGACTTTCAATTCTCTTAGGACGGTTACAATATATATATATATATATATATATATATATATATATATATATATATATATATATATATATATATATATAACTCAAAAAATACTGGGCCGATTTTACTTAAATTTGGTAGATACCTTCGTTTCGCAAGTGGCTTGAACAAGTTAGTTAGCCAGGAAGATAGGCCCTGGTTTTCCGGGAAAATTATGTGTTTCCTTTCGAAAAAAATGTATATCTATGGAAATAATAAATCAAGGAGAACCAAATTTGACCTGCTTGTTTGTATTATAAATAGCAAACCAGACCCAAAAATTTGGGATTGTAAGTTGAAAGATAAAAAAGTTTTAGTCATTTAAAGAAAAAAAAAATCGCCAAAGTCGCGATTTGAAACATAACATAACATTTATTTATCTATCGACGGTTGCATGGTTCGTCACCAATAAAATACATCATTGTAAAATGGACTTGCACATCACAACGAGAAGGTAACAAATATTTAAATTTAACGAATTAGTTTCAATAATATGCCTTACTAATAATGTGCAATTCTTATAAAAATTCACTTTCATAAAGCACTTGCTGCGTCCCGACCTTTTTTTATTTTGATTCCGATATTTTCCAGGTAGAGAGCTTTAATTTTTTAATTCACTCACCGCTAGTGATGGGAAAACAGTTATTTTCTGTTAACAGTTGAAGCCGTTAACGTTATTTAATAATAACCGCTGAAAATAACGGCTTCAGTTATTTTAAACTGGATAGTATCCTACATTCCCAAAGCTGTGAGCGATAGCGAGCACACTAGTATAAATGCATTGTATTTTTACCCCGTTATTTCACGTAGTGTATAAATCTCAAATTTTGTCGATATGAAAAGGAAACAAAGGGTTAAGAAATTATAATAAGCGTGTCGTAAATCTTTTGCCACTCTGAAGTGAAACTTTTAGAAATCAGAAAGGAGTCTTCTATAAGAATTTACTTAGTTGTTTTAGGAATTATAAACTAGTCATTTCTCACAAATTTATTTTATCAGGGTCTTTACGTAAATGTCAATGCCACAGCAAGAATCAATAAATATCATTATTTATCACGCCTTGGGACGTTAGACGTTAGAACTTTTATTGCTACACAGGGAGTGATTCTAAGAACTCCATAACATAACGCAGCTAATAAAATTTCGGTAAAGAAACAGTATAAAAAATTGAGTTTGAGTTTTAAAAAAAATTGGAAGATATATAGTATTAATTGTTTGTTTACTTATTTTAATATTCTTTGTTTTAAAATTAGTTTCAAAAATTTCAAAGGGCTGTAACTTGGAGGAGAAGGGATTTCAAGAAAAACTTAATAAAAAGACACCCCTTATTTTTCGCCAAAGAATCACCCTGTAAAATTTTTCGCATTAATTTGGAAACACCCTGTATATATATATATATATATATATATATATATATATATATATATATATATATATATATATATATATATATATATATATATATATATATATATATATATATATATATATATATATATATATATATATATATATATATATATATATATATATATATATACTGGTGTGGAACAGCCAAATGGAATAAATTCGATAACGGATAAATGAGGACGTGTTGGGAAAAACGCTTGGACACGTCGATTTGTATTTTTAACTGCGCATCTTTTTCAAGAAAAAAAATTTATATAGGGTGCGTCATGTGACAGTGGCCAATACCAACTTTCTTATTTTAAATACAAGCCCCTGTCTATTATTAATTTTTTGGATTCTTCAGAAAATTCTAGACATAATTCATGTACAATGTCCTATACCTATCTTCAACTGTTTCGGAAATATTAAGTATTTTCAGATTTATTACAAAAATTAACATTAAAAATAGAAAATTATTTTATTTCACAAATTCTAATAAGAAATACTGATTATTTCTTAATAATTTAAAAAAACAAAAAAAAATTAATGTCAATGTAGTAAATGTTCAAAATGCTCGCCACGAACATCTTGGCAACATGCTAATCTGGTATAGAAATGTCTTCTAACATTACTCAACATCTCAGGCGTGACTGATCTAATCGCAAGCGTGATTCGTCTTTTTAAGTCATCTAAGTTGAGGGGCTTAGTTTTGTATACAATACTTTTGACATATCCCCACAAAAAGTAGTCTAATAGCGACAGATCAGGAGATCGTGCTGGCCATTCTATCGATCCGCGCCTCCCTATCCACCGATTTGGAAAAATTTGGTTCAGGTACTGCCGGACATTGATTTGGTAATGGGGCGGTGCTCCATCTTGCTGAAACCATATTTTATTGGCAGGAACTTGTGGGTTTGCTGGATCTGGATATAAGTTTGTCAAAGTTGGCACGACATTATTTTGGAGCAGTTCTAAATATTTATCCCCATTCAAGTTGCCATCAATGAAAAAGGGACCTACGATATGATTTCCAACAATTCCTGCCCAAACATTAACTTTTTCAGGATATTGCGTATGTTCCTCTCTCATCCAATGAGGATTCTTATTAGACCAATAGCGGCAATTTTGACGATTAACATGACCGTGAAGTGTAAATGTGCTCTCATCAGAAAACAAAACATCTTCTAATTGGATCACATTGTTATCTAACATTGCCATCATTTGTTCACAAAAATACGTTCTCCTATCGAAATCGTCCTCCATGAGCTCCTGAGTTGGTATCATTTTATAGGGATGCATTTTACTTTCCTTTAATGTTCGAAAAATTGCTGTGTGGCTAACGTTGAATAGTTGGGCTGCTTGTCGACCAGAAGTATGTGGGTTTTCTTGAAACTCAAGCGTAATATCCAATTTCGTATCATCACTTACTGCATTGGCAGCTACTTTTTTTATCTGTCTCACATGACCAAGCTCGCGAAACTGCTTTTCTATTTTGCTAATTGTTCCTTGGGATACAGGCGGCAAATTTGGAAATTTTTCGTGAAATAAGCGAGACACTTCCATCTGTGTCCGTGTGTTATCTCCATAACCAATCATTTGTAGAATGGTTATTTTGTGCATTTCTGTTAAATGAACCATTTTTCTGATATTATTACGTACAGTTAACGAAATTCAAACGACAATAGCACTGACACTAATCACTACTGTCATGCAGGCAGACAACAAGTTGCTAAACCTACGAGTTTTATACGAACAGAAAGAAAACTGTTTTTGTTTTTGTTTCATTTCATATCAGTAAAAAGAAACGCAGGAATGGTTTTTGTTTACTTTCTCATTATCAAGAGCTGAATGGGAAATAAGTATTGAATGCAATGTAGCGAATTTGTGAAATAAAATAATTTTCTATTTTTAATGTTAATTTTTGTAATAAATCTGAAAATACTTAATATTTCCGAAACAGTTGAAGATAGGTATAGAACATTGTACATGAATTATGTCTAGAATTTTCTGAAGAATCCAAAAAATTAATAATATACAGGGGCTTGTATTTAAAATAAGAAAGTTGGTATTGGCCACTGTCACATGACGCACCCTATATAATTTTTTTTTCTTGAAAAAGATGCGCAGTTAAAAATACAAATCGACGTGTCCAAGCGTTTTTCCCAACACGCCCTCATTTATCCGTTATCGAATTTATTCCATTTGGCTGTTCCACACTGTATATATATATATATATATATATATATATATATATATATATATATATATATATATATATATATATATATATATTCATTTATTTTTTTAATCAATTTGATAACTATTATCAGACAAACGAAAATGACGTGTTAACTGTTTTCTTAGGTAATGTATATAAATTTAAATAAATAAGTACTTTAATTTCACGTGAAATAACCCTATTTTGCGTTGTCTATAGTGAAAGTAATAACACGTTTTTACAGAAATTCATCTTTTCACCCAACATTTTTGATTATTAAATCTTTGGATTTACATACTAGTGGGAAACTCAACTGTTTCAAAAATAACAGTTTAACAGAATAACTCTGTGTAGTAGTGTCCGTATGCCGTATCCCCATCAACAACCGGTTAAAGTTAAAATTAAAATTAAACCGTTTTATTGTACCGAAGATCGTACGTCCCTAAAGATGTGAGCGAGAACGAGCATTCCCAATCTCAAGGCTATTCATCCCGTTAAATAGTTAAATAACAGTTGCCGATGAAAACCGATGTTTATTCATCGAACCTAGTTGCAGTAGAACTGAAACAGACACGACTCCGAATTCTAGGTTAGTGTAAAAAGCGTTACTTTTTAAGCCGTTATTTTTATAAATCGATAACTGGTGGTTACCGTTACGGCTCGGTAACGGCTTAAAAATAGCTGACAGGTAAATAACGACCCGTCACTACTCACCGCGGTATCTAACAAATGGTGGAGGTGCCTGGACACAAAAGTTAACGTTTATGTTGCTCTTATTATGATACTCGCTATAGCGAAAGAGCGTATGACGTAAGGTTTTTAGGTGACATAAGCATGAAAACATGGTGTACTCCAAGTGATTAAACGAACGGAGTAGCAAATAAAACACATTCCGAATAACCCACCCGGTCCTCAAATCGAACAGGTAAAATTTGATATGAAAATTAAATGAAATAGCGTAGCTAATAATCGTTTTATCCAAATGAGACCTTAAAGCGAAAGCAAGCGTTAAAAATAAAATGAGCCTACATAACAAATACGCATCGAATTTTAGTTTATTATAAATGGTCTTTAAACAAGGCTTTGGTTAGTAACATAATTATATTAATACGAATATCTACTAAAAGGTCTGGACGCAGCAAGTGCGTTATAGTAGTGAATTATCATAAAAATGTTTTTAATAGCAAATATGTCTATTTAATGAAGACAGGCATCAATTTTGGTTACCCGTATAACATATAGTTAAACCAATGTACCGTATTTCATCAAAATAACTCTATGGTTTGAAAAAGTAAAAAAAAACATGCCGAAAACAAACTTAAGATGTTCCCCAACAAACTGGTCCGATTTTTCTGGCCAACGAACCTGTTTAAGCTATTCAGATATAATTATTCACAAAAACCTTTCCGGCGAAACTCCCAAAAAATTTTACATGAAAATTAGCAAACTATTTTTTTAGGGAAATCCGATTTTTTTTTATAATAGCGTACTAAACATTTATTACCAAAATGTTACAAAAATCTTACAAACAATGATTTCCACGGAAAACAAAAACTTTTCTACGAAAATTGACTAACTATCTTTTTTGCAGAAAATTTGCCTACAGAATACCTAGAATTCAAATTATATACATAATCTGTAACTCAGTTTAAAAAGTAGGAAAATGCAAAAAACCTATTTCCAAAACTATAGTCTGTATAGGTATAGTATAGGGAGTTGTTTAATTTGAAAACAACAATAAGACGACAGTTCGAATTTTTTCAAATTCAGACAGTATTTGAGAGCGCTCTGTGCAATTCGACTGTATTATTATTTTTTATGTGTATTACCTCAGACCTTTTTTCTAGGTGAACCGATTTTGAAGAATCTTTTTTTATTTTAAAGCTGGTGCTTCTCATGTGGTCCCATATAAATAAGATCAAGATCTGACTAGTGGTTTTTAAGTTACCCTTAATTTACCTCACGAGAACACGTTTAACAAATGGTGGCGGCGCTCATATAGATTTCTCTAATGGGGGGTCTTTTGAACCGACTTCAAAAAACCTCAGAACTTTTTTCTAGATGAACCTATTTTGATGATTCTTTTATTATTTGAAAGCTGGTTGTTCTCGCGTGGTCTCATATAAATTTGATCAAGATCTCACCAGTAGTTTTAAGTTATCCTTAATGAAGTCGGTTTTAGTGAATTTTCTTAAAAAAATTCATTAATGAGGAGATCCCGACTGTCGAATTTTGAAAAAATTCCTTCAAATGAGCGGTAATTAGGACCCCTGGAACCCAAATCCGAGGTCGGTTTCAGACTTTATATGTTTATATATATATATATATATATATATATATATATATATATATATATATATATATATATATATATATATATATATATATATATATATATATATATATATATATATATATTGTGTCACACCTATAACTAAAAAAATAATGGACCGATTTTAATAAAACTTGGTGAGTACCTTCCTTTCGCAAGTGGCTTGGATGAGTTCGTTAGCCAGGAAAATCCGCCAAGATTTTCCCGAAAAATTTTGTGTTTTCTTTCGAAAAAAATCGAAAAAAAATTATTTCTCCGGAACTTCCACAGTAAGGGCAACCAAATTCCATACGCGGGTTTACACTATTATAGGTAAGTTACCTACCAAAATATAATATATATATATATATATATATATATATATATATATATATATATATATATATATATATATATATATATATATATATATGTATATATGTATATGTATCATACCGATAACTCAAATAATAATGGACCGATCTTGATCAAATTTGGTGAGTACCTCCCTTTTGCAAGTTTTTCCGAATTTTTTTGTTTTCTTTCTAAAATAATTCATATCTCCGGAAACAACAAAGTGAGGACAACCAAATTTGGTACACGTATTTGTACTATAAATTCAGATCTCTAAGTTTAAGGACAAATAAGTTACTGGCAGATAAAGAAATAAATTTTGGAGTTTTCCTCGAAACGTCAAACTCGCAAATTAAAATGTCAAAATTGGCACTGTTTAGGCAAAGAACGTGAAACAAATACGGATTGTAAAAAGAAAATGTTGCAAGAACAGTGTTCTGCGAACCCTTAAGTTTCAGATTCAACCGTCATTGCCCTTCATTTTACTAAAATATTTACCGAAAGTTCACTTCAAATAGACCCTTTCTCTGATGCTTTGGCTGTCGGTTTAGTTAAGTTGATGCTTTCGCTGTAGGTTTAGTGAAGCTAATGGTTTAACGGTCTATAATTTTTAGTTAATTTTCGTAGAAAAAATTCGTTACTGCATTTTAGCATTCTTTATCAAAATATGATGCATGTTTGTAAGAAAAAAATCTGGACGCAGTAAGTGCGTTTTGGTAGAAAATTTTCATTATATCCTTAAAATTTCAATAACTCAATTTGCTATTAACGTAAGTTTAGTTGGTTAGGAAACCAACATTTAACTTTATTTTCGAAAATTTTTTGTTTAAACGTAGCAAGGGCGTTTTGGTTGCGAATTTTCATTAAATGTTTTAAATTTCATTAACTCAATTTGCTATTAATCTCAGGTTCATTGGCTAGGAGACCAGTTTTCTGGGAAACATTTAAAGTTTATTTTCGGAAAATTTTTGTACATTTTAAAATAATTATTTTGATAAAATATGTTACATTGTTCCTATTATATAAGTTATACTGGTAACCAAATTGATGCCTGCTCGCATTAGAGCGATATATTTGTAATTAAAAACATTTATATGAAAATTCTTTTCCATAACGCACTTGCTGCGCCCAGAGTTTTTATTTCTTTAAATTTTTACTTGTTGTTATATATATATATATATATATATATATATATATATATATATATATATATATATATATAAAATATATTTTTTCGATGACATAAAGTTCTCTTAAATATCACGTCGCCACGAACGATAAACTATAAACTACATGCCTTAAAGCTCGTTCATGAGCTTGTGCCTGGGTTATTATTTGTAGTCGCTGTTCTATATGTATATATTTAATAATGAAAGTACACACACACATGCAAACATACACACACGGTAATGATTAATATAATTAATTACAATGAACGGGTAATTTGTGTTTATTGCATGCGACTGTGGTCAGTTATGAATACCAGCTACATTTTTAGATGCTAATTGCCACAACAGGATGTTTTGCTGCTTTTGTGAGCTGCAATATGCAGCTGGCTTTATAATTGTTTATTATTCCGATTATGGACGTCGCCACAGGGGGGACAGGGGGCACCTCTTTGTACTATGCACGCGTAAGTACTAAAAGGGGGACTGTTCTAAAACTAATAACAAAAAGCTTTGGAACGAGCTAAAGTGTTTTCGAATCGCCGACGAAACCATCAACCCAATAAGTTAATAAGGAACATTCTAAGTGAAGTTGGAACCTGTGATGATCACTGATAAGCACACTTGAAGAACCCACATCACCACAATATATTTAAAAACCCTGACGATCGTTTCACTAATCAAGTTAGCGTCATCAGAGGATGAATAATTCTAAATATCTTACATCTACAGCTCTGCATATATTCTTGCGCAGGTAGTCGGTCCATAACGATAGAGGGTGGTCCAACAATACAAAAATTAACATATTTCGTTTTGCGGAAATACCTACATTATTTTATTATTTATCCGACGGGCTTCTGCCGGTCTTTCTTGTAAAGTGATCTATCAACCGACTTACCATATGTGGAGGTACGGAATTTATACACTTTATTATTACTGTATTTAGCAATATATATATATATATATATATATATATATATATATATATATATATATATATATATATATATATATATATATATATATATATATATATATATATATATATATATATATATATATATATATATATATATATATATATATATATATATATATATATATACACTTTCGAAAGCGCTTAGCTGTCCCGGTTGTCTAACATTTTAATCTATTTTATTTCCTCCTTATCTGCGTGGTGATTACTATCCCAAATATGCCGGGCAACGGATGATATATGTATAGTACCGTATCTTAATTATGCGCTAAATGTTCATTGAATCTAGTTTAAATAGATCTTTTTGTTTGTCCGACGTATTTAGGGCCACAATCTTTACAACTTATTTCCTAAATTCTCGACATTTTGGCCGTAATATCCTTGTCTTTTGGGATATCTAGCAAGTTTTTTAAAGTATTGTTTGTCGAGAATCTTAGTTGCAAACTGGGTTTAAAAAATGCTATCTAGACCCTTCGTGATTCATGGTTCAAGCATTTTTTCTCTGGGTGATGGTAACTCATACATCTCCCATTTTCGATATGCGAGAAATATAAATGTAACTTTTGCTATTTCGTGCATCAGTTCCAACGTCATATAATCGTTTGAAAATATATGTTTTGCTTTTAAATACATGTTGCTTACAGTAATTATCGATCTTGCTGTGCCAATACTGTAGTTACTGTTAGCATCATTTCGAGCTCTTGTAAATCTGAAAGTATGTTTACCACAAAGAACTCCTTTAAAGTGATGAAATAAACTGTAAAGGAACCAAATAGGTATGAGCATATGAAACTTTTTATCGTTAAGATGATGCTGTGTGACGACATATTCAGCGGAGCGTTGGTAAGACATTTGGCTCCAGTCTTACTAAACGAAAGCAGGCTTTTGATAGTTGGTGTAGTGTATAGATGTCGTACTCGCTTCACTTCCTTGTATCTAAATTCATAAAGGATTGATTCCAACAAACCCGCTTCTCCATTGACAAATAGCACTCACCATTAGCCAATATTTAGGATCTTCTTATTTTAATTGTTCGGGTTAGGTACCTTGTTCCCCTACCTTCTTCTTATTCGTTACTTCAGGTGAGCCATCTTAGAACTCTTATCTCTCTATATCCATCAACCATCTTATATCGTCACTGTGATGTCACATACTTCTCCTATCCATGACAACAGCTGCCATATTGACCGCCATCTTGTTTCATCACCTTGACGTCACAACGCGTGCGGATAGCAGGTGGAGGTGTGGAGGTCCCAGAAACTATACCTACTGCCAAATAATTTATTGTTCCTTTTCTTTTTGAGTCACCGGGCCTAAAAAAGATCTGTAGAAGCTAATAGATCAAATTATCTATCTATATAACTATATATCTATATATTCTATTCTGAAAATTTTCACATCATGTTTTAAAAAATGAGCATATATATATATATATATATATATATATATATATATATATATATATATATATATATATATATATATATATATATATATATATATATATATATATTAAAATGCTGTTTTCTAGAGGCGATAGGTGTTCCACGAGTGCACATTTTAAAATTGATTTTATTTAGACTTGGTAGCTATATACAGTGTGTTGCATCAAACTTATATATTTTGAATAAAAGACCCTGTATTTTATTTTGTTGCAGATTTGGATTCCCCTCGCTTCATACATTATCTGAGTGAAGTTTCAGCCCTTTATAGGGAGTATTTTCAAAGATATGGCCATTTGTTTCTCTGAATCGACGTGTATTGATCACCTGGTATCTCCCAAGAACCAACGTAACCAATTATTTTTATGGCGATATACTTTCGACATGTTGTGTATTTTATTTTCATACCGAGAAATATCCGTCAAATTGGAAATCATATACATTATGACCCAAAACGAGCATCAAAGACTTTCTCGAAATTTTCAAATGGAACACTCTATATTTTATATCGCTGTCGAGTAGCTTATTTACTCCTCTATTAATTTTATTAAGCTTTCCCCATACTAAAATTGACTCGTTTTAAAGTTATCCTAACTGTTACCAGAAAGTACCCTTATTTCGTCACTTATTTTCATTAGTCACGTTGACTTTGGATATGCCTCACCCACTAACTAGCCAACTCTTCCCAATGGTTTGTAGATCAGCATGACAACAATATTAGATGATTCGTTAAACCAGTAATTAACAAATTATAATTCAGCTCAAACTAGGTTTCATAAGATACAATTTGTTGTAAATGCAACATCCTGTATATTTTTATGATTTTAATGAATACAAAATTTTATAAGCCTTCTGATGATATCAATTTTGCTACAATTAGTATGCCGTACTAAAGAGCTCTAATGAGAGCCAAACCGGTGTACGGTTCTAATTGTTGCGAGAATGCATCTAGTCTTACATACTTTGTCCCTATATTGGGGTAGAAATGGGCCAGAGCTGACAATTTTCTAAATTATTAGTTAGTTGTATACAGTCTCTATTTTTAACACTTTGTGTTATTTCGAGCTTCCGTGACAACATACTACTTGGTTCCGCAACTAGGTGGCGGCACGTCCACCACTCACTTGGTGTTGAAAGGCTGGCTATACTATAGCCGTGTTACTTTAGATGCATTTTTGCTACAATTAGTGTGCCGTACTGAAGAGCTCTAATGAGAGCGAAACCGGTCTACGGTTCTAATTGTTGCGAGAATGCATCTAGTCTTATATATGACGTTTTAGTTGAAAATTTTGAGAAAGTCTTCGATTATCGTTTTAGGGCATACTGTATATGATTTTCAATTTGACGGATACTTCTTGGTATGAAAATAAGATAGACAAAATGTCAAAAGTATATCGCCATAAAAAGTAATTGGTTACGTTAGTTCTTGGGAGATAGCAGGCGATCAATACATGTGGATTCAATCAAACAAATGGTCATATCTTCAAAAGTACCCTGTATAATGGGCTGAAACTTCACGCAAATAATGTATGAGGTAAGGAGAATCCTGATCTATAATAAAATATAGGCTGTTCCGTTTGAAAAATATAACTTTGGTGCAACAAATGTAATGTATACTTTTAATGGCGTAGCCACTTTAGTTTTCGTTGTAACGAGACACCAATGAGTAGAAGCTGAGAGCCTGCATCTAATATAAATTTGTTTTGTTATGTTGTTACGGTATGTAGGAAGAAATGCATTCTATTAAGCTGAATACTCCTCCCAGAGCTCAGAGCCCCAGACCATCGCGAGACTCTTTGCTCCAAGCTCGAGCTTTTAAGTGATTTATCTTCACCACAAAAATGCATCCACCTAAGAAGTTGCAGTCTTGAACGCTACAAAACATTACCTCGCTCACATAATTAGATTCATTTCGTAACTGAATAAACAACAGTCTCATGCATTGCAGCAAAAAAAGAGAGAGCAGCTCAGGTATTTAATTATAGTCATGGTTTCTTTACTGCAACAGGCAAAGGAAATTGTGGTAGGTAATTTGTAATATAATCGTCTTTTAAATTAAACACGTGCAACGTTATATTTATTTAACAAAAGGAAAAGGTGTTAACGTTAAAAGTTTTGTTATTATATTATTATTATTATGACTTTAGCCTAAAAGGCTTCTACACTTCCTCAAAGGGGAACGTTCACTCATCCCAGGTATCTCAGATACCAAAGGGGCTGAGCGTAGATGGGACCATCGATAATAAAAATGATGGATCTAGTAACTTATCTATCAGCACCGTTCTCATTTTTAAGCAGGTTTTGGTACTTGCAAAACACATTGACGCTCGTGGTACTAAATTTCACACAACGAACCTAACAAATATTGTCTTCCGCATGGAGACAAACTACCAAAATACCGATACTGTTACTATCACTACATAATGCATTAGTTATTTCCCACGGTTATACAATAATAATGTCTATGGGGTCCTGTTTTCGTGACTCAATTAAGAAACATTAAAAACCGAGTGTCAGCACTGCTCTCAGAATATGATTTACTGATATACCTATTTTATATTCTACGCAAAACTGTATTGTTTCAATTCATTACATCACAATTTTCAATTACTACCATCGTCCAATATTTATTTTCAATATTTATGTATATACATGTCCCATGTTTTAAATGTGTTAGGTTTGTTAAAAGTCAGTGGTAAAATCTCAAATACACTACATAACAAATGCAAGCGATGGAACGTAGAGATAATGCGCTTGTTAGACTTGCATGAAAATTGTTGTTGTTAAAAATTGACGGTGTCGCCTAACGTCAACCAGCTGTCAAGCCGCTTGCAGTCACATGCTAAAATTTAACGCTTTTGAACGCTAACATTGTCCCGATACTAGGAAAGAAATGTACCAGGGCTGACAATTTACAAAATTATTAGCTGGTGGTACACAGTTTCTATCTATCACATTTTCTAGCAACTAGAACTGTCCTGAAGACAAACTACCTGGTTCCGCAGCAAGATGGCGTCCCTGTCGAACATCTCACAATGTTTAACATTCTGATATCTTGAAATGATTGTAACTTCCGTTCTTTAGATTATTATCTATGATTTATTTAAATCACATAGCAGTACAGATAACGTCATCTCTCTTTGTCCAACATTATAGATATTGAATTACGGAATCTGAAGTGATGCCGAGGATTATTTTAATATTAATTTCGAATAACTTTATTTTTCTTTGATGAAAAGACTTGAAAATTGGTACACAACCACGTTTATCTATGTTCTTTTGACTTGTAAATTTTAGTTTCAATGACTTTAAAAGTTGAAAGATATGTTTTCAAAAGTTTTTTAAATTTTTGTTAAGCAAAATTTGGCGTCAAGATCTGATGAACAAACAGTAAAGTATTTTTTTAAATATCAGTGAGATACAGATATATGTATATGTATATATGTATATATATATCTCCATGAAAATGGGTACCAGGGGCCCTAACTCTCATTTGAAGACATTTTTTGAAAGTCTCACCATCGATACCTCTCTATTAGTGGATTTTCTTGTAAATTCACTAAAAGCAACAAATTTAAGTGTAAAACGATTGAAGTTACGAGATGTCAATGTTTTGCTAGTAAAACATCATGGGGTGTTTTGGGATAGACTTATAGAGTTACATTTTTAAAAGTCTGTAATCGAAAGTTATTACACAAATCCACAAATAAACGAAAATACGGATGAAGAAGATAATCAAGACAAAATGAATAACAATCTACGGTGCAGACCACTAGAAGAACCTCTGTGTGTTTTGGTATAAATATTTTCCTACTTTTTTATGTCTCCAGTTCAGAAATATATACTGCATTTTTTTACATTATTACTAGACTAAACAGCAATACTCAAATTCTAGATATCTAGTTTGCTTTACTATCCATTCCATCATTGTTCTCAGTTTAAAATGACACAATTCCGTTACTTAGTTTCAGAAAAAGCCACCCCCATTTTTGAATCCAAACATATCCTAGAATTCTAATATTACATAATTTTAGAGTACACTAATGATTTTAGCGACATCTATTGAGCAAGTAATCAATGGGTATCAATATTACAAAACGCCTCTGAAACACTTGTGACAAAAGAAATCCAGAATTCAATAATTTTCCAAACAGCAGCAAATTCTTCTGGACTCTTGCTAAATCTATTGGGAATAAATTCTGCAAGAGCACGTTCCCACCTCTTGTTTCAGGGGACGAAATTGTTTGTACCGCCCTGGGTAAGGCTGAACTTTTTGCCTCGTTACTCGCCGGCATTCTACTGTCAACCAACCTCCAAATGTTCAACCACCAACAGTCCCCAATGTCGCGCATAAAATGACGGATATCATTATCAAAACTAAAGAGGTACGAAATATGCTCTCTTCTCTAAATACCAGGAAAGCTTCCGACTTTGACGAGATCCCAGTAATTTTTCTCAAAAAATGCGCACCAGAATTTGCTCCTGTCCTAACACGTTTGTTTCAGACATGTTACAATAGAGGCATATTTCCTAGTAACTGGAAAACTGCTCGAGTACAACTCATCCCCAAGAAAGGATCCAAAGCGCTTCCTAGCAACTACAGGCCTATTTCTCTCCTTTCAGTCGTTTTTAAAGTGATGGAAAAGTATATAAATACCGAAGTACTAAAATATCTTGAAAACACAGTCTAATATACGACAGGCAGTATGAATTTCGTCAGCGCAGATCAACTGCCGACCTCCTTCCCTTTGTCACCCATTTTTGGAACAAGCATATGGAACTACACGGTGAATTCCAGATTATCGCTCTAGGCATATCCATAGCATTTGACCAGGTCTGGCACGCAGCGCTACCACCAAAACTCTGTACCTGGACAGCAAATTTCCTCCCCAACCGGAGCATTTCTGTTGTCGCGGATGGCCATTCCTCTAAAGTGTATTCAATTAATGCAGGAGTCCCTCAAGGTTCAGCTTTATCCCCTACTTTGTTTCTTCTCCGCATCAATGACCTCCTCTCTAGCACATCCAACCCAGTTCACAGTTACGCGGATGGCAGCACCCTCCACTCAAATATACAATATTCTAAGCCTGTCTCTTTAGCCCAATTAGATGAGGATCACAGGCTTATGGAGGATTCTGTCTCTGGGGACCTCCAAAAATATTAGACTGGGAAACTAGAAATCTTGTACAATTCAATCCCACCAAATCTCAGTCTTGCTTTCTATCTCATAAGAGATTCACCAGCACTAGACCCATCACAATGCACAACCAAGTTATTCAATGTAATGAGTCCTTTTCACTCATTTATGTTCATCGAAATCTCAATTGGCATCAACATGTCACATCAATTGCAGAAGCGGTTGCTAAGAAATTGGGTTTCCTCTTCCGGGCTTGCAAATACTTTTCACCAGCTAATCTCCATACCTTATATACTTCACAAATAAGGCCAAACCTCAAATGCTGCTCCCACATCTGGGGTGCCGCTGCCGCTTCTAACCTCGCTATCCTGGAATTCATTCAGAAGAGAGCTCTACGTCTCATCGGTGACACTACCCTCACCCATAAGCTGCCATCCCTTGCCCACCGACGTGCGGTTGGTGACCTTTCTCTCTCTTTTATAGATATCTGCACGGGAACTGCTCAGAGGAGCTTTCTTCCATAGTTCATCAACCTGCTGTCCCCAACAGATCTACCAGGGGAACAGAGCGAATGCACCCTTTTACTGTCCAGGTCACCAGACATAGAACATCTTGTTATACCCGCTCTTTTGTCATGAGGACTTCCAAGTTGTGGAACTCCTTGCCGGCACATGTGTTCCCTTCTCCCCCGAACCTCCAAACCATCAAGTCCAGAATTAACAAGTTGCCTTTTCGACACGCACAGTACGATAGTATTAGGCTGTGAGCTTTCGTGATTTGTTGTTTAAATAAGAAAAAAAGTCATACAACCACTTACCAAAACCACGTACTACACAGTGAACAAAATTTTAGCAGCTCTAGAAGAGCAGATATTACCGATGGATATTAATCTAGGTAATTTGAAAATGTGTTCACAGAACGAATGCCATCAGTTTTATAAAAAAATAAGTTAAAATTCTCTTTATTTATTTATGAATCTGCATTTATTTCACCAAACTTTAGTAAAACTCACAATGGAATTTCTCTGTGTAAACTTGGTGCCAAAGTATTTAAAGGAGTTTTCCTTGAATAAGAAAGCTCAGAGAAGTTTAATCTCGGCGAATTTAAAGCCGGCCCGATAGAATTCCATGCAAAGTGCATCGAAGCAATTGCACAAGGAGTTGGGGGAGGTACAGAGTCTTCAACTAGTATTTAACTGGTACAAACATCAACAAGCAAACAACTACATCAAGCCATTTAAAGTCCAAAGTACACGACACAACTGGGGACGAGGTGGAAGTTTCTGCAGGTCCTTTAAGCTCAAACTAAAATATGTCACTTCTTTTAAGTATATGCGACAGATTCAAATTATTTAAGTTATGCAAGGAATGCGACAACTGGTGGCGATAGATTCGTAATCTCTAAGTCTTACAGAACATGCGACAAACTTTGATTATAACTGTATACATTTGACATGTTTATTAACTATTGTTATCAATCTAAGAATTTTAGAGACCCTACAGTTCAAGCCACCGCCTTACATGTAAAAGTCTACTTTTTTGGAAAAGCACCCCCGTATATTAGTGAACTTTTGTTAAAAAAATTCACTAATAGAGAGGTATCGATGGTGAGACTTTGCAAAAATTTTTTCAAATGAGCGCGAACTAGGACACCTAGAACCCATATCCGGTGGTCAGTTTGAATTTTTAATGTTTATCTATCTATCTATCTATATATATATATATATATATATATATATATATATATATATATATATATATATATATATATATATATATATATATATATATATATATATCCGACCGATAACTCAAAAAATAATAGACCGATCTTGATAAAATTTGCGTAGTACCTTTCTTTTGCAAGTGGCTTAAACAAGTTCGTGAGCCGGGAAAATCGGACCAGGTTTTCCCGGAAAATTTGTGGTTTCTTTATATCTTCGGAAATAAAAAAGTGAGGGCAACCACGTCTACGTGTTTGTAATATAAAGAGTGAACTCTGTACCAAAATTTAGGCCCCTATCTTTAAAGACAAAGAAGTTATGGGCAGTTCAAGCAACAAATTTTGGAGTTTTCCTCAAAACGTCAAACTCGCAATTATAACGTCAAAATTACCAATGTTTAGGCAAAGAATGTGAAACAAATACCGTTTGTGAAAAGAAAATGTTGCAAGAAGAGTGTTCTGCAAACCTTTAATTTTGAGATTCAACCGTCGTTGCCCTTCATTTTACTAAAATGTTTAGAAAACACCCATTTCAAATAGACCCTTTCTCTGAGGCTTTGGCTGTCAGTTTAGTTAAGTTTGGTGGCTTTTTGGATATTTATTTGCAGGTTTAGTGAAGTTTATGGTTTAACGGTCTATAATTTTTTTAGCTAATTATCGTAGAACAAATTTGTTTATGCATTTTTGCATTTTTTATCGAAATATGAAACTCTGGACGCAGTAAGTGCGTTTTGGTAGCGAATTTTCGGTAAATTTGCAGATTAGCTCCCGAACGTTTTTCAAAAAACTGTTTTCAGAAACCTGATCACCAACCACCCCCCACCCCCCATGGATCCGCAAACCCCAAGAAACATTTCTTGTTTACACCTCCCCAGGGAAGTTACGGGACCAGGAGTGAGTACGGGAGCTGAGCGGGGTAGGTAGTAAAAAGGAAATATGAGCAGAAAATTCGAATAAATCGGGCTTGAAAGTTGTCTTTGTCACATCTTGAAGCCATATCCCTCTTAAACCCTGCCTACCCCGCACACCACCCCTATTCACTCCCAGTCCCATAACTTCTTTGGCGGGTGTGAACAAGAAATTTTTCCTGTGGTTTGTGCATCCAGGTGAGGTCCTAGTAATGTTTCTGAAAACAATTTGTTGAAAAGCGTTCGGGAGATAATCTTCAAATTTACCGAAATTTCATTAAATCCTTCAAATTTCAATAACTCAATTTGCTATTAACGTAAGCTTTGTTGGATAGAAAACCAACATTTTAGTTTATTTTCGGAAAGTTTTTGTATATTTTCAAACGATAAGTAATTTTGATAAAATATAGTACATTGTTTCTACCACATAGGATATACCGGTAATCAGATTGTTGCCTGCTCGCATTTGCTATTAAAAACATTTTTATGGAAATTCACTTCCATAACACATTTGCTGCATCTAGACTTTTGAAAAATGTTTATATATTTTCAAACAATAAATTTATTTCAACGAAATATGGTACATTGTTTCTACTATATAGGCAACAGAGTTTGATGCCTACTTTCATCAAAGAGAGACATTTGCTATTAAAAATAGTTTAAAGAAAATTCGCTACCATAACGCACTTGCTGCGTCCAAAGATTTTTTATAAATGGCTTGGATAAGTTCGTTATCCAGGAAAATCGTAAGGGGTTTTCCGGGAAAATTTTGAGTTTCCTTTCAAAAAAAAAATTTTTCAACGAAAACTACAAAGCTGTTTTAATGAAATTTAACGGATATATTGCCTTAGAAGAGACCTTCCTACGTACCAAAATTCAACTTTCTAAGCATATAGAAAATTTAGTTATTCAAATTTCGAATTTTCTTTCGAAAAAAATTGTTTTTCCGAAAATTACAAAGTTATTTTAATGAGTCTTGGTGGATATTTTATGTTAGGAAAGGCCTTACTACATACCAAAATTAAATGTTCTAAGTTTATAGAAAATTGAGTTATTGAATTTTGAAGCATTTAATAAAAATTCACTACCATACCGCACTTGCTGCGTCCCGTTAGTTTTTTTTTACTTCCACATCGCTAATACGTGCAGAAATACATTATCACATTTGGTAAATTTGCAGTTTATTGCACGGAGGAAATGAGATGACATAAAATGTGCTATGTGCTCTTTGAATCTTGTTGTTATTGATATCCCCGTTTGTCCAATATACATTTTCCTGCAATAATTACAAGACATTTAATTAATGCCCGATTTTTGTCGGAACTCAATAGTATCCTTTGGTACACCCAAAAGGTTTTTCAAATTATCAACTTTATAAAACTCTTTTGTAAGGAAAGTATAGAAAGGAAGTACCGCGAACCTTTTTGGGTCGCTCATGGTTCATTGACACCATCTCTTCATGACAATACGTGGTTTAACAAACTCTCCATTATGACAAGGTGCGACTTTGCTGGCGTCGGCGATTTTCACTACTAGAGGAAACAGGTATATCGTAAAAAATAAAACACACACATAACGAGGCTTTTCTTAATCAAATTTAACAAGGTAAAAGCTCAATCCAGGTCATACAACAATAATTATATACGGTTAGATCTTTAATTCATAAAATAATAAGCGAAATTGCCAAGCTACCAACGTCACAAATACCAGTTTTATGTTTTTACTAGAAACGAGGAGACAAACGAACGAAGAATTAGCAAGCGCCCCAACGCAGTTCTCACACTCTACAACTGAGCTGGTCATACCAGCGGATTTTAAAACATTCGTTAAAAGCAGAGTAGCCAACTTTGGGCAGCGTAAATGGCAAAACAGTCCAGCTAAGCTACCAAGCATAAAATTATCTGTTTGGAACAACATTCCAATACCACCAAATAGACGACATCAAGTTGTGGTTGCAAGACTAAGAACAGGACATACAAAACTAACCCACCAACACGTATTGTGAGGGCGGTTCAATAAATCTGTGACTTTTTGAATTTCCCGCCTCTTCACAGGAAATAACACACGGCTCCTGTCAATAAGCATGTGTCAGTTGACTCCTCTCAAATTTTGAACAAGCTTTGTCATTTAGTTTGTGTTAGATAGCCATTTAAAGCAGACAACCTCTTGAGTTATAACGAAAATGGAAAAAATTGAATTTCATGTGCTCATCAAACATTATTTTTTGCGGAAAAAAACATCACTCAAACCAAGGCTAAGCTTGATAAATACTACCATCAATTTCCATGGTAAAACAGTGGTTTACTGAATTTCGTTGCGGCCGTACAAGAACAAATGACGCCGAACGTTTTGGACTGTCAGTTGAGGTCGCTACAACCGAAACAATTGAAAAAATTCACGATATGGTGTTGGTCGATCGGAGACTGAAAGTATAGAAGCCATAGGCATATGACATGGCTCAGTGGTTTCGATTTTGCACAATCACTTGGCTATGAGAAAGCTATCCGCAAGATGGGTGCCGCGTTTGCTCACAATCGACCACAAATGCAATCGTGTGACAACTTTTAAGGAATGTTTGGCGTTGTTTAATCGCAATAGCGACGAGTTTTTGCGCCGTTTCAGCACAATACACCAGAGACCAAGCAGTAGTCAAAACGGTAAGTTTCTCCGTGCGAATCGGCGCCGAAGAAGCGCAAGGTGGGTTTGCCAGACAATAAAGTCATGGCAATCGTTTTTTGGGATGCACGCGGTATAATCCACATTGATTACCTTCTAAAGGAAAGAAGTATCAATGGCGAATATTATACCAAATTATTGAACATATTCAATGATGATTTGAAGAAAAAACGACCGCATTTGGCCAAGAAAAAAGTTCTTTTCTACCAAGACAATGCAAGAATGCACACATGTGTAGTCTCCATGGCGAGATTGCATAAATTGGGCTACGAATTGCTGCCTCATCCACCTTATTCCCTAGATTTAGCCCCACGTGGCTATTTCTTGTTTCCAAACTTATAGAAATGGCTCGGCGGAAAGAGATTTGTCTCCAATGATGAAATCATCTCACAAACGAATAGCTATTTGGAGGACCTCGACAAATCTTATTTTTTGGAAGGGATAAAAAATTGTAGAAACGTTGGACGAAGTGTATAGAGCTTAAAAGGGACTATGTTGAGAAATAAAATGATTTTTTGTCAAAAAACCTGTGTTTGATTCAAAAAGTCACTGATTTATTGACCTGCCTTCGTACGCCAAGAAGAGCAACCCTTGTGTCAGCTATGCAATAGCCGATTAACCGTACAGCACATGATAACAGATTGTCCTAGTTTCACAGAAGAAAGACGTACGTACATTCCATCTACTGTAGAAGAAGGAACCAGGAAACAACATGGACAATGTTATAAAAACTATATAATTTTTAACAGCTTTAAAATTATACATAAAATATAAGAACAAATGTGTGTATGCATGTGTGTACATAAGTGTATTTATGCTACTTAATTTTGTAAAGCTATTGTAGCGTTGATTACCGCCAATAACCCTCGAGGTTGATGCAGCTTTTATCTAAATTAAAAAAGGTGGTTTATTTAGTAAGTTTAAATGGGCTGAAAAGCCAATCACACCGGCTAGCAATTATCATTTAGTGCCAAAACAAATTAAACAAGAGAGACTCTAACTGGACACTTATTACTAAAAGAGTTTCCCTGTTTTCTTGTTTGTTTCCAACTAGCTGCAGCGTTAAAGCTAAGTGCTGCATTTCTAGTTGAAACAATGACTTCAGACTAATTGAAATAATTTATTACAAGATAAAGGCGACAATTTTCTCACATTGCTCTGGAGTGGAGAGTCGCTTAGAAAATTACAGAAACTTTCTTATTAAACCGAAAGTTTTCCTTTACACATTAGTATGTAAGTGAAAAATTAAGTTAGCAGATAGTCACGTGACATTTCTACTTTAAATACCTAATTTAGTTATAGTCAAAGATGCCATAAGATAATGAATTTTTTTGTGGGTAAAGGTCCTGTTTTCCAACCAACTCTCTCTCTCTCCCTTTCTCTCTCCATTTCTCTCTTGCCATATTTATTTACGTAACCCGTCTTCGTTACAGGTTGTCTACCTAAATGTTGCCGATTTTGCGTTTCAAATCCCGACTTTGAGCTTTTAAGATGAAATCCCAATTTTTTTTCTGTAGATGCCTATAACTTTTTATCTTTTAACTTATAAATCTTAATATTGTTACATAGTTTAGTTTTTAGTGAATTTTCTTAAAAAAATACACTAATGAGGAGATCACGACTTTTCAATTTTGAATTTTTTTTTCAAATGAGCGCTAATTAGGCCCCCCAGAACACATATCCATGATCAGTTTCAATTTATATATATATATATATATATATATATATATATATATATATATATATATATATATATATATATATATATATATATATATATATATATATATCACACCGATAACACAAAAATAATGGGCCGACTTTGATTAAATTCGGTAAATACCTTCCTTTTGCAAGTTGCTTGGAGAAGTTTGTTAGCTAAAAAAAATCGGACCAGGTTTTCCCGGAAAATTTGCATTTTCTTTCGAAAAAGTTTATATCTCCAGAATTGACAAAGTAAGTGCAACCAAATTTGGTACGCGGATTTACGTCATTATAGGTAAGTTACGCGCCAAAATTTAGCTCTGTAGATCAAAGGACAAGAAAGTTATAGGCATTTAAAGACAAATAAATTGGGGTTTTCCTCAAAACGTCAAAGTTGAGATTTAAAACGTCAAAATTGACAACATTTAGGCGAGAACTTGAATCTAATACGGGCTATGGAAAGCAAATGTTTCAAGAAGAATGTTTTACAAACACTGGAGTCTTAGTTTGCACCATCATTGTCCTTCATTTTACTAAAATGTTTCCAGAAAATTCATTTCAAATAGACCCTTTCTCTGATGCTTGGCAGTAGCCTTAGCTATAGAGTTTATCGTTTAATGGTAATAAAGCTCAATATATCCGTTATTATACAAGATATGAACAAACAGTTCGGGACGCAGCAAGTGCGTTATGGTAGTGAATTCTCATAAAAATGTTTTAATAGCAAATATGTGTGTTTTTTTAAGTAAGCAGGCATCAAATGTGGTAACCAATATAACCTATAGAGTTAGAGCAATGTGCCATGTTTCATCAAAATAACTTTACTGTTAAAAAATGTACAGAAATTTCCGAAAGTACACTTAAAGTGTTCCCCAAAAAGACTCGTTTCTTGGTCAACCTTATAGGTTAATAGCAAATTAAGCTATTCAAATATGAAGCATTGATCAAAATTCGCTACCATAATTCACTTGCTGCGTCCAGCATTTCTTTTCTTACAAACATGCATGGAAAATGCAAAAATGCAATAACATAAGGCCTGTTTGATAAAAAAAAGGAAATTTGTATCACCAACGACTTATGGGCCATCCTGTGATTGTAGAAATATTATTTTAAGATGTAGCTCAAGACACCCTATAACTAATGAATACATTTTTAGTGAATTTTCTTTAAAAAAATTCACTATTGCGGAGATCCCGACTTTTGAAATTTGTAAAGATTTTTTCAAATGAGCGCTAATTAGGCCCCCCAGAACACATATCAAGGGTCAGTTTCAATTTTTTAAATTGTACACATTAATTATAAGGTGTCTTGAGCTACATCTTAAAAAATTATTTCCACAATCACAGGGTGGCCCATAAGTCGCTAGTGATACAAATTTTCTTTTTTTTTACAAACACGCCTTATGTTATTGCATTTTAGCATTTTCCATCAAAATATAATGCATGTTTGTAAGAAAAGAAATTCTGGACGCAGCAAGTGCGTTATGGTAGCGAATTTTGATCAAATTCTTCATATTTGAATAGGTCAATTTGCTATTAGCCTATAAGGTTGACCAAGAAACGAGTTTTTTTCGGAACACTTTAAGTTTACTTTCAAAATTTGTGTACATTTTCAAACAATAAAGTTATTTTTATGAAACATGGCACATTGTTTTTACTATGCAGGTAATACTGGTAACCAAATTTGATGCCTGCTTTCTTAAAAAAACACATATATTTGCTATTAAAAACATTTAAATGAAAATTCACTACCATAACGCACTTACTGCGTCCAGATCTTTTTTTAAGTTATTATTATCATTATTATTACTTTTTTAATTTATGATTCAAGGAAATAGACTGGGATAATTGCGCCTAGGGACCCGTCAAGGCTTAAATCACAGACTGAAAACGGTCACGGATAACAAGGTTTGAACATTAGGACAGACAGAAGGATATCTAAGACTAGTTACATGACACTACTGCATACAAAACTCTGTATTTATCTAATGCGACCACAATCTAATAAAATTATTATTTTTATTACTATTCTTATTACTATTTTACTTACTTATAGTAGACATGAATGTGCAGGTGAAGTGGTACTTATATTGTCTTACATTTCTATGTTAAAATCTATATATTTAAAAAAGTCTGGACGCAGCAAGTGCGTTATGGTAGTGAATTTTCATAAAAATGTTTTTATTGCAAATATGTGTTTTCTTTTTAAGAAAGCAGGCATCAATTTTGGTTACCAGTATAACATATATAGTAAAAACAATGTGCCATGTTTCATAAAAATAACTTTATTGTTTGAAAATGTACAAAAATTTCCAAAAGTAAACTTAAAGTGTTCACGGAAAGACTCGTTTCTTGGTCAACCTTATAGGTTAATAGCAAATTGGGCTATTCAAATATGATGCATTTGATCAAAATTCGCTACCATAACGCACTTGCTGCGTCCCGAATTTCTTTTCTTACAAACATGCATCGCTGAAAAATTCAAAAATGCAATAACATAAGGCGTGTTTGATTAAAAAAAAAGAAAATTTGTATCACCAACGACTTATGGGCCATCCTGTGATTGTATAAATATTTTTTTAAGATGTAGCTCAAGACACCCTATAATTAATATCTACAAATTTTCTTCATATCTTGTATAATAACGGATATATTGAGCTTTATTGATTTTTTACGAAAATTCTACAAAAATTATATACCATTAAACGATAAACTCTAAAGCTAAGGCTACTGCCAAGCATCAGAGAAAGGGTCTATTTGAAATGAATTTTCTGGAAACATTTTAGTAAAATGAAGGACAATGACGGTTGAAACTAAGACTTCAGGGTTTGTAAAACATCCTTCTTGAGACATTTGATTCCCATAGCCCGTATTAGATTCACGTTATTTGCCTAAATGTTGCCGATTTCGACGTTTTATATCGCAACTTTGACGTTTTGAAGAAAACCCCAATTTATTTTTCTTTAAATGCCTATAACTTTTTTGTCTTTTAACCTACATAGTTAAATTTTGGTAGGTAACTTACCTATAAGGATGTAAACCCGCGTACCAAATTTGGTTGCCCTTTCTTTGTTAATTCCGGAGATATAAATTTTTTTCGAAAGAAAACACAAAATTTTCCGGGAAAACCTAGCCATATTTTCCTGGCTAACGAACTTGTCCAAGCCATTTGCAAAAGGAATTTTTCCACCAAATGTAGTCAAAATCGGCCTATTATTTTTTGAGTTATCGGTGTGATATTTATATATATATATTTATATATATATATATATATATATATATATATATATATATATATATATATATATATATATATATATATATATATAAACATATAAAAATTGAAACGGACCCCGGATATGTGTTCTAGGGGGCCTAGTTCGCGGTCATTTGAAAAAATTTTTTTAAAATTCAAAAGTCGGGATCTCCTCATTAGTGAATTTTTTTAAAGAAAATTCACTAAAAATTGCAATTTGCGATATTTATAAGGTATTTATCCATGCTCAGTAAATTTGTAACATTTGTTGGAAATTCTACATATCCGTTTGAGAATTGTGACAAGGTTAGATCGTTGTAGAGAGTATTTTGGACATGAGAAAATAATCTATTTTTGGAGTTTGTGCTGTGCTGCGATCGTGTATGGTTCGCCGCGTTACAGTGATAATTAAAATAGTGTTATTGAGGGTAAACAGTGGTAAAAATTTTTAAATTTTGGTACAACAAACAATAACAAAAGCCTCTACATTATTATAATTGAAAATTGCAGTTAGCAACACACAATAATAGCTAGAAAATAACGTTTAAGTTTTTAAAGAATGTCGGTCGACTCGGGTGGTGGGAGGCCACCTGATCAAGCAGCTCTTATCAGAACTGATATACAAATAAATGAAAATAAACAAACAGCTGACGGTACTGATTTTCATACAGGTAAGGTCTTTGACTTTAATAATAAATACTCAAGTAAGGATTTGCCTCCATATTTCGTTTGTGTCGAAAGTATCGACAAAAACCTGGGAAAATTGCATCCGATCCGTGTAGGTCATCATCTAAGAGTTGATAATTTGTTTAATGAACATGTGACAGACATTAAGACGGTAGGTATAAATAAAGTAAAAGTAGTTCTTAATTGTAGAGAATCTGCAAACAAGCTAGTAAATAATAAGAAATTAAATGATAATAAATTAGTAGCATATATACCTACTTTTTGTACGCAAAGAAAGGGTATAATCAGACAGGTAGACACGTTTTTTTCTGAAGAATATCTATTGCAAAATATACAGAGTTCTCATAGGGTAGTGAAGGTGGAAAGAATGAAACGAAGGATTACAGACGAAAATGGTTCTAGTAAATTACAAGATCGACAAATAATAATAGTTACATTTGAAGGCACTCAATTACCAAAACTTGTTAAAATTAACAGTGTTGTTTTTGAGGTAGACACATATATATTTCCTGTTGTACAGTGTTTTAACTGCCTTCGTTACGGGCATACTAGGACACAATGCAGAAATAAAGATAGTAACTGCAGAAAATGCGGTGAAAAACATAACGATACTGAATGTGGAAGCGACTCTATTTTTTGTATTTCTTGTAAATGTAATACGCACAATACAATATCTAAAGCATGTCCAGTATATCAAAGGCAACGTAAAATAAAACAAATAATGTCGGAAAAAAATCTTAGTTTCAAAGAAGCTGAAAAAATCGAAAAGAATCCATCCTATGCAGTAGTGACTAACAATAGGTATAGCCTATTAAATAATGAGGATAATTTTCCATCTCTTAGTAACCCAGATAAAGTTAGTAAAAGTAGTGGTTTTTTTAGTAACAACATCTCTAGGAAAAATATTAATACAAACCTTCGGTCGAGGCCTATAACTAATTCACATACATCTACTGGAAATCAAACATTAAAGCGAGCAGCAACCTCCCCAATAGAATCTCAGTCATATAAAAAAAAATCCTTCCTTTAGTCCAGTGATTCCCAACCCACATAGAGAGGATATGATTAAATTCAAAGAAAATATATTAGACAAAGTAACAAACTATTTCACTAAAATATTAGGTAATGTCTTGACAAAAATTGATCCAGATGATTTAAATATAGATTGCGATAATATAAGAAGGACTTTAGATAATATCATTAATAATACTGTAGAAAATGAGCTTGAGCAAATGGACGCAAGTAGTGAAAATGGCAGTCAATACTAATAGAGTTGAGGGACTTACTATTTTGCAATGGAATTGTCGTTCTATTAAACAGAATCGACATAACTTATCCCGGTTATTGAATGGGAAACAAATTGATATTGTTTTGCTTAGCGAAACTTGGTTAGACTCCAATGACCAATTAAAATTTCCAAATTATAATTTTGTAAGGAAAGATAGAGCATCTGGAAAGGGTGGAGGAGTTGGCATATTAATAAAAAGCAATCTATCTTATTCTATTTTAAACTTTCCACAGTGCTTACCAGATCGAATTGACATATGTGGTGTACAAATCTTAAATCTTAAATTAAATGTATTGAGTTTGTATCGCCCTACAAACATTAACGTAACGTATAGACAATGGCAACAATTCCTAGATATAGTGTGTAAAATGGATCTTATTGTTGGCGGAGATTTTAATAGTCATCATGCGTCTTGGGGCAGTACAAATTGCGACACCTCTGGTAACATTTTAATAGATATCACTGAAGATTTTAACTTAAATATTTTAAACGATGGAACCCCCACTAGGATCGCAAGACCTACAGAGTCTCCGTCAGCAGTTGATCTAACTTTCGCTTCACAATCGATAACAAGTAAATTGTCATGGAATGTGCTGCAGGAATCGCTCGGCTCGGACCATTTGCCAATAATTATTGGATATAACATTAATTTTGAAATAATAGATAAAATTCCATATAGAAGGTGGAGGGAGTCGAGCGCAGACTGGGGCGCATTTCAGTTGGAGATTGACAATATAATTGATGCACATAACGAAACAGAAACAACAGCTGCAGGCTTGTATAATCACGTAATAGACAGTATCACTCTGGCAGCTGACCGTGTCCTCGAAAAAACTAAATTAGTAAAAAATTGGCAACCTAGACCAGCATGGTGGGACAACGAGTGTGAGAAGATGCAAAGAGAACGCAAACAACGATTACAAAACTATAAACATCAATCAAATATGGATAATTACCTAAAATATCAAGAAACGGATGCTAAAGTGAGAAGACTTCTCAAGAAGAAGCAAAGGGAAGCATGGAGAAGTTATGTTAGTAGGCTCAACAAACAAACGCCTTTAACAGATGTGTGGAAGTTTGTTCGGAAAATGAATAACAAATCATCAAATGGTGGAAAATCAATTATGACAGATGATTTAATAAGTGAAAGCTTATCTCTCATGGCACCAGATACAGTAGAATTACCTTTGTATAACAATGGGGAATGCGATAAAAGTAAAAGTTTTCCTTTGGAACACCCATTTGCATTAAATGAGTTGGTTTCCGTTATAAAGTCATTACGCAACTCATCGCCAGGCGTAGATAGAATAACAAATAGGATGCTAGAAAACATCTCTGAAAAAGCCATGGGTATACTGTTGCGAGTTATTAACGAATTATGGTCAAGTGGACAATATCCTGAGCAGATGAAAGTAATAATTATTTGTTTAATACATAAAGTTGGAAAACAACACAATCATCCATCTGGCTACAGACCACTATCTCTGATGCCCTGCACAGCAAAGGTATACGAAAAAATGATTCTTGGTCGTCTGGAGCATTATTGCGAAACTAACAACATATTCTGCAAAAATCAATATGGGTTTCGAAAAGGACAAGGAACGCTAGATGCGCTGGTACATTTAGTAACAGATATACAGTGTACGTTAACTCGAAACCGATATATGATGTGCATATTTGTTGATCTGAGAAGTGCATTTGACGCAATTAATTTATCTTTATTGATAAAAGATTTAGAAGATATAGGGCTTAGCTCAGTTACCGCAAGAAACATTGTATCTCTATATAGTAGACGTCTAATTTACATAAGGGACGAAAATAACAAATTCCACGGCCCAAGGTGTGTATACAGTGGCCTCCCACAGGGAGCAATTCTCTCACCCACACTCTTTAACCTATACACCAGATCATTACACACAGACATGTATCAAGGGGTAGAATGCATCCAGTACGCAGACGACGTTTGCATATATGTCGAAAAACAATCATATCAAGAGTGTGTAAACGAATATAGTAAAATCCTCCTTAATTTAAAATCCTGGACAGAGGCCAGGGGATTTGAGCTAAATGAAGAAAAATCCAAAGTGGTTATATTTACCAGACATCGAACACATTTACCAGATATTATGCCTAGTAATATTTACAAAATTAAAACTGCCAACACGTTCAAATATTTGGACGTAATATTAGATAGAAAGCTCCTGTGGACGCAACACATCGAATACCTCAAAACAAGGTGCGAGAGAGGAATGAATATCTTGAGAATGACTACACATACACTTTGGGGTGCAGACAGAGAGGTAGCTTTACTTTTTTACAGATCTTACATCAGATCCATTTTGGATTACGGAAGCAGTCTATATGGGTCGTGTTCTAAAACAAACTTGAAGAAATTGCAAACAATAAAAAACAAAGCACTAAGAATTAGCATAGGGGCTATGAGGTCAACGCCTATTAATATTGTTACAGCAGAGTGTAGAGAGCCACCTGTACATATCAGAATCGGTACATTGGCCGCTAAATATATGTTAAAAATTCGAGTCAGATTTCCAGAATTATTGACAAAAATGCAGTATCTACACACACAACAGACGACCAACAAGTATTGGCAAAATAAAAGAAGCACGCCACTGGTCGACGCTTATAGGGAAACTATGATATATGAAACATTTATCCAAGTATCCGAAAAACTACCAATGCACAAAAAAGACTACAGTATTTATCACAATGACCATACAATCATCATACCCAAGTATGAAGAAATCCCGGATTTAATGCTAGCTGATGCAAAACATGAATTAGAAAAGTATCCAGAACACCTCCACATTTATACGGATGGATCAAAAATGGAAAATGGTACAGGGTGTGCTTATTACGTATCACAACTGAATATAAGTAAGAAAATCAAACTCCCACATCTGGCTTCAATTTACACCGCAGAACTAATAGCCATACAAGAGGCACTACAATGGATGCTCAGCAATGATAAACTAAAAGCCATCATACTCACTGATTCACAATCCTCGTTAATAGCCATGAGAAGTAAAGCAGGATCTTACTACGGAAATAATGAGAACATTATTAACATCATAGACTCATGTAGTAAAATCACAAAAAACAAGGCAGTGTAGCTTTTCTTTGGATAAAGGGCCACTCCGGAATTCGGGGTAATGAACTTGCTGATCTGCTGGCCAAACAAAGTATCGATGACTACGACACATACAAGGAAACGGTGCCATATAAAGATATATATCCATTAATCAAACAAGAACAACATAAAAAATGGAACGAAGAATGGAAAGATTTCTGTTTAAACACTAATAACCCATACAAAATACTCCACCCTAACTTACCTACTGAACAAGATTTTCACATGTATTCCGGGAATAACAAAGAATTGATGACATTGATAACAAGACTGAAATCCAACCATGGCCGGTTTCCGGCTCATTTAAATAAAATCGGTATAATAAGATCTCCAGCTTGTGATTGTGACAATGTAACAGTGGCTGATTTAAATCACATTATATTTATGTGCCCACGGCATCAAAACTCACGACTGAATTTAATAACTTCTATCATACAAATGAATGATAAAAATATCTGTATGCCATTTTCTTTAAATCAGCTATTGATGCGAAAGTCAAAATGTATAATAATGAAATTGTATAGATTTTTCAAAGAAATTAGACTACAACTGTAGTTACTTTTGTTTTCATTAGAGACATTGTATAATGTAAAAATGTTTTTAATAACTATTGTTTGTTAGAATAAGTATGGCTCCTTTGTAATCCACTCCTTTGTGAATTTACCTACCTGCATGAAACCAAGGCCCAGTACAGTTTGTTCAAAGCCGTCCTGGCGGGTCTCTGGACGCACAGTATCCCAGTCATCCTTCACAATACTTAGAAAAAAAAAAAAAAAAAAAAAAAAAAAAAAAAAAAAAGATATATGTATTAAAAAAAATAATAAAAAAGGTATACAAACAATTTATTACAAAAAAAGAAAAGAAAAAAAAAAAAAAAAAAACAAAACATAAAAAAGTATAGAAACTGAATTTATTATTATATTTAAAAAAAAAAAAAAAAAAAAAAAAAAAAAAAAAAAAAAAAAAAAGGTATACAAAGTAAATTTATTATTACAAATTAGTTAATTAGGTATAAAAATAGTGTAAGATAATAAAATTGGCTGGCGATGTAACTTGATGCAAATTTATTGTTTATAGATCTCATAAACACCACTAGACATAAATTTAAAAAAAGTCTGTGGCTAATGGACCTAACGGTCCGAGGCCAAACCAAATTACAACAACAACAACAGAAAATAATCTGATTTAGGTCTTCTACCGAGTTCCTATCGCAGTCAGAATAAGGTGTTTCTCTTAAGCAAACTCTGTTAAGATGGGCCGGGTATCTTCCGTGGTTAGTTTTCAACCTAGTCAACATAGTATAGTAACATCTGTTATCGCTATGTGACTGGTTTATTTCCAGTGGAAGTGAAGAATGAATTAAGTTGTAAGGATTGGATGAGTTACTGACAAAATGTTTCCATTCTCTTTGCCATAGTAAAGCGATATGCTGATTAACTTGTTTCTTTAAATCAGTGTAGTGTATTTTGCAATCGATTGAGGATTCTTCTCCAGCTGCTGCTTGCTTAGCCAACCTATCTGCCTTTTCGTTGCCATGCACTCCAATGTGCCCTCTCACCCACAGGAATATCACTTCAGAGTTAGTTGATATTTGATAAAGTAATTCCAAAATATTAGACAGTGTAGAGTTCGTACTGTATTTAATTTTTCTATGTTTAATGGCCATTATTGCCGACTGGAAGTCGCTTATGATAAAAGTTCTTGAGATTTTGTTGTCTAGTACCCATTCGAGTTCCATTCTTATTGCATATAATTCTGCACTATATATTGAACAATTTTTGTTCAAATTCCAGCGTGATTCATATCCTACTGTTGGAACGTAAAATGCTGCTCTAACCTGAAATTAATTTTTTGCTACCATCTGTAGAAATTTGTGTGAATTCGTCATAACGATTTACTATATTGAAAAAACTCGGGACGCAGCAAGTGCGTTATGGTAGTGAATTTTTATTAAATGCTTCAAATTTAAATAACTCAATTTTCTATTAACTTAGAGAGTTTAATTTCAATACGTAGTAAGGTTTTTCCTAAGGCAAGATATCCACAAAATTTCATTAAAATAACTTTGTAATTTTCGGAGAAAAAAATTTTTTCGAAAGAAAATTTAAAATTTGAATAACTCAATTTTCTCTAAACTTAGAAAGTTGAATTTTGGTACGTAGTAAGGTTGAGGCAACATATATAGTAAATTTCATTAAAACAGCTTTGTTACTTTCGGAGAAAAAAAATTTTTCGAAAGAAAACTAAAAATTTTTCCGGAAAACCCCGTCTGATTTTTCTGGATAACGAACTCATCCAAGCCATTAATAAAAGACAGGCACTTGCCAAGTTTCATCGAAATCAGTTAATTATTTTTTGAGTTTTTTGAGTTATCATATATATATATATATATATATATATATATATATATATATATATATATATATATATATATATATATATATATATATATATATATATATATATATATATATAAACATATATAAATTAAACCTATTTACAAATGAACTTTAATAAGACATTATGCTGTGACAATACCTCTCTCAAGCACCCTAAAATATAATCAAAATGTGCACAGTTATATATGTTTTATTTCTTTTTCCCTTAGTCTTAATACACTACATATTTTATGACAATCGATTTAATTTAGTTATTTGATTTTATAAATAGTCGGTTAGTAGTGACTTGGAATGAAGTAGACACCACATCTTCAAACATATTAAGAGAATATGAGTAAATCAACAGCAACTGGGAATGAATTCGGTCAGTCTCCCAGCCACGTGGTTAAAAAACACTGTTTGTATGAGTGGTTACAACTCTACCTCTAAATAAAAGGACTGTAACAGCGGCAGAAGCAGAAGTCAATGGAAGGTGTGTGTATTCGCAAAGAAACTATTGACTATTAATAACAACAATTGACTAAAAACGCCGCGAGTTGTAAGAAAAAAAATAATTATACTACAGAGGTGATAAATGATAATAAATTACAATAGGGTTATATATAATCGTAAATGCTTCCAATGATTAACAATCAGTGAATTCAGTATTATTGACATTTCTCTAAAAGTTAAAAATGAATTTCATGAGTCAATGACAATAACAGAAGCATTGACTAACCAACAGCAACCACATACTTATGATTTAAACATAAATGTTTCAAATTTGAATAGCTCAATTTTCTGTAACCCTAGAAAGCTAAATTTTGGCACATAGTTAGGTATTTCCCAAAGCAATATGTAGACCAAATTTTATCGAAATTTTCGGAAAAAAATTTTTTTTTGAAAGAAAACTCAAAATTTTCCCGGAAAACCCCGTCCGATTTTCCTGGCCAACGAACTCATCCAAGCCATTAATAAAAGAAAGGCACTTGCCGAGTTTCATTTAAATCGGTTAATTATTTTTTGAGTTATCAGACGGATACATATATATATATATATATATATATATATATATATATATATATATATATATATATATATATATATATATATATATATATATATATATATATATATATATATATATATATATATATATATATATATATATATATAAACATATAAACATTCAAACTGACCCCGGATATGGGTTCTAGGGGTCCTAATTCGCGCTCATTTGAAAGAATTTTTGCAAAGTCTCACCATCGATACCTCTCTATTAGTGAATTTTTTTGACAAAAATTCACTAAAAGTGATGTATGCAGTTTCGCTATGGTCAGTGTATGTGGGAATAATTATCGTAGGATTACTTATCAGTGCCTTATAGCTAAGTTGAAATGGGTAACAAAGCTCTCTTTTCTCTATATCGCTTTCGTACTTCAGTATGAAATCATATGATAACGTTAATGGTGGCTTGTTCTTCAGTCTCCAGAACCTGTTTGTTAATGTTTCGACAAAGAGCTGATGGATTTTGTCGAGTTTGTCAGATTGTTGACTATTTAATTTTAAAATATGTTTTTATTTTATTTCAACAACACACCACGAGAGCTTACAGCCTAAATACTATCGTACCGTGGGTGTCGACAAGGAGGAAACAGGCAACTTGTAAATTCTGAAGGTTGGGAGGTTCGGAGGAGAAGGAAAAACATGTGCCGGCAAGAAATTCCACAACTTGGAAGTCTTCGCGACTGCGGCAATTTGCCGCAGTCTCAGATGAAATGCGGCCCCGTGAGCTTCTGCGAATACTATATTACCTAGAGTCGATTGCATTGCGCCTATGCATAGTCTGAATGCTTTTAGTTGAATTATTTCGATTTTAAGAAGATTTGTTTTAGACGTTGACCCATAAACTGTACAGCCATAGTCTAGTAATGATCTGATGTAGCACTTGCAAAAAAGTAAGACAATACTTACATCAGCGCCACTTATGGCCAATTATGGATCTTAATAAGTTGATCCCACGTTCGTACTTAGTTTTCAATATATTTATGTGCATGGACAAAAAAGTTTTCTGTCAATTGTGACGTCCAGATATTTATATATGCTTACAGTTTTAATTTGAAGGCCACATGAATAAACATATTCAGGAAGATTTGTGCGATGTCTCGTAAAGCACATGATTGAAGTTTTCTGTATCTGTATCTTGAGGAGTCTTTCATCCGTCAACATATTCAAAATGTTTATAATATAACGAATTTTTGTCATGCATTGTGGATATGAATTTTGTACACTATAAATACAAATGTCGTCTGCAAACTGTATACACTGGGTCCCATTATCGAACATATTGTGTAATACACTTCTATATATGTTAAAAAGGAGTGGACATAGTATTGATCCTTGTGGTATTCCACTTCCGGTTATTCTAGGTCCGTTGTTGTGTTCGTCCCTAATAAATACTTTCCTTTGGTCATAGAGGCTTACTATATTAAGTGCTATATTAAAGGAAATATCAATTTCGGTGAGATTACGAAAAAATGTAAAACGCTTCACGATTTTGCGTGTCATCCTTGCGCAAGGGCCATGCTAATCTTCTCTGTATCATTCCAATTTTAGTACATGTACCGCCGAAGTAAGTACAACTGCAGTTGTATTATAATTATTTTTCTGATATTCTATTCTGAATGGATTTGACAAATTAATTTTCCTTATTTTAGCGCTTCTCGTGTTTCAAAGTAAATATGCTTGAAAATTCAGCTATTTGTAGTTTTTTGTATTCATTTATAGATCAGATTACAAATAAAATTGTACATTGTTAAACATTCATCAATTATAGCTAACGTCGGGCTCTCTTATCCAGCAATAGCACCCGCCACTGATCCCGATCTACAAATGCAACTTGTTTCGCTGAATGAGTAGTTCTAAGGATTTCCAGGAGAACACGAGAGCAATGTTGCCCGAGTGTTTTCTGTTTTATTACACGGAAATGAAATATAGCTCTATATATTTGCGAATGCAACCACAGACTATATGAACCGGAATATTTCAAATGTTATTGTATTATTTCGACACGAGTCAAGGATTTCTATGGCTTTCCAAGGAGCCACACTTGAATTATGCATTTAGTAGTCCAAATTATATACAACTACCCCCTCTGTAATGGCACTGAGCGGGAGGAAATTTATACTTTGCTCGCGTGAATTGGATCGTGGTATTGTGTTCTCTTAGATGTTGGAGATACAAAGGAATATTGCCGTTGTGCAGGGTAACAAACAGTTTTGTTACTTGCTTTATACTCAAGAACTTCAAAAGTTCTGGACTCAGAAAGTGCATTAGGTAAGCGAATTTTCATAAAAATATTCTGAATTAAATCCTGTATAAAGGTATAATAGTCCAACCAAAGTAGACCTAAATTACAGCTGACAGCTTCATGGGATTGTTATTATTTTATTATCAATGCTGCCAGCTGCCAACCAGTAGAACATAACTGCCGTGACGGATAATCAAAAATTACCATGTGAGATGTAAGAGACATAAAAGAAATATTCCGATACTTAAGTTAAAAGAAGAATATTACGGTGCGCAGCTAGTGCGTTATGGAAGCGAATGTTCATTAAACGCTTCAAATTTGTATAACTCAATTTTCTATGTACCTAGAAAGTGCAATATAAATATTTAGTAAGGTATTTACGGGAGAAATATATGTATATATATATATATATATATATATATATATATATATATATATATATATATATATATATATATATATATATATATATATATATATATATATGATTCAAAAGGATCTTGGTTTAGATTCCTGGGGGCCCAAATTCGTGCTCATTAAAAGAATGTTTGCAAAGTTTGACCATCGATACCTCTCTATTAGTGAATTTTCTTAAATAAAAATTTGCTAAAATGTCTGCTAAAAATGATAATTTCAGATTCAAAGGTGACAAAGTTATTCAGGCGTTATAAACAAAAATGATATCTGGTTCAAAACGTATAGAATCTGTGCACTATTGTTTCTCCAAATGACAAATTAAACCAAAAAAAATTTTTTTGGGCTGCATCAAGTGCGTTATAGTAGTCAATTTTCATAATAATTGTACACTATTATTATACGGCATATTAGTAAAGTTAATACTTTAAACTTACACACACCTTGAAGATCGATTAAAGATGTTCTAGTACGCCGACATTTGAAGAATTCTTTCGAAAGTGTTATCATCGACATCTCCCTATTATCAAAAAATCTTGTACTCTAACTCCTTTTGGGAAAAATGCCCAAAACTCAATTTTCTATGAAGCTAAAGAGCTAAATTTTACTATATCTGTAGATAGTGTACCTTTCTCTAAAAGAAACTTGTATTACAAATTTCATTAAAGTTATACAGAAGATTTACAGATAGAAAATCTGCTAAATACTAAACGTAGGTAGCAGTTATTTTTCTTATTAATCGCCAGTATGATTTCGTTTTAGTCAACCTAATCAAACCGGTTTTTTCAATAACAATTACAACAAAAACAAAACTATAATTTCAGACTCAAAGGTGACAAACTTATTTAGGCGTTTTAACCAAAAATGAGATTTTGTTCAAACGGTATGAGATCTGTGTACTATTGTTTCTCCAATTGTTGAAATAAAACATAAAAAAACATACATTTATTGAGCTGGATTCGATTGCATAACCTTCTGCTTAGCAGGCAAGCGAGGTGCCCCCTGCGCCATCTAGGCACACGTCAACTAACGTTTTATTTGCGTGATACTTTAGACCGGCTTCATGCCCGGGATATTATATACAAAGTATACAGAATTAATTAATTACATAATAGGTAGAATTACAATTGAAACATATCCCACAACTGTTTCTGTCTTGTATGACGTCTTATGTTTAAATTTAAAGTTAAAAGAAACTATTTTAGAATATCTATGCTGCAATAAAACTGTGTTTGGGGTCGTTCATAAAGCTACAAATATAGTGTCTTAATAATTGATCGAATTGGCAAATTTTTATTTTCATGACGTCTGTCATTTTCCATAATTGCGGCCGAGATTTCACGATTGTTGGTTCGGGCACTATGTTTTCGACGTGATATATATTTAGTTTAGTTACCGTTGAGGTATGGTTTATACCTGTTGTATGAATCAATCTACGCCGGGCAGTTAACTACAAATATATAGCGTTTAAAAAAAATCCCCGATTTTCCACCAGAAAAACTTGAGCATAAAAGCTGATTAACGAACTCGACCTGGGTTTTCACCCAAATAAGATTTTTGACAAGTTTGAAATCAGTTTAGTATTTTTTGAGTTATTTCTGGAATACATACATAACCATATATATATATATATATATATATATATATATATATATATATATATATATATATATATATATATATATATATATATATATATATATATACATAATATATAAACATATAAAAATTTTAACGGACCTTGGTTTTGGGTTCTAGGGACCAAAGTTCGCGTTCATCTGAAGAAACATTTTCAAAAGCTTTTCACCTGACCTGACCTGACCTCTCTATTAGCGAATTTTTCTTAATGAAAATTCGCTCAAAAACCATACATTTATCTAGCAGGAAAGACGCCCTCGTGGCGCAGGTTGCTAGGTGCTAGCCTGCTAATCGAGAGGTCCCGGGTTCGATTCCTGGGCGAGCCAACGAGAAGTTGACTTTGTCTGGAAAATTAGTAAAAATGGTGAATGATGGGAAATGAATGTGTTAATGGCCTGAGATGCCGCAGCCAATAATATTATTTAAAAAAAAATCTGGCTGGAAGCGATCACGTAACCTTTTGCGTAGAAAACAAGCACGGTGCAACTGAGTTTCCTAAGGATACGTTAACTAATGTTTTGTATACATTATACTTGACACCGGCTTCATGCCCAGTGCCTAGGATATTATATGAAAAGTCTACGCAACAATTAATCACAGTATCAATACAATTACCATTGGAACACATTCCACGACTGTTTAGGTCGTATGTTTAAGTTTAAAGATAAAACTATTTTAGTATCATTTTTATAGAAAGTATTTGTTTACATTTCTATTATTATAGTATACTTTCAATCTGTGTGTGTTTGGTTTACTGGCTGTGGCTTTGATCAGCCATTAGCACATTATGACCCACCTCTGCTACCCTATCCTAAAGTCGTTAGATCACCTTTACACTTTTCTTTTTGTATATATACATACTTAAATTTATTCTATGCTATTATTCTAAATACAAGTATTCATCCTTGATTATATAGTTTTTTTTTTTTTTTTTTTTTTTTTTTTTTTTTTTTTTTTTTTTTTCAATCTTTTATTTCTCTTAGGACTTTTTTTTTTTTATTTCTATCTTTTTTGGCTTTTTTTTTATGTTGCAATCTTTTATTTCTTTTTTTTTTGCAATCTTTTATTTCCCTTAGGACTTTTTTTTTTTTTTTTTTTATTTCTCTCTTTTTTGCCTTTTTTTTATGTTGCAATCTTTTATTTCTTTTTTTTTTCTTTTTTTTTTTTTTTTCTCAAGAGCCTTTTTTTGTTATTAAATAAATAAAAGGACTGTGAGGAGCTGGTTGACTACAGGGATACGTATACGCTACTGGGGCTCTTCAGAGCTTTCAACATCACAGACTGAGCCGCTATAAGAAAGGTGTCAAACACTAGGAAAGACAATAGGAACTTATTAACTATCTAGAGGTAATATTCACTATTAACTAATTACAATTCCACTTTACAGGCTTTACTTAATATAAGTATGTCTATTATTATTTGTATTAAATTTAAGAATGGAATTAAAAGTCGCTAAGTACTGGGAGAAAGAAAATACTACTTCCAAATTTCGGAAAGTTGCCGCTAGGTTTCTAATCTATACTTTGATTTTCATATTTTTGATATGTTTGTTTAAAGCTTTAAATATTTCTATATCATTTGTGGCTAATAGTTGAGCTAGGTTAAAGGGTTTATTTACAGAAAGTTTTTGGATAATTAACGAAAATGTTTCTATTTCGTCCTTTCTTAATATACATGATAACATGACATGTTCGATATCTCCATATTCCATACACTCACAATGTGGACTGTCTTTTAATCTAATTTTAAACAAATAGGCTGGACATAATGCATGATTAGTTCTTAAACGACATATATTTTTTATTTCCTCTTTTGAGAAGTTTCCATAATAAAACCACGGTTTAGAGGGGAGTTCCGGCTGAATACGCTTATACATTTCCCCAGCTTTATCAGATGTATAATTTATTTGCCATAGTTGTTTCTGTCTTTTTGTAATCGTACTATAGTAATCTGAATATGGAGTTTTGTATTCTGCCTTCTCTCCCCTATCCACCGCCATCTTCGCAATTTCGTCAACAGTCTCATTGTGCTGTATGCCACAATGACCCCTTAACCATGCTATAGTTACAAGTTGGCCACTATTTTTCATAGAATGTATTTTATTAACAATTAACTGAATTACATAATTCCCAATGGGGTGAAAACACACATTCTGAATTTTCTGAACGGCACCTTTACTATCTGTTATAATTATGGCTTGGTTTATTTGTTTCTCCTCAATATATTCAAGAGCTTCATTTATTGCAATAAGTTCTGCCGTGTATATGGACATGTGTTCTTCTAAACAAAGCATTTTTTGTTTATTGGCAATAGGATCGTAACAAGCACAGCCGGTTTTGCTATCCATTTTGGAACCATCTGTATATATTTCATATGTTTCTGGAAAGAGGGTTTCCAGATCAAGCCTGAACGCTATATTTCTAACTGCCTTTGGAAGATTTTTATAGTCTTGGAAGAAAAATGTATTAATAGATCCTCTTACAGATGGAACAACGTTGTGATCTAAATGTAGGTTTTCATGGAAAATGTTATCTGCCATATTAAGCAGATGCTCATATGCCTCTACCATTGGTATACTTTTTGCTTTTTGCCATTTCTTATGAGTTAGATCCGCGATAAATAGTTGATGTATTGTTTTTATTAATGTGGCATTTTTGGACATAGTTTTAATTAAAAATCTTTCAGTGAGAATATTTCTTCTAAAACTAAGTGGCAATTCTCCCGACTCAGCTGTGACTGCACAAACTGGTGTTGATCTAAGTAAACCCAAACATAATCTCAAACACTTATTCTGTACAATGTCTAGCTTTTTGAGATGTGTATTCGCTGCTTGCCCATAAAATATACATCCATAGTCAATTATTGTTCTTATATATGACTTATATATTAATAAGGCTACGGTTGCATCTGCTCCCCATTTCGTGCTTGTAACCATTCTTAAGATATTCGTGCCTTTTTCTGCTTGGGATATAAGATCTTGTATGTGCTCCTTCCATAATAGCTTTCTGTCTATTCTAACGCCCAAAAACTTAATGGATGGTGATATTTGTATTTTATAATTTGATAATACTATTTCTGTTGGAATACGATGTTTTTTGCTGAAGATGCACACTTGCGTTTTTGTATGGGATAGGGTAAGACCGTTATTGCTCATCCAGTCATTAAGATCGTCATATGCTTTTTTAATAATTAACATCCCTGAGTTAATGTCCTGATGGGAAGCATAAATGCAGATGTCATCCGCGTACTGAAGGACTTTAATGTTGTTCAGATTTTTTTCCATTTCCGTTGTATATAAAACGTATAGCAAGGGGCTCAATATACCACCTTGAGGAAGTCCTTTGTTGGTCAATCTTGGCCCTAGTATGTCGTTATCTGCCCGTACGTATATTAGTCTATTGGTATACAGTGACACAACTCTGTGACTAAAGCTTGGTGGAATTCCTAATGATGTCATTTTTCTCACTAGCATGCTTAGGTTAATGTTATCATAAGCCCCGCAAACATCTAAAAATGCAGCTACTATAGATTTTGAGTTGGTAAAGGACATGTTAACATCTGTGATTAAATGTGCTATGCTTTCGTTAACTGAATGCCCTTTTCTAAAGCCAAACTGGGTTTTTGGGAAAATATTGTTGTTTTCTAACCAACCTTCTAATCTACGTTTTAACATTCGTTCAAACGTTTTTAATATACACGAGGCTAAAGAGATTCCTCTGTAAGATTCTGGGCTTAGCGGATCTTTCCTTGGTTTTAAAAATGCTAATATAATATAGATCTTCCATTCCTGTGGAAAATTCGCAGTCTGCCAGATCTCTTTCATTATCTTTAACAAAACATGCTTTGCTTGAATAGGTAGATTTGTCAACATCGCATAGTGTATTTGATCATGCCCTGGTGCAGTATTGTGTGTTCTTTTCAAACTACATTCTAATTCTTCTATACTAAATGGTCGAAGTAGAGGATGATTATTATGTCCTTCCGAAATTCCTGCTGTTCTTATTTGTGCTTCGACCCAAGGAGGAGCCAACTTGTTTAAAAATGCCTCGGCCACTGATTGAGAGATTGCTGTTTTTCTAATAGCCTGACTGTTACTTAGACATTTGATCTGTTGCCAAATATCGCCCAAAGGTGTTCTTTTAGAAAGTTTATTACAGTAGTCTTGCCATGTCTTTCTTTTGCTTTGTAGAATAATTTTCTTTGTTATTGCCACTGCTTCATTATATCTAGTAAAGTTTTCATAGTTCGAATGTCTTTTATATTCGGATAGTCTGCTTTTTTGCAACATGATGGCTTTTTCACATTCTTCACTCCACCAAGATTTACCAAAATATTTTTTATTTTCATTGGATACCGCTCTCACTACCGGCACCGACTGTTCACTGGCATTTTCCAGCATTAAAACAAAATCTTGATATTTCCAATTATGGTTTGATTTTTCCTTTAAAGTGTCGGTAACACCCTGTGAGAACGCCATCCAATCGGCCTTACGTATATTCCACCTACTATTTCTCATATATCTATTATTATTTAATTTTTCAACATTATTTACCACGAACAAAATTACAAAATGATCAGAACCTAAAGTTTCATCAATAACATTCCAACTAATTTGCGGCACTATATCTGGAGTACTTAGCGTTAAATCTATAGCTGATCTACTTTTACTAAAGGGTTTGGGCAGCAAGGTTGGTTTTCCGTCATTTAGATATACAAGATGACAATCTTCTATGGCTGATAAAAGCGCCTCGCCTTTGCTATCGCTCCAAGTACTTCCGAAGGCCAAGTGATGTGCATTGTAATCTCCCCCAACTATAAATGGTTTACTAAAGCTATTAAATGTGCTTTTCCACTGATCCTTCGTAACGGAATGACCAGCTGCAGCATATAATGAGTACAAATTAATTTTTTTATAATTTTCTAAAACTATGCAAGCAGAAACACACATTATGCCCCCTAATTTTGCAAAACCTTTCGTTTCTGTGTAAACAATATTATTTTTAACGAGGATCGCTACCCCCGCCTTACCATCATCTCTATCTTGCCTTAGAATATTGTAGCCGGAAAAGTGTACATAACAATTAGGTTTAAACCAAGTTTCTGATAACAAAGCGATGTCAACGTCATTATCATATAAATATTTTTCTAGGCTTCCCTTATTAGAAAGGGCTGACCTAGAGTTCCATTGCATAATATTTAACTTGAACTTTGTAAATTATTTAATATTCTTTCCAATGTGCCCTTTATACTACTTTTTGTGTTGTTATCTAAAGTTTCTATTTTGATACTATTTAAAAGTTCCTTTACCGAATTAGTAAAATAGTTACCCGGGTCCTCTCCTGCGGGGACCTGATATTGAGGAGGATATTTATTTTTAATAGGTTGGTTTAGATAATTATAGTTAACAAGTAGTTTACTGTGTTCTGGTGAATATTGGCTGAAACTTTTCTGTTCCATTCTTTTTCGTTTTGTAGGGTTTTGATCTATACTTACGTATTGGCTTCCCGTATCTATGTTAGTTTTTTCTGAAATGAATTGTTTTTTTGGAATAAAAGATTGGACTGATGCAAACTGAGATAATGAGCTTTGTTTTATTTCTGATTGTGTTGTTGGTTCTTGGCTAGTTTTAATATTACTTTTTAATAAAAAGCTGTAAGAATTATTGTATTTATGCGAAGCGTCCTTATAAGAAATGTTTTCCATCCCCATAATATTATGAATTGCTTTTTGTTTAGCAAATTCGGGACATAACTGGTGATCAGTAGCTTTATGCGCACCCCCACAGTGAACACAACATGAATGCTCAACATTTTCACACTGACTGTTTGCATGTTCTCCTCCACAATTTTTACATCTTTCTTTTCCTCTACATTGGGAACTCAAATGGCCATACCTTAAACACTTCAAACATTGGATAATTTTTTTAATGTATGGCTCTACTTCAAAAACTATTTTTTCAATTACTACTTTTTTAGGTAATTTTTGGCCTTTAAATGTTATTAGAACGGATTGTGTATTTATAAATTTTACTTTATTTTCCTCAAATACCCTTCTGCTTAACCTTTTAACCGCACTAACCTCAAAATACTCCCCATAAAGAGGTTTTATTAAATCTATTAATTCGTTTTCCGTAATATCCAAATCTACAAACCGTATAACGCCCTGTCTACATGCTAGAAACATTGGTATATAGGTCTCATAGTTATTTTGCATTAGATTTTTTGATTTGACTAACATATTTGCACTTTCTGCCGAATTTAATGTAATTTTTATTTTATTTATTCCTATACTGCTAATATTATCTATATTTTCATGGATTGATGGTTCTAAATTTTTTATTAACCGAGATGTTGCTATTTTGTGTAGTTTTCCTAGAAAACCTTCTTTTCTTTGCATATAAACTATAAATGGGCCACCTGTGTGTAAACTATAAAAATATTGAGGTCTTATATTATTTTCATTTACATTTTCCACATATTTTGAATTTATATTATCACTGTTTATTGTTTTTGTACTTACTGATACCGGCTCTCCAATTGTATATCTCCTACCTTGTTTAATTAAATCAACACTATCCTTCTTACTTTCTATTTCCTGTTTCTTATCCATATTTACGTCGCCTAGGTCTTCATCATCAATGAACATCGTTTCTAATAGTTGTTCACCTTTCCCCCTATCCGGCGGGTCTATTTTTTTCTTACCACTCATGTTACTATCACTTATTTCACACGTTTAAAGTCGATCGATTTAAACAGCTACCGCTTTCAATCAGCAACCGACCCGAACTGATACTTTCAATCTAAAACCATAGCATAATGTATATATGCTGTGCTAAAACTTGAATCACTCAGTTAAATAAGAATCACCTAGAGAATTTTTAATTTCATGCCGTCTGTCATTTTCCATATTTGTGGCCGACATTTCACGATTATTGGTTCGGGTTGTATGTTTTAGGCCTGTTATTTATTTGGTTTGGTTAGCGTTAATATATGGTTTATACCTGTTGTATAAATCAATATGACTGTGGTAGTTAACTACTCTATCTGTTAGGCATTGGACTTTAACCACTAAGCCGTTCCAACGCATGTCTTTCAGATTTTATTTTTAATTTGGAAAAACTCTAAACATTGTGTACTAAATTAGTTAAAATTCACAAGATAGGTGTATTTGCACTATTTCTAGCCACATGTAAAGTCTCATTTTAGTTACTCTGATACCACAATATAGCGTTTTCAAAAATATTTTTGTATATTTTTGGGGGGAAAATGTCCGTTATAGCTGATATAAGAACTGGTCCGCAATCTTAATGCAATCAAGATGTGTGACAGATTTAGTTCGGATCAGTTAAGTATTTTTAGTGAATTTTTTTTAAAAAAATTCACTAATGAAGAGACCCCGACTTTTGATTTTTTTTTTAATTTCTTCAAATGAGCGCTAATTAGGCCCCCCAGAACACATATCCGGGGTCAGTTTCAATTTTTATATGTTTATATATATATATATATATATATATATATATATATATATATATATATATATATATATATATATATATATATATATATATATATATATATATATATATATATATATATCACACCGATAACTCAAAAAATAATGCGCCGATTTTGATTAAATTTGGTGAATAAATTTCTTTTGCAAATGGATTGGATAAGTTCGTTAGCCAGGAAAATCTGCTCAGGTTTTCCCGGAAAATTTTGTGCTTTCTTTCGAAAAAAATTTATATCTCCGAAATTAACAAAGTAAGGGAAACTAAATTTGGTACTTAGGTTTACATACTTATAGGTAAGTCACCTATTAAAATTTAGCTATGTAGGTCAAAAGAGAAAAAAGTTATAGGCATTTAAAGAAAAATTAACTGGGGTTTTCCTCAAAACGTCAAGGTTTCGATTTAAAACGTCAAAATCGGCAACATTTAGGCAAATAACTTGAATCTAATACGGGCTATGGAAATCAAATGTCTCAAGAAGGATGTTTTACAAACCCTGAAGTCTTAGTTTTAACCGTCATTATCCTTCTTTTTACTAAAATGTTTCCAGAAAATTCATTTGAAATAGATCCTTTCTCTGATGCTTGGCAGTAGTCTTAGCTATAGAGTTTATCGTTTAATGGTATATAATTTATGTCGAATTTTCGTAAAATAATCAATATAACTCAATATTTCCCTTATTATACAAGATATGAAAAAATCTATATACACTAATTATAGGGTGTTTTGAGCTACATCTTAAAAAAATATTTCTACAATCACAAAGTGGCCCATTAATCGTTGGTGATACAAATTTTCTTTTTAATCCAACACGCCTTATGTTATTGCATTTTTGCATTTTCCATCGAAATATAATGCATGTTTGTAAGAAAAGAAATTCTGGATGCAGCAAGTGCGTTATGGTAGCGAATTTTGATCAAATGGTTCATATTTGAATAGCCCAATTTGCTATTAACCTATAAGGTTGACCAAGAAACGTGTTTTTCCGGGAACACTTTAAGTTTACTTTTAGAAATGTTTGTAAATTTTCACACAATAAAGTTATTTTTATGAAACATGGCATATTGTTTTTACTATATAGGTTATACTGGTAACCAAAATTGATGCCTGCTTTCTCAAATAAAAAGAAAACACACATATTTGCAATAAAAACATTTTTATGAAAATTCACTACCATAACGCACTTGCTGCGTCCAAATTTTTTTGAGCTATCGCCTGGTTACACACAGACACACACGTATATATATATATATATATATATATATATATATATATATATATATATATATATATATATATATATATATATATATATATATATATATATATTGGAATATTGCACTACACTCTAATCACTTTTAAATATACACTGTTTTGTTTGCTGTACTTTTTGTGATTTTTTATTTGTTTACGTGGAATGCACTTTCGATCCGTCCTGGTTCATCATCAGCACACTACTGACTATAATCGTTCCTGTGTGATCTATATATGAAAATGTAAGTGACATCTGAGCGTTGAGCTTCCTTTGGTCAGTTGACTGTTCTCAACAAAACCAACTAGAGAATAGTAGCTGCTCCGAATATTGGTTCTAGGAGTCTATTTCTAAGCCACCTGTACTGACTTTTAATCAAATATTTCTCAATGTTTAGCTAACGTTTTAGTGTCTTTAGTTACAAATTAACAGTGATAAATACATCCCTTCTAAACTCCTTGCGTGTATGCAGCCTTTAAAATTCACGTATACTACCTCTTCTACGTATCAAGTTAGCCGATCCTTCTTTGTTTCCTGCATGGCCCTTCTGGGAGAACCGGGAGAACACACCGGAAAGTAGTCTGCCCTTGCAGAGGTCCTTATCATTCCCCATATAAAAATACAAATCCATTCCAGTTCTCCCTTCTTATTCTTATTGTGGCATAACACATATCTGAGGGACAATAGAGATCATTTGACTCCGGGGACCAGCTCACTTGGATTACTCCACCACGAGTTCTTAACTTTTCAAATTTATAACCGTGTAACACTGATGAAAGTCACATTTCATCTTGCCAAAAAGTTTATCTTCCGCTCCCCGTGAAAGTAGCGCACTCTGTAACAGATACAAATAGCTCTGCGTGCTTCTTGCCAGTTCTCTCACTGGCATGCATGCCGGCTAAGTTATACCTAATTATCTCGTTGAAAACCATCAATAATACATAGCGTAACAATTTTTATTAGAAACTGTACAGGAGCTGGCGTGTCGAGCGTGAATTAGAAGAATATGTAAAAGTCAGGTCGCAGAAAGTGCGTTTTGGTGGCGAATTTTCATAGAGCTAATCTACGAATTGTCCTCAAAATCTGCCCAAATTGCAGCTTTCACCAAAGGGTGACGAAAGCGTCGTAACTGAAATGGCGCCCGCGAAGAACCTTTCTCAAATTTATCAATAGGTAGTAGTTACTAAGGGCCATATCTAGAGTATACGGAGCGTGATCAATTTTCTCAAAACCGCAGTCATGAATTGCTCCCTGCCTCCCTCCTCTAAGCTTTTATAGCTCTTTTGTACCAATGACAAACTCTCTCTACTTAAACTGAACAACCTAACCTCACAATCTCAAAACAGTCCCCTGTGGGTCCGCGGAATAACTAAAAGAATAGGCCCAAGGTAACTCCTGCCTGTCGTAAGACGCGACTACTCGGAGTCGGTAGGTGGTAGTGGACTTTTCCTTTACGTGATAGTAAAGGATTTTTTCACGCCCGAGGAGATACCACCCCATACATCAAGGGGCCGGTACAGTCCCAGCGAAAGTTTACGGTTCTGGTGTATGAGTCGGTTTACCTTATAAACAAAAATGATGATGGCTCCTCGTTGTACAAAAGATTGCGGAGATAAAATACCCCTCCATTCGGATATCCAGGAGAGGCACCCTTCAGGGGGCGCCGGCATCGAGATTTAACATATCTTTCTCGAATATATGTGGCCCAAATTCTAACTTGAGCTCCGTCCACCATTTCCTCCAAGCTAATAGGTCCCAACTCCTCTTCCTCACCGAAACCAAAATCAGTGCCAAAATAGCCACTAATCACCTTATTTTCCCGGGGTATGAGCTCCTTTAGATTGCATGGAGGTGTGTGCATAGGCCCGTAGTAATTTACCCTGCATCAGACCCCCCAAATTGGAAGCTGTAATAAAAGACATTCTTTGGATGAAACTCTCTCTCAGGGCTGAAACTAAATTCATCTGTTGCATTTACCGGTCATCTTCTGACAACAACTTTGTCCAGCTCTTTGACTACCTTTCTGAAAAAACCGACTATCTGATTTCTGAATAACCTTCCTCCGAGGTCACTATTCTTGGTGACTTCAATGTCCATAATAAGGAATAGCTATGATCTTCAAAACCCGATCCACAAGGGAGAGTAGCGGAGGCCTTCGCAGTCAGAAGTTCTTTAGCCAATAACTTACGTTCCTCGCATTCCAACATACAGCTCAAATCTCTTGGATCTCCTTCTCACTACAAAACCTGAATGCTATAAGACATCAGTCACCGCCCCCTTGGTCGCTCAGACCACGGCATGGTCACTGCTTCCTGTGAAATGCAACCCGAGGTCACACAGTCATCACACTCACGTATCGTTTGGCACTACAACTCTGCAAACTGGGAGGAAATTCGGGATGACTTTTCCTCATTTCCATGGGCGTCTGTCTGCTTCTCTCATCCTCAACCCTCTGATATCTCACAAAACGTCACCGAAATCATCCAAGCTGGCATGGAATTGTTTATTCCAAGTACACAGAAAACCTCTCCTCCACTCAAAACCCGTGGTTCTCCAAATCGTGTAACAAGGCCAGACTTGAAAACGCCAAAGTTCACAAAACGCTTCTACACAATCCCAGTCAAGAAAACCGTCAAGTATTTAACGACGCAAGAAACCGCTATGTCCGCATTCTGAGGCAAAAAACTCGTTTAATAACCTTATCAAAAACAAAGTCCCCTCAAGATGCAACGGCAGCAAACCTTTCGGGACTGTTGCTAAATCTATTGGGAATAAGTTCTGCAAGAGCACGTTCCCACCTCTTGTTTCAGGAGATGAAATTGTTTCTACTGCCCGGGACAAGGCTGAACTTTTTGCTTCGTTGTTTGCCAGCAATTTTACTCTCAACCCACCTCCAAATGCTCAACCACTAACGGTCCCCAATGTCGCGCATAAAATGACGGACATCATTTTCAAAACTAAAAAGGTACGAAAGATGCTCTCTTCTCTTAATACCAGGAAAGCCTCTGGCCTTAACGAGATCCCAGCAATTGTTCTCAACAAAATGTGCACCATAACTTGATCCTGCCCTGACTCGTCTGTTTCAGACATCTTACTATAGAGAAATATTCCCTAGTAACTGGAAAACTGCTCCAGTACAACCCGTCCCCAAGAAAGGATCCAAAGGGCTTCGTAGCAACTTTTAACGGGCTTTGGATTTTGGCTCTAGGGACCCAAATTTGCGCTCATCTGAAGAATTTTTTTCAAAAGATTTTCAGCGTGACCTCTCTATTAGGGAATTTTTCTTAATGAAAATTTTCTAAAAGCCTAAATTAGTAGGTACATAAGATAATGTGTAGGCAATCACAAATATGTACATATTATGTAGGTACATTATGTTCATTCCCAATGATTCGTTTTACGTCGTTTCCTATTACGTCGCGATTTTAGATCCCTAACTAGGACGTTAAGCGGGGACTTGCTGTAGACCCTTTCGCTGGTGCTTTGGCGGTAGTTTTAGTTAAGTTTATGGTTTAACAATTTATGATTTTTAGCGAGTTTTCGTAGAAAAAATTCGTTAATGAAGAGACCGCGACTGTTGAATTTTAAAAAGATTTCTTAAAATGAGCGCAAACTAGGCCCCCTAGAATCCATATATGGGTTTACATTCAGTTTTTATCTCTTTACATATATACAGGGTGACGCATTTCTATGGTAAAGCTCAATATAATTGTTGTGTGTGCATTTGTGTTTTGTTTCTTTAGCGTCGGCCTATTACACTTATTTCATTTAACGTGCAGACATTCAACTTGCTCAAATACAATGCCAGAACCTCGGTTGATGTTAATGTTACAGTATGTACTGAAAAAGTGAAAGGAGTACCCTGGGATCGAACCCAGTACCCTTCGATTCAGAGGCACACGTTCTTATCCCTGAACCACCGAGGTTCTAATATAATTGTTATTATAGAAGATACGAGAAAAGGTTTGTAAGAAAAATCAGGAGGCAGTAAGTGCACTTTGGTAGCGATTTTTCATTGAATGCTTCAAATTTGCTATTAACCCAAGGTTTGTTGGCTAGGAAACCAGTTTTCTCGGAAACATTTTCAGTTTATTTTCGGAAAATTTTTGTACATTTTCAAACAATAAGTTATTTTTGTAAACGACGGTACAGTGTTTATACTATATAGGTTATACCGGTAACCAGATTGATGCCTGCTTGTATTAAAAACATTTTAATAAAAATTCACTACAAAGACGCACTGGCTGCGTCCAGACTTTTTGTTATTAACCAAACACCAATTTTCAGACATGGCGATATAAATTTCTTGTACGTTTTAATACGTGCTTTGAAAACAAAAACCTATCTAAGTTTCCTGATAATTTCCCTGGTCTGTCCTTGTTTTCGTATGGGGTATCGCTACTGAAATAACGATAAGGAGAACCGTAATATGGATTTGTTTTTTATATGTGCAGATAAGGAAACAAAGGTCTACTTTCCATTTTACGTGAACAGAGAACTGTGAAAGAAAAATTCAAGAGTTCCAAGACATTCTTGATGTAAAACTACTGTGTAGCTTAGTGAGCTGAAAAACACCTCGCAATAAAACAGGATTAAACTTGAAGGCCAATTATTGTCTCCCTTTCTGCGGTTTTTACTGGAAATTTCATAGAATCTCCGGTTGGTTATGAGGCTTTTTATTATCCAAATTTCCGTTAGTATATGAGTAGAGACAATAAATGTCGTAGATATGTAAAACAGAGAAACAAACTTTATTACTACATGTTCATATTTATATAAAGCTTCAGTTTATAAAAATATCATGAAGGGCTTTTTGCTGCATTCAAACGAAAATTCAATTATAAATAATTTTGAGAATTTAACAAAAGATATCAGGACGCAGCAAGTGCGTTATAGTAATGAATTTTATTAGTAAGGTATATTATTAAATGTAATATTTTCCCGATTATTTGAAGACATTTAAAATTTCTATGTAGCAAGAAAATTAAAATTTGGTAGGTAGGTATCTGAAAATACTACAAGTTTCATTAAAGTTACAAAAGTTTTCCAGAAGGAAATATAATATTATTAACAAAAAAAAATACTTGCTAAACTATAAACGTGGCAGATGTGAGTGAATTTTCTTTAAAAAATTCACGTACCAGGGGACCATGACTTTTGAGTTTTGAAAAATTCTGGGCCAATGTAAATTTTAATTTGTATGTATGTATGTATATATATACAGGGTCGCTGATAAGTCTGGAAACGGTCGATTATCCGGGAAAATATACAAGGTGTCGAAAAAAGTTTTATACAAAAGTTTTTGGGTTCTTCAATGTCTACTAGGCGGTGATAATTTGATTTATACAGGGTTGGTCATACAGGCGTGGCACACCAATATTAATTTTTTTTTAATGGAACACCCTATATATTATTCGATATTTCAATCATTCTCTTAATTTTGAGCAACATTTATCAGAAGCATGATGTACATAAACTCAATCGTTTCCAGGTAAAAAAATAAATAAAAATAAACGCTATTGTTTTTAAAATCTATTGGATGAAGAACAAAAATAAATGAAAAGTAGAATATCTCTTGAAAACAATCTGTGAGTGTGAAAAGAACCGGTTGCGATGTTTTTAACATTGTGTGAAATCCTATTTTATAAGATGTTCAAAGTGTTCTCCATTGACCTCCTGACAATAATGAATTCGCTTAACAAAACATTGCACTGCATTTACAAGAGCGTTTTGAGGAATGTTATTAATTTCATGCACAATCCTTGCTTGCAACTCTTCAATATTCTGCGGTCTATTTTGGTAAATTAAATTTTTTACATGACCCCACAAAAAAAAGTCAAGCGGCGTCATGTCGGGAGACCTAGCTGGCCATTCAATAGTTCCCCTGCGCCCTATCCATCTGCCAGGAAAGGTTTGATTCAGATATTCCCGTACCTCAATTCCAAAATGAGGGGGTGTCCCATCCTGCTGAAACCATATTTCTTCCGCTGGTAGATTTGGGTCGTTATTGTTCGGAAATAATCGACTAACGTCTGGAACAATTGATTCTTGCAAAAGTGTCAAATATCGAGCAGAGTTCAAATTACCGTGTATAAAATAAGGTCCTATGATATGTCCACCAATAATAGCACACCAAACATTTACTTTTTGCGGTCTTTGGGTGTGAATTTGTTCCATCCAATGTGGGTTTTCGTCTGACCAGTACCTACAGTTGTGTCGGTTGACTTGTCCATTCAAACAAAATGTAGATTCGTCGGAAAACAAAATGTGGTTGGCAAAGTTAAAATTTTGGCGTAACTTCTCCATAATAAGTTCACAGAACTCGATTCTGCGATCAAAATCGTCTTCACTCAGTTCTTGCAATAAATGAATTTTATATGGACGGAACTTTTCCCGCTTCGTAATCTTTTGAATTGAATATCGACTCATATTGTGATTTAAAGCCAATTGCTGTGCCGAAGTTTTCGGATTTTCCACCACATCCAATATTACATTCAAAGAATTTTCTTCATTTGTAACGGTTACTGGCCTTCCAGTTCTAGGTTTATCCTTGATACCGCCAGTTTCGTGAAAACGATGCAAAGTTTTCGAAACTGTGCATTTGGAGATCGATTCCCGCTCAGGATGCAACTCATTGAACATAATCACCACTTGAGCAAAACTTCGTGTTCTATCACCGTACCCTATCATCATTAAAATTTCGATACGTTCGGTTTCACTTAAACTTGCCATTTTGCACAAAAACTGTTGACACTAAATTACTAATGTTTCAAAACTGTTGACACTGAATGAATGTTTGACATTCGTTGTCCTGGAAACATTTTAAAACAAAAGAATAATACTGCGGTTCTTATGGGCATCTTATCTTATCTTGGGATTCCAAACAATGTTAAAAACATCGCAACCGGTTCTTTTCACACTCACAGATTGTTTTCAAGAGATATTCTACTTTTCATTTATTTTTGTTCTTCATCCAATAGATTTTAAAAACAGTAGCGTTTATTTTTATTTATTTTTTTACCCGGAAACGATTGAGTTTAGGTACATTATGCTTCTCATAAATGTTGCTCAAAATTAAGAGAAGGATTGAAATATCGAATAATATATAGGGTGTTCCATTAAAAAAAAATAATATTGGTGTGCCACGCCTGTATGACCAACCCTGTATAAATAAAATTATCACCGCCTAGTAGACATTGAAGAACCCAAAAACTTTTGTATAAAACTTTTTTCGACACCTTGTATATTTTCCCGGATAATCGACCGTTTTCAGACTTATCAGCGACCCTGTATATATATATATATATATATATATATATATATATATATATATATATATATATATATATATATATACAGGATGAGTCAAATTCGAAGCTCACCATTGGGATGTCAAAAACGGTGAGAGAAACGAAGTCGGTTAAATTAGGGCAAAGTTGCCTATTTCTGCACTCAATAAATTGACGAAAGAAAATTTGAGCTAGCTACTTTTGTTCCTGAGTTATTTCGAAAAAACAATTTTTTGTGTTTTCTTCCTTCTGCCATAACTTTTATATTACTCGTCGTATGAAGATGCAGTTTTCACATCTTCGGAGCACTGATCGATCAAGAATATGACTAGCACATCAAATTTATTGTACAACGTTTTGATTTTTCTAGAACATCTTCAACTTTTTTTTTCATATGGACGCCATATTTGTTTTTGAGTCCATTGGATAGGACTTTTTGCACTGATATCATTGAGGTACAACCAAATGGGTTTGCATTCAGAAATGGCGAAGATATTGCGGAAATTCGTAATATTCGTCTGAAAAACGCATTAGCCATGGCTGTCAAAGTTGTGTAACAATTTCTGTTTGAAGTGACATTTTGTCATTTCAGATGTGACAATTCCTATCTTGTTGTCATTATTGTTGTTATCACAGTTCTTACTTGATTGTTTGTGGAGTTAACTGATGACGATGTACTTCTCCAATGCAAAAAAACGAGACATGTTAGGAATCTATTTTTGCATAATAGAAACAGCAAAATCGCCTGCGAATTGTACCACAGAGAATACCCGGAGAGAAGGCAACCACATCGTACTGTTTTCGAAAAATTAGATAGCAATCTCAACAATTACGGTTCTTTCACCAAACCCAGGAGCAAATATGGTTCGCGAATAAGAAAAGAGGAGTCAATATAGGTTACTCAACATATTCAATAACTTGTCATGTATTTGTAATTTATTAAGAAAAAATGCATTCAACGAATGAAAACAAATTCTTTTCAAGAAGTTATCCAAATAGTTCTTGACAAGGTATGTGATAAGGTACTTAAATTGTATGATTATTTGTTGTTATTATTGCGCGTAGTTAATATTTCAGTTTGAAGACAATCCAAGAATTTCAACACGTGAAGTCTCTCGGAGATTTCAAATTCCCCAAACAAGTCAGTAGAGTCCTGAAAAAAAATATTCAAATGTTATAAAATACATATTTCGCAGTCCAGTATATCAAAGGCAACGTAAAATAAAAAAATAATGTCGGAAAAAAATCTTAGTTTCAAAGGAGCTGAAAAAATCGAAAAGAATCCATCCTATGCAGTAGTGACTAACAATAGGTATAGCCTATTAAATAATGAGGATAATTTTCCATCTCTTAGTAAGCCAGATAAAGTTAGTAAAAGTAGTGGTTTTTTTAGTAACAACATCTCTAGGAAAAATATTAATACAAACCTTCGGTCGAGGCCTATAACTATTTCACATACATCTACTGGAAATCAAACATTAAAGCGAGCAGCAACCTCCCCAATAGAATCTCAGTCATATAAAAAAAATCCTTCCTTTAGTCCAGTGATTCCCAACCCACATAGAGAGGATATGATTAAATTCAAAGAAAATATATTAGACAAAGTAACAAACTATTTCACTAAAATATTAGGTAATGTCTTAACAAAAATTGATCCAGATGTTTTAAATATAGATTGCGATAATATAAGAAGGACTTTAGATAATATCATTAATAATACTGTAGAAAATGAGCTTGAGCAAATGGACGCAAGTAGTGAAAATGGCAGTCAATACTAATAGAGTTGAGGGACTTACTATTTTGCAATGGAATTGTTGTTCTATTAAACAAAATCGACATAACTTATCCCGGTTATTGAATGGGAAACAAATTGATATTGTTTTGCTTAGCGAAACTTGGTTAGACTCCAATGACCAATTAAAATTTCCAAATTATAATTTTGTAAGGAAAGATAGAGCATCTGGAAAGGGTGGAGGAGTTGGCATATTAATAAAAAGCAATCTATCTTATTCTATTTTAAACTTTCCACAGTGCTTACCAGATCGAATTGACATATGTGGTGTACAAATCTTAAATCTTAAATTAAATGTATTGAGTTTGTATCGCCCTCCAAACATTAACGTAACGTATAGACAATGGCAACAATTCCTAGATATAGTGTGTAAAATGGATCTTATTGTTGGCGGAGATTTTAATAGTCATCATGCGTCTTGGGGCAGTACAAATTGCGACACCTCTGGTAACATTTTAATAGATATCACTGAAGATTTTAACTTAAATATTTTAAACGATGGAACCCCCACTAGGATCGCAAGACCTACAGAGTCTCCGTCAGCAGTTGATCTAACTTTCGCTTCACAATCGATAACAAGTAAATTGTCATGGAATGTGCTGCAGGAATCGCTCGGCTCGGACCATTTGCCAATAATTATTGGATATAACATTAATTTTGAAATAATAGATAAAATTCCATATAGAAGGTGGAGGGAGTCGAGCGCAGACTGGGGCGCATTTCAGTTGGAGATTGACAATATAATTGATGCACATAACGAAACAGAAACAACAGCTGCAGGCTTGTATAATCAAGTAATAGACAGTATCACTCTGGCAGCTGACCGTGTCCTCGAAAAAACTAAATTAGTAAAAAATTGGCAATCTAGACCAGCATGGTGGGACAACGAGTGTGAGAAGATGCAAAGAGAACGCAAACAACGATTACAAAACTATAAACATCAATCAAATATGGATAATTACCTAAAATATCAAGAAACGGATGCTAAAGTGAGAAGACTTCTCAAGAAGAAGCAAAGGGAAGCATGGAGAAGTTATGTTAGTAGGCTCAACAAACAAACGCCTTTAACAGATGTGTGGAAGTTTGTTCGGAAAATGAATAACAAATCATCAAATGGTGGAAAATCAATTATGACAGATGATTTAATAAGTGAAAGCTTATCTCTCATGGCTTCAGATACAGTAGAATTACCTTTGTATAACAATGGGGAATGCGATAAAAGTAAAAGTTTTCCTTTGGAACACCCATTTGCATTAAATGAGTTGGTTTCCGTTATAAAGTCATTACGCAACTCATCGCCAGGCGTAGATAGAATAACAAATAGGATGCTAGAAAACATATCTGAAAAAGCCATGGGTATACTGTTGCGAGTTATTAACGAATTATGGTCAAGTGGACAATATCCTGAGCAGATGAAAGTAATAATTATTTGTTTAATACATAAAGTTGGAAAACAACACAATCATCCATCTGGCTACAGACCACTATCTCTGATGCCCTGCACAGCAAAGGTATACGAAAAAATGATTCTTGGTCGTCTGGAGCATTATTGCGAAACTAACAACATATTCTGCAAAAATCAATATGGGTTTCGAAAAGGACAAGGAACGCTAGATGCGCTGGTACATTTAGTAACAGATATACAGTGTACGTTAACTCGAAACCGATATATGATGTGCATATTTGTTGATCTGAGAAGTTTTGTTGATAAAAGATTTAGAAGATATAGGGCTTAGCTCAGTTACCGCAAGAAACATTGTATCTCTATATAGTAGACGTCTAATTTACATAAGGGACGAAAATAACAAATTCCACGGCCCAAGGTGTGTATACAGTGGCCTCCCACAGGGAGCAATTCTCTCACCCACACTCAGACACACACAGACATGTATCAAGGGGTAGAATGCATCCAGTACGCAGACGACGTTTGCATATATGTCGAAAAACAATCTTATCAAGAGTGTGTAAACGAATATAGTAAAATCCTCCTTAATTTAAAATCCTGGACAGAGGCCAGGGGATTTGAGCTAAATGAAGAAAAATCCAAAGTGGTTATATTTACCAGACATCGAACACATTTACCAGATATTATGCCTAGTAATATTTACAAAATTAAAACTGCCAACACGTTCAAATATTTGGGCGTAATATTAGATAGAAAGCTCCTGTGGACGCAACACATCGAATACCTCAAAACAAGGTGCGAGAGAGGAATGAATATCTTGAGAATGACTACACATACACTTTGGGGTGCAGACAGAGAGGTAGCTTTACTTTTTTACAGATCTTACATCAGATCCATTTTGGATTACGGAAGCAGTCTATATGGGTCGTGTTCTAAAACAAACTTGAAGAAATTGCAAACAATACAAAACAAAGCACTAAGAATTAGCATAGGGGCTATGAGGTCAACGCCTATTAATATTGTTACAGCAGAGTGTAGAGAGCCACCTGTACTTATCAGAATCGGTACATTGGCCGCTAAATATATGTTAAAAATTCGAGTCAGATTTCCAGAATTATTGACAAAAATGCAGTATCTACACACACAACAGACGACCAACAAGTATTGGCAAAATAAAAGAAGCACGCCACTGGTCGACGCTTATAGGGAAACTATGATATATGAAACATTTATCCAAGTATCCGAAAAACTACCAATGCACAAAAAAGACTACAGTATTTATCACAATGACCATACAATCATCATACCCAAGTATGAAGAAATCCCGGATTTAATGCTAGCTGATGCAAAACATGAATTAGAAAAGTATCCAGAACACCTCCACATTTATACGGATGGATCAAAAATGGAAAATGGTACAGGGTGTGCTTATTACGTATCACAACTGAATATAAGTAAGAAAATCAAACTCCCACATCTGGCTTCAATTTACACCGCAGAACTAATAGCCATACAAGAGGCACTACAATGGATGCTCAGCAATGATAAACTAAAAGCCATCATACTCACTGATTTACAATCCTCGTTAATAGCCATGAGAAGTAAAGCAGGATCTTACTACGGAAATAATGAGAACATTATTAACATCATAGACTCATGTAGTAAAATCACAAAAAAACAAGGCAGTGTAGCTTTTCTTTGGATAAAGGGCCACTCCGGAATTCGGGGTAATGAACTTGCTGATCTGCTGGCCAAACAAAGTATCGATGACTACGACACATACAAGGAAACGGTGCCATATAAAGATATATATCCATTAATCAAACAAGAACAACATAAAAAATGGAACGAAGAATGGAAAGATTTCTGTTTAAACACTAATAACCCATACAAAATACTCCACCCTAACTTACCTACTGAACAAGATTTTCACATGTATTCCGGGAATAACAAAGAATTGATGACATTGATAACAAGACTGAAATCCAACCATGGCCGGTTTCCGGCTCATTTAAATAAAATCGGTATAATAAGATCTCCAGCTTGTGATTGTGACAATGTAACAGTGGCTGATTTAAATCACATTATATTTATGTGCCCACGGCATCAAAACTCACGACTGAATTTAATAACTTCTATCATACAAATGAATGATAAAAATATCTGTATGCCATTTTCTTTAAATCAGCTATTGATGCGAAAGTCAAAATGTATAATAATGAAATTGTATAGATTTTTCAAAGAAATTAGACTACAACTGTAGTTACTTTTGTTTTCATTAGAGACATTGTATAATGTAAAAATGTTTTTAATAACTATTGTTTGTTAGAATAAGTATGGCTCCTTTGTAATCCACTCCTTTGTGAATTTACCTACCTGCATGAAACCAAGGCCCAGTACAGTTTGTTCAAAGCCGTCCTGGCGGGTCTCTGGACGCACAGTATCCCAGTCATCCTTCACAATACTTAGAAAAAAAAAAAAAAAAAAAAAAAAAAAAAAAAAAAAAAAAAAAAAAAAAAAAAGATATATGTATTAAAAAAAAATAATAAAAAAGGTATACAAACAATTTATTACAAAAAAAAAAGAAAAAAAAAAAATAACAAAAAAAAAAAAAACAAAACATAAAAAAGTATAGAAACTGAATTTATTATTATATAAAAAAAAAAAAAAGTATACAAAGTAAATTTATTATTACAAATTAGTTAATTAGGTATAAAAATAGTGTAAGATAATAAAATTGGCTGGCGATATAACTTGATGCAAATTTATTGTTTATAGATCTCATAAACACCACTAGACATAAATTTAAAAAAAGTCTGTGGCTAATGGACCTAACGGTCCGAGGCCAAACCAAATTACAACAACAACAACAACAACAACATATTTCGCAACATTTGTTCCTAGGTGACATGGAAATATGGCTGAATTGGTGTTCTTGGCTAAGACAGAAAGTCCAGAATGAACCAGAAATCCTGGAAAACGTTCTCTGGTCAGATGAAACCAGATTCACGAATTGTGGGATCTTTAACCACAATAATGAGCAATAATGACAAAAACAACCCTTATCAAAATATCCAGACACGAACCAAGTCAGATTTGGACTGAATCTTTGGGAAGGTATCATAAATGACAGACTTGTTGGACCCTTTATTTTCAACTAAAATTTAACAGGAGAAAATTACTTGATTTATTTATCGAACCAGTTTTAAGATTATTTGGATGGACTTCTACTTGCACAACTTTTAGGAATGCAGTTCCAACGAGATGGTGCACCTGCTCACAACGCATTTGCAGTCAGAAACTTTTTTGATAATCAGTTTCCAAACACCAGATTGGGAACCGTGGTGTAGTCCTCTGGCCCGCCAGAAGCCCAGACTTTACGTCCTTGCATTACTTTTTACGGGGACGCCTTAAAAATATGATTTACAGAGTCCCAATTGTATATCTGCAAGATTTGAGAAAAACGCGTTCGGAACTCTTAAACGAAAATGCATAAAGAGGGCCGTTGGCAATCTCAACCGGCGAATCGATTTATGCATAGAAAAGAACACTGATTTAATCGAACATCTGTTATAAAATAGAATAGGTACTGGAACTATTATTTTAGGTTTGCTTCAGTTATTATGTGCGTAGGTAAATATAATGTTCCCAAATGTTTTGTCATTCGCTTAATTGATGTTATTCTAAATTTCATGTTCTTTATGCTAAAAATTCAAACAAATTGTAACACAACTTTGACAGTACGATGTGGTTTCCTCCTCTCCGGGTATTCTCTGTGGTACAATTCGCAGGCGATTTTGCTGTTTCTATTATGCGAATAATATATTCCTAACATGTCTTGTTTTTCTGCGTTGCAGAAGTACATCGTCATCAGTTAACTCCACAAACAATCAAGTAAGAACTGTGATAGCAACAATAATGACAACAAGATTGGAATTGTCACATCTGAAATGATAAAATGTCACTTCAAACAGAAATTGTTACACAACTTTGACAGCCATGGCTAACGCGTTTTTCAGACGAATATTACGAATTTCGGCAATATCTCCGCCATTTATGAATGCGAACTCATTTGATTGTACCTCAATGATATCAGTGCAAAAAGATATATCCAATGGACTAAAAACAAATATGGCGTCCATATGAGAAAAAAGTTGAAGATGTTCTAGAAAAACCAAAACGTTTTACAACAAATTTGATGTGCTAGTCATATTCTGGATCTATCAGCGCTCCGAAGAAGTGAAACCTGCATCTTCATACGACGAGTAATATAAAAGTTAAGGCAGAAGGAAGAAAACACAAAAAAATTGTTTTTTCGAAATAACTCAGGAACTAAAGTAGCTAGCTCAAATTTTCTTTTGTCAATTTATTGAGTGCAGAAATAGGCAACTTTGCCCCAATTTAACCGACTTCGTATCTCTCACTGTTTTTGACATCCCAATGGTGAGCTTCGAATTTGACCCACCTGTATATATATATATATATATATATATATATATATATATATATATATATATATATATATATATATATATATATATATATATATATATATATATATATGTGTGTGTGTATTTGTGTGTGTGTGTGTGTGTGTGTGTGTACCACACCGCAAACTCAAAATTAATTGGCCGATATCATTAAATTTGGTGAATACCGTTTTTTTGCATGTGGCTTGGATACATTCTTTAGCCAGGAAAATGGGTCTAGGTTTTCCCGGAAAATTTTGTGTTTTCGTTCCGAAAATTGTTATATCTCCGGAAGTAACAAAGTTAGGGAAACCAAACTTCGTGCGCAGGTTTACACCAGAAAAAGTCAACTACGTAGAGAAACTTAGATCTGTAAGTTAAACGGCAAAAAAGTTATAGCCATTAAAAAAAATGGGTGCCACAGATGACAAGAAAAACGCACAAAAACGAAACATTTTGTGTGGATAACAAAATCTTTCGTATATGACAAGCAAAGATTAGGTTTTTTTCGCAAAAATGTCAAGAGATGCCAGAAGAATTATTTTGAAAATTTTATAGCTTTACCTCTTAAATAGTCAAAGTCGCAATTTTAAACCTCAAAATTCACCCTTTCTAGGCAAAGAACCTGAAATGAATACGGGCTATGTATAGAAAATATCACAAGAAACGTGTTTTAAAAACTCTTAAGTTTCAGCAGCAACCGTCATTGTCCTTCATTCTACTAAAATATTTCCCGAAAATTAATTTTAAATAGAACCTTTCTCTGATGCTTTGGCAGTAGTTGGTTAATGCATAAAGATGGGTGTCTCTAAGCATGTTTAGGGAATTTTTTTTCAAAAAGAGGACGTTGCGCTAATCTGCAAAATTTACATATAAACGTTATTAAGAGGTAGGTTCAATAAAATGTTTCAATTACACTATATTGTAGCTTCATTATTTGTCTCAATTAAATTTGTAGACTAAAAATATAGCAAATAGTAGAAAGATCAACGTGTAGGCAAGGTAACAAAGAAATATTTAAAGAAATTTGGCTTTTATAAAGAAAATGCAACCTTTTTGCCAAACCATGATTTTACAATTTTTTGTCATAGCATTTGCTCAAAATCACTCGATGCCTAGAATGAGCTGTAACAGTATAAATTGAGTAGCTAAACAGCTAGGCTAGTTTGGGTGTATTTGTGGTTCCTCCTCTGCTTTAAACAGAGAATTATTGGCGACGATCATGGTTATTTCTTCTGGCTATCCCTCGTATACTGAATAAAATTGAGATCTTTCGTTAAATCATTTCTCTTTGAACTACCCCTGGTATATCTTGTCGGCGGCCGCGCCGGCGTTGTAGTTAAGAATGTTGGTGGTTCGAGAATGGTCCGCATGTTGAGAAGGATAGATGGCTGGGGACGTATGGGATGAAGTGAGAGCGAACGACAGCGCTACCGGCTGTCAGGTAGGGAATGCGAATATTCCGGAAGGTTCGACAAGATTTTTCGTTGGTAGTAGTTGGAGTTAACACGTGGTTCGTTCTGAGAAGCAAGTTGGATATTAATTATCCCCCTTAGTGGATTTAATTGCACTCAGAACATATCTGCAGTCTTTTGGTGATATCGTAATTTATGGATTTGGTGCTGAAGACTGTAGAGATACCCGTTTGAGGGGATATAAGGACCACTTTGATCTTGTCACGTTGTTGGAGTTTCGTATGCCCTCTTTGGAGGTAAGAAATCATCATCTCTCGTAACTATAACACCTCTAGCATTCCGTTACTTATTGTTTTTAGGGTTCTTATGCTGGGTAGAAAATTCTTGTGCTGGATAGGGAGAGTTCTTGTGTTGGATAGAAGTATTTGTGTTAGGCAGAGATCCTAGTATCGGATAGAGAGTCCTAGTATCGGGTATAAAACTCTTGTGCTGGGCAATTATTGTATCGGCAAGTTTTTGTATTGGGCAGTACCTTTGGAAAATTCACGTATCATAGGAGAATTTTTAGTGGAATAAGTCTCGCATGGAATAGCGAATTTTCATGTACCGAACGAAGTATGGCTATTGAATTAAATGGAGTTTTATGTGCTAGTCAAGAGCAATGATAATTCCCGTCAGCTGTGAAATCTGGGATTTATGAATTAGGATCTCAATGAGGAGGTCTTCGCTTTCCGTTGTCGCATTGCATTTCCGTTGTTGCATTGTTCCCGTGGTTGTAGTCCCGTACCTTTAAAGGCCCTAGTTTGGTGTGGAAATTGTGGTAATTTTATGGCCTAGAAGTCCAGGAATTTCAAGTAAGAATTTTCCGTTTGTGATAAAGAATAGTGTGATAAGAGAGACAATCTTGATAAGCTAAAACTTTAAATATTCACATCTGTTAAATTTGCTAAAATCAAACTGAATTTATTTTATTTAAACTTCAATAAATGTGGTACAGATTTTTATGAGACCCTTGTTAATATAATTGCTTCACTTTTGATAGTTACCACCGTTTATTATATATTGTTAGCATTAGTTAAGCTTATTGATTATTCTTGGGACTTGATCTTTAATCAGGCCACTTAACTTAATTAACGTGTAATTAATTACTATTTGGGTAAAATACGTTGTAAGCTTTCCGTGCACGAAAAGTGGGACTTTTCCATAGAACAATTAGAGTTTTGGAGCACATCATGCATACTCATTAGAGATCTTATTTATTTTGTAGTAAGCCATTTCAGTTACATAATAGAGGCTCTTTATTTTAGATCAGAATTTTAGAACAGCTTTTTAATAATTTCTTGTATGCCAAAGAAGCTTAATAAAAGCCCTTATTTTATCATATTATAGGTGTGTTTTGGTTTTGTGTTTGTGTTTTGTTTTCAGGGCTGTTGGGAATTAGATCATTACCGTTACCTTTACTTGTGGGTCTATGAGACCATACCGTTCTGAAATTTAGTTTGTGTTACCATAATTATAACTCCCTTGTAGCTTCCTGTGCTCGATTGTGGTTGGCTATAGTTGCCAGTGTGATCCAAGAATTCTTGGTTGTGTTGGATCTGGGCAAGGAAGTATATTAGTGAACATCTTATTAGAATATCCGGGAGTGGAGGTTAAACAATCAAGTGGCGCCCCTAGTTAACATCTTATTTTGACCCACGCCCATCTCCACTGTATAAAAGCTGGCGGCCCTCTAACTTCCCGGTAACTTAGCTTATGCCAATGACAAATTAGGTTTGTGAATAGTTCGGGAATTATTTGAGCATTGTCATCTGGTATAAAAGGAAGTGCGTCACAGAGCATCCAAGAATACGTTTCTTAAATTTCAGGTCTTTTGGATTCTAAATAAAAACGTATTTCCCATTTCACCATAAGATTATTTGGTGTGATGGCCTAAATTTATCACGTGTATGGTGCCACAAAAGTCACAGAATAGCAGAATAACATTGAAAGTTCAAGTTGTGGAGAAAAACTTCAGGACAAGGATTTTTTCGCGGCTACATGACGGTGACTTTGTGTTTGATCTTGGCAATGACTTTTGAGGTCAAATCAAGCTCCACCTCATATTTTACATGGAATCTAAGTAGAAGTTGATCATGTAGAGGTGAAATATTAAATTGTTTTGTAATTAAGCAATCGACATCAAATTTGGTGCACAGGTTCACAACCTCATCCTAGATCATTTGCGAATAAATCACTTCAGAAAAAAAGGAAAGAACCAGTGGGTTGATTAGTGAAACTGAAAATTTACTATTAAAAAACGAGTAATATGTCGTTTCAGAAGTTAATGGATAAGGAAATACGAATATTTTCTTTGTGGTCAAGTCATGGACCCTAAATTTATTTAATAAGAATATCTTTCTAAGGAGAGTAATTTATCACAGCTATGCGGAAGTTATGATTCGATTCGCAGCACCATTTTGAAATATGGCAAACCCGTGGTACTTCTAAGGTAAAACTGACAAGGCTATACTTCAGACTGAATTTATTAGCAAAAGCCATACGCGTTTCGGTTCATACCACAAGCCATCTTCAGGGACTTCCTGAAACATTACAAAAAGTGGTTGTGTCAGAAACAAAGTATCTGGTAGGTTGGCAAGTATCCCATGACACAGACAGTTACACAATTCTAAACGATCTTACAAGCAAAGTCTACATAGAAATCAAAGTCAATGCTAACATATTCTATAACAGTTACATTTATAAAATCAAAACTATAAAGCTAAAAGCTAAAAAGTTGAAAAGCTAAAAAACTGAGAAGTTAAAACGCTCAATATCCAAAGCTTGATCAAAGCACCTCCATTCAGTAAAAACAACAATGCAAAAGTAGCAAAAAAATGGGTCAGAGCCCGTGTAAGTTAAGCTTAGAGTGCACGGACACACTACAATCTAAGATCTTTAAACAGATAGGTAGAGAAGCTGCCGAGGCAGGCTGCACAACCAGAGCAGAACTTTCAGAGAAGAACACTGCGTTCAACCTATGATACGTATAAAGAATAAAACCAAAATGGCTAAACATACTTACGTTCTGTTTTTTATAACTTTATAAGAAATATATCATAGTTGCTGTTTTCATCGACTGTCGTCTTTGTTTCCTTGCACCAAATGGGTGAAGGCAGAATTAGAAGCATCTAAACATCAAATCACAGCAATGGACTCACGGAAATATAAATAAAAATTTCGCAATCGAAATGGACGACAGTTCCGAAAATCAGAAGTGAACGTGGAGGGGGGAGACGAATGAACTACGATATTTAGCTAACAATGACAAGTGACAGACGAGTGACGTTGACACTTGCTGGACCGTATCGAGTTTTACCTTAGAAGTATGTCTACCCCAGACGTCGCGACGTTCAGAAGTTATGAAACCCGTGGTATGTATGTATTTAATTAAAGGCTAATAAAAATATCTATCCATCTATTCACATATTTATCGATCTATGGTATTAACAGTTAAAGTTTACAGACTTAAAATTTTCATCAGCCCCTTGTTATATATAATTGGTAGTCATGATTTTAAGTTTAATATTATACCTAATTATACACGGCCATTTCTATGAAAAGAACAATTACGCTCGACGCGGTAAGGATAATAAATTATTTAAGTGAAGACACGAGGGACCTCGCCCTGTCTTACACAGACACCGCTAAAACAAACGAATGTTCTAATATGCATTAAAAACGTCCCGACATTATATTTACATTAATTATCTTCATATTTACTCCTGTTTCGCGGTCGAAGAATCATCTAGCTCACCTCATATCACTAATTCATATACAAAGGGTTCCGGATTAAGGAATTACTACAGGGGGACCCTTCTATATTTTCATAATGCACATACGTACCTCAGATTCATATAGAGGTAATTCAGGATTTAGCAAGGAGTAAAGGGACCAGCAATAATATCTAGTAAAAACCGGATCCCGTGATATCAGAACTAAGAACTGGGCAGGATGATTTCACAGGATCTAAGACAGCCATCTCTTCCTGGGTAAGTCTTTGTTATCCTGGCTAGTTTCCAAGGAAGCATTGGATCGTTGTATTAATGGACAAAACAACATCTACAACTTCAAATGATCCTTTTCTACATATCCTTGCATAATATGTAGGTGCTAGTGGACTTTTCCTTTACGTGATAGTAAATTATTTTTTTCACGCCCGAGGAGGTACCACCACTTACATCAAGGGGCCGGTGAAGTCCCAGCGGACGTTTTTAGTTCTGATGTATGAGTCGGTTTCCCTTATTAACAAAAATGATGATGGCTCCTGCTTGTACAAAACATTTCGGAGATCAAATACTCCTCCAATCGGATTTCCGGGAGAGGGATGTGCAGGGGGCGCCGGCATCAAGATTTAGCATATCCTTCTAGAAATTCTAACCTGTACCCCGTCCACCATTTCCTCCAGGTTAATAGTCCCCAACTCCTCTTCCTCACCGAAACCCAAATTAGTGCCAAAACAGCCATTAATCACCTTTATTTCCCGGGTATGAGCTCCTTGCTTTCTTTAGATTACATGGAGGTGTGTGCGCATACGTCCGTAGCAATCTACCCTGCACCAGATTCCCTAAATTTGAAGCTGGAATGAAAGACATACTTTGGATGAAAGTCACTCGCAGGGCTACAAGTAAATTTATCTATCGAATTTACCGGTCACCTTCTGACAACAACTTTGTCCAGCTCTTTGATTACCTTTCTGAAAAAACCGATTTCTGGATATCCTGAATAAATTGTTTGTGCCGACGTCAAAAGGAAAGTAGATACTAGGGAGGAATTTCTCTTCAATTAATCATATATGTTAATGTAACAAAATATTGAATTTATTCATATCAATTAAATTTGGAATAGCAAACAAAATGAAATAAAAATGGTTGGTAAATCTCAGATAAACATTAGTTGCACACAAATAAAAATCAGATAAATAGCAAGAATCTCAAGAGCAAATAATTATTAATTTACATACATGTACCAAAACAATAAGATAAAGATAGTTGTTACTGTTAATCACTTAGGTTATCGCTCAAAAACAAACACAAGTGATTAGGTAAATTTCTTGACGTTTGTCAATCAATTGCTGGGTTTTCTAGTGCATTAACTGACCAGTTCTTTGAGTGAGGCTCCAAAAAAAAAAAAGAATATATAATCCTACGTGAAATTTCTACATTAATTATGCAAAATAAGAGATGTTAAAGAGAATATATAGGTTAGGTATTTCACAGACAAAATTTACTAATTACAATTTTAAAAAAATTAATAAAAACTATGTGTTTAAATTTACAAAATTGACAAAATCTTAGAGATTGAACAGGAAATTTATAGTTATGCTGACAGCACCTCTCTGACATTGTTTAGCTCAAACTTGAAAGTTCAGGTTATTAAAACTTCAGATGTTAGATTTCGGCATGAAAATTGTGCTGATTCAGAGAATAGATTTGTTTAGACTCACCAGTCTTCCGGTATTTGGTTACCTGATGACCCTGTGAAGATGCTTTCCAGGTAGGATCAATTATGAGTGCCTGACATAGGTTCTAGACTCCAATAAGAGCGGAAAAACTGGGGAAAACGACTGAAACTTCCCATCAGAGATTATTGGGCCGGTGGATGTTACTGCTCCAATACTACAAGACCATTTGACACCTATGTCGATGTTCTGAATTCGCTTGATGGAATCTTTGCAAATCGCAATTAAAACATGAAATTGCTCAAGTAAAATTCACTACTAATTGACTTAAGGTTCGATAATAACCAGAAATTCTTTCTGATTACGGCAAAAAGTCAACAGCTCGGAACAAAGAACTACGAGTTAGTTCGCGTTTTTATACTGAACACGATGTTTAATTAAACTTGAAAATCACTTGAATTACTCCGAACAATCGCTGACAATAATTGTTAAGTAGTACAGATAACAGAAAGAACATTACAACCCGGTTGTAAGACAATTTAATAGTTACCGAAACTGACGGATGTTCACTCTATGAACGCTTAGCAGAGAGTCCCTGCTAAATGTCGGGTTCTGCAATTGCTACTCGCTGCACGCAAAAATTCTTACCGTGATCGTTCCTGGCTGTGCGCGAGCTCTTTCCAGCCCCCATTCTTCGAATGAGTGAAACGAGACCTCCAATCGGTGGTGCAGTCACGACGTCTCAACTCCCGTGTCCACACTTGAAGGTTTTGCCGGCAATTCTCTCAACCGTGGCCCGTGACGTCATACGGAAAATTACAGAGCCAGTAACAACGACATTTATTTCTTGAAAATATTGCTTCCGCAAAATGCGACGCATCATTTACTAACGAGGCCATATTGCGTCTTTAAATATTTGACTTTTAACGTACACATTTAAAATACAGTACGGTGTTCAGGATACTTAAACATTGGCGACTTTTCATAAAACAATCTTGAGATCAAAAACTTGAATTGCCTTACAGATATTGGGTTGTAGGCTCTTAATTAAGTCTCTTACGGTTTTTTTCTGAATAATTAGAGCAGTAACGAAACGTTATCGTTACAAAGGCAGTACTTCTCACCCCATAATATTCGAGCTTTTTTAACAGTGACTCTCTACTGATGCAGTCAAAAGCCTTACTCAACTCACAGCTCACCAAGTCAGCATTCAGATGGTTGTCGAGTGCCTCAGCAATGCCATTGGATAGATCTACTAGAGCTGAAGTGGTCGACCTTTAAGCTTTAAATCCATGCTGACGATTATCCAACACTAAGTGGTTCTCAACGGGAGGGGGGTATGAGGTACAGGGCTATGCGGACGACATTGTCATCATAGTCCGAGGAAAGGTCACACAGGCAGTGTGGGAGCGTATGCAGACTGCACTGAAAGTGGTGGAAAGGTGGACGGTTGATCAAGGGCTCGGGGTGAGCCCCGAGAAAGCAACCGTCGTGCCGTTTACGAGGAGGAGGAAGTGTGAAAGCCACAGAACTCTCACTCTATACGGTAGGAGCGTTCCAATCGCCAGGGAGGTAAAATATCTTGGGGTCGAATTGGACTCTAAGCTAACCTGGAATGGCCACATTGGAAAAATACTGCGTAAGGCAGTCATGACCTTAGCCGTCACTAGGCGGCTATATGGAAAAACCTGGGGACTAAGACCTAGTGTGGCCCACTGGCTGTACACAAGGGTGGTCAGACCATCGTTAACATATGCGGCACTGGTCTGGTGGCCTAAGGTGACACAATCCAGTGCCAAACAAAAACTAGGCAAGATCCAAAGGATGGCTTGCCTAGGCATCACAGGGGCCATGTCTTCAACCCCAACAGCCGCCATGGAGGTGTTGCTGGATCTAACCCCCCCCCTACACTTAGTTATTATGGGAGAGGCGAGGCTAGGACTATACAGACTAGCCTGCAATGGTAGACTGAAGATCAACCCAGGCTTCAGGGGCCACTGCAAAATTCAGGAGATCGTGAAGGAGCCCATGCTTGAAATGAGGTCAGACTTCGCGAGCCCGCGAATGTGCAGGGAAAACAACTTTACAGTGGAAATCCCTGATCGCGAGGCATGGCGGGAGGAGACTCCGGGCATGCCACGGGACGCGCTCGTCTGGTTCACGGACGGATCTGGCGGGGAGCGTGGGACGGGGGCAGGTGTTTACTCGGAAGGACCGAGGGTAAGTCATAGTATTTCCCTCGGAGCCCATGCAACGGTGTTTCAGGCCGAGATGTACGCCATCCTGCACTGTGTGCGGGAGAACAAGAGGAGGGGCTACACCAACAAGCGGATCCTCATAGCCACAGACAGCCAGGCAGCCCTTAAGGCACTAAGTAGCCCACGGGTAAATTCCTGGCTGGTGAGTGAGTGCCGAGACGAGACGAGCGACCTGGCTGGGCAGAATGAGGTGACCCTCATCTGGGTGCCGGGTAACTCGGGGGTTAAAGGCAATGAAGAAGCTGACATTCTCGCGAAGAGAGAGTCAGCAAAACCATTTATGGGACCAGAACCGGCTCTGGGAGTGTCAAAGAGCACTGCCAGGGGAGCCATTAAGTCCTGGGTCAGAAACCAACACAAGGTGTACTGGGCGGATTGTCCAGGGCTCAGACATGGGAAGTCAATAATTGACGGACCCAGTTCAAAGAGAGCTGTGGAGCTGCTAAACGTTAGCAGAGGACAGCTTAGAAACACAACAGGTCTCTTGACGGGACACATGGCCGTCAAGAAACACCTGCATAAAATGGGGCGGTTCGAAGGGGACCTCGCATGCAGACTCTGCGGCGAGGGGGAGGAATCAGCCCAGCACATCTTGTGTGAGTGTATAGCTCTGGACCGGAAAAGACAACTGATCTACGGTCACTCTAGACCGGAGACAGAGCAATATAAAACTTCACCCTACCAATCGCTGTGCAGACTAGTTCAAGGCACAGTGATTTTGGAATGGGTGGAGTAAGACTAAGGGTATGCACAATCAACCAAGGGTTGCGGTGCTATCGGGGCGGCAAGGCCGCGGACGAGCCCTGAGGGAACAAAAAAAAAGTGTTTCTCAAAGAATACCGTTAACTTTCTCATATTTTTTGATAATATTTCATAACTTTTGTTATTAGCACAAAGATTTGAGAGATAAATCCCACTAATTTGACCAAACATGTGTGTGTAGATGTTTATTAATTAACTCTATATAGAAATCAACCCCGGTATTAGGATGAGTTACTGGTGCAGAAAGGATCGGAACTGGGGTTAGGATGGGGCTGTAAGGATTAAGGAGAAGAGCTACATTGAAATAACGTTCTTGCCTCTTTTAACACGTTGAGCCGGATATTACACCACAGAATAAACACTGCCGCGACCACTGACGTGCCCATTCGCACTCTGCAGAATCTCCATCTAGAAATAATTTATCACGAATGGTCTCTAATAAAACCACCCTATATCAGGCTGTAAAGAACGTCGTTACAATAACGACCCTGCTGTTGTTACGTTTTATATTAAAACAGTATTGACAGACGTGAAATGTCGAATATATCTGATTTTCCATGTAATAAATTTTATAGACTTAATTTTCCATGCAAAACTAGGCCATTCAAGAACTCGACAAAGTGTTATCATTACAATCGCATGAAGGAATTTATAAGACTACATTAGTAACACCTTAGATTAACCTAATATTTTATATGGGGTCTGCTTTTTATCGAAAATATGTAGCAGGAGACAAAACTGTAGCATATGTTAGTTGCACTAAGGTTTTGAGTGAATTTACTTTAAAAAAATAATCATAAATGAGGAGATCGCGAATTTGAAATTTGAAGAAATTTCCTCAAATGAGCGAGAACTGGCTCGCTAAAACACATATCCGTGGACAGCTTCAATTTACATATATATATATATATATATATATATATATATATATATATATATATATATATATATATATATATATATATATATATATATATATATATATATATATATATATATATATATATATATATATATATATATATATATATATATATATATATATACAGTAAACCGACCAATAGAAGCTCAACGCGCAGACGTCACGTACAATTTCAGACAGACATATAATTTTGTTATTAGCGAATTTTTAAGAAAAAAAAATTCGCTAATAAGGATATCTGTGTTTATATATATATATATATATATATATATATATATATATATATATATATATATATATATATATATATATATATATATATATATATATATATATATATATATCTTTAGGAATATTGCACTACACTGTAATCACTTTTAAATATACACTTTATTTGTTTGCTGTACGTTTGTGATTTCTTATTGGTTTGCGTGGACTGCAGTTTCGAACCGTCCCGGTTCATCATCAGCACGCTACTCTACAGTATATATATACATATATATATATATATATATATATATATATATATATATATATATATATATATATATATATATATATATATATATATATATATATATATATATATATATATATATATATATATATATATATATACATATCCGTCCGACAACTCAAAAAATAAGACCGATCTTGATCAAATTTGGTGAGTATCTTCCTTTTGCAAGTAACTTGGATAAGTTCGTTAGCGAGAAAAATCGGTTCAGATTTTCCTGGGAAATTTTGGGTTTTGTATCTAAAAAAACTATATCTCCGGAAATAACAAAATAAAGGCAACCAAATTTGGTACGCGTGTTTGTATTATACATAGTAAACCCTGTACTAAAATTGAGGTTTATAGATTTTAAGACAAAGAAGATATGGGCAGTTAAAGAAACAAATTTTGGAGTTTTGCTCAAAACGTCAAACTCTCAATTTGAAACGTCAAAATTGGCAATGTGTAAGCAAAAAACGTGAAACAAATACGGATTGTAAAAAGAAAATGTTACAAGAAGAGTGTTCCGATTCAACTGTCATTGCCCTTCATTTTACTAAAATTCATTTCAAATAGACCCTTTCTCTGATGCTTTGGCTGTCGGTTTAGTTGGTAGCAAATTTTCGGTAAATTTGCAGATTATCTCCCGAACGCTTTTTAAAAAACTGTTTTCAGCAACTTGTCTAGAGCCCCCCCCCCCCCCCCTCCCTGGATCCACAAACCTCAAGAAAAATTTCTTGTTCACATCCCCCAAGGAAGTTACGGGACCAGGAGTGAGTAGGGCTGCTGGGCGGGGTAGATAGTAAAAGGGAAATATGAGCAGAAAATGCGAATAAAACGGGCTGGAAATCTGCGTTTTTCACATATTGAAGCCATATCCCCATTAAACCCTGCCTACCCCGCACAGCACCCCTATTCCCTCAGGTGCCGTAACTTCCTTGGCGGGTATGAACAAGACATTTTTCTTGTGGTTTATGCAACGAGGGTGGTTGTATGCACGCGAGGGGAAAAAGAAAATTCCCATGACAAAGCATCCACCCCCCAACCCCCCACCCCTGCCGCAAGTCGAACCGGGAGCAGGGTCTGCTTCGTCGTAGGCATTTTCCTTCCCCCCTCGTGTGCATACAACCACCCTCGTTGCATAAACCACAGGAAAATCTTCTTGTTCATACCGCCCAAGGAAGTTACGTAACCTGTGGCGAATAGGGCTGCTGGACGGGGTAGGCAGGGTTTAATAGGGATATGGCTTCAAATAGACAGCTTCCAAGCAGTTTTCTTCGCATTTCCTGCTCATATTTCCTTTTTACTACCTACCCCGCCCAGCACCCCTATCCACTCCCAGTCCCTTAACTTCCTCAGAAGGTGTGAACAAGAAATTTTTTTTGTGGTTTATGCATCCAGGTGGGGTCCTAGTAATGCTTCTGAAAACAATTTTTTAAAACGCTTTAGGGAGCTAATCTGCAAATTTACCGAATTTTCATTAAATCCTTCAAATTTCAAAACTTAATTCGCTATTAACGTAAGCTTTGTTGGTTAGGAAACCAACATTTAAGTTTATTTTCGGAAAATTGTTGTATATTTTCAAACCATAACTAATTTTGATAAAATATAGTACATTCTTTCTACTACATAGGCTATACCGGTAATCAGATTGATGCCTGCTCGCATTTGCTATTAAAAACATTTTTATGGAAATTCACTTCCATAACACACTTGGTGCATCCAGACTTTTGAAAAATGTTTATATATTTTCAAACAATAAATTTATTTCGATGAAATATGGTACATTGTTTCTACTATATAGGCAACCAAGTTTGATGCCTGCTTTCATCAAAGAAAGACATTTGCTATTATAAATATTTTTAAGATAATTCGCTACCATAACGCACTTGCTGCGCACAGACTTTTTTTGTTGATATTGATTAAGTTGACTAAAACGAAATCATAGTGGCGATTAATAAGGAAAAATAACTGCTACGTTTATAATTTGACAGATACTTTACTTCTCTAAATGTGAGTTAAGTTTCCTTCTGGAAATCTTTTGTATAAATGTAATGAAATTTGTAATACAAATTTCTTTTAAAGAGGCTTACACTATCTACAGATATAGCAAAGTTTAATTCTTTAGCTTCATAGAAAATTGAATTTTGGGCATTTTTCTCAAAAGGAGTTAGAACGCAAGATTTTTTTTGATAATAGAGAGATATCGATAGTAACACTTTCGACATAATTCTTCAAATGTGCGCGTATTAGGACCTTTAACATCGATCTTTAGGTTCGGTGTAAGTTTAAAGTATTACCTTTACTGTGTGTGTGTGTTTTTTTTTCTTTAACGTCGGCCTATTTCCGCGACTATGGCCAATCCCCGACGCCAGGAAGCAGTTTCACCTCACTATCCTGGAAATTTTGCCGAAGCCCTGCTTTTCTGTAAGGAGGGTAGGGATCTTTAACGTGCCCAAGATTGTATGGACACGGGACCGACGGCTTTACGCCCCGTCCGAAAGGCTGAACGTACAGACATTCCACTTGCTCAAATACAATGCCAGAACCTCGGTTGATGTTAATTTACAGTATGTACTGAAGAAGTGAAAGGAGTACCCTGGGATCGAACCCAGTACCATTCGGTTCACAGACACACGTTCTTACCCCTGAACCACCGAGGTTCTTATTACCTTTACAAATATGCCGTATAATAACAATTCTATGAAAATTTGCTACTATAACGCACTTACTGCGTCCCGAAATTTTTTTAAACTGAGTTATATATTAACAAAATAATTTTGTCATATAATGAAGAAATGTTTTTAAATATTGCAACAACGAAAATTTATTAGCTAAGATTCTTGTTTAATTTTTTTGTTCGGTGGAAATTCTAGGGATTAAATCCGTCAAGTTTACCAAACGTATTTAATCTGTAGCATCAAGATCAACGGAATGTGTGTGTGTTTTTGTTTCTTTAACGTCGGTCTATTTCCGCGACTATGGCCAATCACCGTTCGCCAGGGAGAAGTTTCACCTCATTCTCCAGGAAAGTTTGCCTAACCTCTCGCATATACATGGGATTGACGGCTCTATGCCCCCTCCGAAGAGTGAAACGTGCAGACATTCAACATACTCAGATACAATGCCACAACCTCGATTAATGTTAATTTTACAGTCTGTACTGAAAAATAATTTGATGCTTCAACTGGGAACTAAACCCGAGACCCTTCGGTCCAGAGGTACACGTGCTAACACGTAGACCTCCGAGGCTACTAAGCCTAGGGTTAAATTCTAGATAAATTGTTAATAATAGACTTTCTTATTTTAGAAATTTCTCTCCGTGCAACATTGGCTCTTTTCGTTTATGCTTGGAAAAAGAAACCTGGAGGGAGGTGTACGAGTCTAGGTGTCCAGACAAAGCTTTTGAATGCTTTTTCCACACCTTTTATTACTATTTTGACCTGAGTTTTCCATTGCGGAGATACTCACGGGATTATTTTCGGGGCAGGACCAGAAGAGGGGACAATTGGTGGTCCTCTGAAGATGTTATTGCTCTTAGAGACAAATTAACCTTTCCCCAGTAATTGATGTTGATATTGTGGATATTATTGGGGGTCTTAACTGTTCCAGTTCATCGGGTTGTGATGGTATTTCTAATAATTTGCTTAAACAAGTAAGTGATCTTATCTGTGGCCCAATTGCTTTTGTTGTCAACTTGAGTTTCGAGATGGGTAGGTTTCCTAGCAAACTTAAAGAGGCTTTAGTTTTCTTATTATTCAAAAAAGGAGACCCTGAAAGTTTCTTGAATTATCGACAAATCAGCCTGTTAACCTCTTTTTCAAAAATCTTTGAAGGTGTTATTAATAATCAGTTGCGTAAGTTCTTCTCTGCAAATTCAGTTTTTTCATTCTGGCAGCATGGCTTTACTGATGGTAGAAGTACCAACACAGCCTTATATGAGTTCATATTTCAAATTGTAAAGTCAATAGATAAAAAGGAACCTTGCTTGGGACTGTTTTTGGATTTTCAAGTGCCTTTGATCGAGTTGATCATGACATTCTATTGAGCAAATTATTTAGATGTGGTATTAGGGGAGGGCCTCATCAGTTATTATCTTCATATCTTCAGGGCAGGAGTCAGAGGGTAAGGCTTTCAGATGGCACTGTAAGCGAACCACTGCCGATTAAATTGGGTGTGCCTCAGGGCTCAATTTTGGGGCCATTATTTTATCTGATCTATGTCAATGATCTTCTTCTTTACATTCATCACATTTTAGGCATAACAGTTGTGTGTTATGCAGATGACACAAATATTCTTGTCAGGGCAGATAGTTTCCATGAACTGACCCAGAAATGTAGCTTGGTGTACGAAAGGGTGAATGTATGGGCTGGTAAGAATAAATTAGTCTGAAATCACGAAAAAACTGTGAAAATTTGCTTTCGATCAGGTGGTATGAGATGTGTTAATGATATGGTTTGCGGTTTTTTCAGTCATGTTAAGATGTTGGGAGTATTTATTGACAGTCATATGCGCTGGCTACCTCATGTCGATTTTCTGTGCACTAGATTGAGGCGTTGTGTATATGCAGTGAAATGTTTAAAGAATGTCTGCGGTGAAAGCACCCTGTTGAGTGTATACCACGCCTGCTTCGACTCACTTATGCGCTATGGAATCATTTTTTGGGGTGCTGTGTCTGACTCTAATCGTGTCTTTTTAATACAGAAATTGATTGTTAGAATGGTGGCTGGTGCGGAGTTTCGTGAATCATGTAAACCTTTGTTTAAGAAGTATTCCATTCTCACCTTTTACGACGCTTACATATATGAAATTTGTTGCTTTGTTCATAAGAATTATCATTACTTCACAGGAAATCAAATTTATCATGGTTATGCTACCAGAAACAGAGACATTTTGAGGCCTAGTGCACATTGTACTGCCCTATACCAGAAGAATGTTTATTATAATGGATGTAAATTTTATAACCAACTGCCATCTGCTGTGAAAGCCTCTAATACTTTTTATACTTTTAAGCACACCCTAAAAATTTTCTGTTGGAAAAGACCTGTTACTCTCTCGAGGACTTCTTTGTTTAGATTATGTGATGTGCTTCATGTTTGTACCGTGCTATATTTTAAATTTTAATTTTAGTTTTACTGATGTATCGCTTATACTGACATTATCACGAACAGATTTTATGCTGTATCTGTGAAATAAATATCTATCTATCTATCTAGTAATAATAATAGAATTTCCGGCAAATGCCAATGACCTAGTTGGCACATAACTAAACTCCAACCATACAGGACGTTAATACTTTTGCAAGTGAATGGACGATTAGCGTTACCTGCGCTGGTACTAGTCGAAAGCACATGTCATCGAATTAAGCTTAGTGAGACTATGCTATCCTTTAATCGAGTTTTAAAATTTTTGCCATAAAAGTAAACTATACGTTACATAAACCAACTGCATTTTATTTTGACAATACATTTTACAGCACTAGAACCAACTATAACATAATTCTCTTTATACACAGGATGTGTTTTCTGTGTAGTTTTCTTTTTATTAGTCGCAGCACATACATCAAAGCTTTATGCAATTAGACTAGCCCCCGTGTAATGGAAGAGTTGATAATTAGTTGAGGATAGAGAGAGAGAGAGAGAGAGAGAGAGAGAGCAAAAGAAGGACATGGTCGGCCCGGTCTGTCGCGAAACCTCTCCTAAAATTTGGAAAGCCTGGTAAAAGCCCGGAAAGTGAAGTTAGTATAAAATATCCTCCCATTTATCACAGCTATCTCAACGGATGACACACTGGAAGTTTGTTTAACTAAGTTTTCCCCACTCCCAGCGACTAATTCACTTTTAACCGACGAACGTTCAGTTTTTTTTTGCATACAAATTGACTGCAACGTTATAAAATATCTTTCCACGGTTTTTCCGGTTCCTTTTCTGGTCTCGTTTTAGATATAATTGTCGAAAAATTACACTTTTCACTCAGGATATAAAAGGAATTTGTAGGCGAGCATTGAAGTAGCCGGGAGATAATTTTTGCCATTAGTGAATTTTCTTAATAAAAATCACTAATGAGGAGATCCAGAGTTTTGAATTTTGAAACCAAGGTCCGTTAAAATTGTTATATATATATATATATATATATATATAATATATATATATATATATATATATATATATATATATATATATATATATATATATATATATATATATATATATATATATATATATATATGAATTTATAAATATGTATCCGAATATTTGTGTGTGTGTATCACACCGATAACTCAAAAAAGAATGGACATATTTTGTTCAAATTTTCTGAGTACCTTCCTCCTTCAAGCGACTTAGAAAACTATGTGAAAAACAGGAACCTGCTATGAGCACTGATAATACATTACTTGGAGAACCCAAATCACCACAACATATCTTTTTTAAAGACCTTACGATCGTTTTACTAACCACGTTAGCGTCATCAGCGGATAAAAAATTCTGGGTTCTCCAAGTGTACTTATGACTTGGACCAGTTCGTCGGCCACAAAAATCGGGCCAGGCTTTCCCGGAAAATTTTACTTCTATTTCTTTCGGAAATAATTTATATCTCCGGAAATAACAAAGCAAGGGCAAACAAATTTCGAACGCGTGTTTGTATTATAAAGTGCGAACCATGTACCAAAAAATTTATGTGTGTGAGTTTAAAGCCAAAATAGTTATAGGCATTTAAAGAAAAAAATTTGGGGTTTTCCTGAAAACGTCAAAGTTGCGATTTTAAACGTCAAAATTGGCAACATTTAGGCAAAGAACTTGAAACAAACACGGAATATGTAAAGAAAATATCGCAAGAAGAGTGTTCTGCAAACGCTTAGTTTCAACCGTCATTGTCCTTTATTCTACTAAAATGTTTACAGAAAATTCATTTAAAATAGACCCTTTCTCTAATGCTTTGGCGGTAGTTTTAGTTACATTTATGGTTAAACGGTCTACACTTTTTAGCTAATTTTTGTAGAAAAAATTCGTTAAGAGGAGACCACGACTTTTGAATTTTAAAAATATTTTTTCAAATGAGCGCAAACTAGGCCCCCTAGAATCCATATCCGGGTTTATTTTCAGTTTCTATCTGTTTGCACAGGGTAACGCATTTCTAGGGTAAAGCCCAATATAATTGTTATTATACAAGAGACGAGAAAGAATGTATATGTTAATTATAGGGTGTCTTGGGCTACATTTTATAACATTTTTTAACAATCTCCGGGTGGTGATACCTACATTTTTTTAAAACATCCCTTATATAATTGCATTTTTGCATTTTTTATCGAAATATGATGCATGTTTGTAATTTAAAAAAAATCAAGACGCGGGAAGTGCGTTTTGGTAGCGAATCTTCATTAAATGCTTTGAATTTCAATAACTCATTTTACTATAAACCAACCAACCAACCAAAGTTTTGTTGGCCACGAAACCAGTTTCCTCAGAAGCATTTAAAGTTTATTTTCGGAAAATCTTTGTGTATCAAACAATAAGTAATTTTGGTAAAATATAGTACAGTGTTTTTGCTATATAGGTTATATCTGTAACCAAATTGATGACTGACTGCGTTAAAGAGACATATTTGCTACTAAAAACATTTTAATGAAAATTCGCTTCCATAACGCACTTGATGCGTCCAGACTCCGCTATTAGAAAGGTCAGAGATTCTATCTTAGTGAGTCATATCTCCGCTATGAGACAAGGTTCTACCTTAGTGGGGAAGCTGAGAAAGCCCAGTTCTAAGGTAGCGGTGGAAAATATCTTCAATGTTTTCTCCTTAATTTGTGATAATGTTGTGTGTTATTACATTTAAGATGGATACTTATATTCTCAAAAGTATTAGTTGGAGAGTCTTAGAAGCGTGGTAACAAATTTTATTGAAAATCTGCCAGTCAACACATTATTTAGTTGATGGTATCAACTAGACGAGGCTGCCTCTCATAGCTCGAGTGAAGTATACCAGGAACTGAATAGTATGTATGAAGACCGATGAAAGGCAGCAACAGTCCCTACAGATAGCCACCAAGATCACCAGATCTAACACCGTGTGATTTTTATCTCTGAGGGAGAATAACAAGTAAAGTCTATGCTACTTTAGTAAGGGCACGCGATGAACTTATTCAAAGGATCGTCGAGGTCTTTGAAGAACTAGATCCACACGAAATAACAAAGCAATTTCAAACGAAGTAAGTTTGAGAATTTCGGAAATATCTCGACAGGAACGGGAGACATATTGAAAATTTGCTGTGAACTTATACCTGTGATTTATTTACATTTGTTATTTATTATGTGTATTTAAAGTTTATGAAATTAATGGTCTTGTTACTAATGTAAGCCGATTTATTTTACAACCACAGCAGATTTTATTTGGTGCATAAAACAAAGCAAGATTTAAGATAAGCGGAGACTTTAAATAAGTGAACATTTTAGATAAGTGGGATAGACTTAACATAATGTAACAGAAAAATAGAGCCTCGGTGGTCCAGTGGTAAAAACGTGTGCCTCTGAACAGAAGACACGTTAAAGATCCCCACCCTTCTTACAGAAATACAGGGTTCGGCAAAATTTTTAGCATAATGAGATGAAACTGCTCCCTGGCGTCGGTGATTGGTTCACAGTCGCGGAAATAGGCCGAAGTTTCAATTAAAAAAAAACAATAAAAAAACAATAACAAAAAACAGAAAAATTGATATATCTCAGAAATGGTAAGAGATAGTTATAGGACATTAAGTACCATTTTGAACATTTATTGTAGTCAGGTATCATAACAGGGGCGGCTCCTCAATAAGTGTGCTCGTGCTCGCGCACTGCCGCCTCCCGTGGAAAAAACAGAATTTTTGCTATGCTATATTTTAATAAATTTTTATTTACTTTTTTACCTCTAGCATTCAATAAACAGAATTAGTATATCGAGGACCGCAGAGAGTCGGCAGCCATTAATACAGAATCAGAGTAAGTATAGTGTTAATCGTTGCAGACGTTATATACATCCATATCCATATAAAGCATTCGGACGTCGGTGTGTATTTTTCGGCGCTCTCACGAAATGCGATACTTCAGTGCGAAATGATCGCCGAATCTTGATGATCTACGTCGAAAACCACCGAATAAGCAATCTGTTGTGCGTTATAAAATTACACACTACAGTTTGTAGTGGACTTTCGGCAGAGCGTGTGTACCTACTACCTAGTAATTTTCGTCTTCGCGCCGGATTGATTTTTAATTAGATCATTTCGTTTTTGTTTATATGTTCTAACAAGACAATTATTATTATTATGATGGTTACTACTTCGGGTTGCTTAATAACTAGACAAAATAATTGTGATACTGTGATTAATTCAGTGGATATTTTAAATTTAAAGGTTAACTTTTTAAGGGACTTTGTAACTACTATAACGTATAACTAACTAGAGTAAAACTTGGTAAGTAGTGAATAATTATTAAGTTTAGTAAGTAGGTTTCTTTATAATACATTTTCCGTAAAAAAATAGGCGCGTCCTTCATTTTAGTGATGTGTCCAATCGATAACTCAAAAAATAAGCAACTGATTTTGATGAAACTCGATAAGTGCCTTTCTTTTATTAATGGCTTCGACGAGTTCGTTAGTCAAGAAAATCGGATAACGTTTTCCGGGAAAATTTTGAGTTTTGTTTAAAAAAAAATCTTATTCTCCGAAAATTAGAAAGGTATTTCAATGAAATCTCGTGGATATGTTGCCTTGTAAAAGGCCTTACTACACACTAAAACTCAACTTTCTACATTTTTAGAAAATTGAGTTATTCAAATTTTGAGTTTTCTTTTGAAAAAAATTTTTCTCCGAAAATTACAACGTTATTTTGATGAAATTTGGTGGATATGTTGCCCTGGGTAAGACCCTACTACCAAAATTTAACGTTCTAAGTCCGTAGAAACTTGAGTTATTCAAATTTGAAGCATTTAATAAAAATTTACTACCATAACGCACTTGCTGCGTCCCGAACTTTTTTTTCTTCCGCACCCCCAGTGCGCTAAGGCAAGAGCCGCTACTGTATCATAAAATGTTATAAACTTTTTTATTTGCAGACAATACAATTAATTACCTGAGAAAAATTAATTTTATGCGACATCAACATACAAAAATTGAAATATCTCGAAAATGGTGTGTCTGGGAGATTTAAATCAAGTGTACATTTTTTGCTTACAATTGATAAGGGCTGCAATGTAGCTATACGGTAGGTCGATATTACTGGGTGTCAAAAAATTATAGCCAATGAATGCAAGCCATGTCTAACAGGTGGCGCCCTCTGCCAGCAGTGTTATTAACAATAACATATTTAAATTTTTTGCCCTCGAAAAGCCCCACATGCCAATTATTACGTCAAAATTTTAATTTGACTCGGACTTATTCGTGAAAAACTGACAAAAACAAATAACTTTAACACGCTGTATTTAAAAAAAATAAGCATTTGCGGACACATGTTTATATGAAAAAATAGTCCTATTTTTGTGCTGAATGTGCACCTGTAACATAGACTCTCATTTTTTAAACACCCTGTATATGGTTTCACTGACCATAAAGAATTTAAAATTGGATTTGAAAGCTAGGCAGTCTCAGGTCAGGTCGGATACCTAAATTATCAAATTACGAATGTTAAAGTGATCATCAAAATATTCAGTGTTTCCAGTTGAGGAAATCTAGAACTGGGAACTGGGAGAGCTGAAATTGCCCTTATAAACAAAACAGTATGTGTGCTCTCTGTGATGAATTACCTCCATATTATTACAATTCTCTGTTCAGCCAGCTGCACCATGCGTCCTGCTACCATATTATTCTGAAATATATACTCACTCTATGGTCTATAGGCTGATGTGTTCACAATCATTTAATTTAACGTCGCCAAAATATACTATTATCACTTTAAATAGTTTAATTTTAGTGAAGTTTCATTAAGAAAATTCACTAATAGAGTTGCTATTGCTGATAAGATTTTTGAAAATTTTCTTCAAAGCGCGAATTAGGGCCCCTACAACCCAAATCCCAGGTCAGTTGAAAAGTTTATATACATATGTGTATATATATATATATATATATATATATATATATATATATATATATATATATATATATATATATTGTTATTTTTATGATTTAATCTATCTAGGAAAATTATATTCCCACGTTTTTGGGCGCTAATTGATATAGTTAAGTTAATTTAAGCTAGTGTTGTTTTAGTCCCACTATTTGGTGATAATTGAAATAGCGAAAGGTTTATTTTAAGTTTTATATTATTATTATTAGATATATTGAAATACTTGATATGGTGGCTAACTTAAATATGTTTTATTGCTTTTTGTGATGTTAATTTCGAAGTGTATTTTATCTTGTGATTTTTATCTACCTGTAAAGTTGAGTGAATTATGTTGAAAAAAAAAGTTTATTAAATATACGTGTATATTACTTCCACCCTGGTGTACCCAATATCTTTTATTGCTGCATGTGATATAAACAAATTGATAGCATGGATATACTTACTCTTAAAACAGGGAGCTTCTTAAGCTGGTGGGTTCAAGTCCGAAATATCTTTGTTTATTTTTTTGAATTTTGAAATATATTACCCTATCTGTTTTTGGTTTTTAAATACTTATATACATATAAAATAAAATGAAGCAAGAATATTAAATTCACACAGAACTTGAATATTTATTAACTAACACAACTGACAAAAAACCCAATACTTATTTGCTATTTATCATGTACTTCTTACTTTTGAATTTAGAGCTCTTTGTTTATTTTTTTAACAATGCCAATAAAAAAAAGACTGATCAGTATTATTTGTTTTAAATTTTTACGACCACTTATATTTATGACTCTCACGCACTTCCTAAAGCCAAACGGTAACGGCACCTATTGATGTTTGTATGATTTATACAATGCCTTAGTACTACATGCAGTCAATGGACGAGTCCCTTCACTGGCTGGGTATGGTTACTGGTTTTTCAAGCCCTTGGTTTATCTGGTCTGTTTCTGAGCTTCCGTGTTGTGACTCCTTTTGATTGTTTACTTCTCTTCAAAAATGTACCTCCTTCTCGTTTTAAATTTTATAAAAATATTTCAATCCCTTTTTAATATCAAAAAATTTCAATCTATCTAATATTTTAATCAAAATGTCCCCGTCTAATAATTTAATAATAATCTCAATCTTTTTTCATCTAAAAATTTTTCAATCTGATACTTTTATCAAAATTTTTCCATCTGTTTATTCTTTTTCATTGTAACCCGCGTAACTAATCAAAAAAACTGCTTTATGCCTGCTTCAAATAAAATGTCCTATCAAATTTTTAACACAATAATTATCTCCCATCATCTCCTCGGATACATATTTCTCATTGTTGTTAGTCAATGAGAGAATAATTAACCTAACTATAATTTTAGTGTCAGTTTGACGTCTGTCCTAAATAAAACCAGCTGACTTACATCTAGGTTATGACATGACATTTCTTACAATTTATCACTCAAATTTTGACATCTTAACCTAGCTAAAAACTACTTATACAGTTTGTATTGTCCATTATTTACATTATCTGCTTTATAGTTTTTGTATCTTATATCTAGATTACATGACATTCTTACTTTTAGCAAACAATATCCTTAATTCTAACAAACAATAACATCTTAAATTACATAACAGCTATCAAACAATAATACCTTAAACTATCTAATTAAACTTGTCATACATTTACACCTGCCTTGCCTCATTTTAACACATATATATCTGTAAAATTTAGTTTCTCCCTGCCTTACAGTGCAAAAACATTGCATACACCAAAGGTAAGTTGTTGTTTGTCTTAAGTATAATTTGTGGTAAAAATGTGTTTATGTATGTGTATATGTGGCCCCCTTTAGTAACCATATCAATATATATATATATATATATATATATATATATATATATATATATATATATATATATATATATATATATATATATATATATGTGTGTGTGTGTGTGTGTGTGTGTGTGTGTGTGTGTGTATCCAACCGATAACTCAGATATACTTTACCAATCGAGACCAAATTTGGCAATTCAGTTCATTTTGTTAATAGCTTGGATAAGTTCGTTAGACAGTTTTGACACTTACATACTTTCAGAAAACAATGCGAGAAACTGTTTAAAAACGCAATGTCTTTTAAATGACTATAAGTATGAATCTAAAACTTCACGCGCACGTAGATATCGTATCAGTTGTCCTCTCCACCAAATTTGAACTTAATCGGTTCAGTAAATGTTGAGTTATAACCAAATAAAAATAAATATTTTACGATATAACCTGAAATTACTTCTGAATGGATGCCTATAGTGTTAGACAAAATCAGGCAGATATATCAGGGTTACGCTGCTGTTGCAACTTCTAGGGGTACCTGGTAAAAAATATACTATATTAGAAAGAGACAGATCGATGTATTAGATAATGTAAGTATCCTTCTGTCTGGAATTCTCCGATTTGGGGAGGCTTCTTCATACAGTCGTTTTGCCTCATAACAGTTACCCAAAGCCCGTGAGTACATAACATGCATGTCTGTTAGTTCATTGTTGGTAAAGACTTCCATATTTGATTAGAAAAATTACGGACAATACAATTAATTACTTAAAAATAGTGATTAGTCTCAAACGTAAAAGTCAAATGTAGTATATGTCACGACGAAAACGCAAAAGTAAAGTCCCGTAACGATGGAAACCACTTTGTTAAATGGTTAAATGAGTTTGTTATCATCGCTTTTTATTTTATCTTCATGATTGTGTCTTGTCAGTTCTTTTTTCTGGTAAGATTTTATTTTTTAACTAGAGAATAAGAAAATTAAGTTTATACATACTGATAGCAATTAAAAGGTAACAAATGTATTCCTATGATTTGTCGCAGAATTAATTTTTGGGCGACATCGACATACAAAAATGGAAATATCTCGAAAATGGTGTGTCTGAGAGGTTTAAATCAAATATACATTTCTTGCTTACAATTGATAAGGGCTGCAATGTAGCTATACGGTAGGTCGATATTACTGGGTGTTAAAAAATTATAGCCAATTGAATCTTACAGGTGGCGCTCTCTGCCAGCAGTGTTGTTAGCAATAACATATTTAAATTTTTTGCCCTAGAAAACCCCCACATGCTAATTTTCACGTCAAAATTTTAATTTGACTCGGACTTATTCATAAAAAACTGACAAAAACAAATAATTTCAACACGCTGTTTTTAAAAAAATTAACATTTGCGGACCCATATTTATATAAAAAATAGTCTAATTTTTTTGTGCTGAATGTGCAGCTGTAACATATACCATCATTTTTGAAACACCCTATATATATATATATATATATATATATATATATATATATATATATATATATATATATATATATATATATATATATATATATATATAAACATTTTAACTGACCATGGAAATGGGTTCTAGAGGCCCTAATTCGCGCTCATTTGAAGAAATTTTCCGAACATTTTGTCATCGATACCCCTCTAATTACTGAATGTTCGTAATGAAAATTCATTAAAATTCTAAACTGCTGAAACACAAAAAATCTCGGGACGCAGCAAGTGCGTTATGGTAGTGAATTTTCATTAAATTGTTTCTATTGCAAATATGTGTGTTTTCTTTTTAATAAAGCAGGCATCAAATTTGGTTACCAGTATAACCTATATAGTAAAAACAATGTGCCATGTTTCATCAAAATAACTTTATTGTTTGAAAATGTAAAAAAATTTCCGAAAGTTAACTTAAAGTGTTCCCGAAAAAACTCGTTTTTTGGTCAACCTTATAGGTTAATAGCAAATTGAACTATTCAAATATTAAGCATTTGATCAAAATTCGCTACCATAACGCACTTACTGCGTCCAGAATTTTTGTTCTTACAAACATGCTTTATATTTCGATGGAAAATGCAAAAATGCAATAACATAAGGCGTGTTTAATTAAAAAAAAAAAAAGAAAATTTGTATCATTAACGACTTATGGGCCAGCCTGTGATTGTAGAAATAATTTTTTAAGATGTAGCTCAAGACACCCTATAATTAATATATACAAATTTTTTTCATATCTGGAGCTTTATTGATTTTTTTTAACGAAAATTCTACAAAAATTAAATACCATTAACGATAAACTCTATAGCTAAGACTAGTGACAAGCGTCAGAGAAAGGGTCTATTTGAAATGAATTTTCTGGAAATATTTTATTAAAATGAAGGACAATGACGGTTGACACTAAGACTTCAGGGTTTGTAAAACATTCTTCTTGAGACATTTCATTTCCATAGCCCGTATTAGATTCAAGTTCTTTTCCTAAATGTTGCCAATTTTGACGTTTAAATCGCAACTTTGACGTTTTGTGAAAAACCCCAATTTATGTTTGTTTAAATGCCTATAACTTTTTTGTCTTTTGACCTACAGAGCTAAATTTTGGTAGGTAGCCTATAATGATATAAACCCGCCTATAAAATTTGGTTGCCCTTACTTTGTTAATTTTGGAGATATAAATTTTTTTCGAAAGAAAACACAAAATTTTCCGGGAAAACCTCGCCTGATTTTCCTGGATAACGAACTTATTTAAGCCACTTGCAAAACAAAGGTACTCACCAATTTTGACGTTTAGAATCGCGATTTTGACGTTTTGAGGAGAACCCAAATTTATTTTTTTTGAATGCCTGTAACTTTTTTCTCCTTTAACCTACGGAGCTAAATTTTGGTATGTAACTTGCCTATAGTGATATAAACCCGCGTATTAAATTTTGTTGGCCTTACTTTGTTAATTTTGAAAATATAAAAAAAAATCGATTTTTTTCGAAAGAAAACACAAAATTTTCCGGGAAAACCTCGACGGATTTTCCTGGCTAACGAACTTATCCAAGCCATTTGCGAAAGGAAGGTACTCACCAAGTTTTATCAAAATCGGTCCATTATTTTTTAAGTTATAGGTGTGACACATAAATATATATATATATATATATATATATATATATATATATATATATATATATATATATATATATATATATATATATATATATATATATATATATATATATATATATATATATATATATATATATATATATATATATAAACATATAAAGTCTGAAACTGACCTCGGATTTGGGTTCCGGGGGGCCTAATTAGCGCTCATTTGAAGAAATTTTTTCAAAATTCGAAAGTCGAGATCTCCTCATTAGTGAATTTTTTTAAAGAAAATTCACTAATACTGTTTGACTTATGACAAGAAAACAACCTCCCCCATATTTTCCACCTCCGATCCGAAGTAAACAATGGTCCAAATGAGATAATTCATGACGTTTTAGAGTAAAGGTCGTTATTTATAACATTGTTTACGCAAGCGGAATATTAGTGTTGGGCTAGGCGACAGGAGAGCGAAAGGGCATGATACAGTGAGAGGGAACAGAGAGGAGGAGAGGATAGGATGATACTTGGAGAAGTGCGGTTTTAATTGTTCTGAGGGTGGATGATAACATCTGGCAATTAGAGCAAGTAGATAACACTCTCGGAATTCAAGAGATGCGTGGGTTAGATTGTTTACACAAAAACAATATGGACAAAGGGAGATAACTTATAAAAAAATATATATGATAATTTTTGTTTGAGAATTCATTGTAATTAATTTTTTTACATGTCAACTTTACCGTTTGGTAAAAATATATAGTAGATGAGGTTAGACTACCTAGTAATCATTTAGCACACTTTCAAGAAGCGTCTCAGTGAAAATACGGCTAATGCAGAATATGGAATAAATAAATAAAAAGTCTGGACGCAGCAAGTGATTTATAGTAGTGAATTTTCATAAAAATGTTTTTAATATCAATTAGTTTTTTTTTTAATGGAAGCAGGTATCAAATTATTGGTGAATTTTCTTAAAAAACTTCGCTAATGAGGAGATCTCGACTTTTAAATATTGAAGAAATTTCTTCAAATGAGCGCTATTTAGGCCCCCTAGGATACATATCCGGGGTCAGTTCAAATTTTTATACGTTTGTATATATATATATATATATATATATATATATATATATATATATATATATATATATATATATATATATATATATATATATATATATATATATAGGGTGGCGCATTAAAAACGAAACAGACCGATTTGCGTCCAGAGAATATTTTTTTTTAAGAAACGCTGAAACACGTCAATTTTAATATTGAGTGGGACATGTTTTGACATAAAACTCAACTTTGTCACATCAACCCCTTAAGGGTGGTGATAACAACCCTTATATTTTAAATAGGGAACATGGGTTAAGTGTTACATCATTTGAAAGCTCTTTCCTTTCTAAATTCAGCACACAAATTTTTTTGAAAGTTTTGTTAACTCGTTTAAAAATTATTCACAGTTGGAGTTGCAAGAACGTATTTCATTCATTGTGATAAGAAATTCACTAATTAGTCAATTTTCCGTTTAAAAAACTAGAAACCAAAACCAAAAGTTCAAAAATGTTTTTTCAGTTGAGTAAGTGTTCAAATTGTTGACCACCAGTTTCCATACAAAAGTACAAATTTTGTTTAAAACGAGCTCTGACATTCTGGAGCATTTGTGGAGTTATTAGACGGCATTCTTTAACAATGCGTCGTCGTAATTCTTCCAGACTCCGGTTCTGTTGCGAAAATTCTACTCCTTAAATGTCTAAAGGAGTTAAAGCCGGTGATCTAGAGGGCCACTCAATAGCACCTCTACGCCCAATCCATTGTCCTAGAAACTCTCTGTTCAAAAACTCCCTAACACGTTGTGAAAAATGCGGAGGAGCTCCATCTTGTTGAAACATTAATTGATTTTCTTGATAGCGATCATCATTTTCAACAATGTTAAGTAGTAGAGGGTAAACGATATCTTCTAGTAACTCCAAATATGTTTCGTCACTCAAATTGCCCTCAAGAAAAATTGACCCGATTAAACGGTCTCCAAAAATGCCAGTCCAAACATTCAATTTTTGTGGAGTTTGAGTGTGGACTTCGTGAAAATTTCTTGGATTATTATCTGCCCAATAACGATAATTATGACGATTGACTGTAGAGTTTAATAAAAACGTACACTCGTCTGAAAAACAGATATTGACAGAAAGTTCCCGTTATCAGATATTCGTGCAGTCCTAACTTCACAAAACTCCAGCCGCCGATCAAAATGATCTTGATTCAGTTGTTGTACAAGATGCATTTTATACGGGTGAAATTTATAATGCTTCAATATTCGCTGAATAAGTCTTCTTTTGATGTTTGAAACAGTGGACAATTTTCTCGTGCCAAAGTTGGGTCTGCAGCAATTTGTCCTAAAAATTCAATCTCAGTAGTCTCATTTCTAACCGTAATTCACGTTCAGGATCCCGTTTTTTGTTGGCTACTGAACCACTTTGTCGAAACTTTGCAACTAACTCCAAAATATATTTTCTGTTAACATGTCTGTTCGGATGTCGTTCATTAAACAAATTTGCGGTACGGTTGGCACAGTCAACGTTTTCGAAAAAAAATATATTTCAACTCTTTCTTCTACAGAATACACCATTGTTAAATTGATTTTCGGTAGTACTATCAAGTGTCAAACCGACCCATGAACTGAAATAATAAACCGCATTTCTCTCATTCCGATAAGAAATGTTCTGATAGTCAATTTTTTGTTTACAAACCAACAAAACATTGACTATCAGCACATTTCTTATCCAATGAATTAAATACGTTGTTGCAACTCCAACTGTGAATAATTTTTAAACGAGTTGATAAAACCTCTAAAGTCGGAAAGAAATTACACAATTAAAACAACATTTTTAATTTTATTTTAGAACAGTGATTGTTGGAATTAAAATATGCCTCAGATAGCGTACCAAATTAAAACTTCGCCACATATCCTCACCTAATAAAGCGTTCGCTTGTATCTCAAAAACACGTATTTGATCATGCGGCAAGCACATACGTGTGCAATAATATAAGTCCAACACTACAAAAACACCACGTATTTTCTGTTGGAGCTGTTAGACAGAGGGTCACGTGCTGGGAGGATGTCTAGTGTCGAGTGTTGAACAAAACACTACGTGACCGGCTCTCTTCACTGCCTCCTTGCCTTTCACTTACCACCACTTCTGCACCCTTTAGCCTTCTCTTTTTCTCTTCTACAGTCCTGGATACATGCTCTAGGTTTATTCACCTCCAAGGAATAATCAGAGAGACCTGGACTATTAGCAAAACTCAGTCTCTCTCTGTAAATAAGTTAGAACAGACTTTCTTTAGACAACTAACTGAGAAAGATATACGAATATTTTCTATACCTAGTGCTCATCGAGAGTAATCGTAAGACCAACACGCTGTGTCTGAGGTTAACAAACTATCTCGTGCAACGTTTCGCCAAGCGTCTTCGTACTTTTTGCAAATTTTCATCGACAAAATTTGCTTATGAGGATATATATATATATATATATATATATATATATATATATATATATATATATATATATATATATATATATATATATATATATAATCCCAGATTGCCGCTCTAGACATATCCAAAGCATTCGACTAGATCTGGCACGCAGCGCTGCTTAATAAACTTCCAGCTTATGGTCTACCACCAAACTCTGTGCCTGGACAGAAAATTTCCTCTCCAATCGGAGAATTTCTGTTGTCGAGGATGGTCATTCCTCTAAACTGTATCCAATTAATGCAGGAGTCCCTCAAGGTTCAGCTTTAGCCCCTACTTTGTTTCTTCTCCACATCAATGACCCAGTTCACAGTTACGCGGACGACAGCACCTCTACTCAAATATACAATATTTTAAGCCTGTCTCTTCAGCCCAATTAGATGAGAACCGCAGATTCATGGAGGGTTCTGTCTCCGTGGATCTCCAAAAATATTTACTGGGGCAGTAGAAATCTTGTACAATTCAACCCCACCAAATCTCACTCTTGCTTTCTATATCGTAAGAGATACACAAGCCCTAGACCCATCACAATGAACAACCAAGTTATTCAAAGTAATGAGTCCTTTTCACTTGTTGGCATCTCTGTGGATCGAAATCTCAATTGGCACCAACATGTCACATCAATTGCAGAAGCGGCTGTTAAGCAATTAGGTTCCCTCTTCCGGGCTCGCAAATACCTTTCACTGGCTAATCTGTATACCTTATATACTTCACAAAGAAGATTAAACCTCGAATACTGCTCCCACATCTGGGGTGCCGCTGCCGCTTCTACACTCGCTATCCTGGACTCCATTCAGAAGAGAGCTATACGTCTCATCGGTGACCCTACCCTCACCCGAAGGCTGCCATCTTTTGCCCACCGTCCTGACGTTGGTGACCTCTCTCTCTTTTATAGATATCCGCACGGGAACTGCTCAGAGCTTTCTTCCATTGTTCCTCCACCTGCTGCCTTGAACAGATCAACCAGGGGAACAGAGCGAATGCACCCTTTTACTGTCTAGGTCACTAGACATAGAACATCTTGTTATGCCCGCCCTTTTGTCCTGAGGACTTCCAAGTTGTGGAATTCATTGCCCGCGCATGTTTTTCCTTCTCCTCCGAACCTCCAAACTTTCAAGTCCAGAATTAACAAGTTGCCTCTTTTCTCCTTGTCAACACCCACGGTACGATAGTATTTAGGCTGTAAGCCCTCGTGGTGTGTTGTTGAAATATATATGCGTTTTATAGAAATCAACTGGTACCAAATATTTCTTAATATTTCTTATGCCCGACAGACAAATTTTTTTAAATTATTGGTCCAACCTGTTAAGTTCTCATCATAAATGTTAAGGGCATAACTTCTATTGTATTTTACTGCGCAAAATACATTTAAACGTTTAACAGTCCTGAAAATTTGGTTCTCTAGTAATGTGAGGATTTTCGTCCGACCAATAATGACTGTTGTGACGATTGACCATGCCCCTCTTTGAAAATTTTGTCTGTAAATAAGTTAGAAGAGACTCGGACAACTAACTGAGAAAGATATACGAATATTTTCTATACCTAGTGCTCATCGAGAGTAATCGTAAGACCAACACGCTGTGTCTGAGGTTAACAAACTATCTCGTGCAACGTTTCGCCAAGCGTCTTCGTACTTTTTGCAAATTTTCATCGACAAAATGAGGAGATATATATATATATATATATATATATATATATATATATATATATATATATATATATATATATATATATATATATATATATATATATATATATATATATATATATATATATAATCATGAACTGGTGTGGGTTGTTTTATTTGATTTTATGTATAGTTTTATAAGTGTTATGTGTTTTAATAGTTTAAGTTTACTGTATAATTTTTATGAACACTCGTTATATGTTGAATTGTAAAAATGTAAAAAAAAATCTATCAATTTTCAACTCCCTCTAGCATTCATGTTATTATTTAGGTTTAATTTATTTCCTCATTAGGGTAATCTTTTATTTAAAATTTATCTCCCATCAATTAACTAGATAGTCAACGAAAACCTTCTTTATGCTTGTGAAATTTATTAATATTGAATTTTAAATGAATATTTTCTACTTCTATTTTCTAACAATCTATTATCTATCGCGGATCCGTTACTACGTTACATTTTTTTCTCTTATATTAGATATTGCAAACTTTAAATTTATCCTACGTCTTTCAAATGTAAAAAAACAGATCCTGCTTTCGATATTGGTCTCGTTGATGACCGCTCTTTTAATGCGTTGCTATAGAAACAACTGAGAAATGTGGCTGATTTGAATTGGTAAATACCTGGTAGCTGCTCCCTCTATTGGCGTTTACCTTAATTATGGATTTCAAAGATTTACCTCTTTATATGGTACATATGATAGATCATTGACGTAAACATAACCTCATTACTGTTTTCTCCTTCGATTTACAATGTTGTGTGTGTGTTGTTTTCTTTCATGGCTGCGGTCGTCAGACCATTCGCACATTTTTTCCGGCTTCTTGGTTTGGATCCCATCTCTATGCTACTTTTCTTTTGATATATACATATATACACATATATACATACATACATAACAGAGATATTAGTTTACATTTTGTGATACTTTTTATATTTTTTCATACAATACTTTTGTGTTTTTGTTTGTTATAAATATGACGGATATTCTTTTTTTTTATGTTTACACTATATATTTATATATTTTCATACAATATTTCTGTGTTTTTGTATGTTTTAAAAATGACTGATTTTTTTTTTGAGCTGTTTACACTTTTTTTTTAAATCTATTTACTAGGGATTATAAACGGGGACACTTGGACCAAGGAGTCTGTCATGGCCACTTCTAGACACACAAGACGGACCACGGATTCACAGGTATATTCACAGGTATAGATTTGCAATGTTTAAAGCTAATTTTTCTTTAATTATCTTGACATATAACGATTATTCACTGCTCGCTTACTTTGGTCACATGCGCCATTCCACCAGGTACCTTTTATTTCACTATTTACAACTTAACCTTGTTTTTAAACAGATTCACTGTATTGTTATACTCTCTGTTATGTATTATTGTTGGTTTTGCAGGTTATCTGGACTCAATTTGTAATTATTTAAATGGATTTACTGTATTTCTAATACCACCTATCTGAATCTAATACACCATTTTAAAATATGCCTGCAAACTCTGGTGAGGGTGTTTTGGTTAATATGATTTATAGCTTCCGTGATTCTGTTTCGTAATTCATTGATATTTTGTGGTGGATCGAATTTATACACATCATTGTTCAGAGTACCCCAAAAATAAACACCGATGTGTGTTATATCAAGACTTCGAGCACACCAATAAACCGGCCCATTGTTACAAATGACACGATTATTAGAATTTTGGTACAAAAATTCTTTGACGATCCTAGCATTGTGAGCTGGACAACCGTCTTGTTGGTACCATTTCTCGTCTAAATTATCATGAACTCTTCTAATTGTTGGAAAAATATCATTTCTCAATAGATTAAGATACATTTCTTCAGTTAAATTATTTAAAAAAAAAAGAACGGACCAACAACGAAGTTACCTTATTTTTTTTTAAATCAACTGTCTAATCTACAAATCAAAATATTTTTTTTACCTAATAAGCCGCACCAAACAGTAATACCAAATCTGCCTTGCAATAATCTTCCTTCCTTTAGATGTGGATTTTCATTTGCCCAATAATGCCTATTATGGCGATTGTACACACCACAATTTGTAAATCTGAATTCATCAGTCCATATTATTTTCAAATGAAAATTTTCATCTTGCTGACATTGTTCTTGATACCATCTGCAGAATTGAAGTCGCTTAGGATACTCGTCAACATTTAAGCCTTGTGCGATTGAAGGTTTGTATGGATCATAATGACTTTGCTTTAATACATGGTTTACCGTACTTTTTGGAACGTTAATTTGTCCACCATAAAACCGAACAGGTTGCGGAGGGTTTTCGTTTGAAACCTGTAAAACGGCATTATTTCTTCCTTCATTTCTAGACATTGGTAGTTTCTTTGCGTGGAAGCTACCGTCGTTCAATAGATTGGTCACTATCCTGCGAAATATTTTAGTGTTTGGTTGTCGTGTTTCTGGGTAGTTGTTTTGATATCAATTTGCAGCTGCCTCAGTATTTCGGTTAGAACGAATATAACATTGCAACATGTTTAAATATCCTTCATTACTGAACATGTTGTTGAATAATATTTAAAATAAACAGGAAACAAACTATTTAGTACAAGATTTTAAGCAACGTGTTAAATACACCTCAAATTGTTCAGATAATTAAGATTGACAGTATTCTTAATTGTCGCGATAGTGTTATATCCATAGCAACCTTTATTCTGTTGTTTTTCAGTTTACTTACGTTTAAAAATAAAACAACTTTCAAAGGCGTCCTCGTAAATCATTAATATGCTTTTTATTGAGTTCTGTTAGTAAATTTAGTTATTGACTAGGTTTATCCATTTAATTAAATTAAACAATTTTTTAGGATAATGTTGTAATGTAAAATATCATTTGTAATAATGGGCCGATTTATTGGTGTGCTCAAAGTTCCTATTTTTTTATCGTGAAACATTACGAAAAATTATGTGAAAATTAGAAGTCTATTGTTAGACTCCCTAGCCTACTGTTTTTTGAACACTTTTTTTTTGGCATTTGTTTTCTGGTATTAGATTTAATAGCCTACTATACTCAAAACGGGTTTTCTCAAAATTGTCAGTGCAATTACAAGATTTCTCAAGCATGTTGTACATCATTGAAAAGCTCTTTTCACAGGCTATCACATGAGCAAAAAATCCAATACGCCTGCCATAATAAAAACAAACGTTGATACCTGTAGCTCCAAAACTAATGACAATTCAAATTTGAGAATAGCACAAAAATATTACTCTGTAAAAAGTGTCCCAATAATGTGCAAGTCTTAGACATGTCAGATCAACGGCTACTTAGATATTGAAGAAAAAAGAAATCGACAAATGTTGTTTTTTTCAAAATAACTCAAAAACGAAAAGAGACAGGGCAAAATACAAGTCATATTTGGAACGAGCATGAAATTCTACAAAACATTGCTAATTTGACCGTCTTCCTATTTCTAATAATAACGGAGATAGCAATACATTCCTATCCAGTTTGGAGCACATAGCGTAAAGCGCCATCTCTGGTGTTGTTACTGTTCTAGGCTTCCACAACAGGACGCGCACACGGTACAACAAGAAAAAGAAAAAAATAATGTATAGCCTTCAATTATATTGCTTTATCAGGAACCTAGTAATCACATTCTTCAATAAAAATTCTATGTGGCTCAATTTAAGTAGGTCACTTGTTCTTTGAACAAGTATCATGCATTAAAAATGACAATGGACATCTGACTTTACTGTATAACATTTCATCACGTATTAACCTTTACAATTTAATAAAAATGAGCTTAGCGGCCAGTAAATCACTCTTTAATTATGCTCTAATCAATACATCAACAAAACATTTTAATTACCCTTAATAAAAGCTTTAACAAAAAAAATCTATATTTGTTTCCCGATAAGACAACTCTGGACACCTGACGAAAACTTGCTAATTAAAGCTTTGAACATTTAGTGAGTTTACCTTTTAATTTTGTAGGTTAATGAAGCTCTGATCTGATGGCAGGAAATTCCTGAGGAATCCCGTCTTAATAGCGGAAGTCTTTCCCTTACCCGTGCCTTTCATATCTAAGAAACGTGTGATAGAGAAACGGGAATAATCAAAGTTTTCCAAGGTAGAAGCTGATCTGGCTGACAAAGAAAAAGGAAAAGCTTTGTTATAAAAGTAGGAAGTTTTTGTTTTTCTGGATATTTCATAATTGTCAAGGAAGTCTTGATACTGTGTCGCTTTTTTAAGGGCACATCTTAATGGCTATTGGTTCATAGCAGTGATGATACAGGTATATGTCAAAAAAAAAGTCCGGGACGCAGCAAGTCCGTTATGATACTGAATTTTCATTAAATGCTTCAAATTTCAATAGTTCTATTTTCTATAAACTTAGAAACTTGAATTTTGGTATGCAGTAAGGTATTCCCCAAGCCAATATATTCACCGAACAGAAATAGCTTTGTAATTTTCGGAGAATTTTTTTTTTCTAAAGAAAACTAATTTTTTTACGGAAAACCTTGTCCGATTTTCTGGCTAACGAACTCATCCAAGCCATTAATCAAAGAAACGTACTTGCCGAGTTTCATCTAAATCACTTAATTATTTTTTAAATTTTTGGTTGAATACATACATATATACATATATATATATATATATATATATATATATATATATATATATATATATATATATATATATATATATATATATAGTGTGAAACACAATTATGGAATAAAATTCATTATTTAGCAAAAAATAGTTTTTGTGGAAAACGCTGAGACACGTGAAGTTCAATTTGTCGAACATTACTTTATAATCATAGTTTAAAAAAATAAACCCCCACATTTTACCCCCACCAATTTATCCTATATTCACGCGGAAATATTGAAATTGCTCGTCAGTGCAGATGATGGAGGCCTAAAATTTCTTACATCGTTGTTCAACTCAATATATGAAACTGGGAAAATACCAACGGACTGGCTGATGTCGACGTTCATCGCTCTGCCAAAGAAACCGAACGCTTCTCAATGCGACGACCACCGAATGATAAGCCTGATGTCTCACGTCCTCAAGGTGTTTCTTCGCATTGTTCACACTCGCATATACGCCAGATGTGAGGGATAGGCTGGGGAGGCGCAGTTTGAATTTAAGAACGAATGGGCACGAGCGAGGCTCTCTTCTCTCTCAACGTTCTCACACAGCGATGCAGAGACATGAGTGTTGATATATACGCCTGCTTTATTGACTACCGAAAAGCTATCGACTGTGTCTCGCACCAGAAGCTCATTGAGATCCTAAAATACACCGGAGTCGATGCGGGAGATCTGAACATCATCACGCAGCTGTACTGGCATCAGACTGCGGAGATTAGGATAGAGGGCATAACATCCGAAGAAACAAAAATCAGAAGGGGTGTTAGACAAGGATGTGTCCTGTCCCCTCTACTCTTTAACATATACTCAGAGGTGGTGTTCCGGGAGGCACTGGAGAATGTTAAAGAGGGCGTTAAAATCAACGGCACCCTTATTAATAATATATGATTCGCCGACGATACGGTCGTGGTCGCCGACAGCCTACCACATCTCCAGAATATGGTGGACCTCATCGTTGAGCATAGCACACGGTATGGTTTACACATAAACGTTGCCAAGACCAAGGTGGTTGTGTTCTCCAGGACACAAAGACTGGCGATCCTTCAAATTAACAACCAGGTTGTGGAACAGGTGCCGTCTGTTAAATACCTTGGAGCCCTCGTCAACGAGAACAGTGACCCTAAAATGGAAATCAGATCAAGGATAGAACAGGCCAGAGGGACATTCATCTCCATGAAGAACCTCTTCACCAGTAGAGACCTAAACCTACAGCTCCGCATACGTATATTGCGCTGTTATATCTTCCCAGTGCTACTCTATGGCTCCGAGAGCTGGACATTCTCTCAATCAATGGAGAGCCGCATTGACGCCTTTGAGATGTACTTGTATCGCCGTTTACTGCGTATACCCTGGGTAGACAGGATAACGAACGAGGAAGTGCTAAGGAGAATAGGTAAAGGCAGAGAACTGCTGACAAGCATCAAAGAACGAAAGCTCCAATACATCAGGCACATTATGAGGGGAGAGTGATACGAGCTCCTCCGACTCCTCATCGAAGGAAAGATCGAGGGCAAACGATCTGTGGGCAGACGGCAGAACTCATGGCTGAAAGATCTGCGTCGATGGTTCGGACGGACATCTGTGGAGATTTTCAGAGGTGCGGTATCACGCACCATTATAGCCAGTTGGATCGCTAAACTTCGTAGGAAGACGGCGTCCTAAGAAGAAGAATTTATCCTTTTTTTTAATAGCAACCCTACATTTTTTCATCACAATTCGATGGATCACATTTTTCTGAATGCGGAGATACCCCATATGTATGGTCTAGCATTACAATTTTCAATACAGGGTGGAAATTTAATATCGGAATATTAAAACTAAACAGTTTACCCTGAAATTAGATTTTCGAAAATAAACTTCATAGAAACGTCCCTTTCTTATAATAAATGTTCAAAATGTTTTCCATTCACTTGTACACAACAAAATAATCTGCTCTGGATTTCTTCACTGACTCTTATCCTAAATTTCTTATCTTGTGTTTTTATCTTGAACGTACTTGGTATCACTAATCGTTTCTTATGAACTACCAATTTTACAGTGTGAAAGGTAAAATTTAACAGTTCCGTTTTATCTTGTGATGTATTGTGTTGAATGCACGGTTTCCTAATAAATTAGTCGTAATTTTGTTCCGATAATTTCAATTAATTTTTGATCTAATAATGCGATACTTAACTGAAACTCTGCGAAAAGAAATATTAATGATTGGGTATGGTGATATGTGTAGAACACAGGCACAAGTTATTAACCTATTTAATGAAAAACATCCAGATTTTCCCCCACTAACCCAGGAAACTGTGTCTAAGATACATTCACAGTTTCGTGATTATGGACACGTTAACCACTTCCTAGGAGACCCAAGTTTGTTGAAGAAGACGTAAAACTCAATATTTTACTGGATTTTTAAGAAGAACCAACAACTTCTACCCGTCAAGTTGCACCTGAAAATGATGCTAGTCAATCAACAGTTTTAAGATGTCTCAAAAACGAAAAAATGCATCGCTATAAACTTAACACGTTCAAGAGTTGATTGACGGTGATTCTAATAGAAGAGTGCAATTTTGTGAACAGCTGCTGGACATGTTACATATAAATGTTATTTCTTCTGCTGAAGTTCTGTTTTCCGATGAAGCAACATCTATTTTGAATGGCGATGTAAACAGGCAAAACTGCAGATACTGAACTGCCGAAAACCCACACTGGATGCGACAAACACACACTCAGCATCCTCAGAAGTTGAACGTTTTGGCTGGTATCATTGGTGATCACGTAGTTGGACCTGCCTTTATAGAAAATCCAAACGATCCAAGATATTTAGAAATGCTAAGAGAAGAGGTTGTCCAAATGTTAGCAGAATTGTATCCAAATGTAATGGAACCTAATATTCCCCATGAAAGGATATGGTTTCAACAAGACGGTGCACCGGCCCACTTTGCTCTTCAAGTACGGGAGTATTTATACAAAGTCTTTCCACAAAGATGGATTGGACGAAGAGGTTTCGTAGAATGACCTGCTAGATCACCAGATCTTGCACCTCTTGATTTCTTTTTATGGGGCTACCTTAAAAACAGGGGGTATAAAACGCAACCTGCTGATTTAGATGATTTGAAAATGAAAATATCAACAAAAATTTGGAACGTAACGCCTGACGTGTTGAACAGATTTAGGGAAGAATTCCAGAGCAAATTATTTTGTTGCGTGCAAGTGAATGAAGAACATTTTGAACATCGATTATAAGAAAGAGACGTTTTTATTAAGTTTATTTTCAAAATTTGAATTTCAGAGTAAACTGTTTAGTTTTAATATTCCGGTTTTAAATTTCCACCCTGTATTTAAAACTGTAATATTAGACCATACATATGGGGTATCTCCGCAGGTGGTGCGATCACATCTTAACAGCGAGAACCTGACTAAAGCTCTGAATACATACGCATGTTCCGCCTTAGCTACTCATTTGGGATTGTGAACTAGAGTAAAACGGATATCGAAAATCTACAACGGAAGGTGCGAACACTCCTAACAAAATACAAAAGGCATCACCCCCGTATTGATATCGCGCGAGTAACCTTACTAGACACCAAGGTGGAAGAGGAGTCTTGGATATTGGTAAACAGTTGGACCAGCAGATGGTAAACCTGCGTACATGTTTCCATCAGCAGGCGCTTACTTCTCAAATACACCGTGCCATATGCGAGGCAGATGATTCAACACCGCTACAATTAAAAGAAAGTGAAATATAAAGTCACCATCGGACTGATCAGGATAAGCTGCAGTCTTGGATGCAGAAGCCTATCCATTGGCGACATCTGAATGAGACCTCCCAGACACATGTCGACAAACTAGCGTCGAACTACTGGTTGGTGTCCGGACAGATGTTTCCAGAGACAGAGTTTTCTGTCCATACAAGATCAGGTCATCTCAACAAGAAACTACCTGAAGTTTATAGTTGGAGATAATTGGGTCCAAGATGACAAATGTAGATTTGGGTGTCAGTCATCAGAAACTATCCAGAACGTTAGAGGAGGATGTCAAGCGTTTGCTACAAGAGAGTATAAAGAGATACACGACACAGTTACCAAGATACTTCGTAAACTGGCTCTGAAACTGGGACTTTTTAATCTTAGTAAAGTGACCTACTATAAATACACTCCTGAGCCTGTTCTATAAAACCCTGGATACAGGTTGTACAGGGATCAGACCGTGCTCACGGACCAACGAGTTGCTCACAACAGGCCAGATATAATAAGAGTGGATAAGTCTTGCAACCAAGGGACGCTTATTGATGTGGCCATTCCAAATGCCAGTAATCTAGAGATAAACTCCAAGAAGGAGATCATTAAGTACAGAGACCTCGAGATACAAGTAAAGAGACAGTGTACATGTCAACTGGTGTGGTTGCTTAGAATCTTCGAGAGAACATTATGAGACTGGGTCTTGGAGAGCATCTTTATAAGGTTATGCAGAAGGCGGTACTACTTGTAACTGCCCACGCCGTGCGGAGATTCCTAGGAAATGAGGATGTGTCGCGTTGTCGTTCAGGGCCCGATAACTTGAAAAGTGCTTCATCTGAGCTCCTTCTCTTTGGTATCTGAGGTGCCTGGGATGAGGGAGTTTGAAAGCCATTCAGGCTAAAGTCGGTAATAATAATAATAATAATAATAATACATACAAAAATTTAAGCGGATCCTAGATATGGATTCTAGGACCCTAGTTCGTCCTCATTTGAAGAGCCTTTTTCAAAATATAAAAGTCGCGAGATAAATGGAGCCCAAACAATGGCCCATTATAATACAATGTCGCCTTCCCACGGTAAGAACCGCTGAGTCAGCCGCCGTCTTAACGGAGCCAAGAACTTGCAGGTTCAAAGTGCAAGTAGAACGGAATATCACTGTGAGAATCAACATCAGCAGATTCCTTGTTATCCAGAGACAATAGTGCCACGCCTGGAGGGAAGACTATAAAGAGGCTGCTCACAGAGGTAGAACCGTTCATTCTTGTTCCGAGTTAGTCATTAGCACACCGAGTGCATAGACATTAGATCACATGTAGGTTGATCGTCTTATTTTTAGTATATTGTATTATTCATTTTTGTGTAACTAAGTAATTAAGTATTGATTGTTCAAAGTATTAAATAAATTGTTTTAAAAATTCAAACGTCTTAACCGTGAAGCTAAGTCGCGATCTCACTACCGAATTTCCTCTTCAAAAATTCGATACCAAAAACAAACACACCGTTACAGAAATATCATGAACGTTATCCTAGTCGTCGGCAACTAGATAAAACTTACTTTTTGGTGCTGTGTTTTGGTGCTCAGTATCAATAAAAAACTCTGGACGCAGCAAGTGCGTTATGGTAGTGAATTTGTATTAAATGCTTCAAATTTGAATAACTCAATTTTCTATAAACTTAAAAAGTTTAATTTTGGTATGTGGTAAGGTCTTTCAGAGGGCAAGATATTCACCAAATTTCATTAAAACAACTTTGTAATTTTTGAAGAAATAAATTTTTTTCGAAAGAAAATTTGAATAAGTCAATTTTCGATAAACTTAGAAAGTTAAATTTTGGTACTTAGTAAGGTCTCCTCCAAGGCAACATATATAGTAAATTACATTAAAACAGCTTTGTTATTTTTGGAGACAAATTTTTTTTTGAAAGAAAACTCAAAATTTTCCCGGAAAACCCCATCTGATTTTCCTGGATAACGAACTCATCCAATCCATTATTCATTAAAATCGGTTAATTATTTTTTAAGTTATCAGACGGATACATATATATATATATATATATATATATATATATATATATATATATATATATATATATATATATATATACATATATATATATATATATATATATATATATATATATATATATATATATATATATATATATATATATATATATATATATATATATATAAACATATACAAATTGAAACTGACCCCGGATATGGGTTCTAGGGGTCCTAGTTCGCGCTCATTTGAAAAATTTTTTGCAAAGTCTCACCATCGATCCCTCTCTAATAGTGATTTTTTTAAAGTTAAAATTCACTAATAATCTCTGATGTAAATGCAATTCAAACGTAAATAATAAAACAAATGAATATTTGCATCTGTAGTTAATTACTACATGCATTTTGCTTTTGTTTCTGAAGAAGCCACATTTAACGAAACGGTTCATATTATAATTATATAGAGTGAATATCGTAATAATTTGTTTTATCACTATATAATTATATAAATATTTCCCTTCATTATTTAAATTCTTAAAATTAGAATACTATAACAGCTTAAAATTCTTGCCTTTAACTTAAAAGAAAGGGATGGGTATTGTTGATTAAATCTGACTGTCCATTAGGCACGTAATCGCATAACTTCTATGATTTTTCTTTTGGACGCAAGCGATATTAGATCTTATTCATGTGCCAATACCAATACCGACCTGAAGCGATCGCCAGACGCCACATGCATTATACACTATACTAAAAACTGCCTATCCTCTCATGTGATCCTGATACTAGAGACGTGAAAATCGTTTCGTCGTTTCTACGATTTCTGTGGTAAAAACTTCATGTTAAATATTAAATGCTTCAAATTTGAATAACTCAATTTTCTATAAACTTAGAGAGTTTAATTTTGGTGTGTAGTAAGGTCTCTCCTAACGCAAGATATCTACCAAATTTCATTATAAATATATATATATATATATATATATATATATATATATATATATATATATATATATATATATATATATATATATATTTATATATATATATATATATATATATATATATATATATATATATATATATATATATATATATATATATAAACATATAAAAATTGAACCTAACCCCGGATATGAGTTCTAGGGGTCCTAGTTCGCACTCATTTGAAAGAATTTTTGCAAAGTCTCACCATCGATACATCTCTATTAGTGAATTTTTTTAAATAAAAATTCACTAAAATGCATTTGCAAAACGTTCGATGAATGATATGTTCGTTTTAACCGTCGCCTTGACGAATAAAATTTTAACACATAATACACGACAAGGGTAACCGGGTACCTGCAATAATTATTGTCCTACCATTCTAGAAATCATAAGTTTTTTAATTCTTATAAATAGTTATAGTTATAATGTCACATCTGGTGTTCCAAGAAAAGTTTTATCAGCCGTTTCAGCTTACATACTTCCGCTCAGTGTTTCGTCAACAACAACGGATTCTGCATTTCGGAGAATTGTTTTCGTGATCAGATATTTGTGTGGATGCTAGAGCATTTATTTAGTCTGTTGTCTACCGTTGACTAAACAACACTATTTTCGATTGGAAATTGTACTGTGATTAGTGAATTTTCGGAATGGCAGAAAAAGTTTCCAGTTCTGAATTCAAACGGTACGTAGATTATAAAAGTGATAAATGACAATAAACTACATTTTTGTTGTAATTTTTGACATTTTCCCTATGTACCTGATTATTTACAGAATGAGTTATGAACAGCAAGTATGTTATTTTCAGGAATTAAATGCAATGGAATCTGATTCAGAGAGTGATAACGACAATGAACAAATTGAAGACTCCGAATCAGAAGACGAATATTTACCGCCTTTGTTGTCATCAACAAATAACCAAGCAGAAGAATCAGACATAGAAGATGTTTTGCTTGACACTGAGAATGAAATTGAAATTGCCGAGGAAGACAATTCTGAAGATGAGCAGCTAGAGGTTGAGGTTGATAATTGTGATGACCTAGTTTTGCGTTCTAAAAACGGAAGTATCTGGCAATGCAGTCCCCCAATGCCTGCTCGTCAAACGCTCTCACAAAATATTTTACGAAAAAAATCTGGACCTTTGAAGACAACAAATTCCTTCTCAGTTCGGGAAACTTTCGCACGCATTTTTACTCCAGAAATGTGCAACATTATAATTCTAGAAACAAACCGCAAAGCCAAAACCATCCACGCGGTGTGGAATAAACAGCATTCCAACAAACCACCAAAAATTTGGAAACCTCTCGCACAAGAAGAATTTGGTGGTTATCTCAGGATAGTGATTGCTGCTGGAGTGCGACACTTTAAGAAAGAAAATCTGAGAGACTTGTGGAAAAGTGATTCTTACATATTGTACCGTGCGATAATGTCAGTCAACAGATTTTATTCCATCCAAAGATTTGTACGTTTTGACAATATGAATACCAGAACTGATAGATTGAAAACTGATAAAGCAGCTCCTATCTCAGAACTTTGGCTTCTATTGATGCAAAATTTGAAATTAAATTATACACCGTCTGAATGCCTAACGGTAGACGAACAACTATTTGCGTATAGATGCAGGACCAGGTTCACGCAGCCAAACCTGCCAAATATGGTATTAAAATTTGGTGGGTGTGCGATACAGCTAATTCTTACCCTCTTGTGGAGCAAATTTATACAGGGAAATCATCGCAAGGTCGTGAACAAAATCAAGGTGAGCGTGTGGTAAAATATTTATGCATTCATTATAAAAATAGTGGGAGAAATGTTGTGATGGATAATTTATTCACCACACTTCCCTTAGCTCGGTTTCTAATGTCATGGAAACTTTCGGTTGTGGGTACGCTAAAAAAATAAACCTTATACACCGCCAGAGATGTTGCCAAATAAAGGTAGGGAAGAACATTCTTCTACGTTTGGTTTTTTGAGGATAATATCACACTGGTTTCATACGTACCAAAACAGGGAAAGGCTGTAATACTTTTATCCACAGTGCACGACACTGCAAATGTATCTGGTCCAAAGAAAAACCTGAAATAATCCATTATTACAATTCAGGGAAAGGTGGTGTTGATAATATGGATAATATGGTGTCGCACTACTCTGTCAAATGTCGAACAAACCGTTGGCCTCTTGCAATGTTTTATAACATGCTTGACATAGCAGGATTAGCAGCATATATTATTTATACTGAAAATATCCCTCTTCAGAAGAAAACAAATTATCGTCGAAAATTTCTTTAAGAATTTGGAAAGCAATTATCTAGACCGAGAATAGAATTAAGAGCCAAATTACTAACTACACCAACTACATTGTGAAAAAATAAATAAGTGTGACAATTGCCAACTGTAAAAGAATTATTGTAATAAAAAATATTATAAAATTAATATATTTTTATCAAATAAACAGCGTTATTTTTTTTTATTACTGTGCCCCAAAGTTAAAGATTTGCAACAAAATAAATTTTTATTTTAGTAGGTACCAGGGTACCCCTGATGTGAGGAATAAGTATAAAAAATTTAAATGTCCATTATATAATTTTGAAAAGTTATAAAAAATACTGCATTGACAGAAAATGGTTTTTTATAATGAATTCTGAGATGTCACAACACCGTAGGCATAAATATCAACATTAGCAAATAAAAACATCACTTTTAAAACAGAATGGGTACCCAGAAACCCTGTCATGCAGACGAAGGTTAGGTAAAGTTCTTGAAATAAATATATCGGCTTGTTTTAATGTTTACCCAAATAATTCAATTGTTAAATAATTGTTTAAGTTTAGCAGGCTAACATATTTTAGAGCGAAACTCACTAGAACCTCCATTTTATCCTATATCTCTCCATATTCTTTTATATCTCCGCCAAATACCTCTTTTGGAACATGCTAATATTAATTTATATCACTAGAAACCCGGTGGAGGAAACTCCACAAAGAATGGCAGGATCATTTCTCTTTTTGTGCAGGTTTTTTATGTTTAAAGAGTAAAAACCGCTTTGATCAGGCTTCGGGAAAGGGTAGAGCTAAATTGAATATAGCTATACGGGCTGATTCTTTTAGACGTAAATTGGCTATTGTTTCCGGATACTGGAATATGTTTCCATGTTAAATTTGGTCCCTTTTTGTGAGGAACGGAATAGTTTCGTGCATATACCGGGTGTCATCTGTCATTGACACACTACAGCCATCTCTGTTTTTATAAAAGATAGAGTCAGATATATGAGCAAGGTAACGCAGAATTGTAAGCTGATTACAAATGCGGGTGTGTAATTTTTGTGTGGCTTCGGAAATGCAAACTGAGAAAAACGCACCTTACAGAAGTCCATAGAAAGGAGAACCCCCTTGTCAACCGTTCTTGACCACTAACCTACCACACCGTTTCTTCATGAAAAACTCCCAGTTTGCCCCAACGAAAATAAATGTAAAAAAATTATAGACCTTAAACTCAACTAAAACTACTGCCAAAGCATCAGAGAAATGTTCTATTTGAAATGCATTGTCTGGAAATATTTGTAGAATGAAGAAAAATTACACGCTTCTTGCATCTTTTCTGTATTCCTTTCAGGTTCTTTGCCTAAAAGTGGCCAATTTTGAGGTTTCATGTCGCGACTTTCACGTTTTAAGAGGAAAAACTATAAAATTTTCAAAGTAATTTGGTGGCATTTCTTAAACTTTTTGCACTAAAAAACTTAATATTGTCTTGTAAAATATAACAGATTTTGTTATCCACACAACATATTTTGTTTTTGTCCGTTTTTCTTGTCATCCGTGGCACACAATTTTTTATTCATTTCAACAACACACCACGAGGGCTCACTGCCTAAATACAATCGAACCGTGGGTGTTGACAAGGAGGAAAGAGGCAACTTGTTAATTCTGGACTTGAAGGTTTGGAGGTTCGGAGGAGAAGGAAAAACATGTGCCGGCAAGGAACTCCACAATTTGAAAATCCCCGGGGCAAAAGAGCGGGCAAAACAACATGTTCTATTTTTGGTAGCCTGGACAGTAATAGGGTGCATTTGCTCTGTTCCCCTGGTAGGTCTGTTGGGGGTAGCAGGTGGAGAAACTATGGAAGAAAGCTCCTCTGAGCAGTGCTCGTGCAGGTATTTATAAAAGAGAGAGAAAAGTCACCAACGGCAGTGAGCAAGGAATGGCAGCCTTTGGGTGAGGGTAGGGTCACCGATGAGATTTCTTCTGAATGGAGTCCAGGATAGCGAGCGTAGAAGCGGCAGCGGCACCTCAGATGTGGGAGCAGTATTCGCGGTTTGGACTTATTTGTGAAGTATATAAGGTATAGAGATTAGCTGGTGAAAAGTATTTACGAACCCGGAAGGGGAAACCTAATTTATTAGCAGTCGCTTCTGCAATCGATGTGGCATGTTAGTGCCAATTGAGATTTCGATCCACAGAAATGCCAACAAGTAAAAAGGACCCATTACTTTGAATAACTTGTTTGTTCATTGTGATGAGTCTAGGGCAGGTGTATCTCTTATGAGATAGAAAGCAAGACTGAGATTTGGTGGAGTTGAATTGTACAAGATTTATACTTCCCCAGTGTATTATTTTCCACAGAGACAGAACCCTAGATGAATCTGCGATCCTCATCTAATTGGGCTAAAGAGGCAGGCTTAGAATATTCTATATTTAAGTGGAGGGTTCTGTCATCCGCGTACCTGTGAATTGGGTTGGATGTGCTAGAGAGAAGGTCATTGATGTGGAGAAGAAACCAAGTAGGGGCAAAAGCTGACCCTTGAGGGACTTCTGCATTAATTGGATACAGTTTAGAGGAATGGTCATTCACGACAACAGAAATGCTCCGGTTGGAAAAGAAATTTGTTGTCCTGGTACAGAGTTTTGGTGGTAGGCTATAGGCCGGAAGTTTATTAAGCAGCGCTTCGTGCCAGACCTGGTGCAATGCTTTGGATATGTCTAGAGCGACAATCGGGGATTCACCGTGTAGTTCCATAGACTTGTTCCAAGAATGGGTGACAAGGGAAATGAGGTGGGCAGTTGATCTGTGCTGACGGAATCCTTGCTGCCTGTCGTGGATCAGACTGTGTTTAAAAAAATATATTTGTAATTCGGTGTTTATATACTTTTCCATCACTTTAGAGATGACTAAAATGAGAGAAATAGGCCTGTAAATGCTAGTAAGCGCTTTGGATCCTTTCTTGGGGACAGGTTGTACTCGAGCAGTTTTCCAGTTAGTAGGAAATATGCCTCTATTGTAAGATGTCTGAAACAGACGAGTCAGGACAGGAGCATGTTCTGGTGCGCATTTTTTGAGAACAATTGCTTGGATCTCGTCAAGGCCAGAGGCTTTCCTGCTATTAAGAGAAGAGAGCATCTTTCTATTTAGTTTTGAAAATCATACATTCGGGACTGTTGGTGGTTAAACATTTAGAGGTGGGTTGGGAGTAAAATTGCTTCTCACACTTAAAGTTACCGAACCCTTCACAGACTTTCCGCGTTACTCTGATTTCATCAGTAGTCAGAGTATACTGAAGAGGTCACAGACACCTTCGATAGGAAGTAAACCCTTTAAAATCTGGAGACTGACACTATGCAAAAAAATATCGTCAATCCGTTGCACCGAAAATCGGAGTGCAAATCTCATCGCAAGAGGTGTTAACTTTGTGGGCAACGAGTTCAGAATTTAGGAGAATTTAATGGAAATTCGCTAACTGAACGAACATGCCGCTACACTTTAAATTATCTTCAGCTCACTAAAAGACAGTTTCTTATAAATATTAGATACCATTAGCAGTATAAGCTAATTTTTAGATTATTTATTACAGCGAACTTTCAACCGACTTTTACATCCTTTATGTGGCCTATAGACATACGCAGTTTTTTTCGAAATAGTATATTTTTATAGATAGGGGACTTGGAAGCCGGATATTTAGGCAGGCGATTCAGTCGACTTGAAAATCAGTTTTCTACTCGACGGGTTGAAATATTCACATCTCCATCTCTTATTTATTGTACAATCTGAAATGAAATCTGGTCGAGCCAGCAGCAGTGCTCGAATATGAATTCAATATGAGTAGTATTGTCAAGCTTTCCTGGATTAATCAGCTGAAGTTTTAATGGCAGTACCACTACCAGTCATATTAAGATTCTGATGTTTTATGTGACTGGCGAAGTTCAAATTGGTAGATGTTATAATTAAATATTTAACCCCTTACCGCATGATTTTAGTGAACTTTCTTAGGAAAATTCACTAAGAAGAAGATATCGATGGTGAGACCTTTCGAAAATTTATTCAAATGAGCACGAATTGAGGCTTCCAGAACCCAAATCCAAGGTCAGTTAAAAAGAAAGTTTTATATATATATATATATATATATATATATATATATATATATATATATATATATATGTATGTATGTATGTATGTACTCAACCGATAACGCAAAAAACACATCACCAATCGAAACCAAATTTGGCAATTCCCTGCATTTTCTTAACAGCTTGGATGAGTTCGTTAGACAGTTTTGACAATCAAATACTTTTAGAAAAAATGCAAAAAACTGCTTGAATATCTTTTCAATTACTAAAACATTAAACTAAAACTTAACAGGCACGTACACATTGTACAGGTCGTCCTACCTACCAAATTTGAACTCAACTGGTTCAGTAGATCTTGAGTTATAACTAAATAAAAAATCAATAATCTACGATATAACCTGAAATTACGTCTAAATAGATGGCTATAATGTTAGACAAGGTCAGACAGATAAATCAGGGTTCCGCTGCCATTGCAAACAAAATCTCCAAATTAAGTTTTAAACAGACAGGCTACGAAAGTATGTCACAATAAACAATCAGCGGGGTTGCCATTTACTACAACCCTAATCTGAATCCGTAGATATCAGAAAAATGTAAATAATTAAAAATTTTAATGAAAGTGATTCAATTTGGTTAAAGAAATCTAGAACTACGTTTTATTATGTACAAACATTAAGCCTCATATTTTCATGTAATTTAAAAGCCATCTCCATATCTCTAGTTCAATCTGATAACACCATCATTTGTCATTTGTTACCTGACAGGAGTCATGAGAGAAACGTGTACCTTCTGCGCATAACCTTGAAATCGACTCCGCTAATACCTTAGAATCTCAGAATATAAAACAATTGCCTATATTCTATACCTATATTCTAAGGTTAATACAAATAGTAGGTAAATAATAACCCAACTTTTAATTTTAACATAAATTTAACAAATGCCTTTGACCGTCCACTGTGACTGTAGTATATTATGATTCTAACATCCAATTAGACAAATAAGAAAGTTTTTATCTACATCAGATTGAAGTTCCTAATCAATGCATGTAGGTATTGTATTACTAAAGTGAAACAAAATTATTTCAAGAAGAAATATACTTACCGCAAACTAATATAAGTGTAATACCTAGGGTAATGCCAGGGGAGCCATTAAGTCCTGGGTCAGAAACCAACACAACGTGTACTGGGCGGACTGTCCAGGGCTCAGACATGGGAAGTCAATAATTGACGGACCCAGTTCAAAGAGAGCTGTGGAGCTGCTAAACCTTAGCAGAGGACAGCTCAGAAACACAACAGGTCTCTTGACGGGACACATGGCCGTCAAGAAACACCTGCATAAAATGGGGCGGTTCGAAGGGGACCTCGCATGCAGACTATGCGGCGAGGGGGAGGAATCAGCCCAGCACATCTTGTGTGAGTGTATAGCTCTGGACTGCAAAAGACAACTGATCTACGGTCACTCTAGACCGGAGACAGAGCAATATAAAACTTCACCCTACCAATCGCTGTGCAGACTAGTTCAAGGCACAGTGATCTTGGAATGGGTGGAGTAAGACTAAGGGTATGCACAATCAACCAAGGGTTGCGGTGCTATCGGGGCGGCAAGGCCGCGGACGAGCCCTGAGGGAACAAAAAAAAATACCTAGGGTACCTAGATACTTACGGTTTTCTTTACTCTTAGCTTTTACTCTTTATGGAACATTTGAAGTAAAAAAAAAACTACAAAATATCATAAAGCTGTTCAAATTACATATATACTCAGATGTACAGTGTAGATTATTAAAATTTTAAATTCAAAATTTTGTATTGTTATTTATACTCTTTTCATTTTCAAAAAGTATGGATACAGTAATAATAAATAAGTGTTGAAAAGAGTTTAGGTGCAGCAAGTGCGTTATGGTAGCGAATTTTCGAAAAATATTTCAGTTAGTGATAACTCAATTTCTCATTAAACTAGAATCTTCAGTTTTGGAACATAGAAAAACCCATATAAAGACAGCGTGCGTACTAGATTTAAAAAATAACTAGAAATGTCCTTTGAAAAAACTTTTTGTTATTTTGTTTGCAGAAACTGGTTCGGTTAAGTTGACTAAAATGGATCATCCAAGCGAATAATTAGGTAACATACATTTCTTTTGGAAATAAAAATTAAATTTTCGGTTAATTTGCAGTTTCACACACGGAGGACTTTTTAGAAAAAGCAATTTATAAACATGCTTAGAACCCTTTCTGAAAGCACATACCACAAGAAAAATGTCTTGCAAGCGGACCCTAAGAAAGTTACATTACCAGGAGTGAATAGGGGTGCTGGGCGGAGAAGAAGATAAAAGGAAAATGTGAGTAAAAAGTGCGAAAAAAATAGCTTACTTGGACCTCTATAAGCTACCTTTTACCCATTTTCAGCCAAACTTCCTTAAAATCCTGTTTACTTCGCCCAGAACCCTTATTCACCGCAGATCCCGCAACTTTGTTGGGGGTTGTTCCGAAGAAATTTTACTTGTTTATATTGTTCTTGTTTATGCCTTGAAGGTGATTGTAGGTATGTAAAAGGGGGAGGAGAACCCCCATGATGAAGCCGGGAACCAAGATTTTTAATTTACGTTTAAATTGTTACCTCATTTTATTTGTTTAAAATATTTTTCCAAAAATAAATTTGAGGTTGCCTTGTTTGTTAGTCTCACATTTAAAAAAAGTATGAATACAGCAACAGCAAATAAGAGATGAAGAGTGTCTGGGTGCACCAAGTACGTTTTGGTAGAGAATTTTCGTAAAAAGGTTTCAAATCCGATAACTCAAGTTCCCATTGAGCTATATTCTTCAATCTTGAGCCATAGTAAAACCTATGTAAAATACCTTTTTGGTTGTTTTGTTTGCAAAAACCAGTTCGATTGGGTTGACTAAAACAAAACCATCCAAACAATTAATAAGAAAAAATACCTGCCATATTGATAATTTGGCAGGTACATTTCGTTTGTAAATAATTAATTTTTTTCTGCAAAACTTTTGTAACTTTAATCAAATTTGTAACACAATCTGTTAAAGCGACTTGTAGTATTCACATATTTATATATACCAAATTTTTATTTTCTAGCTCCATAGAAAATAGAAATTTCTTCAAGTAATCTCTTGGGAATCATTGGGACTAAGGCTGTCAACAGAATAAGTATGTCCACATCTTCAGCAGTAATGACGACGCTGTCGAATTCGCTGGCCTTGGATATGGCGGTGTTGATGATCATCACGTCGGCGTCCTCATGTGCCTGCTTTACTTCGATGCTAGCATCTGCCATTCGTGTCATCAACATCGAAATGATTATTGTGATCGTTTGATAAGAACTTTTCTTGTGCAATGGTCACCTTGGTAGATGAGGAGAACACGATTTTGGTTTCTGATTGTAATGCAGAACGGCGAGCTCGTTCTGCGGCTTTGGTGCTTTTATATCGATCAGAAGAGTAACTAATATCAATACCAACATGGAGTGAGTATGGTTGGATTTCAAGAAGAAAATTAGCTTTTGTGAATTGGGGTTGGCTGGGGAAGGAGGGAGCGGGGGTTTCGCAAGTTGGCGGTTGTAACCAGAAATCATAATGACAACAACATTTTACAATAATTCGGTCGGGTATAACAGAAGAATAAGGTGGAATTCTGCATTCTTCGGCATTTTTTAGCGAATTTTGATTTAAAAAAATTTCGTAGCGTCATATCTCGGTAACGATTTGACATATAAACATGTTTGAATAGTCAAAATAGTAGGAAATTTAACGTTCGCCAAAAAAGTCTGATACGTTTTCGCCGTGGTATGTAAGGGAAAAAGTTATTAAGGAAAAACCGGAGAAGGGTCTAAAATTTTGTAGTACCCCCCCCCTATTTTTTCGCACAGGGTCCTCGACATCCAAAAGTTGAGAAAATGTTAATTAACCACCTCTGAACAACATTCAAAAGTTTTATTAACTTCCGACCTTTTTCCACCTGACCCCACTTTTTCCAACCTGTCGACTAGACTAGAACCCCAAAATAAAGACGTTGTTACTGACTCAGAGCATAACGATGAGAACATTGAGTCCAAAGCTTTGGATACACAGAACACCGCAAGTAACATCTAAAATCAATTAACCGCTGCCGATACGATTAATGCGCCAATTGATACGTCTTTCCAAAAATTTCAAGAAGCTCGAGATTCTGCTAGACAGTCACTGGAACGGCAAGCTGATAAAATTTTGAAGCGTTCTAATGTTAAATTTCCAGTTTTTCGAGTTGCAGTAATATGCTAAAGTGTTAGAGTTAGGGTACCAGAGGTTGATAGAGCCAAGGCAGACAGACGAGATATAATTGCAGTAATTATTTCTATTGAAAAACGAGTCCTTTATAAGTTAGCAACAAAATATGGGATTTTAAACCAACTATATTCAAGAAACAGATTTACTGTTTGTAAAGACAACTTTATTTCAATCGACGAAGTTCCAAAAACTGATATTACTCTGAGAGAATGTGCTCGTAAAGGCAAGGCTTCCAGCATTGCAATTGTGATGTTGAATGTAACTCAAACCGTTGTAAATGCAGAAAATCACACATTAGTTTCAATTCGAAGTGTCGCAATAGGAGGTTCTACAAAGATAAATAATATTTGTATTTCGGGATTCTTTCAAAATGACCTTTGGATTTTACGAAGAATATAATTGTTTTTTATTTTTAGTATTCAAATAAAAAGATTGTAACAACTTTGTTAAAATAAAACCTCTGGACGCAGCAAGTGCGTTATGGCAGTGAATTTTCATAAAAATATTTTTAAATAGCAAATATGTGTGTTTTTTTAAAGAAAGCAGGCATCAAATTTAGTTACCAGTATAACCTATATAGTAAAAACAATGTACCATGTTTCATCAAAACAACTTTATTGTTTGAAAATGTACAAAAATTTCCGAAAGTAAACTTAAATTGTTCCCGAAAAAACTGGTTTTCTGGTCAACCTTATAGGTTAATAGCAAATTGATTCAAAATTTGAAGCATTTAATGAAAATTCGCTACCATAACGCACTTGCTGCATCCCGAATTTTTTTTCTTACAAAGATGTATTATATTTCGATGGAAAATACAAAAATGCAATAGCATAGGGCGTGTTCGATTAAAAAAATTCACTAAAAAAAAAGAAAATTTGAATCACCAACGACTTATGTAATTGTGGAAATATTTTTTAAGATGTAGCTTAAGACACCCTACAATTAATGTATACAACTTTTTTTAGTAACTTGCATAATAACGGATATATTGCGCTTTAATGATTTTTTACGATAATTCGACAAAAATTATATTGACCATTAAACGATAAACTCTATAGCCAACACTACTGCTAAAGTATCAGAAAAAGGGTCTATTTGAAATGAATTTTCTGGGAATATTTTAGTAAAATGAAGGACAATGACGATTGAAACTAAGAGCTCAGGCTTTGTAAAACATTATTCTTGAGACATTTTCCTCCCATAGATCATATTAATTTCAGGTTCATTGCCTAAATATTAACAATTTTGACGTTTAAAATCGCGACTTTGACGTTTTGAGGAAAACCCAAATTTATTTTTCTTTAAATGCCTGTAACTTTTTTGTCCTTTACCCGACAGCGCTAAATTTTGGTAGGTAGCTTACATATAACGATATAAACCCGCGTACCAAATTTCGTTGCCCTTACTTTGTTAATTCCGGAGATATAAATTTTTTTCGATTTTTTTCGAAAGAAAACACAAAATTTTCCGGGAAAACCTCGGCGGATTTTCCTGGCTAACAAACTTATCCAAGCTACTCGCGAAAGAAAGGTACTCACCAAATTTTATCAAGATAGGTCTATTATTTTTTTAGTTATAGGTGTGACACATAAATATATAAACATATATATATATATATATATATATATATATATATATATATATATATATATATATATATATATATATATATATATGTATATATATATAAACATATAAAGTCTGAAACCGACCTCGGATTTGGGTTCCAGGGGTCCTAAATAGCGCTCATTTGAAGAATTTTTTTTAAAATTCAAAAGTCGAGATCTCCTCATTAGTGAATTTTTTTTAAGAAAATTCACTAAAAGTAATTTTAGTTTGTTTAAGTAACTGATTAATTTTTTAGCGAATTTTTTTAAAAAAAAATTCGCTTATGGGGAGATCTGTGTATATATATATATATATATATATATATATATATATATATATATATATATATATATATATATATATATATATATATATATATATATATATATATATATCCGACCGATAACTCAAAAAATCATGGACCGATCTTGACAAAATTTGCACAGTACCTTCCTTTTGCAAGTGGCTTGGACAAGATCGTTAACCAGGAAAATCAGACTAGGTTTTCCCGGAAAATTTTGTATTTTCTTTATAAAAAAATTCATATCTCCGGAAATAACAAAGTAAGGGCAACCAAATTTGGTACGCGTGTTTGTATTATAAAGAGTGAACTCTCTACCAAAATTTAGGTCCCTATCTTTAAAGACAAATAAGTTATGGGCAGTTAAAGCAACAAATTTTAGAGTTTTCCTCAAAACGTCAAACTCGCAATATTAAACGTTAAAATTGGCAATGTTTAGGCAAAGAATGTAAAACAAATACCGTTTGTGAAAAGAAAATGTTTGAAGAAGAGTGTTCTGCAACCCTTAAGTTTCAGATTCAACCGTCATCGCCCTTTATTTTACTAAAATATTTACAGAATATCCATTTCAAATAGACCCTTTCTCTGATACTTTGGCTGTCAGTTTAGTTAAGTTTGGTGGCTTTTTGGATATTTATTTGTAGGTTTAGTGAAGTTTATGGTTTAACGGTCTATAATTTTTTTTAAGCTAATTATCGAGGAAAAAATTTGCTAATGCATTTTTGCACTTTTTATCGAAATCTGATGCGTTTATAAGAAAAAAATCTGGACGCAGTAAGTGCGTTTTGGTAGCGAATTTTCGGTAAATTTGCAGTTTAGCTCCCGAACGCTTTTCAAAACACTGTTTTCAGAAACCTGCCTAGACCCCCCCCCTGGATCCACAAACCCCAAAAAACACTTCTTGTTCATACTCCCCAAGGAAGTTACGGGACCAGGAGTGAGTAGGGGTGCATAATTTTTTTTTAGCTAATTTTTGTAGAACAAATTCGTTAATGCATTTTTGCATTTTTTATCGAAATATGATGCGTTTGTAAGAAAAAAAATCTGGACGCAGTAAGTGCGTTTTGGTAGCGAATTTTCGTTAAATTTGCAGTTTAGCTCCCGAACGCTTTTCAAAACACTGTTTTCAGAAACCTGACTGACCCCCCCCCCACCCGATACACAAACCCCAAGAAAAATTTCTTGTTCACACTCCCCAAGGAAGTTACGAGACCAGAAGTGAGTAGGGGTGTATAATATTTTTAAAACTAATTTTCGTAGAACAAATTCGTTAATGCATTTTTGCATTTTTTTATCGAAATATGATGCGTTTGTAAGAAAAAAATCTGGACGCAGTAAGTGCGTTTTGGTAGCAAATTTTCGGTAAATTTGCAGTTTAGCTCCCGAACGTTTTTCAAAAAACTGTTTTCAGAAACCTGCAGGTGGGGTCCTAGTAATGTTTCTGAAAACAATTTGTTGAAAATCGTTCGGGTGCTAATCTGCAACTTTTCAGAATTTTCATTAAATCCTTCAAATTTCAATAACTCAATTTGCTATTAACGTAAGCTTTGTTGGATAGAAAACCAACATTTAAGTTTATTTTCGGAAAATTTTTGTATATTTTCAAACCATAAGTAATTTTTATAAAATATAGAACATTGTTTCTACTACATAGGCTATACCGGTAATCAGATTGATGCCTGCTCGCATTCACTATTAAAAACATTTTTATGGAAATTCACTTCCATAACACATTTGCTGCATCCAGACATTTAAAAAATGTTTATATATTTTCAAACAATAAATTGATTTCAATGAAATATGGTACATTGTTTCTACTATATAGGCAACCAAGTTTGATGCCTGCTTTCATCAAAGAAAGACATTTGCTATTAAAAATATTTTAAAGAAAATTCGCTACCATAACGTACTTGCTGCGTCCCGAGATTTAGAACTTATGATTTTATGAAGAATTTTAGTTGTTTTTAATTTTAATTCTTAAATAAAAACGTCTTGAGCTACAAATCACCATGTTTTGTTACTTTAACCAAACTCCTTGAGAAATTATTCATAATAGCCAGTCAATGTGATTTGATTATTCTTTAGATATTTAGCACATTGACCAATTGCTACGGTTATTATTAATAATAACCGTATTTATCACTTTAACCGTAACATATAGAATAGATAAGTATAGCAATATGTGTCTAATTTCAAATATTGTTTTCTTGGATACGATCTTGACCAAATCTTTCTAATGGCGTTTCTTTTTTTTTCAGGTTAGTGGTAAGCCGAGAGCCAGTCGTGTTAGACGAATACGACAAAAAAAAAAGGTAATTCCTATATTTGCTTGCACCTCTATATTTAAATAATGTCATGTTCAATATCGTGTCATAAAACCAATACAATGTAATCAATTTTAGTAGAGAAATATTGTTTGATATGCCTCTTGCGTGCAATGCGAGCATTCCAGAGATTAGTTCGAATTTAACTGCACAAATATGCAAACGTTTCACAAATATGACATTTTTTACGTTTCGACACTACTATAAAGTTATTTCGACGCAGATTCTAATAAAAATATATCGAAATATTGGGATGAATGCATAGGCGGGTACACGCATAAAGTGTGCCAGCAGATTCAAAATATATCGAAATATTGGGATGAATGCATAGGTGGGTACACGTATGAAGTGTGTCAGCAGATTCAAATTGTAAGGTCACAAGACGGTAAATAAAACCAAATTGTAAAAAAGTCTGGACGCAGGTAGCATTGTGGTAGCGAATTTTCATAGCAAGGGTTGTTCCGAGTTTATAGCATTTAATTCGTTAACTCGTCGCTATGTTGCGTGTTACCTCTTTGAAACTTAGGTTTTTGTACTGTGGTTGGTACTGACATTTGTGTCAGTTGAGGTAGCAGAGAACTTCAAGCAGCGTTGAAAAATCATTCATCACAACGCCAGTCAACAAAGAAAATCAACATCCGTCTGATAACAATCAGCTATACCCAACTAGCAATTTGATGTTTTATTGTAGTCGTAAGAACGTTTATACAACAGTTTTTATAAAACATGACTGTTCCTATAAACGTTTTGGTCACGTTTATACAACGCCTATAAACCCAAAATGGGAGCAGATTTATACAACACTTTAGTTCTTTAGTTTATTTTATAAGGGTTGTGTAAGGTGTTATAGAATAGTTTTAGAAATGTTTACAGAGCTGTAAAAGAATATGATATACGATAATTATACAACATTTTTATAAGGAACAATAATAAAACTAAAAATCATTTACCATGGTGCCAGTTATAGAGCCTTAATACAGTTACTATAAAACATGTTTTATTAGAATTTCTTTATAGTTTACTTTGCATCATTTTGTTGCATACTGCAATACCTATAAGAGTGATATGTCTTTGAAATGTTTTTGTTAGAACTATTTTATCCTACAACTGTTCTCTAATATTATGAAAGTAATATAAGTACTAAAATATGATGGCGTAAGAAATAATGTTAGTACGGTGTGAAAATTAAACTCAAAAGTCTCCTTTTGGCTACAGCAAGATGAATTTCACCTGCGAAGAAAAATTTTCTGTGTAAAATATGCTACATATATGATAAATTTTAAAGGGCCCTCGAAATAATGAATATTTCTTTAATTTGTAAAAATCAACTCGAAATTAAATTTTTCGTTTTTCTCATTTTATTGACCTAAACCCATTCTGTTACACATTTCGCATGTTTTATATTCCATATGTATTGTGAAAATTGTCAGGTCACAAATATTTCTATATTTATTGATTTTTTTTCCGTTCAAGATGGCTACCAAAGAAATACAGGACATGCATAAAAACATGGCGTCTGCTTTATAAATCACTTTTATCACGACTGCAACCATTACATAACTATTTTATCTCTTAAGACACTGCTACAAAACAGAAGATATATTAAAACCTGTAATATGAACAGAGACGTATTTAAACAAAAATAAAGTAGGCTTGGCATTGACTTTTATTGTCAATTTTAAAGTTTGGCTTTTACAGTAAAAAGTAGACTAGCGCCACCGATATTTGCCAAGTCTCTATGTATGCTTTACATTATTACTACATTTTTCTCCCCATTCCTACAAGGGATCAAAAAGTTTTAGGATTTCGATATTTTTATTTTACTATAATCCCCTGCAGTTAATAATAACAAAGCCAATTTCTTAACTTTAATTAATTTCAAGTCAGAAAATAATTTCGGATCTTAATGCATGCACGTGCGTGTGTAAGGATATGTATGTCTATGTAATATGTAATTTGATGTGTATGTAATATCTCTACTTGTTGTATCATGATCATGGGTAACTAACCATTAACAACTATTTATGGCTAAGTAGAGTCCTGTGCCCTAATATTTGGGCAAACTGATGATCATATTGACAGTGCGGCTTCAGATGGCGCAGTAAGCAGATTGTTACACAAACAACGCTTATAGAGCTTTAAAATAATATGTTTCCCATTGCTGCACTGAGAAAGACCTGCGCGTAGCTCTATAACACATATAGTGTATTTACATGTTCTATAAAAGCATTTTCGGCAACACTTACACATCAGTATAGTGCTAAACTCGCGTTAGCTGCGATATTTATGCAACATAAATGTAGTAGCAATATGTGACTAAACCTCAAACCCAAATTGTTGTGCTGCTTACTATGTAAAACACTACTAACATGTTTATTAACAAATTTGCTACTTTCTAAAATATTTTTATATTTATTGACTCTCCTTCGAAAAGCACCGCCTCTCTTTACCTGTCTCCATTTATTTATTGATTGCAAATTGGACATGTTTAGAAATTACACGCTACAGAATACACAACTTGCCACTAGATAAAAAGTATATAACTGTGCTTCTTACAAAAGCTATAATATGTTTTATAAAGATCCCAGCGAATGTCCTATTACAGTCGCGTTCCATCCAACAATAAAACAGTTTTTTAACACCTGCGTTCAAGTAGACTATGCAATTTGCAGCTATATTGTATCATAGAAAATGTTTACAAAACTGTTTTATAATTGCTCACGTAATCACTTAAAGAATAGCTCTATATATGTTTGCAAGTTGACAGATATGTTTGGAAGATCGTTGTTATAAAGCCATTATAGAACAATTTTGTTCTGTAAGCTAATATATTTTATAACGATTGTTGTATAGACGTTTACAAAACAATGAAAAACGAAATCTCTAAAACGTTTTATAATTCTGCTCTAAGAACATTCTAACAATAAGTTTAAAGAAGCATTTTGCTGCGAGAAGCTAAATACTCACCTTGGCAGTCTTAATAGAACAAAACTGTTTTCGAAGAGCAGTAATATAACAGTAACACAACAAATTTGCACTATTATTAAAAAATTATAGAACATTTTTGTTAGTTGGGTATGTTATACATGTCCTAAGTTGGCAACAATGACTTATCCTGACAGGATGTCAACCGTGTCAATCATTATTATTATTATCATTGTACGAATCAAGAATGGACTGTTAAGTTAAGAATAAAAAGGTTATCAGTTAGCATTAATAGCTTTTATTTAATTATATACAGCTTTCTATAACATGGTGTCAGGTTATTGTACAGCAAAATGAATGAGCAGAATTTCCAAGAGTTCTTGCAAGCTCAAACGCAAGCAATGCGTTTAATGCAAGAACAAATAATGTCATTGCAGCAGCAGTTAGGTACAACTACGAACCAAGAAAGCTCTCCTATAACAGCAAACACTCATGTACCGTGGCCTAAACCACTGCAGACGGACGGTGATACATATGAGAACTTCAATCTTTTCAAGTCAAACTGGGAAATATATCAAAAAGCAACAGGCATTGATAAATGGTCTCAAGAAAAAAACGAACAAAAAGTTAACATACTGTTAACTATTGTGGGTGATACAGCCAAGGTAAAATTTAACAATTTTGACCTAACAGAAGAAGATAAAAGCAGCCCAGAATTAGTTCTGGAAAAGATAAGTACAAAATTGTTGTCAAAACGAAATTTATTGTATGAACGCTGGCAATTTCATAATTGTATACAGTTGGACAATGAAACTTTTGAACAATATCTAGTGAGAACAAACAAAATTCTAGACAAGTGTCAATTTGATTATATTAAACAGGAAGACATAAAAACTACCATGCTTCGGGACCGTATAGCATTTGGAATAAAAGATAATGAATTGAAGAAACAGTTTTTAAAAACGAACCCTGATAAATTAAGTTTAGATGAACTCATTAATACCTGTAAAATAGCAGAAATCACTGAAGACCGTTTTAAGCAAATGAAAGTTGAGAAAACACAAGAGGTGCATAAAGTTGAAAGACGAAAAGAAAATACCTGCAAGTGTTGTGCCAAACAGCACATATTTCAAACCGGCATTTGCCCAGCCTATAAATATCAATGTAAAGTGTGCAGTAAGGTAGGACACTTTGAAATATTATAAATATCAATGTAAAGTGTGCAGTAAGGTAGGACACTTTGAAATATGTTGCTATAAGAAGATAAATGAGAATGCAAGGCAAAATAAAAAGTATGAAAAAAAAAGTATGAAAATTCAAGAAATAAAGCAAAGGTTAAAGAAGTTCAAGCAAGTGATCAAGGTGAATCAGACTCAACCTCAGACAGTACAATTTGCAAAATTATAAATAATACTAAAGTGGGTGGTAAGATTCAGGCCGAATTAACATTCCAGTTTGGAGGAGTATGGAAAAAAGCTATATGTGACTTAGATACAGGGGCAGATGTTTGTGTCATAGGTTATAATTATTTAAGAAAGATGTGTACTCCAAACAAATTGCAGCTAGAGGTATCCAGCCAAAGCTTAAAAAATTTTGGTGGCTCAAATATTCCAGTAAAAGGTCAAATAAAGTTGCATTGCATGTACAACAATAAGAAGCACAAAATAAAGTTTCAGGTGGTTGATGTTGAGCACGGACCACTTTTGTCTGCAAGGGTATGTTCTGTTTTAGGCTTGATAAAATATTGCAATTCAATTAACAATGCAGAGGTACCAAAGCAATTAGAAATGTATTATGAAGCATCGCATAATATCATTAAACAGTATGAGGATGGTTATGGTTTATTGGCAGGAGAGGTTGTTTTGGATGTAGATAAATCTGTTAAACCGGTTATACAACGAGCAAGAAGGGTTCCTATTTGTTTAAGGCACAAACTTCAAGAAGAATTAGATAAATTACAGGAAGCAGATATCATAGCTAAAGAAGTGCAACATACTGATTGGGTGAGTAATATATTAGTTGTAAAAAAGGCTGACTCCTTCAGAATTTGCTTGGATCCCATACCTTTAAACAAGGCTTTAAAACGCCCAAATTATCAGTTTACAACTATTGACGAAATATTACCTGACCTAGGTAAAGCAAAAATATTTTTAACAGTTGATACGAGAAAGGGTTTCTGGCATTTAAAGTTAACGGAGGAAAGTAGTAAAATGACATGTTTTTGGACCCCATTCGGACGTTATAGGTGGCTAAGACTTCCATTTGGCTTATCATCTAGTCCAGAAATTTTCCAGATGAAATTGAGGGGAATAACTCACGGTTTGAGAGGCATTGAAATTATGGCTGATGATATCCTTATCTATGGCTCAGGTGATGATAAGGCAACAGCCTTAATATATCATAATAACAACCTGGAAGCGTTATTAAAAAGGTTTAGGCAATTAAATTGTAAGCTTAATAAATCAAAGCTTAACGTGTGTAAGAATTCAGTTAAATTCTATGGATTTATTTTGACGGATGAGGGATTAAAGCCGGATTTTTCAAAAGTTGCAGCAATAAAAAATATGCAAGAGCCTGTTAATAAACAGCAGCTGCAATCGTTTCTGGGACTTTGTACTTATTTGGAAAGGTTTTTAAATAATCTTAGCACAGAAAGTTATGTTCTAAGAGTGTTGACGCACGATAAAACCCCTTGGAGGTGGGGTGAACCAGAGAAGCAACAGTTTTTTAAACTCAAATCGATGATAGAAAATATTCCAACTCTAAAGTATTACGATATTAACAAGCCTATAACAATAGAATGTGATTCAAGTTCAGTTGGGCTGGGGACAGCGATTTATCAAAATAATAAAGTAATAGCGTTTGCCTCCAGAGCATTAACAAAGGCAGAAAAAAATTATGCCATGTGTGAAAAGGAACTTCTAAGTATAGTGTTCGCATGCACAAAATTTGAGCAGTTTGTTGTTGGAAATCCTAACGTTACCGTTAAAACTGATCATAAGCCACTTATAAAAATCTTTCAAAAACCCCTTTTGCAAGCTCCAAAACGTTTACAGTTAATGCTCATGATACTTCAGAGATATAACTTAAATGTTCAGTTTGTGTCAGGAAAAGACAATATTGTAGCTGATTTTTTCTCGAGACAACAAGCAAACTTAGAAGATAAAGATTTTGGGAGTGAAATAGGTAAATTTCACGTGTATGAGATTAATAGGGAAGAAAACGTTCTCAAGTCTATTAGTGAAATTTTATTAAATAGTGAAATAGATATGACTTATGATAGATTTAATACAATAAAACAGGAAACTAAAACGGATCATGCATTGCAAAAGCTAATAGAATACATAAACGATGGTTGGCCTAAGTATATCCGTGATACACCTGATCAAGTGAAAATATATTTCAAATATCGTAATGAACTGACGACACAAAACGGCCTGATATACAAGAATGACAGAATTTTGATACAATATAATCTGAGAGAAGATATGATTAGCAGGGTCCATTTGAGTCATAATGGTACTGACTATTCTGTGAATCTAGCGAAACAAAATATCTTTTGGCCAGGTATGATAAACGATATTATAAATAGGATTCAAAACTGCTCAGTATGTGCCAAATACAGTCAGTCTCAGCAAAACTTGCCGATGCTATCTCATAAGATTCCTGATTATCCATGGCAAATAATATCATTAGATGTATTTTTTGCTAACTATAAAAGCAAGCAGCAAAAATTTCTGGTTATGGTAGATCATTATTCAGATTATTTTGAGATTAGCACTCTAAAAGATTTAACACCAAAATCGGTCATTACGGCCTTAAAGAAAAACTTTGGACGTTATGGAATACCTGAAATAGTTTGCCCTGATAATGGCACAAATTTTGTAAACAAATCAATGCAATAATTTGCGAATAAATACCAATTTAAACATACTGTGAGTGCTCCTTACCATCACAAAGGAAACGGGAAGGCAGAATCCGCTGTAAAAATTGCAAAACGACTAATCAAGAAGGCAGAGGAATGTGGTGAAGACGTCTGGCTTGCTCTGCTCCACTGGAGAAATACTCCCAATAAGATAGGATACAGCCCATTCCAAAGGTTAATGGGAAGATTTACAAGAACGACAATCCCATCAAAGACAGAAAATTATATTCCAGTAATGCCTGACAATATGTCAAAAATTTTGGAACATCAAAAGCAACATAACAAAAAATTCGATGACAAATCGACAAAACAACTACCCGAGCTTGATATAGGTGAGAAAGTATATGTACAAATGAAACCGGATACAGAGAAGCTGTGGTATACAGGGAAAGTGAGTGATAAATTTAATGGAAGACATTACGAAGTAGAAGTAAATGGTAGCAAATACCACAGAGACAGAATACATATCAAACCTCATAAAAGTATTGAATATTCTACGCCTGAATTAAGGAGGGCAGACATACAACAAGAGAGAATTGTAGTTACAAACAATAGTCATCACAACAAAAAGGAGATAGTGACACCCGAAAATCAAACAGTTCTATCAAACCAAAAGGAGTCAGAGGGAATAGAACCAGAGAACAGACCAAGAAGACCATACGAAGATACTGAAAGTTTTAGGCTGCAGGAAGAAGAAAGTAGGGAAAACAATCCACAGAGGCTGGAACAGATACCAACCAAGAATAGGCCAAGAAGACAGTGTAAAATACCAGAACGTTTTAAAGACTATGAACTTTTTGATATTTCAATTTAAAATTTAAGTTTAGAAAGGATATGATGTTATACATGTCCTAAGTTGGCAACAATGACTTATCCTGACAGGATGTCAACCGTGTCAATCATTATTATTATTATCATTGTACGAATCAAGAATGGACTGTTAAGTTAAGAATAAAAAGGTTATCAGTTAGCATTAATAGCTTTTATTTAATTATATACAGCTTTCTATAACAGGGTACATACAGTCCATTTATAAATAAATGACACCTTCCATCCAAAAGCTCTGAGCTCTGGGAGAGGTTACATAGCAAAGACAATACACACACACACACACACACAACACACAACACACAACACATAGCGACAGAAACTGCCACCACCGGGAATATAACTCGAACACTCCATTTCAACTCAAGTCAACAAAATTATAATTTAATAAATTTACGAACATTTACATATATTAAAGAATATTAAATGTATGACGACATAGGATAGTAACTGCCAAACTCCTATCTAGTAGATTTAATTTCACAAGGTGTATTTTTAGTAGAAATGGAGATTGGAAAGTTTCCAGTAGGGAATTTATTTTCACATTAACAGTTTTCTTTAATGTTACTGGAAACATTCCTGGAAACTTTACTTGGAAACTTTCCCCGTTATTTTCATGTAAATGTCAATTTGTGGGCCAGTAACCAGAAACCTTCGAGAATACATAATGTTTGCGCATCATCGTTCATTTAATTTCATTGAAAAAGTACGTTTATTTTGAAAACGGTCAACTTTTTCAACTTCAAAAAGTATACCTTTTTTGTGTGAAACTAAATTGGCTTTCTTTATTTTTGTTCAAAAGTGTGCACATACATGGTGGACAAAAGTTATGACCATGTTAATGAACCAGCGTTTCTGTCAGTGGCGCCACCACGTGGTAGTGGTGAAATTAATACCGTCATCTGACTACGCATGATCCCTAATTATACCATGCCACATTTCATAATAACATGTTAAACCACTTTCCAGATATTTGAAAAAGTCTGGACGCAGCCGGTGCGTTATGGAAGTGAATTATCATAAAAATGTTTTTAACAGCAAATTCGAGCAGGCATCAATCTGATTACCGATATAGTCTATATAGTAGAAACAATGCACTATATTTTATCAAAATTACTTATTGTTTGAAAATGTAAAAAAAAAATCCGAAAATAAACTTAAATGTTGGTTTCCCAGTCAACAAACATTACGTTAATAGCAAATTGAGTTATTTAAATTTGAAATATTTAATGAAAATTCGCTACCAAAACGCACTTACTGCGTCCAGATTTTTTTCTTACATACATGCATCATATTTCGATAAATGATCCAAAAATGCATTAACGAATTTTTTCTACGAAAATTAGCTAAAAATTATAGACCGTTAAACCATAAACTTAAATAAACCTACAGAGAAAGCATCAACTTAACTAAACCGACAGCCAAAGCATCAGAGAAAGGGTCTATTTGAAATGAATTTCCTGTAAATATTTTATTAAAATGAAGGGCAATGACGGTTGAAGCTAAAACTTAAGGGTTCGCAGAACACTCTTCTTGCAACATTTTCTTTTCAGAATCCGTATTTGTTTCACGCCCCCTGCCTAAACATTGCCAATTTTAACGTTTCAAATGTTCCTTTTAACTTGCCCATAACTTTTTTGTCTCTAACTCAAAGACCTAAATTTTGGCACACGGGTCACTTATTATAATACAAATACGCTTACCAAATTTGGTTGCCCTTACTCTGTTACTTCCGGAGATATAAATTTTTTTAGAGAGAAAACACAAAATTTTCCGGGCAGGCCACTTACAAAAGGAAGCTACCTTACCAAACTTGATCAAGCTCCTCCCATTATTTTTTGAGTTATCGGTTATATATATATATATATATATATATATATATATATATATATATATATATATATATATATATATATATATATATATATATATATTAAATTCATAAGAAGGTTTTCTTTTCATGTTTGCTATTACATAATTAGTTTAGTAGAACTCATGTTATATGTAAGTATTTTAAACTTTTATATTTTTTCCAAATAATTTGTAAACTTTTTTTCTTTCCATGTTGTAGATTTTTCCGAAAGCTCGGCCTATAATAAAGAGTTTTATTCTACAACTGACGGCTTTCTCACATTTTTTTGATAAAAAACACTATTAACATCACAAAAATTTAATACTATATATATATATATATATATATATATATATATATATATATATATATATATATATATATATATATATATATATATATATATATATATATTTGTAAAACATTATTCTTGAGACATTTTCCTTCCATAGATCATATTAATTTCAGGTTCATTGCCTAAATATTAACAATTTTTCTTTAAATGCCTGTAACTTTTTTGTCCTTTAACCGCCAGCGCATTTCGTTGCCTTTACTGTGTTAATTCCGGAGATATCAATTTTTTTCGATTTTTTTCGAAAAAGAACACAAAATTTTCCGGGAAAACCTCGGCGGATTTTCCTGGATAACGAACTTATCCAAGCCACTCGCGAAAGGAAGGTACTCACCAAATTTTATCAATATCGGTCCATTATTTTTTTAGTTATAGGTGTGACACATAAATATATAAACATATATATATATATATATATATATATATATATATATATATATATATATATATATATATATAAACATATAAAGTCTGAAACCGACCTCGGATTTGGGTTCCAGGGGTCCCAAATAGCGCTCATTTGAAGAAATTTTTTCAAAATTCAAAAGTCGAGATCTCCTCATTAGTGAATTTTTTTTTAAGAAAATTCACTAAAACGACTAACAATTTACTAAGGCATATTGAGCCCAATCCCTTTATTATTAACTGACTGCAAAAAAATGTGGAGGTTATCAATTCGGCTGTATTTTTTTGTGTGTTACCTCAGAACTTTTTTTTAGGTTAACCGATGTAATTTCCCTTTTATGTGAAAGGTGGTGCTTCTCCTGTGGTCCCATATAAGTTTGACTGGGATCTGACCAGTAGTTTTTGAGTTATCCTTAATTTACCTCACGATAACACGTTTAACAAATGGTGGCAGCGCGATATGAATTTCTGTAATAGGTGGTCATTTTTTAACTGACTACAGAATACCTCATAACTTTTTTCTATATGAACCGATTTTGATGATTACTTTTCCACTTAAAAGGTAGTGCTTCTTATGTGGTTCCAGATGAATTTGATCAAGAACTGACCAGTAGTTTTTGAGTTAATCTTAATGAAGTCGGTTTTCTATTTTTTTAAATTTCGACCAGCTTTTGTGCTTGCTATCACCCCTTAGCTAATGTCCAATTTATTATGGGGCACCATATATATATATATATATATATATATATATATATATATATATATATATATATATATATATATATATATATATATATATATACAGGGTCGCTGATAAGTCTGGAAACGGTCGATTATCCGGGAAAATATACAAGGTGTCGAAAAAAGTTTTATACAAAAGTTTTTGGGTTCTTCAATGTCTACTAGGCGGTGATAATTTTATTTATACAGGGTTGGTCATACAGGCGTGGCACACCAATATTAATTTTTTTTTAATGGAACACCCCATATATTATTCGATATTTCAATCCTTCTCTTAATTTTGAGCAACATTTATGAGAAGCATAATGTACCTAAATTCAATCGTTTCCGGGTAAAAAAATAAATAAAAATAAACGCTACTGTTTTTAAAATCTATTGGATGAAGAACAAAAATAAATGAAAAGTAGAATATCTCTTGAAAACAATCTGTGAGTGTGAAAAGAACCGGTTGCGATGTTTTTAACATTGTTTGGAATCCCAAGATAAGATAAGATGCCCATAAGAAACGCAGTATTATTCTTTTGTTTTAAAATGTTTCCAGGACAACGAATGTCAAACATTCATTCAGTGTCAACAGTTTTGAAACATTAGTAATTTAGTGTCAACAGTTTTTGTGCAAAATGGCAAGTTTAAGTGAAACCGAACGTATCGAAATTTTAATGATGATAGGGTACGGTGATAGAACACGAAGTTTTGCTCAAGTGGTGATTATGTTCAATGAGTTGCATCCTGAGCGGGAATCGATCTCCAAATCCACAGTTTCGAAAACTTTGCATCGTTTTCACGAAACTGGCGGTATCAAGGATAAACCTAGAACTGGAAGGCCAGTAACCGTTACAAATGCAGAAAATTCTTTGAATGTAATATTGGATGTGTTGGAAAATCCGAAAACTTCGGCACAGCAATTGGCTTTAAATCACAATATGAGTCGATATTCAATTCAAAAGATTACGAAGCGGGAAAAGTTCCGTCCATATAAAATTCATTTATTGCAAGAACTGAGTGAAGACGATTTTGATCGCAGAATCGAGTTCTGTGAACTTATTATGGAGAAGTTACGCCAAAATTTTAACTTTGCCAACCACATTTTGTTTTCCGACGAATCTACATTTTGTTTGAATGAACAAGTCAACCGACACAACTGTAGGTACTGGTCAGACGAAAACCCACATTGGATGGAACAAATTCACACCCAAAGACCGCAAAAAGTAAATGTTTGGTGTGCTGTTATTGGTGGACATATCATAGGACCTTATTTTATACACGGTAATTTGAACTCTGCTCGATATTTGACACTTTTGCAAGAATCAATTGTTCCAGACGTAAGTCGATTATTTCCGAACAACAACGACCCAAATCTACCAGCGGAAGAAATATGGTTTCAGCAGGATGGGACACCCCCTCATTTTGGAATTGAGGTACGGGAATATCTGAATCAAACCTTTCCTGGCAGATGGATAGGGCGCAGGGGAACTATTGAATGGCCAGCTAGGTCTCCCGACATGACGCCGCTTGACTCTTTTTTGTGGGGTCATGTAAAAAATTTAATTTACCAAAATAGACCGCAGAATATTGAAGAGTTGCAAGCAAGGATTGTGCATGAAATTAATAACATTCCTCAAAACGCTCTTGTAAATGCAGTGCAATGTTTTGTTAAGCGAATTCATTATTGTCAGGAGGTCAATGGAGAACACTTTGAACATCTTATAAAATAGGATTCCAAACAATGTTAAAAACATCGCAACCGGTTCTTTTCACACTCACAGATTGTTTTCAAGAGATATTCTACTTTTCATTTATTTTTGTTCTTCATCCAATAGATTTTAAAAACAATAGCGTTTATTTTTATTTATTTTTTTACCCGGAAACGATTGAGTTTATGTACATCATGCTTCTGATAAATGTTGCTCAAAATTAAGAGAAGGATTGAAATATCGAATAATATATAGGGTGTTCCATTAAAAAAAATTAATATTGGTGTGCCACGCCTGTATGACCAACCCTGTATAAATGAAATTATCACCGCCTAGTAGACATTGAAGAACCCAAAAACTTTTGTATAAAACTTTTTTCGACACCTTGTATATTTTCCCGGATAATCGACCGTTTCCAGACTTATCAGCGACCCTGTATATATATATATATACAGGGTGAGCCACGGTGGATGGAGTATTAAAAGTATATGGAGAATGAATCAACAGATTGCTCTGAAATTTTGGTTACGGATGTAATGGCGTATGATCTCTCGACCTAAAATATTTTTGAAAATGCAGTGTTGCCACATATACGTAAAACTGGCAACATCTTCGTAATTTTAAATGGAACACCCTACATATTTTTGCATTTTTTGAATTGTCGTCTCTTTTTGAGTAACTTTTGTTGATATTTTCCTATACCTATCTCAAGTCGTTTTCGAGATAATAATTATTTTCTGAATTTATTACCAAAAATTTGACTTTCATTCAATCGTGTTTTCTCCTACCGACGAAGCGATTTAAAGATAATTTTTTAGCTACGGTTAGGCAAGGTCTAGGGGCATCTCCTCCAATAATCAAATGTTTAGAATATCATACAGGGTGAGTTAGAGAACGTTTTCTATAAGTGACTCGGAGAAATGCACGAAAGTCATTTTTTTTAAATAGAACGCCCTGTATATTTTCAAATTTTTTGGATCGTCTTCTCTTTTTGAGTAACTTTTGTTAATATTTCCCTATACCTATCTCAAGGCGTTTTCGATTTATGGTCACTTTTCTCTAACCTATCCAAGATTATTGGTCTTTTTGTATATCATAATGGGTGGGCCATGAAATTTCTATTTTGTCAATTTGACATGACAACAGACATGCTGTTTATCTAAATAAATTTGACGTTAGTGATATTTACATTCAATTTGAATAGCTATAGCACAAATATGGCAGAAAATAATTATACAAACACAGTTTTAATGGATTTGTTTATTATTCATGGACAGTGCAATAAGATTATCAGCAGAACTTGTAGAAGATTTAATGATAAATATCCGAATTTGCTGCAGATGAATAACAGAAAGTTTCTACGAATTCATAGGAATTTTATAAAATCTGGTGCGTCGTTAAGAGATGCAAGAAATCTACCCAAACCTGTGACATCTGACGAGGTAAATGAAATCAATGTGCTAGCGTATTTTCATGCGAATCCCCAGTATTCCATACGTTGTGCTGAACAGGATTTAGGATTGCCATATTCATCCATTCGAAGAATACTAGTAAATCATAAAATGCATAATTATAAATTTACAAGAGTTCAATTTCTCACGCCTCAGGATTATCTACAGAGAATAGAGTTGTGTGAAATGTTAGTTGTGCGTATGCAAGAGGACCCCAATTTTTTAAAGAAAATGATATGGACTGATGAATCCAAATTTTCTAGGGAGGGGATTTGTAACACACAAAATCGTCACTATTGGGCCACAGACAACCCCCACGTTACTAGAGAGGCTGGTTTTCCAGTCAATTTTAGTTTAAATGTTTTTTGTATGTTATTGGATGACAAAATAAAATATTACATATATGACGAAAAATTGAATTCCAGAAAATATTTAGATATAATTAGAACAATTGTGGAAGGCTTCCTTGATAATCTGTCAATTGAAACATATAGAACTTGTTGGTATCAACTCGACGGGGCTCCTGCACATTGTACATCCGAAATTAGTATGGAGTTGGACCGGCTTTTCGATGACCGTTGGATCAGACGTTTGGGACCGTGTAACTGGCCTGCGAGGTCCCCTGACCTTACCCCGTTAGATTTTTATCTTTGGGGTATTCTTAAAGATCGAGTTTATAAAACTCCAGTCCACAACAGGGCAGAATTAGAACGTCGAGTGATTCAAGAGATTGAAAACTTGGACCCCGCTGAAATAAGAGCTGCTACAACAAACGCCGTGCATCATCGTATACAAAAGTGTCTGGAAGTTAACAGTCAACATTTCGAACAATTATTATAGTTTTAAGATTTTTATACATATTTATTACTGTCATTGGTATTATTTGTTATTGCTACTTGGCCTTTTTTACTATTATCGCTGATTAGGTATTAGTTTTTCCAAATACTGATAGTGTTATTGTTCTCATAACGACGAACCAAAATTTATAAAATTCCTATGAATTCGTAGAAACTTTCTGTTATTCATCTGCGGCAAATTCGGATATTTATCATTAAATCTTCTACAAGTTCTGCTGATAATCTTATTGCACTGTCCATGAATAATAAACAAATCCATTAAAACTGTGTTTGTATAATTATTTTCTGCCATATTTGTGCTATAGCTATTCAAATTGAATGTAAATATCACTAACGTCAAATTTATTTAGATAAACAGCATGTCTGTTGTCATGTCAAATTGACAAAATAGAAATTTCATGGCCCACCCATTATGATATACAAAAAGACCAATAATCTTGGATAGGTTAGAGAAAAGTGACCATAAATCGAAAACGCCTTGAGATAGGTATAGGGAAATATTAACAAAAGTTACTCAAAAAGAGAAGGCGATCCAAAAAATGTGAAAATATACAGGGCGTTCTATTTAAAAAAAATGACTTTCGTGCATTTCTCCGAGTCACTTATAGAAAGCGTTCTCTAACTCACCCTGTATGATATTCTAAAGATTTGATTATTGGAGGAGATGCCCCTAGACCTTGCCTAACCGTAGCTAAAAAATTATCTTTAAATCGCTTCGTCGGTAGGAGAAAACACGATTTAATGAAAGTCAAATTTTTGGTAATAAATTCAGAAAATAATTATTATCTCGAAAACGACTTGAGATAGGTATAGGAAAATATCAACAAAAGTTACTCAAAAAGAGACGACAATTCAAAAAATGCAAAAATATATAGGGTGTTCCATTTAAAATTACGAAGATGGTGCCAGTTTTACGTATATGTGGCAACACTGCATTTTCAAAAATATTTTTGGTCGAGAGATCATACTCCGTTACATCCGTAAACAAAATTTCAAAGCAATCGGTTGATTCGTTCTCTATATACTTTTAATACTCCATCCACCGTGGCTCACCCTGTATATATATATATATATATATATATATATATATATATATATATATATATATATATATATACATATATTAATATATATAAACACAATAAATTTTCCAAAAGTCATTACCTCTCTAATAATATAGTAAAAATACGGAACATAAACCAGTTTCGTCCTTGCTAGGGCTCCTTGTGGAGACTTGCGGTTTAATAGTTAAGAGACGAAAAAGAGAAGATAGTGGCAGTGATGACGATAGAAATGTTATTCATAGTTCACCATCAGCAGCATTAAAGCGACCAGAATTAAAATCCTCATTTCTGGGCATAAATAACTAGTACAACGTCATTTTTTGTAAATTAAAAGCGAATAAGCACCACACTCAATGCACATAGCATCATAAAGAGAAGTCTGAAAATATACATTCATGATTCCAAATCACGGCCTATTCACTGCAAAAGTAGTTTAGTTCATAAAACTACCCACCCACATGTTAGCAAGCTCATATAAGTGGATATTTGTCCAGCATGGACATCTACACATTCACAGAGATATTTCAAATATAGAATGAAAGACAGGGGTGGCGCTTATTATTTCCACGATGATTTGTTTCATGAATCAGTTCACAAAATGGAAAGCCTATGTATCTCTAAGAGAGTGGTCTCCAACCTTTTCAATGTGTTGAGCTTCTTTGAAAAATGTTTCATAAACAGTGATCTACCTAGTCTTAAGCGGCGTAAGCCAAGCTAAATGAAATAATGCACAATTGTATTCGACATATATGTATTTGAACCTCGGTGGTTCAGAGGTAAGAACGTGTGCCTCTGAACCGAAGGGTACTGGGTTCGAACCCAGGGTACTCCTTTCACTTTTTCAGTACAAACTGTAACATTAACATCAACCGAGGTTCTGGCATTGTATTTGAGCAAGTTGAATGTCTGCACGTTCCGCCCTTCGGAGGGGGCGTAAAGCCGTCGGTCCCGTGTCCATGCGATGTTGGGCACGTTAAACATCCCTACCCTCCTTACAGAAAGGCAGGGGTTAGGCAAAATTTCCAGGATAGTGAGGTGAAACTGCTCCCTGGCGTCGGTGATTGGCCATAGTCACGGAAATATGCCGACGTTAAAGAAACAAAACACACACACATATATGTATTTCCTTGACTAATTAATTAATACATACTCTTGCGTTTTCTCCGGGTTCTGGATATGTGAGACTTTTTATTTTAACAAAACAACTATATTTACTCTCTAACTATGAATACAATAAAAGTTATAGAATGTCTCTCTTACAAAACACTTCGTTTATCTGGCCTTACAATCGCTAATCTGGACAAAAGTCACTATACTGGAACTACAGTCGCTACTCTCTAACACTTCACACTGGTTACTGCTTCTTCGAGTCACTTCAACATTATCTAACAAACTGAACTGAGCTGGCTTACTTTCACCTTTATATACTCGTCGTACCTTCCACCTCGTTTCTGGAGTGTTCCATTCCAGAATGTTCCAGGACTTTCTTTTGCTAGAAGGTTCTGTGAATACAGAACGGCTCCGTGTGTATACAGGGGGATGCATATACAGAATGATCCGAATGTGGTCATCACTCCTATGTTACACAAGAGCTGTTTCTTGTACTATAAGGTTTCTCTGCGTATACAGGGTGTTCGGAATGCGCAGATCTCAGTTATCCGTTCCGACGGGGTACAAGTTGGTAACTTCGTTATTTTTGTTCCTAGAGGGTTGAGACTTTGTCGTGGGGGGGGAGTCCTCTCAGGTACCCCCAGGGGGTGGGGAGGCCGTGTTGCCCGATTTTTCAAGAATTCCCAGATGTTGGGGAAGTTTTGGAGATGTGGCAATACCGCACCTGCATCTATTGAAGTGCTTTGTAACAATACTAATAATAGGCTAATAACAGAATAACTAATAATGGTAATATATGCTATACAGGGTGATTCACAGCGCAATAGACACGATATTTGTGCCTGTAGAGGACCTCAAAACATGCCTATCTTTTATTTAAAATTTTTCTCCAAGACCCACAGTTGGTGAGATATTGACGTCGGAAGATTCTTTAATAATTACAAGAAACAGCCATATTACAGCGGTGTCCTAACATACAACAACCAAATTTGATAGATGGTTTTCTTTTACTAACATCGTTATTTGACAAAAATTTAAAGTATATATAAACTCAAAAAGGGGTTAATTAGGGGTGGGTCTCCCTTTTAATGATTTGATTTTTTTAAGTTATAGTTCATCAATTTTATAGCAAATTAAATTTTCCATCTTTTTCTTCTCTTGTCAATTTTTTGACAAACCACCCATTTTTGAGAAAATTGAGATGTTTAAAGTTGAGATCAAAATAAAATTATATCTCCTAAAGACTTTATTAAACACTAACATATCTGAAATTTTACAAACGCTATTTAAAACTAATAAATAAAAAAACATAATAAAACACTAAAGATATTGTTTAGATTTTCTCCTACACATAACTGCACCCTTCGTCGAAAATTAAAGTCGAATCTGTTAAGTGATTGGATGTCACTTTTAATAATGGTCCACTTATTATTGATGCGACTCCACAAATCTTCCGCAGTTTAAACTGGTGTCAAATACATAGATTCTTTTAAAGGCTCCCCCAAGAAATATCACATTTAGTCAAGTCTGGTGATCGTGTAGGCCAATGTTAAGGGCAATTAATTCCACGACCTATCCATCGATTTGGAAACTGTTGGTTAAAAAATCCACGGACATTTGTAGTGAAATGTGGTGGCGCCCCATCATGCGTAAACTACATTTCGCTGTGCAGTTATAAAAGCAGCTCCTCCAGTAGCTCAGGAAGAACATTTTGCACGAAAAGCAAATATATTGCGCAGTTTAAGCGGTTTGTTAAAATAACCGGCCCAGCCAAATCTCCTCCAACAATACCTGCCCACACATTTATTTTAAATCCTGTTTGGAGATGGTGAGTTACTGTAGCATGTCGATTTACATCCGATATTCGTGGCAGTTGTGCACATTCGTCATCCCTCTCCTTGCAAAGCAAGCTTCACCCGTAAAAAGAATGGCCTTGGAAAAACCAATGTTCTGATGTAAAATGAAATTACAAAAAAACAGCCCTGTCTCTAAATTCTGCGGTAGCAGTTCTTGTACCTGCTTTGACTGCATGTTTTTGACTGTAATATAGCTAATTTAGCTTGATTAACTGTAGCCTGTAGTTTTTACTGCAAATTTGACTTGTAATGTTGCTTTTTAACCTATTTTACTGTTTGACTGTAGATTTTACCCTTAATGATGTCTGTAGAGTTTACCTTGAGTTCATTCTGCTTAAACCGCCATAATTGCCTACCAGAAAACAATGTTTTTTGACACACCTTTTTTTATTGCATTTTAGATTTGCCCCTGAAGATGGCTACTAGGTAGCCGAAACGCGTAGGGTTTTACCAATACATTTTACTGTCTGGAAGAAGCCTTTCATTGAGTATTTAATTTCGTTGAAATACTTAAAACGATTTTTGAAGTTATCCTTCAAGTTAGAAATTATATCTACATAATATTTAGTGGCATAGAATCCCAATGGATTTTGAAACATATTTTCTGAAAAAAGTCTTATTTGTGAAGTATATAAGGTATAGAGATTAGCTCTGGTGAAAAGTATTTGCGAGCCCGGAGGAGGAAACCTAATTTTTTAGCAGCCGCTTCTGTAATTGATGTGACGTGTTGGTGCCAATTGAGATTTCAAACCACAGAAATGCCAACAAGTGAAAAGGACTCATTACTTTGAATAACTTGATTGTTCATTGTGATGGGTCTAGGGCTGGTGTATCTCTTATGAGATAGAAAGCAAGACTGAGATATGGTAGAGTTTAATTGTACAATATTTCTACTTCCCAAGTATAATATTTTTTGGAGATCCACAGAGACAGAACCCTCCATGAGTCTGTGATCATCATCTAATTGAGCTAAAGAGACAGGCTTGGAATATTGTATATTTGAGTGGATAGTCTGGCGTCCGCGTAACTGTGAACTAGGTTGGATGTGCTAGAGAGGAGGTCATTGATGTGGACAAGAAACAAAGTAGGGACTAAGACTGAACCTTGAGGGACTGCTGCATTAATTGGATACAGTTTATAGGAATAACCATCCACGACAACATAAATGCTTCGGTTGGAGAGGAAGTTTGCTGTCCAGGTACAAAGTTTTGGTGGTAAGCCATAGGCCGGAAGTTTATTAAGTAGCGCTGCGTGCCAGACCAGGTCGAATGCTTTGAAGATGTCTAGAGCGACAATCTAGGATTCACCGTGTACTTCCATAGACTTGTTCTAATAATGGGTGACAAAGGAAAGGATTTCGGCAGTTGATCTGCGCTGACGGAATCCATACTGCCTGTCGTGGATTAGACTGTGTTTTTCAAGAAATTTGGTGTTTATATATTTTTTCATCACTTTAAAAACGACTGAAAGGAGAGATATGGGCCTGTAGTTGCTAGGAAGTGATTTTCAATTCTTTCTTGTGGACGGGTTGTACTCGAGCAGTTTTCCAGTTACTAGGGAATATGCCTCAATTGTAAGATGTCTGAAAGAGACGAGTCAGGACAAAAGCAAGTTCTGACAGGCATTTTTTGAGAACAATTGCTGGGATCCCTTCAAGGCCAGAGGCTTTTCTGGTATTAAGAGAAGAGAGCATCTTTCGTACTATTTTAGTTTTGAAAATGATATCCGTCATTTTATGCGCGACATTGGGGACTGTTGGTGGTTGAACATTTGGAGGTGGGTTGAGAGTAGAATTGCCGGCGAATAACGAGGTAAAAAGTTCAGCCTTGCCCAGGGCGGTTGAAACAATTTCATCCCCTGAAACAAGAGGTGGGAACGTTCTCTTGCAGAAATTATTCCCAATAGATTTAGCAAGAGTCCAGAAGGGTTTGCTGCCGCTGGAGCTTGAGAGGACTTTGTTTTTGATGTGGTTATTAAACGAGTTTTTTTGCCTCAGAAAGAATGCGGACATAGCGGTTTCTTGCGTCGTTAAATGCCTGACGGTTTTCTTGACTAGGATTGTGTAGAAGCGTTTTGTGAGCTTTGACCCATTCAAGTCATATAAATATAAAACAAACTGTTCTAGTTTGATTTGTCTGTGATTCCACTGATTATGCTTGTTAGTGCTTTCTGGTTCGTGGATTGTTGGTATTGGGGTTACCTATTAAAGTGGACTGTATCGTGTTATGAAAATTAGATCACTTGTAAACACTTAGGAATATATTTAAAATAACCTAAACTATTTATTATGAAATTTATGTACATTAATATAGGCGACACGTGTATTGCTAATAGGAGGAGTCCTAGTCTTGATTTCTGAGGGTCACGTTTTTTGAATGTTAAGACAAGCGCAGTCGTTATATCAGACACTGGTGACTTAGAAAATAAAATTGTGCGTAAAACTAAACAATACTCTATTTCATTTATATCCTGTTTGATTGAATGTTGATATTGCGTGGATGATATTTCGTTGGACAATATGCCTTGGGCACGAGCTGTCTCTGTGCGAGGGGGTTATGTTCTATCTGAATCATGTCCAGCACAAATTTCCATATAAAATAGTGAATGTGGAGTGAAGTAGAGAGGCAACTAGTGTGCAAATTGCATTAGAGCTAGTGTCCACTGGGCATTTTTCAACGCGCACACGGTACACGTCTGGATTTTAACATGATTACTTTACTAATGGAAAAGTCCAGCTTGTATTTGTACCACACTGTGAAATCTGTTTGTTGTTATCGCTAAATACCCCTAGAGTTTTAATTCATGTTTCAGATTAGATATAGCAATGTTTTTGTAGAAGTATTCACGAGATAGATCCTTTACACAGAATTTGAAGCACACAGTTATGTCAAGTAAAGTCGGTAGTCAATGAAAGAAATCAAGTTATCTCTGTTTAGAAAATCCTCCTAGAAAAAACTTGGCAACGACAAAATCGCGGATTTCATAACTTTGAAAGAAGGCTTAAAACCAGCGCTAATGAGAACTTCAGAAATCAATATCCAAGACCTTCATTTTCGTTTTTATGTACTTATATACAGTGTGTCCCAAGCTGGATGGTAATGTATTGGTATCTCTGTTATTATTAGATATATTGAGATAGTTAAATAAGCAATGTTTTGTATAATTTCATGCTCCTTCCAAATATGACTTATCTTTTGACCTGCCTCTTTTCGTTTTCGAGTTATTTTGAAAAAACCAACATTTTTAGATTTTTTTCTTCAATATCTAAGTAGGCGTTGATCTGTCATGTCTAAGACTTGCACATTATCAGGACACTTTTTGCAGGGTAATCTTTTTGTGCTATTCTCAATTTTGGATTGTCATTTGTTTTTGAGCTACAGGTATCAACGTTTGTTTTTATTATGGCAGCCATATTGGATTTTTCGCTTATGTGATAGCCTGTGAAAAAACCTCTCCAATGATGTACAGCATGCTTGAGAAATCCTGTAATTGCACTGACAATTTTGAGAAAAACTGTTTTGAGGACAGTAGGCTATGAAATTCAATACCAGAAAACAAATGACAAAAGAAAGTGCACAAAAAGCAGCAGGCCATGGTGTCTCTTCTAGACTTCTACTTTTAACATAATTTTCCGTAATGACTCACGATAAAAAAATAGGAGCTTTGAGCACAATAATGAACAGGCCCATTATTATAAATTATATTTTACATTACAACATTAGCCTAAGAAATTGTTATAATTTTATTAAATAGGTGAATATAGTAAATAACTAAATTTACTAAGAAGCCTCAATAAAAAGCGGCTTAATGATTTACGAAGACGCCTTTGAAAATTGTTTGAATTTTAAACTTAAGTCAACTGGAAAACAACAGAAGAAAGGTTGCTATGGATATAACACTATCACGATAATTAAGAATACTGTTATTCTTAATTGTCTGAAGAATTTGAGGTGCATTTAACACATTGTTTAAAAGTTTGTACTAAATAGTTTGTTTCCTGTTTATTTCAAATATTATTAAACAATATGTTCAGTAATGAAGAATATTGGAATTGAATGTTGGAATGTTACATTCTTTTTAACCGAAATACTGGGCCAGCTGCAGATTCATATCAAAACAACTACCCAGAAAGACGACCACCAAACACAAAAATATTTCGCAGGATAGCGACCAATCTATTGAACGACGGTAGCTTCCGCGCAAAGAAACTACCAACGCCTAGAAATGAAGAAAGAAATAATGCCGTCTTACAGGTTTCAAACGAAAACCCTCTGCAATCTGATCGGTTTTATGATGATCGAATTGAGGTTCCAAAAACTACGGTACACCGTGTATTAAAACAACGTCATTACCATCCATACAAACCTATAATCGTGCAAGGCATAAGTGTTAACGATTACCCTAAGCGACTTCAATTCTGCAGATGGTATCAAGGACAATGTCAGCAAGATGAAAATATTCATTTGAAAATAATATGCACTGATGAATCCAGATTTACAAATTGTGGTTCATCTAAAAGAAGAAAGTCGATTGCAAGGCAGATTTGGTATTTAAGTATGGTGCGGCTTATTAGGTAAAAAACTGTTATTTTTATTTGTCGGTTAGACAGGTAATTAAAAAAAAACAGGTAACTTCATTGTTGGTCCGTTCTTTTTTGAAAATAATTTAACTGGGGAAAGGTATCTTAATCTATTGAGAAATGATATCTTACCAAGAATTAGAAGAGTTCAAGATATATTAGACGAGGTTTGGTACCAACAAGACGGTTGTCCAGCTCTCAATGCTAGGATCGTCAAAGAATTTATTACCAAAATTTTAATAATCGTGTCATTTGTAACAATGGCCTGTTCATTGGTGTGCTCGAAGTCCTTATATAACACCCATGGATTTTTATTTTTGGGGTACTCTGAAGAATGATGTGTATAAATTCGATCCACCACAAAATATCAATGAAATTTGAAACAGAATTACGGAAGCTAAAAATCATATTAACCAAAACACCCTCACCAGAATTTACTGGCATGTTTCAAAAAGGTGTATAAAGTGCATTGAACAAAACGGTGGCCATATTGAACAGTTTTATATTTAGTGTATTTTTAAGTTTCTATTTTATTATTTGTTTAATTCCGTTTCTAATTGTGTTGTTTTGTGGAGTTTAAGTTTCTATTTGTTATTGTCGGGTTTCCTTATTAAACTGTTTTACATAATATTACCTAGCATTATTACCTAATTAGGTATTGTAAATTAAATCACAATATTTTTCCATCGTGAATCATTACGGAAAATTATGTTAAAAGTAGAAGTCTATTCTTAGACCCCATGGCCTACTGCTTTTTGAACACTTTTTTTTTTGTCATTTGTTTTCTGGTATTGGATTTCATAACCTACTATCCACAAAACGGTTTTTCTCTTTGCCAGTGAAATTACAAGATTTCTTAAGCATGTTGTACATCATTGGAAAGCTCTTTTTACAGGCTATCACACGAGTAAAAAATCCAATATGGCTGCCATAATAATTACAAACGTTGATACCTGTAGCTCATAAACAAATGACAATACACAAAGTTGAGAATAGCACAAAAAGATTACTCTGTAGAAAGTGTCCTGATAATGTGCAAGTCTTAGACATGTCAGATCAACGCCTACTTAGATATTGAAGAAAGAAGAGATCGACAAATTTCGTTTTTTTCAAAATAACTCGAAAGCGAAAAGAGACAGGGCAAAATACAAGTCATATGTGGAACTAGCATGAAAATATACAAACCATTGCTAATGTAACCGTCTCTCTATATCTAATAATAACGGGGATAGCACTATATTCGCATCCAGTTTGGGATACACTGTATATTAAAAAAATTCACTAAAAATTGAAACTGACCCCAAATATGGATTTATGGATTCTAGGGGTTCTAGCTCGTGGACATTTAAAGAATATTTTTCAAAACTAAAAAGTCGCAATCTCCTCTATAGTGAACGATTTCTACGAAAATTCAGTAAAAACGATAAGAGGTTTGAACCGCAAATAAAAAGTATTATTTTAGAATCGACTTTTTGTTGATAAAAACTCACAGCGAGTATAATTTTCAAATATTTACTTATTCTCCAAAAGACATATAATTAAATATCATTCCGGTAAACGTGTTAAAATGCTTAATTCGCAAATAATTATGAAATTGTATCATTTTTCCCATGTTAGTACATGGTCTGGCAAACAAGCAATTAGAATAAGCAGATATGAGGCAAGTTTTCTCGTTAAGCGCCTTTTTTATTTGGCTAATGTGTACCGTTTGTTAATTAGTGTGTTTTAAACTAGTTTGAATTGCCAGCACATAGAGTGTAACGAGCTATCTGTTTTGTCCAATTTGTGGGTGAAGCACGTTGTTTATTGATTTCCTTTAAACTACCAATCGCATAGAAAATGAAAAATGAAAAACTGTTTATTGGAAGTGTGAAAATGCGTGTCCTTTTTAGCGAACTTTTCGTAGAAGTGCGTTATGGTAGTGAATTTTCATAAAACTATTTTTTAATAGCAATAATGTGTGTTTTTTTAAGAAAGCAGGCATCAAATTTGGTTACCAGTATAATCTATATAGTAAAAACAATGTGCCATGTTTCATCAAAATAACTTTATTGTTTGAAAATGTACAAAAATTTCCGAAAGTAAACTTAAAGTGTTCCCGAAAAAATTCGTTTCTTGGTCAACCTTATAGGTTAATAGCAAATTGAGCTATTCAAATATTGAGCATTTGATCAAAATTCGCTACCATAACGCACTTACTACGTCCAGAATTTTTTTTCTTACAAACATGCATTATATTTTGATGGAAAATGCAAAAATGCAATAACATAAGGCGTGTTTGATTAAAAAAAAAGAAAATTTGTATCACCAACGACTTATGGGCCAGCCTGTGATTGTAGAAATAATTTTTTAAGATGTAGCTCAAGACACCCTATAATTAATATTTACAATTTTTTTTCATATGTTGTATAATAACAGATATATTGAACTTTATTGATTTTTTTACGAAAATTCTACAACAACTATATACTATTAAACGATAAACTCTATAGCTAAGGCTACTGCCAAGCGTCAGAGAAAGGGTCTATTTGAAATGAATTTTCTGGAAACATTTTATTAAAATGAAGGACAATGACGGTTGAAACTAAGACTTCAGGGTTTGTAAAACATTCTTCTTGAGACACTTTATTTCCATAGCCCGTATTAGATTCAAGTTATTTTCCTAAATGTTGTCAATTTTGACGTTTAAATCGCAACTTTGATGTTTTGTGAAAAACCTCAATTTATGTTTCTTAAAATACCCATAACTTTTTTATCTTTTGACATACAGAGCTAAATTTTGGTGTGTAGCTTACCTATAAGGATGTAAACCTGCGTACCAAATTTGGTTGCCCTTACTTTGTTAATTCCGGAGATATAATTTTTTTTTTAAAGAAAACACAAAATTTTCCGGGACTTATCCAAGTCATTTGCAAAATGAAGGTATTCACCAAATTTGATCAAAATCGGCCTATTATTTTTTGAGTTATCGGTGTGATACATATATATATATATATATATATATATATATATATATATATATATATATATATATATATATATATATATATATATATATATATATATATATATATATATATATATATATATATATATATATATATATATATTTATATTTTTTCAAAATTCAAAAGTCGGGATCTCCTCATTAGTGAATTTTTTTTCACTAATAAAGTTCTGGACGCAGCAAGTACGTTATGGTAGCGAATTTTCATTAACCGTCGTGCATAAAATGACAGATATCATTTTCAAAATTAAAAAGGTACGAAAGGTGCTCTCTTCTCTTAAAACCAGGAAAGCCTCTGGCCTTGACGAGATCCCAGCAATTGTTCTCAAAAAATGCGGAACAGAACTTGCTCCTGTCCTGACTCGTCTGTTTCAGACATCTTACAATAGCCCGTCCCAGAGAAAGGATCTTTCTAGCACCTTCAGGCGCATTTCTCTCCTTTCAGTTGTCTCTAATGTGATGGAAAAGTATATAAACACCGATTTACTAAAATTTCTTGAAAAACACAGTCTAATCCACGACAGGCAGTATGGATTCCGTCAGCGCAGATCAACTGCCGATCTCCTTTCCTTTGTCACCCATTCTTGGAGTAAGTCTATGGAACAACACGGTTATTCCCAGATAGTCGCTATAGACATATCCAAAGCATTCCACCAGGTCTGGCACGCAGCGCTGCTTAATAAACTTCCGACCTATGGACTACCATCAAAACTCTGTACCTGGACAGCAAATTTCCTTTCCAACAGGAGCATTTCTGTTGTCGTGGATGAATATTCCTCTAAACTGTATCCAATTAATGCAGGAGTCCCTCAAGGTTCAGCTTTAGCTTCTTGTTTCTTCTCCACATCAATGACCTCCTCTCTAGACATCCAACCCAGTTCACAGTTAAGCGGGCTACAGCACCCTCCACTCAAATATACAATAATCTAAGCCTGTCTCTTTAGCCCAATTAGATGAGGATCGGAGCTCATCGAGGGTTCTGTCTCTGTGGATCTCCAAAAAATATTAAACTGAGGAAGTAGAAGTCTTCTAAAATTCAACTTCACCAAATCTAAGTCTTGCTTTCTATCTCATAAGAGATACACCAGCCCTAGACCCATTAAAATGTACAACCAAGTTATTCAAAGTAATGAGTCCTTTTCACTTGTTGGCATTTCTGTGGATCGAAATCTCAATTGGCACCAACATGTCACATCAATTGCAGAAGCGGCTGCTAAGAAATTAGGTTTACTCTCCCGGGCTCGAAAATACTTTTCACCAGATAATCTCTATACCTTGTGATGCCCGCTTTTTTGTCACAAATTCTTCCAAGTTGTGGAATTCCTTGCCGGCACATGTTTTTCCTTCTCCTCCGAACCTCCAAACCTTCAAGTCCAGAATTAACAAGCTGCCTCTTTCCTCCTTGTCGACACCCACGGTACGATAGTATTTAGGCTATGAACCCTTGTGATGTGTTGTTGAAAAAAAAAATCGGGACGCAGCAAGTGCGTTATGGTAGTGAATTTTCATAAAAATGTTTTTAATAGCAAATATGTGTTTTTTTTTTATCAGAAAGCAGACATCAAATTTGGTTACCAGTATAACCTATATAGTAAAAACAATGTGACTTAAAGTGTAACCGAAAAATTCCGTTTTTTGGTCAACCCTATAGGTTAATAGCAAATTGAGCTTTTCAAATATGAAGCATTTAATCAAAATTCGCTACCATAACGCACTTGCTGCGTCCAGAATTTCTTAACTTACAAACATGCATTATATTTCGATGGAAAATGCAAAAAGGCGTTTTCGACTAAAAAAAATTTATTTGTATCACCAACGACTTATGGGTCACCCTGTGATTGTAGCAATAATTTTTTAAGGTGTAGCTCAAGACACCGTATAATTAATGTATAAAATAGTTTTTCATATATTGTATAATAACGGATATATTGAGCTTTATTGATTATTTACGAAAATTCGACAAAAATTATATACCATTAAACGATAAACTCTATAGCTAAGGCTACTGCCAAGCATCAGAGAAAGGGTCTATTTGAAATGAATTTTCTGGAAACATTTTAGTAAAATGAAGGAGAATGACGGTTGAAACTAAGACTTCAGGGATTATAAAACATTCTTCTTAAGACATTTTCTTTCCAGAGCCCGTATTAAATTCAAGTTCTTTACCTAAATGTTGCGAATTTTGACGTTTTAAATTGTCACTTTGACGTTTTGAGAAAAACCCCAATTAATTTTTCTTTAAATGCCCATAACTTTTTTGTCTTTTGACCTACAGAGCTAAATTTTGGTAGGCCGCTCACTTAGAACAACATAAACCAGCGTACCAGATTTGGTTGTTAATTCCGGAGATATAATTTTTTTTGGAAGGAAAACACAAAATTTTCCGGGAAAACCTGTGCCGATTTTCCTGACTAACGAACTTATCCAAGCCATTTTCAAAAGGAAGGTGTTCACCAAATTTAATCAAAATCGGCCCATTATCTTTTGAGTTATCGGTGTGATACATACATACATACATACATATATATATATATATATATATATATATATATATATATATATATATATATATATATATATATATATATATATATATAAACATATAAAAATTGAAACTGACCCCGGATATGTGTTCTAGGGGGCCTAATTAGCTCTCATTTGGAGAAATTTTTTCAAAATTCAAAAGTCAGAATCTCCTCATTAGTGAATTTTTCTAAAGAAAATTGACTAATAATAAGAAACTAATATAATAATTATAAAATCAATTTTCTTTGTTAATTGCTCAAAAGCGCTTTCAGTGGTTTTAATTAAATTAAATTTAATTTTTTTAACAAACTTTGTTTATAGTAGTCATCAATTTCTTTAAATTTAATAAGATTGGAATTATTGATCAAGTGACATCCTGAAGGGTAGTGTAATTAGTGTGTATTGGAAAAAGCTTTGTACGTCACAAATTTTTTATAAACTTGAATACTATTAACATGGATCAATAAAACCATTGCAGACTGGAATCACCTAGAAGAAGCTGTATATCGTGCAGGTTAAGTTCCTGCAGGAGCACACAATGTCCTAGCAACACACTTCATCTACATTAGGAAGTTTGTATATTAGCGTTGTTCTAGTACCTATTAATCCATGTAGTATGGAACTATGGCGGTTGCAATTACGTTGACCTGGGCCACAAACTACCCTATGACATCATAAAACATGCAACTAAATCATTCCCCTTTCCTTCCTCAACCATGGGCTCTTAACTAGTTCCTGGATTTGTGGTCACAGTACGCTGGAGTTATTCTGAGTGGACACGAACAAAGATATGTGTACTACACCCTTTACTTCAACTTTACCACTAATTTATTAAGACTTGGAGAGTGCTGGATCGGAGGTACGTTTCGCAAGGATATAGAGAGGATTGTAAAGTAGATTAGTGAAAATTATGTGGAAGATAACATAAAATGTGTTTAACTTTACCTGGGGAAAACTACAGAGGTAAGTAAACAGTATTGAATTTATTTGATAGATTTCAGTTTACAACGTATAAGAAATCAAGAGTTTCTATACAAGGTGTTTCCTAATTACAAGCTGAAAATACGGAGTCGTATTCTATAGGTAAAATTAAGGTAATTTTGTTAAATAAACATAAGGTCCCAAAGCCGACGTTTTAGAGAAATGACCAAAGAATCAATTTAAAATTCATAACTTCGTTAATTCATGACTTGAAATATTAGATTTTGTAACCGTCCTTTAACAAAAAAACTTGTGACGTGGTATATTGTGATTGACCTCAAGTGGATTTGAATCTGCTTGATAGTGAGGTCATTTTTGCCTATTAGCCCTATCCTAAAAGCATCTATCTATCACATTATTATTATTATTGAGACCAGAAACACTTTAGGAGGTTGGCAGATCTTGACATGGTTTGATACTCACGCTCTTTTCTGTGTTGCTCTGCTTGAAGTCTTATATTTGTGAGCGCCCCAGGCTAGGGTATATTAAGTTTAAGGAATCTAGATAAACGATAATTAGAATGTATTAATTGTGTTGCTGCCAAACAGGGGAGATATTAGGGAGGAATTTCTCTTCAATTAAACAGATATGTTAATGTAACAATAATATTAAATTTATTCAAATAAATCAATTTGGGATAGCAAACAAAACTAAATTGACATGGTTGGTAAATTTCAAATAAACCTAAACTCATACACGAATAAATATCAAATAAACAGGAGTTTCAAGAAAAAAAAAATCATTTCATATAGCATATGACAAAATAATAAAATAAAATGGTTCTAGTTTATAAAAATATATATTTGAGGTATATTAAGGATCGAATGTTGTATTTTACAGCTCAAAAGCAAATACAAATTATTATCTAAAATGCTTGACGCTCGTCAATTAGTTCGGTTGATTTTTCAATGAATTAACTGGCCAGTCCTTTGAGCGAGGCTCCATTTAAGAAAAATTTTACTATGTGAAATATCTACTTTAATGATTTTCGATGAAAAATATTAAAAATGTACAGGTTAAATATTTTACAAGCAAAAATCTGTTAATTACAATTCAAGTATTATGTATTTAAATTCACAATATTGACAAAATTCTAAAGAATAAACAGGAAATTCACAGTTGCCCTTTAGAGACACCTCACTGACACTATTGAAGTTCAAATTTGTTCATGTTACTTTGAAAATTCAAATTGTAAAGGTTCAAATAATAGACTGCTGCATGAAACGTTTTGATTGTTTCCACACAAATAAAGTTTAATCGACTCACCAAGTCCTAACACCTGGAGTTACCTGTTGAACCTTTGAAGATGCTCTCCAAGTAGAGTCAATCATCAGGGCCTAACATAGGCTTACCAATTCCAATACGAGAGTGGAGGTTGGAGAGAATAGGTGGTACTTTCCATAAACGGTCATTGGGCAGGTGCTTCTTGTTGCTCCAATACTGGAGGAGACAATTTAGCCCCTAAGATTAAGTGAACAACCGTCTTATGTCGATGTTCGGAATTAATTTGTAAAATGTAGATTGGCTGAAATTTATAATGCCAACTGATTCAGAGTTCGGTAATAATCAGAAACCCTTTCTGATTAACTTGAGGGATTCACCAGGTCGGTTTTTATCACCTATTTTAAGATAATTATGAGCCACGCTAATTAGAACGATGTCAACTTGTCAACCGCCCAGCTAACACTCCTCTCTAGCTAACGCTTTTCCGTTGAGGTTCAACTTCTTCCTCTTGCCAGAGCTGCACGAAAAATTCTTACCGTGACCTGTTTGTGGCTGTGCGCGAGCTCTTTCTAGCTTCCTCTCTTCGAATGAGATAAAACGAGACATCTAATCGATGGCGAAATCACGCCGTCTTCTATACACACCTTAAAACAATAATGTACTTGGTCCACGGTTTTCTAACCGTTTTTTTCTAGATTTCATCATAATTACGTCAGCTTCTGTTATTTACCTACAATTCCAGGACAATAGAGATATTAAGTTTCCCCAACGCAAATGCAACGTCTTTCAATATTTGGATTTCTTAGCGAACTTTCAAAAAAAAAATTTGAAATCAAAACCTTGAAATATTTAATATAGATAGGGTTATTGGTCATTATTTGAGAAACCTGGGGGTTTTCTAAGTCTTTTTAAACCAGTAACGATGTCAGATAAAAAGTGAATTGTTACAAATTATGATACTAGTTGGAAACGGAGACCTTCACACACAATATAGGCTTAAAATTTTTTTCTAACAGGAAACGAGTGCAAAAATGGTAGGGGTGGCTCTTATAGTATCACAACCAACTGTGATTCGTTGTCATAGGTGTTCTTCATTTTCAACAGGATCTTGGGAGACTAATGTTTCAAGATATCTCCAAAGAAAGATGTCTATAAGATTCAAATCCGGTATCAAGGCGGTCAAAGCTGACATGGGTGTTCAATGCCACGTCCAATCCACTTGTTTGTAAAACGTTGATTCAAAAATTCACGAGCGGTCAAACTAAAATTTGGGGCGACACAGCATGTATAAACCATATCCTTCGTCGTCCTATTGGAATGGGAAGATCTTCAAGCAGTTCAGGTAAGAGAATGTTTTGAAGAAAATGTTTATAAGAAACACCACTAAGGGCTCCTGGTGAATATAGGGCCCTATAAAAAATCACTTACCATACCCACCCATACGTTGACAGATACCTGATGTTGAAATCGGGATTATATTATCGCGTGAGGGTTTTCGTCGGACAAAACATGATTGTTGTAGAAAGTCATAATAGCATTTCTAGAAAATGTAGCTCCATCTATAAACAGCATGTCATTGGTGAAATACAGGTTTTGTTTAGTTTTCTGCACAATCCAGTTACCAAAGTCTGGACGCATCAAGTGCGTTATGGAAGTGAATTTTCATAAAATGTTTTTAATAGCAAATATCTTTTTTTAATGCAAGCAGCCATCCATCTGGTTACCGGTATAACCTATATAGTAGAAACAATGTACCATATTTTATCAAAATAACTTATTGTTTGGCAATGTACAAAAATTTCCGGAAAATGAACTTAAGATGTTTCCGAGAAAACTGATTTCCTAGCCAACAAACCTTAGATTAATAGCAATTTTAGTTATTGAAATTGGAAGAATTTAATGAAAATTTGCTGCCAAAACGCACTTACGACGCCTCATTTTTCTTTCTTACAAACATGCATCATATTTCGATATAAATGCAAAAATGTAATAATATAAGGGTGTTATAAGATGCAGCTTAAGACCCTATAATTAACGTATACAATTTTTTCTCGTATCTTGTATAATAACAATTATGTTGAGCTTTACCGTAGAAATGTGTCACCCTGTATATATGTAAACAGATAAAAACTTAAAGTAAACCCGGATATGGATTCGAGGGGGCCTACTTTGCGCTCATTTGAAGAAATATTTTTAAAATTCAAATGTCGCGGTCTCCTCATTAATATTTTTTTCTACTAAAATTAACTAAAAATTATGGTCCGTTAAACCATAAACTTAACTAAATCCACAGCCAAAGCATCAACTTAACTAAACCTACAGCCAAAGCGTCAGAGAGAAAGGGTCTATTTGAAATGAAGTTTCTGTAAACATTTGAGTAAAGTGAAGGACAATGACAGGTGAAACTGAAACTTAAGGGTTTGCAGAACACTCTTCTTGCGACATTTTCTTTATATAGTCCATATTTTTTTCAGGTTCTTTGCCTATATGTTGCGGATTTTGACGTTTCAAATTGCGACTTTGAAGTTTTGAGGAAAAACCCAATTTTTTCTCCTTAAATGCCTCTAACTGTTGTCTTTTAACACACAGACCTATATTTTTGTACCTGGGTGAATAATTATAATACAAATGCGCGTACTAAATTTGGTTGCCATTGCTTTGTTATTTCCGGAGATATAAATTTTTTTTGCAAAGAATACACAAAATTTTCCTGGGGAACATGGGTCGACTTTCCTGGAAAACAAACTTGTCCAAGCCTCTTGCAGAAGGAAAGTACTCAGAAAATTTGATCAAAATCGGCCCATTTTTGTTGATTAATCGGTGTGATACAAATACACACACACACACACATACATACATCATACATATATATATATATATATATATATATATATATATATATATATATATATATATATATATATATATATATATATATATATATTGGAGAAAACTTGGAGAAACCAAATCACCACAATACATTTAAAAAACCTGACGATCGTTTCACTAACCAAGTTAGCGTCAGCAGAGGCTGAAAAATTCTAACTACTTTAAAAGCATCTCTTTATATACCGGTTCTTAGGTAAAGAGGCGGTACCGAGAGGGGAACTAGTTGCAGGCAAATTCTGCAGTGTATTATATTTTTATCGCCTGACGAGGTCTTAGAACTGTCTTTAATAACTTATCTAAAAGGTGTCCATCTCTAATAATTTTGGGAAGGTTCAACGACAGCTAAATTAACATAGTTTCGTTTGGCGGAAATATCTGTATTTTTGTGTTATCTCTTGGACGTGTTGAAACATGGGAATTTATTTTACAAAGCAATCGATCAGGTGACTCGTAATCGGCGGTGGTTAAACGTTCATACATTTTTTGTCGTCACTATATTTCGCAATCTATATACTCGCAAACGCGTTTAGCTGTCCAGGTTATCTAACAATTTTTTAAATAATTTTAGATTATCTTCATTAACGTGATGATACATAATGTTCCGAAAGATTTCCGCGGTCTTTAATGTGAGACGTACTTGGTTCTCGTGTTAAACCGCGTCCAGAATTTATGAAAACTCGACGTTTCGGCTCCTGTTTTGGAGCCATTTTCAAGAGGTAAAGGAAATATGTAAAAGGAAATATGTAAGGACACTCTAAGGCCTCTGTCTGACTACTCCTTAGAGTGGTGGACAAAGGTGAGAAAAGGAAATATGTAAGGACACTCTAAGGCCTCAGTCTGCCTACTCCTTAGAGTGGTGGACAAAGGTGAGAAAAGGAAATATGTAAGGACACTCTAAGGCCTCAATCTGCATACTCCTTAGAGTGATGGACAAAGGTGGGTAAAGGAAATATGTAAGGACACTCTAAGGCCTCAATCTGCCTACTCCTTAGAGCGGTGGACAAAAGTCGGTAAAGGAAATATGTAAGGACACTCTAAGGCCTCAATCTGCCTACTCCTTAGAGTGGTGGACAAAGGTGGGTAAAGGAGATATGTAAGGACACTCTAAGGCCTCAATCTGCCTACTCCTTAGAGTGGTAGACAAAGGTGGCTAAAGGAAATATGTAAGGAAACTCTAAGGCCTCAATCTGCCTACTCCTTAGAGCGGTGGACAAAGGTGGGTTGGCTTGTTGTAGCTCGATTACGGGGCCTCAATCTGCCTACTCCCCAAATCTCGCCGGAGATTGTCTGTGAGGTCTCAGTGTGCTCAACCCTAGGCCTCAGAGAAAATGGCTCCAAAACAGGAGCCGAATCGTCGTGTTTTTATAAATTCTGGACGCGGCTTAACCCGAGAACCAAGTATGTGTCATATATATATATATATATATATATATATATATATATATATATATATATATATATATATATATATATATATATATATATATAACATATAAAAATTGAAACTGACCGCGGATATGGGTTCTAGGGGTCCTAGTTCGCGCGAACTAGGACCGTTCCCGTTCATTCGACATTTTTGCAAAGTCTCACCATCGATACCTCTCTATTAATGCATTTTTTAAAATACAAATTCCAAAAAAAAAAACGGTAGAAATACCTCAGGAAGAAAGCTTCTGGAAAACCTGTTGGAATTGATCTAAGCTATAATGAAAAGTAGGCGACAGAGAGTCGTAATTGCGAGGACAATGCGACATGACCCTTAGATTGTGGTGATAAGCGTATGAGTAACATAATACCAAATTAAGCTTTCGGCCATGATACCGATATCATAAACCTTCCCCTAATATTAATTTAACATAGAAAGTACCCAACCAAATGTTGTTCGGTACCTTCATTACACGAACTAAACTTAAAATTTTTACTCCTCTTGTAATGTAACTCCGGCTTGTGTTAAACGCGCTAATAAGAGACCAGGAGATGCAGGTTTTACCTCTCATTAAGGCATGTATTAACAGCATCCGTATTATTAAGGGTTGTGTTACTAGGAGACCTGTATTATAGAGCTACTGGTTTCCTGGAATAGCTGACCCTTATAACTGCTCTTTTCTCTTGCAGTATTTTGCTAATTTGGCCAGGATAATTTTATGTATTCCAGTCAGATTCTCAATGTTGCGACGTTTAATGTTAGTTTGGAATTTAATATGTCTCCAATTAAATTCTACAAAGTCTCCAATTAAATTCTACAAAGTCTGAATATGATCGCAATTTTGCAATACAATGAAGGTAAAACATAACATATCAAGCCCAAATAAGACGTGTATTTATTTTGCGTATAAGCTTAAATGGCTTATAAAATTGAAAATTTTAAAATATGTTAAATAAAAGTAATACTACTGTTAAGCAAAAATATCCCAATGATGGGACCATGACGGCAAGATTTTTTAATACTGTTAAAATGTGGATAAATCATCATCTGTTGTATGTACCGGTCAGTTTCTGACAACAACTTTGTCCAGCTCTTCGACTACCTTTCTGAAAAAACCGACCATCTGATTTCTAAAAACACTTCCACCGGAGTCACTATTCAGGATGACTTCAATGTCCATAATAAGGAATAGCTAAGATCTTCAAAAACCAATCCACAAGGAAGAGCAGCGAAGGCCCTTGCAGTCAGCAACTCTTTAGTCAATATGGTTCAGCAACCTACTTACTTTCCTTGCATCCCAACACACAGCTCAAATTTCTTATAACTCCTTCTTACTACAAAACCTGAATGCTATAAGACATCAGTCACCGCCCCCTTTGGTCGCTCAGACCACAGCATGGTCACTGCTTCCTACGCAATGCAACCCGAGGTCACAGAGTCATCACACCCACGTATCGTTTGGCACTACAACTCCGCAAACTGGGACGAAATGCGGGATTACTTTTCCTCATTTCCATGTGCGTCTGTCTGCTTCTCTCATCCTCACCCCTCTGATATCTCACAAAACGTCGCAAAGAGCAAGTTCCCACCTCTTGTTTTAGTGGATGAAAATGTTTCTACCGCCCTGGACAAGGCTGAACCTTTTGCCTCGTTGCTCGCCGGCAATTCTCCTCTCAACCCACCTCCAAACGTTCAACCACCAACAGTCCCCAATGTCGCGCATAAAATGACGGATATCATTTTCAAAACTAAAAACTCGGGACGCAGCAAGTGCGTTATGGTAGTGAATTTTCATAGAAATGATCTGGCACAAAATATTTTATTATAACTTTTTTTTCTTGTAACATGGAAATCTACATTTTTTTGTATAGTTTACTTTTTATATCGTAAACCTACCTACCAAATTTGGTTATCATAGATTTTTTATTTTTTAAGATAAAAATTTTTTTCAAATGAAAACTCAAAATTTTTTCGGAAAACCTCGTCCGATTTTTCTGATTAACGAACTTGTCAAAGCCATTTACAAAAGGAAGGTCCATGCCGAATTATATCAAAATCTGCCCATTATTCTTTGAGATAAAAATTTTTTTCAAATGAAAAGTCAAAATTTTCCCGGAAAACCTCGTCCGATTTTCCTGACTAACAAACTTGTCAAAGCCATTTACAAAAGGAAGGTACATGCCAAATTTTATTAAAATCGGAGTATTACTTTTTGAGAAAAGAATTTTTTTCGAATAAAAACTCAAAATTTTTCCGGAAAACCTCATCCGATTTTCCTGGCTAACAAACTTGTCAAAGCCATTTACAAAAGGAAGGTACACGCCAAATTTTATTAAAATCGGCTTATTACTTTTTGAGATAAGAATTTTTTTCGAATGAAAACTCAAAACTTTTCCGGAAAACCTCATCCGATTTTCCTGACTAACGAACTTATCCAAGCCATTTACAAAAGAAAGGTACGTGCCAAATTTTATCAAAATCGGCCTAGTATTTTTTGAGTTATCGGTGTGATACATATATATATATATATATATATATATATATATATATATATATATATATATATATATATATATATATATATATATATATATATATATATATATATATATATATATATATATATATATATATATATATATATATATATATATATATATATATATATATATATATATATATATATATATATATATATATATAAACATATAAAAATTGAAACTGACCCCGGATATGGGTTCTAGGGGTCCTAGATCGCGCTCATTTGCAAAAATTTTTTCAAAATTCAAAAGTCGGGATCTCCTCATTAGTGAATTTTTTCTACGAAAATTCACTAAAAGGTACGAAAGATGCTATCTTCTCTTAATATCAGGAAAGCCTCTAGCCTTGACGATATCTCACTAATTGTTCTCAAAAAATGCGCACCAGAACTTGCTCCTGTCCTGACTCGTCTGTTTCAGATATCTTACAATAGAGGAATATTCCATAGTAACTGGAAAACTGCTCAAATACAACCTGTCCCCAGGAAAGGCTCCAAAGCGCTTCATAGCAACCACATGCCTATTTCTCTCATCTCAGTAGTCTCTAAAGTGATGGAAAAGTATATAAACACGGAATTACTAAAATTTCTTGAAAAACACAGTCTAATCCTCTTTGTCACCCATTCTTGGAACAAGTCTATGGAACTACACGGTGAATCCCAGATTGTCGCTCTAGACATAACCAAAGCATTCGATCAGGTCTGGCACGCAGCGCTGCTTAATAAACTTTCGGCCTCTGGCTAAGCACCAAAACTCTGTACCTGGACAGCAAATTTCCTCTCCAACTGAAGTATTTCTGTTGTCATGGATGGTTATTCGTCTAAACTGTATCCAGTTAATGCAGGAGTCTCTCAAGGTTCAGCTTTTTCCTCTACTTTGTTTCTTCTCCACATCAATGACCTTCTCTCTAATACATCCAACCCAGTTCACAGTTACGCGGGCGACAGCACCCTCCACTCAAATATACAATATTCTAAGCCTGTCTCTTAAGCCCAATTAAATGAGTATCGCAGACTCTGGAGGGTTCTGTCTCTGTGGATTTTCAAAAAATATTAGACTAGGGAAGTAGAAATCTTGTACAATTCAACTCCACTAAATCTCACTCTTGGTTTCTATTTCATAAGAGATACACCAGCCCTAGACCCATCACAATGAGCAACCAAGTTATTCAAAGTAAAGAGTCCTTTTCACTTGTTGGCATGTATGTGGATCGAAATCTCAATTGGCACCAACATGTCACGTCAATTGCAGAAGCGGCTGCTAAGAAATTAGGTTTCCTCTTCCGGCTCGTAAATACTTTTCACCAGCTAATCTCTATACCTTATATACTTCACAAATAAGACCAAACCTCGAATACTGCTCCCACATCTGGGGTGCCGCTGCCGCTTCTATACGTCTGATTGGTGACCCTACCCTCACCTAAAGGCTGCCATCCGTTGCCCACCGATGTGCCGTTGGTGACTCTCTCTCTCTCTCTCTCTCTCTCTCTCTCTCCCTCTCTCTCTCTTTTATAGATATCTTAACGGGCACTGCTCAGGGGTGCTTTCTCCATCTGCTGCCCTCAACAGATCTACCAGGGGAACAGAGCGAATACACCCTTTTACTATCCAGGTCACCAGACATAGAGCATCTTGTTATGTCCGCTCTTGTGTCCCGAGGACTTCCAAGTTGTGGAATTCCTTGCCGTCACATGTTTTTCCTTCTCCTCCGAACCCCCAAACCTTCAAGTCCAGAATTAACAAGTTGCCTCTTTCCTCCTTGTCGACACCCACGGTACGATAGTATTCAGGCTGTAAGCCCGCGTGGTGTGTTGCTGAAAAAAAAACCATATCAAACCCAAATAAGACGTATATTATTTTGCGTATAAGCTCAGATGGCTTATAAAATTGAGGATTTGTTAACGATTTTAAAAGATGTCAAATTAAACTATTCCTACTTTTGAGCAAACTTATGCCCATGACGGGGCCATGGCGGTAAGATTTTTTAAATATTGGTAAAACGTTGATGAATCAGAGCCTGCCAAATATATCTTTGAAATCAACATAATAATTTGTTTGAGTGGTTAAAAAGCTAATGTTTTTCCAGAAGAACCGTTTTGCCTCCAGTATGACACCAATTGGTTCCTCTCACAAGACTAGGTGAGTGGTAAGGCACGAAGAAACGTGTGGCCACCTAGTAGCGGAACCAAGTAGTATGTTGTCACGCCAGCTCCAAATAACACAAAGTTGTAAAATATAGAGACTGTATACAACCAACTAACAATTTAGTAAATTGTAAGCCCTGGTCCATTTCTACCCTAATATAGGGACAAAGTATGTAAGGCTAGATGCATTATCACCACAATTAGAACCATAGGCCGGTTCCGCTTTAATTAGAGCTCTTCAGTACGGTATACTAATTGTAGCGAAAATACACTTATAAAGTATACGGCTATGGTAGCCAGCCTTCCAACACTAAGTAAGTGGTAAGACACGAAGCCATCTAGTTGCGGAACCAAGTAGTGACAACAGACTACTTGGTTCCGCAAACAAGCCGCTTGTAGCTCGATAGGCTTTGACGGTTAACAAACATACATATTTTTAATTTTAAGCGGGATACTGTACCTGTACGAAACATACAATATGGTAAATGCAGAAATACGCCTTACAATTTAAAAAGCTATTTATTAAAAAAATATGGACCACCTAACCTGCGAAATCATGATGGATCTTGTAACTTATCCATGAATACCGTTCTCATTTTGTAAGCAGGTTTTTATACATACAAAGAACATCAAACCGTTTGCAGTCGCATTTAGCGCTTTTGAACGCAAACATTGTCCCGGTATTAGGAAAGAAATGGGCCAAGACTGACAATTTACATTGTTAGTTTGTACACGGTCTCCATCTATAACATTTTTTGTAAACTAGAGATCTCGTGACGACATACTATCTGGTTCCGCACCGAGACGGCGTCCCTGTCATACATTTCACAATGTTTTACATTCTGACATCTTCCATTGTAACTTCCATTGTTTAAATTTTTATCTACGAGTTATTTAAATAGCATAGCAGTGCAAGTAACGTCATCTGTCTTTGCCCAACATTGTAGATATTGCATTACAGAATCTGAAGTGATGTCGAGGATTATTTTAATTTCGAATAATTTTATTTTTCTTTGATCAAAAGAATTTAAAATTGGTACACAACCATGTCTCTCTATGTTTTTTAAGGTGTAGATTTTAGTTTCAATCACTTAAAGATCTTGAGAGATATTGCGTTTTAAAAAATATTTTTTAATTTTTTGTTAAGAAAAATTGGGCGTTAAGATCTGACGAACGAACTCATTCACACCATTAACAAGATAAGGGTAATTCCCAAAATTGATCCAAATCAGTGAAGTTTTTTGATTTATTGGTTGGATACCTATATATATATATATATATATATATATATATATATATATATATATATATATATATATATATATATATGTATATATATATATATATATATATATATATATATATATATATAAACATTTTAACTGGCCATGGAGATGGCTTCCAGGGGTCCCAATTTGCTCTCATTTGAAGAAATTTTCCGAAAGTCTCACCATCGATACCTCTCTACTAGTGAATTTTCTTACTGAAAATTCACTAACAAGAAAAATTTATTCGGAAACAATCCCCAAGAATGTTGAGGGATCTGCGGTGAAAAAGGGTTCTGGGAGAAGTATACAAGATTTTAAGGAAGTATAGCTGCAAAATGGGTAAAAGGCAGCTTAAAGAGATCCAACTAAGCTGTTTTTTTTTAGAACTTTCGGCTCACATTTCCTTTTTATCTTCTTCCCTGCCCAGCACCCCTATTCACTCCTGGTCCTGTAACTTTTTTAGGGGCCGTTTGTAAGACATTTTTCTTGTGTTATGTGCATCCAGAAAGGGTTCTAAGCATGTTTCTGATTTTTTTTAAAGGTTCTGCGTGTGCTAAACTGCAAATTTACCGAAAATTTAATTTTTATTTGCAAAAGGAATGTACCTGCCAAAGTATCGATACCTCTATATTAATGAATTCTCGTTAAGAAAATTCACTAAAAAAACCTATATTTTTCTCATTTGGTGCACACTTTTGGCGTCACTGTACAAAAATTTTTACGGGCCTCAAATATGGGTTCTAGAGGTTTGAATTCCGGCTCAATTAAAGAAATGTTTCTAAAGTCTCGACCTCCCAATTACTTTATTTTCTTAATGAAATTTCATGAAAATTAAAATGTAAAACATTTTTTTGTGTTAGTCTCCCATACCTTCCAACTCAATCCCTTACTTGCGTCATAGTTTAATCAACAAAAGAGCAGCGAAATCCTAATGAATTCTCTACAGTGGATATGAATAGTCAAACTTTTCCATATTAAAGTTAGAGCAGTATTTCCATTACACAGTAAGTTGAACCGCCTATTCCAGTATCATATCACAAGAAAAAGAGTATAAATGTGGAAGAGAAATGGTGTAGAAACATTTCTGTTCGCGTCTCATTAAGCTTTTTTATTCTACACAAGGGAGGGCATTTGTTCTCATTTATATCTTTCTGATTACCCACCTACTCCCAGCTTCTCGGTGTTAAGCTGCTCCTCTCTCGTATAAAGTAGCCCTGTATATATGTGTCTATTTGTGCAGTTATTTGTGTTTTAAAAGGTATCTGACTATTTTAGAGAGTTTTCGTAGAAAACAATTCCCATATATATATATATATATATATATATATATATATATATATATATATATATATATATATATATATATATATATATATATATATTGTATTGATATTTAGCAATATCCAACTACATTTATTAGCTATTTTACGCAAAGCTCGAAATCAAAACACTTAAAAACTTAAGTACTTACAGGTAAAACTAAAATATCACAGTAAGGTCTTTCCTAAGGCAACATATAGGGGAGAAGTGGCATGAAAGAGCCAGTATACTAAACGGAGCAAAAAAATATACTTTTAATGAAAGAAATGATGATCATTTTTATTTCTCTAATTATTATTTATTTATTAAAGTAGGTAATTTCATACGAAAAAACCTCAAACACATTACAAAAATCAATGAAATATTCATTTTTAAAAAATGTGTCTTTTGGCTCTTTCATAACATTTCGGTATTGAAAGAGCCACTAAAAGTTATGAAAGAGCCAGTCTGTTTTATAAAATGTAATTGCAATAATTATTCAAAATAATAATTATTGCACTATTAAAAAAACAAAAAGACAATTCTAACAAATATTTTTTTAAAACTTATGACATTTTTAAGAAATTTTTGATTCTCTCAATCATTTTAAGTCATTCTAACAAACGCTTTAATCTTAACATATTATTCAATCATGCCTATTTGTTAGAGGCGGATTATTTTTTATTAATAACAATCTCGAAATTTAAACAAAATAATAAATAATATCATCTATCAAAAACAACATTGTTAAATCTTTAAGAACTTAAAAAAAATATTGCTCACTTTAAGCTTCAAAATCTTAACTATCTATTTGCTTAAGTTTAAGATTCAGACTTTAGGTAATGGAATATAGGTAATGTAATTTTCTTAAAATTAGAAACGTGTATTGCAAAAGAAATGATATTTCCCCTTAATGCCACAGGATTCATGAGCCCAACCAGAACAAATTTTGCACTGAAACCAATCTTGATCACTGTTTTCATATGTTTTGCTGCAAACTACGCAATCATCACTATTTTTATTTGTTTTGGAGTTTGTTTTGCTCCTAACAACCTTTTTCTTTACTTCGGCCAATATGATAGAGTCAGACGAATCAGAGTCATCTTGCAGTACGGAATTTTCTTTATTTATTTTTGATTTTCTATTAAGGGTTTTTATGGACTGCTTTGTAGTCATTTTCTTAATAATAATTTTTGGTTTCTTTGCATTACCCTCTTTCTCTTCTAATTTATCATTTTCGGGAGTGTCAGTTATGATGGCAGACGACATTTTTCTATTATTGCGTGTCGTGTTTTGCCTTGGCGCCGCTTTAGAAAATGGTCTTATCATTTCCGGTGATATAATTTGTTGCCTAGAAGTACTCGGAATCGCAACCATAGGAGTAGAGGTCAAATGGGGAGATGGACTGATATTCTGGTCTGTTACAACCTCATTTTCTTCGCGAGCTTCAAGTGGTTTTGTAGAAGGCGGAAGTGTTGATCTTAAGTTAGTTTCAATATTTTCCTTGTCCAAGTTCAACTCATTACCATCATTTGACTGTGATGGATTAGGTCTATCACTCACATATGAAGACAAAAATTCTTCCTCATTAAATATATTAGAATTTAAAGGGTAAATCCCTGTTTTAAAAAATCCTTGTGTTATATTCTGAGGACTAAAAGCTGACAATATGCTTCTTTTACAAATTGCCCAACTTGATATATAGTCACCGTTTTACCAGGGTTTGACAACATCCATTCATTCATGGCAATGCGGTATCTAGTTTTAAAAGGCCCATATACTGTGACATCGAGTGGTTGCAGTTTATGACTGCAGTGCGGTGGGAAAGTAACTATAATGATTGAGTTTTGTCTGGCAAATTCAACCACTCTGAGATTCACATGAGAGCTGTGATTATCCATTAATATCAATGCTGGATTCGCCTTTGATGGCCTAACATGTATCACAAAGTGTTCAAGCGCTTTAACAAAACAGTCCTCAGTCATCCATCCAGAAGCTTGAGCCAACCCTAGAGCTCCAGGCGGACCATTACTTAACATAATATCTTTGTAGTTTACTCTAGGAAACACAAAAATAGGCGGTAAAAAACCACCAGCTGCATTAATAAAGAACAGAGTTGTCACCAATGTTCCTCGTTCAGCTGAGGTAACTTGCCCAATTTGTTTCGAACCTTTTTCAGCTATGACTTTAGGAGGATTGGTGACGGTGCTGCAGCCTGGTTCGTCGGCGTTAAAAACCATATGGGGAGGAAATTTGTATTTGCGTAAAACAGTGCTTAGTTTCTCAAAAAATGTGTTTACATTATATTTATTAAAACTTGTTGCACGCGATAGAGAAGTGCTTTCAGGTTTTCTCACAGCTAAATCTTTGTGTCTGCTCATAAACCCTTTAAGCCAATCATCACTCGCAGTTTCAATTCCCTTCCATTTATCTGGGCAGATATCATTGGCCATGGCATAATCAAATGCTAGCTTCTTAGTTTGATGTCTTGTTAGGCGATAGCACATTTTAGAAGCAGTTTTTAAATAATCCGCCAGCATATTCTCCTGGTCTGTTGTGAAAATACGCTTATCTCCTATATTAGGACAGTGTTTATAAGATGATTCACCAGAAGCCTTTACCTTTTTAACTATTTTAGATAAGTAAGCCCTCGATATATTTAAGGCAAGTGCAGTTTTGTTTCTGGACTGACCTTTCATCAAAACTTCATTGACTGCTTCTTCAATTACTGATTTTTCGGGTCTTTTTCGTTTTTTTGGACAAGGCTTCTCCATAATGCAATATCTGAAACAAATAATTTTATAATATACGAAAAAAAAATGTATATTTATTATTATTATATATTATTTACAAAATTCAAATGCAGGGTTATGAAAGAGCCGGTTATGAAAGAGCCAGCTCTTTTAAGGCAAATTCACCGGCTCTTTCATAGCTTATTCTTAAAAAAATATAGCCTTAAAAATAACAACAATATTAAAACTTTTTCGGCTTAATTTTTACGCAGCTGTAAGGCCAAATATATGCACTACCTCAATATACAATCCATGTACCTATATTTGCTTACAATAAAATACCAAAAAACAACTTAAATGAAGCAAAATACTTACTTTTTAGTGCCAAAAACTTTGACTCGATATAACGGCGTCCGTTGGTGTCGGCGAACTGTCAAATGTTTATGGGTGACGGGAAATCAGTGTTGCCACTTAAAAATAAAATCACCAACCAAATTCGTTCCTAAACTACCGAAATAATGCAAGTGGCTCTTTCAAAACCTGGCTCCTTCATGCCACTTCTCCCCTACACCAAATTTCATTTAAATACCTTTGTAATTTTTGGAAAAAAAACTCCGAAAGAAAAATCAAAATTTGAATAATTCAATTTTTTATAAACTTAGAAAGTTGAATTTTGATACGTAGTAAGGTCTCTCCCAGGGCAACATACCCTTTAAATTTTATTAAAACAGCTTTGTAATTTTCAGGGAAAATTTTTTTCCTGGAAAAACCTTTCCGATTTTCCTGGCTAACGAACTCATCCAAGCCATTAATAAAAGAAAGGCACTTTCCGAATTTCATTGAAATCGGTTAATTAATTTTTGAGTTATCGGATGGATATTTGAAAAAATTTGTGCAAAGTCTCACCATCGATACCTCTCTATTAGCGAATTTTTTAAAATAAAAATTCACTAATAAAACAAACCCAACAGTATATCCCTCGTGCTTTAAGTAACCTTATTATGACAAGCAAATACACCATTTTAACATTTTAAATAAAGTGGTTGAAGTATTTTACATAATATGTTGATAATTAATTAATTTATAGAATATAACATGATCATTTTCAAACAGTCTCCCAGTATACAACACAATATTACTCCTCAGTCAATAAATTCACTTTTTTCATTCTGCTTTATCAAAACTACATTTTGTAAATTTTAATTTTACACTACAATAACGACTTGTTAATGCATTCTCCAGAGCACAAAGAAGCACAGAAACGAGATAAGGTTATGAGCAAAATATATAGTAGAAACAATGTGCCATATTTTATCAAAATAACTTATTGTTTGAAAATATACAAAAATTTTCCGACAATATACCTTAAACGTTGGTTTTCTAACCAACAAATCTTAGGTTAATAGCAAATTGAGTTATTGAAATTTGAAGCATTTAATGAAAATTTGCAATAAAATAAGGCTGTTCGAAAAAAAAATTGTAGGGATCAGCAACGATCGACTTATGGGCCAGCCGGTGATTGTCAAAATAATTTTATAAGATGCAGCTCAAGACACCCTATAATTAACTTATACAATTTTTTCTCGTCTCTTGTATAATAATAATTATATTCAGCTTTACCGTAGAAACGCGTCACCCTGTATAATATCAGCCCTTTTGTAAAACTTCGATCCTTTATATTTACTTATTTATTCAATATGCAAATACCCAGTTTAGAAACCATTTACGTATATATGTGTTGATAAAATATAACAAACACTGTTTAATCCACTCACTAACATTAATTTCCCAAATGACAAATAATTCGCCCACTCAAACAAATAATTAATAAAAATTCACTAAAAAACATAATATAAACGATCTCATATCATTATCATACGGCATAGGTAAATGTCAGTTACAGCGTCTAACAGACTTGCGCAATGATAATCATATGTTACGTTACCATGACAACCACAACTACATCTCATATAAACTATTCAATGCAAGGCGGTAAATCTAAACATAAATGTTTCTAATTGAATAACTTAATTTTCTGTAACCTTAGAAAGCTGAATTTTGGCACATAGTTAGGTCTTTCCCAAAGCAATATGTGCACCAAATTTTATCGAAATATCTGTGTAATTTTCGGAGAAAAAATTTTTTTTCGAAAGAAAACTCAAAATTTTCTCGGAAAACCGTGTCAGATTTTTCTGACTAACGAACTCAATCAAGCTATTAATAAAAGAAAGGCACTTGCCAAGTTTTATCAAAATCGATTAATTATTCTTTGAGTTAGCGGTTGGATACATACATATATATATATATATACATATATATATATATATATATATATATATATATATATATATATATATATATATATATATATATATACATATAAAAATCGAAACTGACCCCGGATATGGGTTCTAGGGGCCCAAATTCGCGCTCATTTGCAAAAAATTTTTGCAAAGTCTCACCATCGATACCTCTCTATTAGTGATTTTTTTAAAATAAAAATTCACTAATACTAAAGTTTTTTGAACAATTGTCAAAACACTAACATTGCCACTAAATGTCAATATTGTAGAAAACCTGGCAGCAAAGTAAGTGTGTATTGAAAGTGGTATCGTGCAGAATACTGATCTCAGTCAAAGCGATTTGGTGTAAAATACTGTAGTACAGTCCTGCATCATTTGTCAAATAGGTATATCCGAATATAATCTGCATTTTAACAGTATGTCAATCTAAAAAACACAGAGGTTAGAAAGTTAATAAATGAAAAGAGTTAAAAAAGCACAATCCTCAAAAGATAAACAGTAAAAATGATACAGTTTCCACGAAATGTGTATGTACTCTTTCGTAAACTGTATTCATGCCAATAAATGTCCATATTACATGACATTAACCACATTAAAAACATAAATAACAACACATTATCATCAGACATATTCTTTGTTACTGTTATTCACTGCTGGGTAGATAAGATATCAAAGCTGAAAAAGAAATGTTTCACTTGAATCATTGTTGACAATTTTAAATTTATAACCCAAATTATTTGGAATAATATTAGTAAAGAGAAATTAAGCTACATACCTAAAGGTGTATGTATAGCTTGAACTTTAAAACGTTATTTTTAAACCAAAGAATTATGGTCAAAAGATTTTACTTACATGATTTAAAATAAAATGTATTGAAAAAACATTCTGTATATTATATAAGATATGAAATAGTAAAACTCGAAAAGACAACAGTAAAGTTGAAAAGACTTGCAATCAAGATTTGAATATTTAAAAGTGTTTTTCGTGTTAAATTGAAATCATTGTTTATATTTAGAATAAGTTAGGTTATCGAATGTCATGTCTAGATTTAGGAACTTTTATATTGTGAATATAAGTAGAGTGCAGGATTTGAATTTGCCGGGTCTCTAAATTAGACATACCTGTCAAAAGATGAAATAAAATTTTCCATGCTACACTGCAGGCCAAGAAAGACTGGAACATTGAATGTTGAAAATAATTTCTAGATAGCTTGTAATAAATTTTGATACAGGAAGAGGAAACATGCTTCAAGATTATTTTACGGAGAATATCCGTTTTCCGCCTTAATAAAGGAGGTTGTTTGAAGAACGCCGAGTAATAAGCGTCATTTTCCCGTCCAGATAAAATATGAATACTTAAGTGAATTTTGTGTTGTGAATAGTACCCATTTATGTCCTAGAAGTAAAATAAGAAATCGATTAGATGTTACAAATAAGAAAATCACAAGAAGAAATGAATGTACGGGTAATATAACATCAAAACATTACCTGTAGCATCTACCATTCGGACGCAAGGTATCACAAATTTAATTCGTTATTTTAAATCACAACAAAAGGAAGATTCTTCTAAGTATTAATCTAGACAAACGATCAATCTTTTGTCGAGAAATAAATGTTTTTATGGTAATAGCAGAAATCATATATATAAACTGAAATCAAAACCAAATTTCCATAGTGTTTCATAAGCGAAATCATAGAAGGCGCATAGTGTATCAAATTAGAAATTGAAAGAACAATATTTTGGCCATTTTGTTAATATAAACACAATACCAATCTTGTCACTTAATGAATAAAACACTTGTTTAGTAGATTAAACAGTAGAGGATCTGTTAAGTCAAAATTCTAGAATTTTCCAATACAAAATAAAGATATTTATTACTATTTAAAAAAGTACGAAAGATGCTCTCTTCTCTTAATACCAGGAAAGCCTCTGCCCTTAACGAGATCCCAGCAATTATTCTCAAAAAATGCGCACCAGAACATGCTCCTGTCCTGACTCGTCTGTTTCAGACATCTTACAATAGAGGCATATTCCCTAGTAACTGGAAAACTGGTCGAGTACAACCTGTCCCCAAGAAAGGATCGAAAGCGCTTCCTAGCAACTACAGGGCTATTTCTCCCCTTTCAGTCATCTCTAAGGTAGTGGAAAAGTATATAAACACCGAATTACTAAAATTTCTTGAAAAACACAGTCTAATCCACGACACGCACTATGGATTCCGTCAGCGCAGATCAACTGCCGACCCCCTTCCTTTGTCACCTATTCTTGGAACAAGTCTATGGAACTACACGGTGAATCCCAGATTGTCGCTCTAGACACATCCAAAGTATTCGACCAGGTCTGGCACGTAGCTATGCTTAAAAAATATCCGGCCTATGGCCTACCACCAAAACTCTGTACCTAGACAGCAAATTTCCTCTCGAACCGGAGCATTTCTGTTGTCGTGGATGGCCATTCCTCTAAACTGTATCCAATTAATGCAGGAGTCCCTCAAGGTTCAGCTTTAGCCCCTACATTGTTTCTTCTCCACATCAGTGAGAACGACAGCACCATCCACTCAAATATACAATATTCTAAGCCCAGCTCTTTAGCCCAATTAGATGAGGATCGCAGACTCATGGAGGGTTCTCTCTGTGGTGGAGAGAGAATATTAGACTGGGGAAGTAGAAATCTTGTAAATTTCAACTCTACCAAATCTCAGTCTTGCTTTCTATCTCATAAGAGATACACCAGCCCTATACCCATCACAATGAACAACCAAGTTATTCAAAGTAATGAGCCCTTTTCACTTGTTGTCATTTCTGTGGATCGAAATCTCAATTGGCACCAACATGTCACATGAATTGCAGAGAAGGCTGCTAACAAATTAGGTTTCTTCTTCCGGGCTCGCAAATACTTTTCGCCAGCTAATACCTTATATACTTCACAAATAAGGCCAAATCTCGAATACTGCTCCCACATCTGGGGTGCCGCTGCCGCTTGTACACTCGCTACCCTGGACTCCATTCTGAAGAGAGCTATACGTTTCATCGGTGACCCTACCCTCACCCAAAGGCTGCCATCCCTTGCCCACCGACGTGCCGTTGGTGACCTCTCTCTCTCTCTCTCTCTCTCTCTCTCTCTCTCTCTCTCTCTCTTTTATAGATATCTGCACGGGCACTGCTCTGAGG